>OX376304.1:17517500-18767500 GCA_947369205.1 Cantharis rufa | reverse complement strand
AAAATCAAGTCTTACTCTAGGTTAATGCAATTTTTGCTTTTATCAAAACATCTGAATCTGTATCTTGTACAGAAATAAGAGAGTTACTATTGTCAATGTTTGGAGGCAAAAGCTTGGGATGAGCTTTTGTATCTAAAGTATCTATATAAAGTATCCATATAAATTGGTATCAATCCTTCTACATGTTTTGATTTGGTATTAAATTTACTGCAATTTCAAACGGATATTAATTTAAACTAATAGACAACTTACACCATCTTTCTTCTTTCAATATAAACAACATTTATACGGATTTACTCTACTTCTTGTTTCCAAACTTGAATGTACCATGTAATTTATAAAAACAAAACAATTTTAATTCTAAAAAGTGTGTGTATTTTTTAAGTATTGATAAGATTATTGTCTAAACTTAGAAATTTTAATAAAAAAATGAAAATGTAATGCGCCAATAAGCATCAGTAAGTAAACCAATTTCTCACATTGTAATAAAACCAGAGAATCGAATTTGTCATATTTATAGAAAGACGCAATGATAAATCACTTTTACTTTCTTCTGAAACAAATTAGTTACATCAGTGAAGTAAAAGTAAATGAGTAAAATAATTTTGTCTCGTTCTGGTGCACAAAGATCAAATCAACTTGAATTTAATATATGATAGTAATAATATTTTTCAGTATTGAAAAAGTTAGATCTCGGTATTATTGACTTAGTCGTCCAAGCCCTCTAGTAATTTAATATATGAAAAATATACGAATGTAGATTAAGCTTACCATAATGTCATAACAACGTATGGAGTCCAACACCATACAAAAACAGCCACAATAGTAATAGTCATTTTTAATGTTCTACTTCTTGCTCGAGCAATGTTTCTTATATCTGACCTCCGTAAAGTCAATTTTCCTTTTGAAGTGCGATGTTGCTCTCCTAAAATAAAATTATATCAGCTTTATTGAAAGTTTTTGAAAGTACTGTAAAAATTACTTTTTGTTTCCTGAGATTTATTGTATATTTTACACATTATAGCAGAATATGCAATAATTATAACTATCAATGGTATAAAGTACATCACAGCTAAACAAAACACATTGTATGCAGCTTCTAAGCTTTGAGTAGGAAAAAATCCAAATGATACGCATTGCAGAAACGTTGGATAATTGGGATGAGCAGCTATATGGAACACAAAACTCTGAAACAAAAACAGGGTTATTAATGACGTAGATCACTCAGGTTAAGAATATAAAGATTATATAACTATAATAATATATTACTAAGACACTAATATTTCAATAAATCAAAATTTTTTTAGAATAATCTCAGTAAATTTTAAAAGTGCCAATGCTCTAACGTTTAGAATATTATTTATTGTTTATTAACTATAGGTACAGTATTTTAAAATAATAAAAGTAAACCTCTAATTTTGAATCAACGAAAACTTCGCTCTACGAAACATAGATATTTAATGAAATCAAAAATGTATTACATACTTTCAAGAATCTAAATACACAATGTTTTTACAAAATATAATATTCAATAAATATGGTAAGTATAAATTTTACTAGAAATATTACTATCAATAAATTAATTATCCAGATCTGAATGATTTTCAACGATAGTAATGATGTATTTCTTGCTGCGGCGAAAGTGTGATATCGATTGATTCTATTATTTAGGTACTATTTTGCATTAAAACAAATTTTCTCTTTTTTACTTTCAAAATTTCACATTTTGAAAAAAATTGTCAAAAAAAAACTCACAAAATGTCACTAATTCGCAACCGGTTTTGCAATTTTCTTTGCATCTTCAGAAGATTAATAGTCATTTAGTCACAGATAACACATTCACCCCTATTCTGTAACACATTCGTTACGAGATTACGATTCGTTACGCCTAAAAATTCGTTAAGTTGTCTAGTTGGTATTCACTAACCTCGAAATTCGTAAATGCCTTCGTTACCATTTTCTTTATGACCGTATTTTTGTACGAAAGCTCTGAAGCTGTCGTTGCGTATTTTTACGAATTCGTTGAGAGCTAATCTGTCGAGTGACAGATTAAATTTAAGGTTAATTTTGTTTTTATTATTATCTTCGCTCCTATATTTATAATTTATTTATATAATATTATTTCAAGAGCTAATAAACTAATAATTTAAGGTTTGCTAATTCTTTTTTAATTGAACATAATTATTGTAAAACGTTTATAATACAGATATTTGTACAAAAACAATTTAAAAATATACAAATGGATCCACAATTGTTAGAGATCATTCTAGCAGGTGAAGAACTGCAAAATATAAGAAGGTCAGTACATGTTCCTTTATGTACAATACGTATTTAGTAAATAGTGGCGGCTTGTGAGAAGTTTAGGCGGTGGGGCAGGCCTGTGAAACCGAAGTTCGAGGTTTTTAAAAAATATTAGTTATAGTTTTGCGGAACTATGATACTTGACTTCATGAGCCTACCCCGACAGGCCACCACTAAATCAGATTGTAATTTTTAGGGACAATATAAGGAATCATCGACATCTTCGAGATACAAGTAACCCATTTCATTATTTGGCGTGGTTTTTTTTGTTCGGAAAGTTTCATTATTTCTCATAAATTGCACGTATAATGCTTTCTGCACATTAATCACCTTTGAAGAACGTTTTTTTTTCAACCCGGTCATTATTGCAAAAAATATTAAAATTTTGAAAATAAAACGACTCGGTCGAATCGGACTCGGAATCCGAGTCTTTTTATTTTCTACTGCACCCCCAAATACCCAAGAGTTCACCCTGTTCATATAGAATTTTGTTTGTGGTGAGAATAATTTATCACTATTGAAATAAAAAGTAAAAATAGTGTAAATGTTCACTAAACCGCTCATGAAAGTACACATTTGTTAACAATTGTTTTAAATAACTAGAGGAACAAGGCAATAAAGATTACCCTTAAATCTGCTTATTTCTTTGTCGGCTTGTAAAAGCAATTTTACCGAAAATATTAAACATCTGATGGACATTTTATTATAACTTGGTTTTATTTTAAGCATACATAAATTGAGGTAAATACGTAAATTATAATGAATAATTTTGAAAAAAAGAAAATTTATGAATTTTACTCTAACCAAGTTCCAATTAATTTGAAAAATTTATAATTGTTATTATTTTGCCGCTAAAATAGCAAAATTCAAATAATTCAAATATGTTTACTGTTTACAGAGCCGAATTATGATACAAATACAACTTCGTGATTAATCGTAAAAAATCGCTTAGCTTTTTCGTTCAGAACGTCGTACGAACGAACCCCGTAACGAATTCGTTAGGGTGTAGTTACAGAATTCCATTCTCAACGAATTTCGTTACAAAATTGTTAACGAAACCAAACTTTACGAAATTCGTTATGATAACGAAGGAGTTACAGAATAGGGGTGATAGTCATCTTTTGGGAATACATAAATAAATATTATACAATCCAAACTTTTCACAATCAAAAATTAAAAATTAAAATTGAAAGTGTCAAATATTAAAAATTATTAAGATTTTAATATATTTATTAAGATTTGACGATTATATTATTATAGCATCAGCATAATAGCATCGTTATCAGATAACGCTAATTTTTTTGTTAGTAGTAGAGGGTAGTAGTAATTATATATAGTAGTATGTATTTTACGTGTTAAATTTAATTATTTTAATTGTAGACTGCATCCCTTTGATGTTAAATTGGTTGTTTTGTACTTTTCTGCTGTTATATCATTGCTCAAATTAAGAACATTTTTATTTAGAACAAATTATAATATTTTCTCCTTTTTTTCTGCTAATAAATATTTTAAACAAGAAAGAATTCCTGAATAATTCCAACTCATTTCTGATTACTTAGGTTCTGTCTTTTTCCAAATTTGAATGTATTTCCAATCAATAAGGCTATACATAAAAAAAACAAGTCTCGTATTTAACAACTTGACCTATACAAGAAAAGTCGACAAAATTTGTAGTAATATGATTCCGAGATAAAGTTTTAAAAAATCAAAACTTGAATTGCATTTTGTCAGAAGAAAAACTCTAATAAAATTTCTAAACACTGAAAATATATAGCTTGTATTATTATTTGTAGAAAATCAAATCCTTTTCTTTTGGGTAAAGATTTCTACATTTCTTGAAGACCTTGCTTGATTTTAAGATATTGACAAAAATACCATAAAAAGTCTCTTTCTCGTTCGCTATCCATGTTAATAACTTTTAAACCGAAATTAAGGGGTGGTAGGTATCTCATATTAACTGTAAGCATGTAGAAGTGTTTCAGGTAACATACAAATTCTGAAGCTTCGATTAGTGGGTTTAAAGTTGTTACGCATTCCCTACTACGTTTTGTTGGCTAACTCATCAGGTCTCCTAATTTGTCTTGGTAATAGTCGAGATGAGGAACACATAAAATGCTGTTGTTTAATTTATACATTTAATTAAAATCGAAAAAATGAATCAAGAAATTGGTTCATAATTAGATAAATGCCCCCTTTATTAACATTAACTAGTCAAGCCAGCAACTATACATCCTTATCGCTTGAAAGTTGCCTGAAGAAGACGCTGAAGCCGTATCTACCATTTTCGATGCGAATGCATCTTTGCCGTGTCACGAACATTTACACGAACAGAATTAAAGAAAAATGAACATTTTTATCTAACGCTCAGAAATTTTACTATCAAGGACAACATTCCAAAATTTCTAACGCTTTACTAAAAATAATTCAGAAAGAATAAGCCAAATAAATCCAAATAAACGGTACCTACGCTCGATTTGTCGGTGAATGAAAATGATTCCAGTTTTTATGGTGTAACTTGTAAGAAAAAACTCTAGTTAACTAACTTGCTAAAACAGAAAATAAAACCAGTAAATTCATAAACATTGTCAGTCTTCCCAAGATTAGGCGTTTTTGTTTGATCCGATTTCATCAACCCATTTTATTACTAAATTTCATAAGAATATCAGTTTGTATTGTGTAAAATCATACTGATAAATAAGCTGAATAATAAGCTGATAAAAAAATATCTATTTATGCAACAGGAGTTAAAAGTCATTCCTTTTATAAGGAATGATTCGTGGTATAAAAAGACACTTTTAGGGCGTGTTTCATATAAGATTTTTTCTAATTCTGTTGCAGAATGGTTTTACTTAAAACTTAACTAATAATATCAAGTTTTACGTTGACAGTTAAAATTCTTGCAAAACACAAATTATGTTAATTACAAAAATCTCATATGAAATTCGAGGTAAAAGTGTCTCTTTATAACACGGTGGGTTGTTTCATCATTACATCACTAGTGATGATAAAAAAAAATGATTACTTTTTAAAATTCTAATGACATTTAAAAAGTAGTAATTTTACAGCAGAATGAGAAAAAAACAATTAATGTACTAACTAGTTTTCTGCATTTTAAATCTCAATTATATTTTTACTTTGTACGTTACAAAAACTGCTATTCGTGGAGCTGGTATTACAAGCTAGTACTCACACATTATATACATAGATTCTATTGTAGATCCCGTCTAGTAGTATTTATTGTATGGTATGAAGTAAAAACGTAATTGGGGTTTATAATATAGAAAACCAATTAGTGGAATTATATATTTCTTTTTTAAAGAATTTTTATTGTTTATGGTTTACAACAGTTGTGTTTTTAAATTTGCAATCGTTCGTTTATTAATTTTTATATTTTCATTCAAATTTGTATTATTTTTAAGAATTTTGAGGTGAAGGCTAACTATAAATTTCTGAATTAGTAAAAACTACTAAAAAATTATAATCTGCAAAAAATTCTAACAAATTTGTTAATATAAAATTAAAACTGAAAAAAAATATCGTCACTCTCTGCCGCAATACCTCCAATCACCAGCACACCAAATTTTGTCCGGAGATACGATGACATAATGTTCATTTTTGTTTTCTATTGTGGTAGCCTTAACAAAGATATCGGTAGCCCTGGCTAAGATATCTATATGTATCACCCCTACCCTAAATCTATCTATAAAAGATTTTTAACCATTTCTATTTTAACCATTGGTCCAATTCCGAGAAGTAGTGAATATCTATAAAAGTTTTTTTAACAAAATCTAAAATGAAAAAATTTTTTTATTTTTGTACGCCACTGAATTTTTTCCAAAATTTTTATATACGTCACATAATACCGTAAGAAGTCACAAATAAAATTTCTCCAAGATTGGTACAACAAATTTTTTCGGTCATCTAGCGGATTTTTCGAAAATAAATTTTTGTAAATTACTGACTGCCGATTTACTGATTCTGAAAACATTTGCAAAAAAATTTAACAAACAGCCTAAACTTGGTCGCTACCTAGTGGCAGAACCTTTTACTTATAAAGTAACGTTCCGTCAGTCCGTACGACGATATTATAAAATATATCCCACCAAACCACCTATTTTTGTATTCTAAAATAAATTGTTAAAAGCCCTAAACTCAACTCTTATGCTGCACTCGGTATACAAATCAACATTAACCTAATTTTGACACATATGTCACAAAATTATGACGTTTATTAAAATTTTGAATATATTGTTTTATTTTTGCCAGCCATCTGACAAATTCTCAAAAAAATATATATATTAAGATTTCAGTTAATATTTTCTATAATTTTTCTGACCTGCCCCGCCCTGTTACAATTGGCTCGGTTTGTTTTCTCACCAATACTTATACTTTCAAAGCTCCATCGACACACCAAATTTTAGCTGAATCGGTTAAACATTTCCGGAGATACGACGACATTTTCATTTTTTTTATTTATTTTATTGTGGTGGCCCTGGTGAAGATTTCTCTGGCAAAACCTTATTTTCACCATTCCAGCCCACGAGGCATACGTCCAATAAGTTTGATTGCAATCGACGTAGAAATGCCGGAGAAAATCGATCGACAAAAACTTTTTTCATGTTTTTGCCAAAAAAGTTAATTTTATTTTTTTCATGTTGCATTACTGATTTCTATCGAAGGATTACATATGCTCTCATATCCATTAGGATCAATGTACCTACGTACCAAATTTGGGTAAGATCCCTTCAGCATTTCTTGAGTTATTCACTCTTAAAGTTTCAACTTTGACAACTTGTGATTTTTGACAGACGACAGATAGAAGATTAATTTTACCTATTCTGGATAAAGCCTTTTAAGGCCTTTAAAATAACATATCGCAAGACAAAATATTTTTTAAAAATCCCGTATTATTTTCTTGTGGTGGCACTCCTGATTGATAGATCGCGACGAAAACCTTATTTTCACCTTTCCACCGTGAACCCTACCACCATACCAAATTTGGTCGTAATTGGTTGGATGGTTCGGAAGCAAATCGATCGACAAAATCCAACGACAGACAGACAGACAGACCGACAGACAGACCGACACAGAAATTTTTATTTTACTTTTTGCAGATCTTTACGTTTCTGAACACGGTGATCTCGAAAATGCAAAAAAAAAAAGTTGAAATTTTTTTTCGATTACCATACCTCCAATTTTTTTTTTAAATTGATTGGAGGTAAAAGATTAAAATTTATTACAAATCAAATATTAAACATAAGATGATAGAAATTCAAGGACAATGCAAAATTGTGTTTAATGTGAGCGCGGCCCGCCACATCTGCCATCCAAAAAATTTAATTTCGGACGTGTCCATTGTTAATAACAACAATAAAACTAAATAAATTATTTTTTTATAAATTTAATGTGAAATTATAGCAATAATACATATAAAAAAAAAAGATTTAATTTGAAATAATATGAAAATAAGCGGAAGTAGTAG
This sequence comes from Cantharis rufa, assembly GCA_947369205.1. Lineage (NCBI taxonomy): Eukaryota > Metazoa > Arthropoda > Insecta > Coleoptera > Cantharidae > Cantharis > Cantharis rufa. The sequence continues at coordinate 18,759,717 of OX376304.1, read as the reverse complement.
TTGGTTATTGTGGAGTAAAAAAATTCAACATTTCTATTTGTAAAATTTAATTTATTGGAAATTAATTGAAGTTAGTCGGGCAAAATTTAAAAGAATTTATATTTTTCTGACAGATTTGTAATTATAAATTTTAAGGGTGGAAAAATCGAATTCAATATTTTTAATTTTTGCAAGATAAACAGAAGAGTTGTGACGGCACATATTATAGCTAGGAATATTTTTGATAAGCTATTCTATTATTTAAAAGAAACCTTATCACAATGTGACTTGCCGATGAAACACAGATAGATAGATATGTACATCGAACTTATAACTTCTCTCGTTTAGGTCGGAGGTTAAAAATAGATATTATAAAAACAGAACTAACTAGAATAACAATAAGTTAGTAAGTACTAAGGATTAAAAGCTTCATAAAAATTGCGTACATACATATAGTCCAGTCAAGATGTACATCCGTGCTTGCAAAAGGTTAGGTCATTACGAATTTTTTATATGTTTTTCGTACCTAAGCCGACATTAAAAATCCAGATTTGCAATTTTCAAAGTGCTGTGCGAGCGGCGCGCGGCGGTGTGCCCAAAAAACCTTGAATTTTTTTGACTATTTTCAGATTTTTCTCAATATCTTAGTGAAAGAGGGGTCTAACCGGTTTAGAAATTCTATACAACTTTAGAGAACAGTAAATTTGCTATAATTTGAGACCAAATCCAGCTCCGTACAACCAGCGGTTCTCAAGATACGGTCCTTCAAAAAAAGGCTATTTTTCCTGAAAACTGAATTTTTTTCGAAATGAACCTTCATTTTATAGAATATCTTGAAAAATACTAAGCCCACACACATGTTATGGGAAATGAAGTTGTAGAAAATGTTAGTAGCTTTCATTTGAGACCAAACTGGTACATATGAGCTTAGCAGTTCTCTCAAAAACGGCAGAAAACCAAAAACAGTCAAAAGTGGGTTTTTAGGGGAATTACATATAAACCGTTCTCACGTCTTTTTATAGTTTTATTTATGAAAAAGTTAAAATGTATTGTGAACAATTTTATTTTGAGACCTCCACAAACTATACAATTCATGTAACTAATTACTTTATAATTTCACGTTCTTTTTGTTACAGATATTATTGAGAACAATTTTAAACAACATGAAGCAATAACATTATTCTTAGATTGTGAAGATCTCCTAATCTTGAAAGGAAGGACGCCAATTAGAACCAGTCCTAACCATTTGTACGGGTGATGAAAAAGACAGACAGGTGACTTAGAGAGAAGATATCATCAAAGAAAATTGACCTCCCAACCCGGACCTGGACCTTCCAGGGCAACTCTCAGTGTGTTGCAAAATGTCTATCCGTCCGGGCATGTGTTTCGTGTGTCGTGAGGCTCTCGACATAGGTCCTGTTGTGACCATCAAAGAACGAGGAATTCGGACACTAATTGAAGTGAGTGAAAAACGTGGTCTCAAAGATAATAAAAAATTTCTCCAAGAAACACCAAATTCTCAACCAATGATATAATATAAGTAAAAGGATATCGGGTATGTTGGAAATCTAATCAAACAAAATAATTTGCCAAGTCGACGTTTCGGAAGATTTATTCTTCCATCTTCAAGACTAAAAAAGAAATGACAAATGAGCCCTGCAACGGGGCAAAAAACACAGATTACACTCACCAAGCAAATAAAGGTGTTAACTTGTTTAATTACAAAATTATATGGAGAGTAATAATATCTTTTGGCGGTCACAACAAACAAAGTCACATCAATAAAATTGTAAAAATAAAAAATATAAATAGTCATAAGTATTAAAAACATTAGTGAAAGAACACCATATAAAATTTCGTTTACAAAAATGCATACAAATCTTCACCGATTACAATTTTGCTTTAATTTCCGCTAGGTAAAGATAACAACCAATAAAACTAACAGCGATAACATATAGCAACAAAATTCAAACTCCCCGCCAATACACCTCTATCCATCTATGTATGTACAAATCAAGAAGGTTAGAAAATCTACTATAATTCAGCAAAATAAAAGAATTCTATAACCGTGGGTGTAATCCTGTGTAACACATAAGTAAACAAACCTAATCAAGTTTACAAATAAAACGTCGACAGAAAGTGTAAAAATACAAAAATCTTAAACAAAATTTCAAGGAAAACTCGCCTACAATTGAGCAAATTAGGCAATTCAATTCGAACTGAATCGGTTGTTAAAATTATGGAGTAAGCTCTTATATCCTGCGTTAATATACGAAAAATCCGCGTGAAGATTGATATTACCTGGGGTGGTCGAGATATACGCCGCCTCCACGAAAGTTCTCTTGTGGTAGTTACTCTCATTTGCAAGAACTTTGACATCTTCGTGGGAGAAACTATGTGCTTCACTTATCATATGGTCAGCTAATCCAGTTTTCTTTGAATTAGATTTAATGTCATAGAGGTGTTGATTTATTCTTGATGAGAGTCTTTGTTTAGTTTGGCCAATATACCGACCACCACAATCACACTTTATCTCATAAATTACGTTGGCTTTATCAAGAGTGGGTATTTTGTCCTTTGTCCTCGAGTACAGTATGTTATTCAGAGAGAAACGGTTATAAAAAGCCAATTGCAACTCACCATCCTCCACACATTTCCTAAACACCTCTTTCAGTCTACACGCCAGCCACGGATGGTAGGTGACTTTACTAAACTTTTTGGTCTCTTTTGGATCTATTTCCTTCGAATTGCCCTTCCTTATCCTCTACGTGGATGACGTTTTGACTGCAGTTCCGATTACAGAAGTGGATAACTGTGTTAAGATACTCAACGAGTATGATGAAAGACTTACATTCACTTATGAATTAGAAACAAATATGACCATCCCTTATTTGGACCTATTGGTGAAGAGAGAATTAAATGGTGGATTAGTCACTGACATATATAGGAAGGCCTCGTCTACCAACAGGCTCCTGAATTGTAGTTCATCTCATCCTCTAAACCAAAAATTGAGTATTATCAACACTCTTAAACACCGAATCTATACCTGCGTACCAGAACAACTTGTATATAGAAGACTACACGACTTAAAACAACAACTTTTACTCAATGGTTATCCGACACGTTTATTGGATTTGACTTTGTTTCGGAAGAAACCAAACATTCCACCTATGTCTTCTTCATACTCTGAAGACCTAAAAATAACCAAAAAGTTTAGTAAAGTCACCTACCATCCGTGGCTGGCGTGTAGACTGAAAGAGGTGTTTAGGAAATGTGTGGAGGATGGTGAGTTGCAATTGGCTTTTTATAACCGTTTCTCTCTGAATAACATACTGTACTCGAGGACAAAGGACAAAATACCCACTCTTGATAAAGCCAACGTAATTTATGAGATAAAGTGTGATTGTGGTGGTCGGTATATTGGCCAAACTAAACAAAGACTCTCATCAAGAATAAATCAACACCTCTATGACATTAAATCTAATTCAAAGAAAACTGGATTAGCTGACCATATGATAAGTGAAGCACATAGTTTCTCCCACGAAGATGTCAAAGTTCTTGCAAATGAGAGTAACTACCACAAGAGAACTTTCGTGGAGGCGGCGTATATCTCGACCACCCCAGGTAATATCAATCTTCACGCGGATTTTTCGTATATTAACGCAGGATATAAGAGCTTACTCCATAATTTTAACAACCGATTCAGTTCGAATTGAATTGCCTAATTTGCTCAATTGTAGGCGAGTTTTCCTTGAAATTTTGTTTAAGATTTTTGTATTTTTACACTTTCTGTCGACGTTTTATTTGTAAACTTGATTAGGTTTGTTTACTTATGTGTTACACAGGATTACACCCACGGTTATAGAATTCTTTTATTTTGCTGAATTATAGTAGATTTTCTAACCTTCTTGATTTGTACATACATAGATGGATAGAGGTGTATTGGCGGGGAGTTTGAATTTTGTTGCTATATGTTATCGCTGTTAGTTTTATTGGTTGTTATCTTTACCTAGCGGAAATTAAAGCAAAATTGTAATCGGTGAAGATTTGTATGCATTTTTGTAAACGAAATTTTATATGGTGTTCTTTCACTAATGTTTTTAATACTTATGACTATTTATATTTTTTATTTTTACAATTTTATTGATGTGACTTTGTTTGTTGTGACCGCCAAAAGATATTATTACTCTCCATATAATTTTGTAATTAAACAAGTTAACACCTTTATTTGCTTGGTGAGTGTAATCTGTGTTTTTTGCCCCGTTGCAGGGCTCATTTGTCATTTCTTTTTTAGTCTTGAAGATGGAAGAATAAATCTTCCGAAACGTCGACTTGGCAAATTATTTTGTTTGATTAGATTTCCAACATACCCGATATCCTTTTACTTATATTATATCATTGGTTGAGAATTTGGTGTTTCTTGGAGAAATTTTTTATTATCTTTGAGACCACGTTTTTCACTCACTTCAATATTAGTGTCCGAATTCCTCGTTCTTTGATGGTCACAACAGGACCTATGTCGAGAGCCTCACGACACACGAAACACATGCCCGGACGGATAGACATTTTGCAACACACTGAGAGTTGCCCTGGAAGGTCCAGGTCCGGGTTGGGAGGTCAATTTTCTTTGATGATATCTTCTCTCTAAGTCACCTGTCTGTCTTTTTCATCACCCGTACAAATGGTTAGGACTGGTTCTAATTGGCGTCCTTCCTTTCAAGATTAGGAGATCTTCACAATCTAAGAATAATGTTATTGCTTCATGTTGTTTAAAATTGTTCTCAATAATATCTGTAACAAAAAGAACGTGAAATTATAAAGTAATTAGTTACATGAATTGTATAGTTTGTGGAGGTCTCAAAATAAAATTGTTCACAATACATTTTAACTTTTTCATAAATAAAACTATAAAAAGACGTGAGAACGGTTTATATGTAATTCCCCTAAAAACCCACTTTTGACTGTTTTTGGTTTTCTGCCGTTTTTGAGAGAACTGCTAAGCTCATATGTACCAGTTTGGTCTCAAATGAAAGCTACTAACATTTTCTACAACTTCATTTCCCATAACATGTGTGTGGGCTTAGTATTTTTCAAGATATTCTATAAAATGAAGGTTCATTTCGAAAAAAATTCAGTTTTCAGGAAAAATAGCCTTTTTTTGAAGGACCGTATCTTGAGAACCGCTGGTTGTACGGAGCTGGATTTGGTCTCAAATTATAGCAAATTTACTGTTCTCTAAAGTTGTATAGAGTTTCTAAACCGGTCAGACCCCTCTTTCACTGAGATATTGAGCAAAACCTGAAAATAGTCAAAATAATTCAAGGTTTTTTGGGCACACCGCCGCTCGCACAGCACTTTGAAAATTGCAAATCTGGATTTTTAATGTCGGCTTAGGTACAAACAACATATAAAAAATTCGTAATGACCTAACCTTTTGCAAGCACGACCCCCTTCTCATGTTTAACTTGGCTGGACTAATAGTATGTATGTACGTACTTACATGTTTATACCAAGGCAACAAAAGAAAACATCAGTAATAGTTTCTAAAAACTCTCTTGAGAATCAATATCCAAGCAAAATAAAGAAATAAATACTTTTTCGAGTAAAATAATAATATGTACTTAATAAAAGTGAACTATTTTTGAACTTAGTCCTCACACATGTACTCTGTCCAAGAAACATAAAAAAAATTAATATGTAAGTTCAAAACTAATACACATCAATATTAATTATTTTACTTAAGAAAACTGTCAATACCTGACATGCAGGTTTCTATTTTCAACATTTCTGTTAATTGCAAAATTGTAACTATAATTTTCACAAGCGAAATTATCCAAAAATAATAAGCATTGACTTATTTCCTCTTGCTATCTTGAAGAATAGTAACCCTAATTCTTTCTCGCAATTTTGGGCGATAATTGTCATCACGATTGATACGATTGAATAAAAATATTAAATTAAACATCACTCTTTGGACAAACTCATTGATGAGCTTGTCGATATCTAATCAATCGCAAACACTTTTTTCCATCTTTTCAATCAAATACCTATATACATATTGTAATGATATTTTTTTACCAAGACCCTGTACTACACTTTTTATACCTCGGCTGCCAGTAGGTTCGGAAGCATGGGTTACACTCCAACAGTAGTCGGTTCCAGTAGAAATAATTTGGTTGCTCTTGGAGCAAATAAAAACTCTTACTTTTTTAAATAACGTAAAATTGTGTTTATTCAAAGGAAAATTATTGTAGCGACAAATCTCGCTGTTAGGCTTTGAAATGTAATAGTGTTCGGCCACTGATTTTGAAATTGTATATACTTTACCACAAACTTTTCTAAATTTCAAACTCATTTGCCGGTATGTTAAATGTGTAGCAATTAATAATTTTACAGTGTAAAACAAATATTTTGTTGTTTTTATTAAAAAAAATGTTTTTAATAAAATGTTTTATTTTTAATTTGGAAATACCTTGTATGACTCTTGTTCGGGTTACATAAGCAGATCGGCTGATCAGTTCGTCTTGGCTCCCGTTACTATAAGTTGACACGTATGTGTTGGTTAGCGAATTTTTGAACATCTGGTGTAGATTCGAATATCCAAACTGCGTTAGATAGAAATTTAACAATCTTACTTCCGTTGATCCAACTTTAGTAAATATCCAAATTAAAACTAACTTTAAATTTATTGCAGGTAAGTAAATTTTCATTTGCATTAAAAATTTTCAATCTTCCCAAAATGGCGTCTTCCTCTAATTTTTAACCTTTATAAATTTTCAACCACGTTGTCTTCAAATTTTAATATTTTTCAGCTATCTTTACTGAACTTTACGATTCTTCTCAAATTTCCACTTTAATAAGATAAAACTTTAAAATATAACAAGTTAAATAAACTTCAATAATTGGAAATTCAATTGAGCTTTTAGCGATGGTAATAAACATAATAAACATTCACACTAATAAACATTCTGACGAAGGCGATTACCATCGCTGAAAGCTCAATTGAATTTCCAATTATTGAAGTTTATTTAACTTGTTATATTTTAAAGTTTTATCTTATTATTATTCTCACAAGTTAATAATTTATATTTAAATAATTTTCAGATTATAGGCGGTTCATTATGCCTTTCTATGTTGATAATTTACATCTTTGTGGTTTGACAGCTATCAACGAAATGAAACAATTATCGAGATGTACTAAAAGGAAGGCTGCATTATCCAACCAAAGAATATTCCTTATGAGATGCAAACATAACAATCTCATACCTACATTTATAAAACTCAATAATAATTTTAGGTTTAATCTAGGTTCTTCAAGTAAAATGGAAAAAATAGTTAACAATTTCTATCAAGCAATACTGATGGAGAAAATTGCTGAATGTCTAAAAAACATTAGTTATAACATGAAGAAAATAGATTATCTTAAACATAAATTAACATTTCATCTACCTAATAATATATATAATGAGTTTTTAGATAGACAAGAACAAAAACATAATCGTGAATTTCTTAAAATAAAAGAAAGACACATTAAGAAAATATCCAAATTAATGAATATAATCAAACCCATTCAATCCAAAGACAAAATTGAAAAGAAATGGATAAACAATTTAACAAACGTTGCCATACCACATGAAGTCGAAAGGACTCTACAATTTGGACAGAAGTATGCGATTCCCTTTACACAGAAGAATTTCCCCACTGACGACATCATCGTGGGAATCGAAAATGCTATTAAAAACCTAGATTATGATACTAAAAACTTACTCAGAATTGAATTTACTAATTCTATTAAAACTTTTAGCCAACTCCAAGAAAAAAACAAAAAATCATCCAACATACAAGACTTCATTAAAATAAAAAAATTTATTAATGAGCATCCGGAACTACTTATTATTAAAGCTGATAAAGGAAACACAACGGTTATCATGAATAAAAAAGACTACGAAGATAAAATGAATGATTTAGTTGATGATAACACCACTTATAAAGTTCTTAACAAGGATCCAACTAACAACTTACAGATAAAAAATAATCAGATGATATCGGATTGGGCTAAATATGAATATATTGACAAAGCGACTGCCATGAGACTTAAAATCAACAGTGCCGTACCACCTAAAATATATGGATTGCCAAAAATACATAAAGTTGGAATACCACTCAGACCTATTGTGGCTAGCATAAAATCGCCAACCTATAAATTATCTAAACACTTATCTAAAATAATCTATAACATTTTAGGTAATACCGAACACTACACTAAAGACTCTTGGTCTTTTATCGAAGATGTAAAAAAGTTCAGAATACCTAACGACTACATGTTGATTTCGTTAGATGTAAAATCCCTTTTCACCAACATTCCAGTTGATTTGGCTATTAATGCTGTTGATGGGAAATGGGAAGCAATTAAGAACCACACGAATATCCCTAAAGAAAAATTTTTAAGTGCCTTAAAGCTATGTTTGGAAACAACATATTTTCAATATAATGGAAATATATACCAACAGATTTTTGGAACCGCTATGGGTAGTCCAATATCTGCTACAATTTCTAACTTGGTAATGGAAATTCTGGAAGAAGATCGCATAGCCAAACTGCCTTTCAAATTACCATTTTTCAAACGCTATGTTGACGACATCATAACAGCTATTCCTAAACAACATGAAGATTTTATCGTTAACCATTTTAATGGATTTCATCCACGACTTCAATTTACTCTTGAAAAAGAAGATAACAAGGAAATAACTTTTCTGGACATACAGTTAATCCACGCCAACAACTGCCTGAAATATAAATGGACACAAAAAACTACTTGGTCTGGAAGATATTTAAACTAGAGCTCTTATCACCACAAAAGCCAAGCTATAAGCACAGCTATAGGGATTATTGACAGATCCATTAAACTAACTCATGGCGACTTCAGGAAGGAAACTCTAAAAATTGCCCAAGAAACTTTGTTCAAGAATGGTTATCCCGCACTTCTGGTGAAGAAACTCGTCAAAGATCGTGTTAATAAACTCTACAATGGTAACACAATGAAAAGAGAAGCGGGGGTTTACGAGCTCACTTGCGAATGCTCTCAAAAATACATCGGTCATACAGGCAGATCTTTTCAAACACGATTTAATGAACACACGCGATCCCATAAACTTCCAGACGGAAAATCTACTTTCGCGAAACACCTATTAGACACTAATCACAAACAGGGGGGGTACGAAATTTTGCATGTAGAGTCAAAAAGTAAAAAACTAGAATTTTTAGAAGCTATGGAAATTAATAAATTAAAATATTCTTCATTATTATTAAATAGTCAATCAGATTTAAACAACTCGCCTCTATTAAACATATTCAAACAGTAATTTTTTTTAAATTACCCCCCCCCTTTTTTATCTAACCTATTAGAACATTTACTTATACACCCCTTCCATTTTTTAAAAAAACCCTTTCCTTTTCAAAATTACCCACTCCCACCCCCCGAACGTTATTTAAACGGATTCTCTCTAAATTTTCTTTTTAATACATCGCCTGATGATGCCATAGTATGGTGAAAACGTTTGCGATATTGTATACTTACAGTGTATTTTAATTGTGATAACTTAAAAACATTTTAGTTCTGAAAAGTGTGTGTGCATTTTTTAGGTTTTCTAAAATAGTGATATGGAAAAGAGAAGTGTCTAATTTTACAGTTATGCCGTATGTTCGAGGATTAAGCGAAAAACTCAAAAGGATATTAAAACAACACAATATTAATATGACCTTTAAATCCTCCAACAACATTGGCCAACTTTATACTAAATTGAAAGACACGGTACCACTTGAGAAGAAATCAGATTTAGTATTAAAGTTCAATGTAATAACTGTAATTTAGTTTATATTGGCCAAACTAATCAATATCTTCACAAAAGAATGAGTGGACATATTTCAAGTATACGCTGCAATAAACCAGAATCTACAGCTATTGCTAAACATATTCTGGTTGATGGACATGATGCTGATTTTAAGAATGCAAAAATTATCAAATCCGTTACCAACTACGTTATAAGGATAGACTTCTTCATGAAATGATCAGCATTAGAAGAGAGAAGAACGCTATGAACAGAACGCTATAACTGATATAGACGGCCTAAGTAACATCTACAGCCATTTACTAGTCTAATTTTGTCACGCATTGGAGTTAAGTTTTTCCTTTTTTGACGGAAACTCATTTTAGGTTGTTCCTTAACTCACGATCATATATCAAGACCACTTTCTTTGGATCATAGATCGTATCAAATGACAATGCGTTTATTTCGGTTTCCATGTATATATTTTATGTCACTAATAAACATTCTGACGAAGGCGATTACCATCGCTGAAAGCTCAATTGAATTTCCAATTATTGAAGTTTATTTAACTTGTTATATTTTAAAGTTTTATCTTATTATTATTCTCACAAGTTAATAATTTATATTTAAATAAATTTCCACTTTATGGATCCAAAACCAATTTTTACTTTGTTTTAAAGTAAAAATTATACAAATTTTCAATTTAATAACGCACAACGCAAATCAAGCGCACCGCTTGGCTTCCAACGCTCATCGAGAAGACCTGGTTTCAACCTGAAGAAAATTCATACCACGTAAGTCCTTCAACAACGTATAGGATGTTGCACAAATTAATATTCTTTTCTTAGGTCGTTTTCGAAGCACATCACAAATATCACTCAAATTAACGTTTATAAAATTACAAATAAAAATATGTGTTCAGTATGTGTTGAAGTATTAAATTTAGCCTTTTTTAATTTTCCTCTGAATAAATTATAACTCATTTGCAGGACTTAAAACAAATAAACTGACCACGATCTTAGCATGTCAAATTATCTCACGTGGGAGCCGCTACCTGATGGAAATATCACCACAACTTACTCCCCTTGTTTCACAATTAGTGCATTTTATGTAAAATAATACAACAATATATATAGTCCTGGTTAAAAGTTGTTGATTTAAATTTATAAAATCAAGTATGTAAATATTTGGATTGAATGGTTTTCCCGCCAACAAAGTTGTGGCAGCAATGAGAAGAGAAATGAGGCTTTTTTGCCAAGATCGCCACCGCAGGTGGTGAGTAGAAATTTTGTTTCCTGAGTTGTTTTTAAAAATTTTGTATTTTTGAAAAGTTTTATTGGTAAATAAATTGAATTATAGTTGGAATAAGTGTCTTATTACGATTTATGAAGAATAACTTAAACAAATCATAAACAAACTTATGTTTGTTTATGATTTGTATAATACAGAAGCCAATTTGGAGGTCAAATAAAATTATTTATTATACATAGTAATACATATTTTAAATTGTATAAAACAAAATTTTGTTAAAAATATTGATTTTTCAACTGACTCTTCAACAAAAAAACTGAATTTTCAAACAAATCCACTCGTTATTTTATTATTAGGAAAATTATTGTTTTCTAATTGTACTATAAATACTTTTATAACTCTTCAGGCTCACAAACATTTTTAACGACAATAAAAAAATTTCATTCAAATAGGGTAGTAAATGTTACTAACAATACAAAATTAAGCTTATAAAAAGTTTTAAATCATACGATTATATTAGTTTAATATTTAGGAGAGTATAATTCTTTAAAATTAAACAATTTTTTAAACGATTAGATTCGGTCTAATTGCAATAATCTGGATTCAACGTTTATGTATCTACTAGTAATTTTTGAGATTTTTTTGCAATAAAATAATTTTTGTATGCGAATATTGTATGTAGTAATAGTTTTAATGTCTTCACCGACGCATTTAATTATTGTTGATAAAAATCTATAAATACAGACATAAATTTTGCTCATTTATTGCTGTGATCTAAAGCTGAAGATAGATATATGGTCTATAGGACAGGCAAAGGGAAACCACTCTTCATTAATGGTGTGATGCTCTGAAAATAATATTATAGAATGTAACGATAACATTAAAATAAAGTAATTAATTAAGTAATTAAATATACCTTTTAAACAACCATTTGCGATAGTTTAAATGCAAATAAATAATATGTCGTGGTTATACAACATAATTTTTTAACAAAATTTGTCTTATAAATGGTCGCTAAACTATAAAAAAATATCAATATGTTTACTATTAACTTGAAGCGTATAATGAAAAAGTTATTCTCCACTTGTCTAAAATGCGTCACTTCACGTGCGACTTGGTTAAGTTATAACGATAACCTATTATGACTAGTAGTGGGAAAGCCTTATTTTAATTATTTACGTCACAAGTATTATTAATTTTCATTTGCAAATTTATTGTCTGATGTCAAGTTAACACACAAATGGGATTTTGTAGTCTGTAAGAAGTAAAATCTTTTCCAAAGGTACATAGTACTAAATTGCGATTTTAAGTGTACTATAACGATAATTATTTTTTGGTTTCAAAAATTTACAAATAAATCTACTTTCGACTGCAAAATTTAAGAATAATGAATACTTATTCACAGTAGCTAAACTTTATTCCTGGTAGGTTATTGTTCTTCAATATAGCAGAATCTCCGGTCAAAAATGTTTGATTTTATTTTATTTTCAGTCAAAAAGCATCGATAATATAGCTCATTCGCCCTTTTGAAGCTTTGTAAAATGTTCGTTCGTCTCAATTCAAAATTCATAGATTTGTGCGATTTCTTTTTGAACTTACTTCGTTATTTTTTACGTTCAATACTTTCCATAATCGTGCAAAACTCTGGTGTCCTATTATAACTATATATAATTATATAATACTTAAAAGTCAAAATTAAGTGTATTCGATTTTGTTATCAAAAATACCATTGTATAAGCATTAGTGTCGGCCACAACTATAAATTATCAAGCAAAGACGCATTTGAAAATCGTTTCATTTCCGTCTTTTTAGGTTGGTAAAAAAAGGTTTTCGAGCCTTTTTTAACTATAGAGTAAAATTAACCAATTAGTCGTAATTAATTTGGAGAGGCATTACAGAGTCGGCTGAAGCTCCACCAAAACTTTTGCACCACCATGTTTTATAGTGGGAACTTAATATTTTTTTGTTACAAAATTTTTTTATTATTCTTTATTATTCCCCAGTGCAAATGGTCTCTTACAAATTTTATTCGTTTTATCCCATTCATTCGTAATATTTTATGTCGAAACTCCTACCTTATCTGCGCGATTTTCGTTAAAATCAGGAGTGATTTCAGGTGCCTTAGGATTCGTTTTTGTTGCTTGAACAATAAATTTATTTTTCTTTCGGTAGTTCTCCGTGGTCGTCCAATTCTTAGTAGGTTATCCGTTGTTCCGTATGCATTTCCTTTGTGATACCATAGACTTATTGTTTGATGAGGTATCTCAAGCTGGCGTTCAGCTTCCGCTATTGTATTTCCTTTATACATACAACATGTTTAAAACCTTGCTTTAAATCCAATGAATGTTTTTTTCTGCTTGGCATGTTTCTAAACTATTATTGTGATAAAAATATTACAATAAAATTGCTTTTATTTACAATTATTGAAGTTTTTACAAATAAACCATTTACTTTTCTATGTTATGGAAGTAATAATTACCGTATTAATAATACTGTTTGTAATATTCTGTAGTACCTACCCTAAAATATATATAATAATAGGTAACTAATTAATTTAATACCTAATAAATTTTTGCAATATCCTTTCTATAGCTACTAAATTTAATAAATGCTGGTTGTAAAATTAAAAAATTCATAATTGACGTAGCAAAGATTAAAAAATGTTCTTTATTTAATATAAAGAAAACATTATTTATTTAGGAAAATATGTAAATTACAGTAAACTTTAAAATGCTTAAATACTGCTTTGAATAAAAAGTAAGGTAGAAAACACGAAAGACTTCAAAACAACGACAAGCTGTAGATAAGAAAGTTGCCCATGCTTTGAACCAAGATTATAATCAAAATTTAATGAAATTATTTTTTGTAATTAATAAAATTAAAAATTTTAAATTACATATAATTAATTATAACAAGTTTTCTTCTTATAAATGGTGTTTCCTTTGTAGCTCCTGGATGTTTTCTTAAAAGGAAGCTAACTGGGTATTGATAATTGGATATTAATATTTTATTTCAAAATTTCAATCGATTACAATTAAATTTAAGATAATAATACCATTTAAATGATAACCATGTCTGTATGATAATAATTTTTGATTACCCTTTCACAAACTATGGCATTTAGCAAAGCAACACTTGGAAGGAAGGATGTTTTAGTGATGGATTGCTGACTTTGTAACTTACAAATTTGAATAAAATACATTTAAAGAAAAGCAGTTTTTTATGTGATAATGTAATAATTTCGTTATTACAAGGATTGAAACAAACTCAGGATCAGAATACGATAAAAATCGATTCCCTGTACAAATCACTGAATGAGAAAGATAAAACAACAAATCTGGTACCACCAAATCCATTACCCCTTATGCCACTGCAGAGTGCGCAGGATGTTCAAAATATGGAGTTGTATTTAAAAAATCATGAGAATTACTCATATTTCGTAAGTCTTATACATACATGTTATAGTACAATGAAATTTTACGGGAGTAATATTTTTGCTGTTTTAGATTAATCGCCTATCTGTTATCGGCGGCACAGATGTGCGAAATTCGACGATGAATGTGATGAAATACATTTTATCAGACAATTTAGCTTCTTGTTATAATTGGGCAGGACGAAAAAGTACTGCTGATAAATCTGCAGTACCGAAGCTACCGTTTAAATCAACTATTATCATGACGGCGATTTCTGGTAAAATAAAAGCTTCTATTATTATTACAGCATTTCATTAACTTTAGATTGTTTTTAGATTCAATTAAAATTGCATATTCAAAGCTATTGCCACCTGACTTAAACGATCAGAATATACATCAAGCCGTAAAAGATTGGCTAAAACTGGCGCCACAAAGATTTAATAATAAGTCAAATCCAAAGCAAAATGTTACTTTGTAATTTAGATTTGTAAAAAATTAATAAAATTCTTTTTTTATAAAAGTATGTTTATATTTTCTATAATAGAAATTGTTTTTTCAAAAATTGATTTAAAAAGGAATTGTTTAGCTAAAAATTCAACCAGTCATGCTTAAAATTTATAAAAAAATAATGTTAAGTGTTTACGGTTATAACCAACGTTTATTAAACATATACCGTAGACCAAAAATATACTAGTTTAAATATGGTAACTTTATACGAATAATATACATCTATAATAGGAATTGCTTAGCTGAAAATTCAACCTGACATGCTTAAAATTTATAAAAAAATAATGTTGAGTGTTTACGTTTATAACCAACGTTTATTAAACATATATCGTAGACCAAAAATATACTAGTTTAAATATGGTACCTTTATACGAATAATATACATCTATAATAAGAATTGTTTATCTAAAAATTCAACCCGTCATGCTTAAAATTTATAAAAAAATAATGTTAAGTGTTTACGTTTATAACCAACGTTTATTATACATATATCGTAGACCAAAAATATACTAGTTTAAATACGGTAACTTTATACGAATAATATACATCTATAATAGGTGTTCTTTAGCTGAAAATTTAACCTGTCATGCTTAAAATTTATAAAAAAATAATGTTAAGTGGTTACGGTTATAACCAACGTTTATTAAACATATACCGTAGACCAAAAATATACTAGTTTAAATACGGTAACTATATACGAATAATATACATCTATAATAGGAATTGCTTAGCTAAAAATTCAACCTGACATGCTTAAAATTTATAAAAAAATAATGTTGAGTGTTTACGTTTATAACCAACGTTTATTAAACATATATCGTAGACCAAAAATATACTAGTTTAAATATGGTAACTATATACGAATAATATACATCTATAATAGGAATTGTTTAGCTGAAAATTCACATTGTCAAGCTTAAAATTTATGAAAAACTAATGTTAAGTGTTTACGGTTATAACCAACGTTTATTAAACATATACCGTAGACCAAAAATATACTAGTTTAAATATGGTAACTTTATACGAATAATATACATCTATAATAGGAATTGCTTAGCTGAAAATTCAACCTGACATTTTTAAAATTTATAAAAAAATAATGTTGAGTGCTTACGTTTATAACCAACGTTTATTAAACATATATCGTAGACCAAAAATATACTAGTTTAAATATGGTAACTTTATACGAATAATATACATCTATAATAGGAATTGTTTAGCTGAAAATTCACATTGTCAAGCTTAAAATTTATGAAAAACTAATGTTAAGTGTTTACGGTTATAACCAACGTTTATTAAACATATACCGTAGACCAAAAATATACTAGTTTAAATATGGTAACTTTATACGAATAATATACATCTATAATAGGAATTGCTTAGCTGAAAATTCAACCTGACATTTTTAAAATTTATAAAAAAATAATGTTGAGTGCTTACGTTTATAACCAACGTTTATTAAACATATATCGTAGACCAAAAATATACTAGTTTAAATATGGTAACTTTATACGAATAATATACATCTATAATAGGAATTGCTTAGCTGAAAATTCAACCCGTCATGTTTAAAATTTATAAAAAAATAATATTAAGTGTTTACGTTTATATCAAACGTTTATTAGACATATATCGTAGACCTAAAATATTGTATTTTAAATATGGTAAATTTATGCGTATAATATACATTTACTAAACGTATTTCCTAGATCAAAATTCTACCTTTGAACGCAAGTTTTTTTTTAGTATATAAACATCGTATAATATACGAATATTTTAAGTATAGTATATAAAGCGTATACGTATATACGTATATTAGACTTACCAAAATTAGACGTATACCAAAAATATCCTATTTATCCTAGAAATATACGCATATTATACGATTGTGTGTTACTTGGGCAGCTGTAGATAAGAAAGTTGCCCATGCTTTGAACCAAGATTATAATCAAAATTTAATGAAATTATTTTTTGTAATTAATAAAATTAAAAATTTTAAATTACATATAATTAATTATAACAAGTTTTCTTCTTATAAATGGTGTTTCCTTTGTAGCTCCTGGATGTTTTCTTAAAAGGAAGCTAACTGGGTATTGATAATTGGATATTAATATTTTATTTCAAAATTTCAATCGATTACAATTAAATTTAAGATAATAATACCATTTAAATGATAACCATGTCTGTATGATAATAATTTTTGATTACCCTTTCACAAACTATGGCATTTAGCAAAGCAACACTTGGAAGGAAGGATGTTTTAGTGATGGATTGCTGACTTTGTAACTTACAAATTTGAATAAAATACATTTAAAGAAAAGCAGTTTTTTATAAAAAGACAGGAAAAGGCTAGCTTCATCTACATTTACTATATTATGAAAAAACCATCCTCCGCAAGCATAATATAACTCCCACACTTAAATAAAATTTAATTTTTTTGCTTTGAATATAACGATGGAAATCTGACAAAACAGCGTAAGCGCCAAAAATTCAAAAATCGGGTTTTCTTATATTCTTATAGTTTAGCGTAAGCGGCATTTACTGGTGTAAACCACGTATGCGTAAAACATTTACTTTTCATGTTATTTACGTTTAAAACATCCGTAAGCGCCAAATGTCGAAAATGCGCATGCCAGTTTGATTCAATTCATAGACTTAACCGTCGTTCCACCTGTGAAAAGTGCTACAGCTCTTTTGTGTTATTTGCCAATGTACGTAATACAATGCATGAATTTATGCATGGTATTTATATAAAAACTCTTATTCTTCAATGTTGTCTATTTATTATTACAAATTCTATCATATAAACGTCGTAAAACGCATAATCAAAATCTTGTCGCTTACGCGTTTGAAATTTCTCAATTTTCATTCACGTATGCTCCACATTTAAATGCAAACTAGAATAACTTGAAAATGCGTTTTTTATCAATATTCCTTGTTAATATTTATTTGATTATGCTAGGAATTATCAAAAATAGCACGATTTTATTCTAAAAGTAATTTTTTACGTTATAATAATGGCAATATTCCTGTTTAAATATTCATTCAAGTTGGAGGTTACGTTTGTCTTTCTTTTTTTTACAGTTTTTCAAGATGAATAGCTCACGATTGGAAAAGTATTTCATCTACAAAAAAAATACATACTACACATGATAAGAATATAGTCAAAATAAGTGATATTAAAACCATTAAATTTGAAAAACTAGCACCGCAAGTTGAGGTAAAAAAAACTTACAATAATGATGAACCATTTTCGGAAATAGACCTTCAATTAAAAAATTGTGTACAAAATGTGAAGTGCATCTACAAAAGAGAACTGCCAATAAATAAACTTAAATTAGATAATTTACTTGAATTGTGTAGAAATTATACAATAAAACCTCAGTATCACCATGAATATCAAAGTTTAAAAAGCAATAGCAATGTGGCGGATGTTCTAGCTGCTAGTGATATTGAAGATGAAGATGACGATTAGTTCCTATTGCGTTTGTGATACGTTCCTATTTTTTTGTTGGAGAGTTTAAGGCTTTGCAATGTTTTTGTGACCAACAAAAATATTTCTTTATTTTTTGTTTGAGATAATTCGAATATATTTTTTATTTATTTTTATATAATTATATTTACTATTAATGTATTTAGTCAAACAAAAATTTTTGATTTATTTTCTTTATGAAATTATTTTAGAATAATGTTTTATTTATTTTTGTATTTTATATTTATTTAATTAATGTTTGGAATTAGTGGTTTTAACTTATTTTTATATTTGTTTTATTTTTGTAATTGAGAATAAAATATTTTATTTATTTTGACATTATTCATTTTTAAATTTTTATATTTTTGTAATTTTTGAAAATCGATATAATTATTGTTAGTTTCGTACATTCATAATTGTTTATTGTTTGATAAATATGTTATAATTCAATTACTTACAAAAAACTATGCTTTTACGTAAACACCTTTTCTTTAAAAATCCTTAAAAACAAGAAAAACGTAATCTCCACCTAAGTGCCACTTTGAACAAGTTTATGCAGAAAAGAAAAACGTAAGTGCCATCTAAATACGGCTTAAGCGACATTAAAAATTTCAAAAAACCGTAAACACCACCCAAGTGCCAGTAATAATGATTTACTTTATAATAAAAATATTTATTTTTATTCTAAAAATTATAAATTCCCAACTAAATACAATAATGAAAACCGCTTATTGGTATTACTATTATATTACGAATAAATGAGATTTTTGTGTTTCCTGTAAAATATGTTAAATGTCGCTTACGCTGTTTTGTCAGATCTTCATCGATAACATAAACGGCATACGTCAATTGTTTCTCACCGATAGGAATACACCCTCGAAGACAAATTGTGTGTTTTAAATGATTCGATAGTTTATTAAAAAGCTTTGGTAGTTTATTGTTTTGCCTCAATTAATTAATAAAGTTGTGTATAACTTGTTAATTCCATTTTATTTTATTTATAGATTATCTTAAATACAATTTATTCAACAGGAATGCTTTATAATTTAATATTTAATGATATCCGTTAATTTATTTATAGTAGGTAATATGTTAGATACAAAGTATTAAGGTAACTAATATAATATTTATGTTGTAAATGTTGTACTTAATTATTGACGAATTCGATCAACTGCTAAAATTTATACAATTACCTATATCAAATTTGAGCAACAAAACCTGTGGGTATCGACGTACCCACAACGAATTGTTGTACCTTAATAATTGTACCTAATAAATAATATTATTCATTAACAATCAGTAAGTAAGTACATAATTTATTGACCTGTTTCTAAATTTCAAAAAGTTTAAAAACAGTTTATTAATTATTATTTTCTTTTGCCAACCAATCGGAAACTAAGTTGCTTTATTTTGCAATCTACCAGTCCGTAGTGATCACTTTCTAATCTGCGATACTTACTTGACAAAAAAATTTTTTATCAAATAACAGTAAATTAATAAATTAAATTTAAAAAAATATTAAAAAATAAAGTAAAAAATTAGTATTTAATTATTTATTACTAAGTTGTAATATTCACTGATTGTAAATAATAGTAAGTATAGTAAGTAAATAAAAGTAAGTAAATAAAAGTAAGTATATATCTTATTATATACCAATGTTGTAAAGACTGGCACCCTAGCGACACCCTGTCACCTTCCGAGGTGCGAAGATGCGTTTTTGTTTATATACATTTTTCTATTTTGTCGAACCGTTTCCGATATACCAGATGGCAATTTTTCTTGTATCGCTTAATCTTATCTATAAGTCACTGTATCCCATAAAAAGTGTGCCAAATTGAAAAAATATGTAAACAATCATGAAAGGAATAAAATTTGTAACAAATAAATATCTGATAGGTATTGTTGTAAATTGGAATTTTATATGACAAAAAATCTTCAAAAAGTACAATTTATATTGCTCACATAGGACTGCAAAGGATTATTAGAAATGTAATATAGATGCTGAAGTAAGAAATACAGTGTTATTTCTTACATACATTGTGTACCAACACTAAAACTTAGTTTATTTCAAAATATTAATGGTATTTAAATTAATTTAGGTAACAAAATTTTTTAAAAATGAAATTGTACTCCATCCAAATCTGTAAAGCAAAACAAGGATTTCTATTCAAATATATTTACTACGTGTATGCCATTACAGCTCAAAAACAAAACACGATAAAAAGTGTCACTGACAGCAAAAAGTAATATTTAAAAAATAATATTAACCTGTCCGAAGATTTTCTGAGAAATTCTTGTAAATATTTTGTCTAATAAAATGCAATTTAAATATAGCTTATCGACTTGGTAATAATTGCTTGAATTTATTAAAAACTTTTTCTTCCATTACAATTTTCTGAAAAGAAAGCCAGCATAAACGATGCTGTAAGTGTACGTTAGTGACAGTCAGTTGCACATGTTTTTTTTTTTAATTCAATTAACACAAATTTAATAATTTTCATGATGAGTTTTCATTTCACGTTATCTGACGAGAATCCTCCGTCTGTTGCAGTTCTTTGCTGGTATGCAAGCTGTATTATTAAGATGCCCCAATTCAGGTAAGTATAAACTATTAAACTCTCTCAGATAGTTTGTAAGTTAACCAAATTTGCCGCTAATTAGTAGAAAATATACTTTCCATTAAAATATCTAAGCAATTGATTATCTTGTATATTACTACACAACTAAGATCCAGTGTTTTAGTAGTGAGATAATAAAAATTTAATGGTAACTTGAACTTCTGTTTGTTTAAAAATGGTCATAAATGTAACCTTTGAACTTGGTTAATTCACGATTGAAAAACTGGTCTTAAAAGTATTTTAATTTTAATTATACACTTTATAATTTCCTAAGGAAAAACTAAATATATATAATATATTGTCGTGTTTCAAAATCCAATTTTTTTTAATTTTGAATTTTGGAGTAGTGAAATCTGATTGTTTTTATATTTTTGAGTATCTGATTTTTGATTTTGTAAATAATTTATTATAATAGTAAATATTTTTGAATTGTGTATGTACTACGCGCCAACAAAATTTGAGTTGGTAAAGCGTGTATTACATTATCACATTTTGGTCACATTTTCGTTCAACTTTCTTGTCAAATGTTTGACGAAAAAAATTAAGCTGTATTACATTATCACATTTTCGTCAAACTTCTGTCAAACTTTGGTCAAACAAAAAGTAGCGCGTGTCACACTTTCGTTCAACTTTTCCATCAAACTTTTGAATAATCATGCGCATTGCTGCAAAGCTACGCTTGTGCCAACCTAAATTATTATTCGAGTTACTAGTATATAAATGGTAAGCTTCCATGTAAGCTTCCACTACTTGAAATACCTTTGCAATCTTTTTAAATTTCCTTTTTAACCTACTCATAATAAAAATATTGAGAATGTTTTTAAAATTTTAATTCTAATTTTTTTTAGTTGGTTACAAAGGTTGGCTACACAAATTGCGTGAAGTATTTCTAGATTTAGTTGCCAGTTTCACCACAAACATATCCCCACCCAAAAATTTTCATCAAACTTTGGTTCAACTTTTCGTCAAACATTTGACAAGAAAGTTGAACGAAAATGTGACCAAAATGTGATAATGTAATACACGCTTAATAATTTTGTAAAAATGAGATAAGTTTTTGCTTTTTGCCGAAAAACCTTGACGGACCCGTCAATGTGGAAGGACGCGTTTTGCGGAAGGCTCTGCTGCTTTTGTTTAGTTTGGCGTCTCTGATTTGAGATTATTGATTTGTTTATTGTATGAATAAAGTTTAATAATAAAACGTGAGTAATATTTTCATTAAGTGATTTGGGAGATTTGTCTGCAAATTGGACGATATTTGTATCTTGAATACATTTTTGAGATTTTTGATGTATGGATTTCAATTGATTGACAACGAGAAAATTAGTTTCGATGTTAAAATTTAAATTTGGATTAAGTTCGCAAATAAAAAAGTTAATAAATAGAACGTGAAGCAGTTGCGATAGCGAAGCATATGGTCGGCATATCGCCACATTTCTATTTTTGATTGAAAATTTTTGAACATTGAATTTAAATAATTTGGATTTTGGTTAATACCAAGATTTTATAAAAGAGTTTAATTTTGGTATCCAAAATTTTATATAATAATTAAGAATTTGGTAATAGAAAATTACTCTTCAATTTGGTAATAGAAAATTACTCTTCAATGTATTATATTATATTATACTAATATGTATAATAATTACATATTATATTATTTTGTTATGTTAAGTTAAATAGTACCAATATTTCATATTTATATAGAATAGTATAATTGCTTGTATTTAAGCAAAAATAGTATGAAATTTATATATTTATTTAAATTTTACGTAATATTATGTCTAATAATGCATTAAAAACAAATCAAGTGTATGTAGGTATGTTTTGAGTTTTATCTCAATGGCACTTAAAATCCTTTTATCTATTACCTATACTTACATATAGAGAAACGTTTATACACAGAAAAATAAATAAATAGTAATAGTTAAGCAATTAATATTGTGAGAAATAGGTATTCTAAATATTGGTGTTTGTTTGGTTTCATATATTTTACTTAGGCATCTATTCGCGATTTACATTAAGAATACGCCACTCTGCGGAATAATTTCAAACTAAGCCAAAGCGTATGATTCAATTGCATTTTACGTGATTTTTTACTCAAAAACATTTGTTTACGCGTATTTATCAATCAATTTGGTGAATTATGTTTTAATTATTAAGTTGGGAAGTAATTTATTGTTAATTAGTGTATATAATAGTAGTGTTTTTGTACCAATTACTGCAATCTAGTAAATAATCTTATTAAAATACTAATACAAGGCGTTTTCTGGTTCATCACACATAATAAAGGTGAAAGATCACTAATTAACAAAACAAATGACAAAAAATATAAGAACACACTAAACTTTTTGTAAAATTTAACCATAAAAACATTGAAGTGTACGCTTTAATCCTACCATGTTGTTGGTGATAACAGCGCCCCCAACGTTAATGTAAATCGCCAATACTTTCAGTAATTTACGATAATTTAAGAAAGAAGATTTTAACGCACTAAAAATATAATAGTACAATGGGGCATTCGAATTCGACATATCGACCGCAACAGGTGTCAGAATCTTTGAATATTATTTTATCAGTGTTGTGAACAGTTGATTAATTGAATTTAAGTAAGAGATATGTATTATTAAGAGAGACATGTAGACATAGTTTTGTTATTAGGTATATTTGAGTTATGTCAGATAATAATTTGGTAATTTTGGTATCTTAAATTCGTGTTTTAAACAAAGGGTAACTTAAAAGGTAACGTTAAAGGTAACGTAATGGGTTTTGACGCTATTTAGTTGGATGGAAATTTAGTTACAATGGTATTTCTTTATTATACTAATTATCAGCAGTTATATTTTAGTTAAAATCCATTGTAATTGAAATACATACAAGTATTGATGATATTAAATCGTTTGTAATTGTAATTCCTAATTGAAATGTATGGAAGTAATGACATGAATGAATCTCGAAGAAAATCTAGAAGTTGCCCCCTCTTCCCGGCAAGCACTCAGAAAGTGTTTAGCCAAATTCAACTTTAATTCGTGAAACTAGTTCCAATTTGAAATTACGATTATCAGCTTGGTTTGATTGCGTTACAAAAACTCATATAAAACTTTGCAGGTTTATTTTAATTTAAGAGTGGTTTATTACTTTGCCTACGAACTTTATGTAATCTTGACCCAATCTGCTACATAACATTCATCTATAATATAAAAGCAAATATGCCCTTGATCCAATCCCCACACAACAGTCAGCCTTATAACAAACTAAATCTTACTCTGAATTATTATATTTTAGGAATTTCACAGTATAAAGCTACACCAATCAGTTGCCTGCTCTAATCAATTTCCATGTTATTTATCTACGGGGTGTTAGAATTTACTCTTCGTTGAATCTTTGTTTGCTTCAGGCTTTACCCTTTAAAACAGAAATAATCTGATAATAAAGATTTGACATTACCCAAATATATGTGTTTTATTTTGTTGTGAGTTATGATCGCTTCCCTTTTCGGAGCGATTATCTATTTGTTTCAGTCGTGTTTATCAAATTGTATTTACATCGAAAGAAAGAACTTGTTACATGATGGCATGCGGTAGGTAATATTACAACGTGGTGGTCCATAGACGATTTTCCGTGTCATCGATGATGAGATGTTGGCGCTAAATTCAAAGTTTAAAACCGATATCTTAGAATATTACTATTTGTTTTTATTTTCAGAGCGAACTAATTTTATTAACGTATTTATAGTTCAAAAAAACTTTTAATCTCTTAAAACTGATAAGTATGTTTTCCAAGCAATATACACATTATTTCATTTAAAATTTTAAATAATAGTACCTATCCATGGTTCTAATATCTATATTGTTTTATTATCAGAAAACTTGCAACTTTTCGTAACATGTTATTAACATTAGCAGAGATTTTACGCACTGCAGTCAATAGTGTGGCATACACTAGCGTTCATTCCTGCAGGAATAACGAATCCCGATGGAAAGAATGCTTATTAGTGGATAAATATGTAATTAACATTAATGTTTTTCCTTTCGAGACAAATGTTAAATGAAAGCATGAGAGGAATGAATTCTCGTGTATGCTTACCTAATAAAGTTATAATAGTCAGGATGACAGCCAATATCCGAAACGGATATAGGCACGACTTGAAGAAGAAGAAGAAGACATATGTAGAGTGGAGGGAGTCCGCCAATTACAGACGTGTCACATATGTGTCTTTGATTCGAATAGAATAGTATGTTATTTTTTTTTCAAACATTAAAAATAATTATTATAGTTGATTTAAAATTACTTCTACTGCCGTTGACGGGTTTGCGTTATACGATGTGTATACCGTACTTGTAGTACTTTAGTGCCGGAAGAGCTGATAGCCGACGACGTACACCTGGCTATTTCGACGGTCATTTATTATGTGCAAGTTGCTAGAAACGGCTTTGAGATATTAAATTCTTAAATAATAGAACACCATACTAAACTAAACTCTGAACATAGTACAAGGCTCATAGTGCTCTCTGAATGTAATTAAAATTATTTTTATTATTTTATATTGGTATATAGAAGTAAAACATAAAAAATATAAAAAGTGATATTAAAACAAAAGTATAATGCAAATAAAGGTACCAGCGATAACTTCTTTTTTTTAACTTTATTTTAAATTTTCAAAGTTTTAAAGTTTCTTTTTAATATTTTTGCGGTATTTCTACTTAACAGAGAATAAAAAACTGTTGTATTCTATCTTTGCCGAGTTACTAGAATATCTACGAGAACTTTAAACGATCTCGGGAATTGGAAAACTTAGTTATAATTGGGAAATTTCCGAATTTCACAACATCGGCGGTGAAATCTAAAAATTAAAAACATAACATCATAAATAAATTAGTCAGACAATAATTACGATTTTATTATTGATGTGTCTAGTCTCTAGTGTTAGAAATGCTAAAATCATTTCAAAACAAAACCAATCCTACGCATCTATTAAAAAAATAATGTTTTAATTTTATCTAATAATGGTTTCTTTATATTTTTGGTTGATTTGATGTTATAATAAGTTTTATTTGTGTAGAATAAGTTCCTACATTGTTTATTCACAAGTATTGCTGTTTTTTAGGCTTTTCCACGTGGCTTAGAATTAATGTAATTTAATTGGATAAAAGCTTTAGTTATAATAAAACTAATTAGTAAGATTGAACTACTCGAACTATTACTTATATACTTTTCCTAAACAATCCAACAAGTCTAATGACTAAATTAAAATAAATCTTATATAGCTACGATTATAAACGTTTTAGCATACAAGCGCTTTTCATAATTTTACATTCACCACGTGCAAAGGTTCATCCATAATTTTCTATGGATAGAAATGCAATTTTTTCACAAAATTGTCAATAAAATTTCATCCTCAATTTCAGTACAGAATATTATAAAAACGTGTAGTTCAATCAATATAGGGTTTTATTTAGTGACATTTCAAAGTTAAGCATATACTGCCTTTATGCACATATTACTATACTGTGCATTATATAATCGTAGATATAAGGATAAATAAAACTAGAACATCAAGGTTTGCAGTGATTTTCATATTTTAGATATATAGTTATGTATGTACTATTATATGTACATACTATATAATAATTATGTATTATAACAAAATTAGTGATAATGGATTAACTTTTTTATATATTAATTTAATTAACACTTTTACATAATTCACTACATTGCCATTGTTGTAGTTTTACATAATACATATTATATATTTTACGTATAAATGTATCATATAATATACTATATTATGTAATCAAATATAACAAAAGTAAGCAAAAATATAGATATATACATATTTGAAAGCCGAAATCCTCATCTTTACAATACATTTTTTATTTATTTTTGTACAATGAAAACTAAGAAAGTTACTACGTATTTTGTTTGTCTATGTACTTTAATTTATATTATAGCCCACCTGCTTAGACGCTATTCAATAAAAGTTGCAAAGTGCCGACTTTGTATTGCGCTTCACTCGAGAACCAGTGTTATATGAAAAAATTTGTTCAAACTTTGATTTTGTAGAATTTTCTGCTGTATAGTTTTGTTCTCTAAGTTAAGGTAAAGATAATGAAAAAGGAATCTCGTCGAAACAGTACATAATAATATATACTTAAGAAAATTATATCAGGGTTCTAGACGATGCGATGTACTCGTAAATCCGTATTTCAACATATTCATGGCACTACAGAAAAACAGAATATGATTACATACACACAGAAAAATTTTAATTTTCTGGATCAGTAAAAACACTGCAGTTAATAAAACTTTTAACACATTGTTACATAGCACTCAAAATGGTAACTTTTAACTATACAATTGTAACCCCTACCGATACAAAATAGTTTTAATGCAGAGTATAATTAAAAACAACAAATAGTAAATTTAAACTAATCTTGGTATGTATTATTCACCCTTTAGCGCAATACTAAAACCCATCGCTATACAGTCGTACAATTTACCACTACAGGACGGTTACCTATCGTTATCACGATAACAAGTAGTTCTCACTGTTTTCGTTATTGGGACAACAAGTGCTAAAATTTACTTCCATGGTAGTGAAAATAACTACTGGTATAACGTAATCTTACTATTTTGTGTGTACTATTTTGTAGTGGTAAATAATACGCATCGTATCAGTTGAGGCCTATTTTACTACTACAAGAAGTAAAACATAACCTTTATCAAGTATTATTAAGCCTATTTTTCTCTGTGTGTATTATACGAAAAACAAACAAAAATTATTTCTTAGTTATTTACATGCAAAAGTACCTAGTGACAAAATTCTGATTGTAAATTGTTGATTGATTTGTATCAATGAAACGAGAAAAGCTTATTCAAATATTTATTATGTTTTTAGTATAAACCAACAAAATTTAATTATGCCTAAAATTACATTAATGAATATACTGTGCCCTGCTAATATTTTTTTTAATACAATTTTGACCAGAAGATAACTTACATGATTAATAAATAAAAAACACTTATCGGCAGGTTTAAATGATTTAATTATAACAAACCGCCTTTGTGCTACTAACTGACACACATATTTAGGGAACGGCTTCTAAGAAACAAAAACGAGCCGTAAAATCGGTGCTAGACAATATGAACACGTCAGGAACAGACACAAGTCAATGATGAGAAAGGATTGTTTCCTTCACTAACGCCACCTTGGTGTGGGAGAGGACAAGAAGTTTTATATCATGATAGCAAACGGAGCTTTGTTTCTCACACACTTAACTTACTTGAAGCTTATGAAATAGATAAAATCGTAAAAAATTCTGGCGATATCATTTTGCTAAACGAACGAGTGAATGTATATTATTATGTAACATAACTGTGTCGTATGGTCAAGTTTGATTAACGCTATCAACCTGCACCTAATCGAGTTCTGGAAGTAAATTGCTCGAGTTTTACATTTATGATATTTGGTGTTTTGAGTGATTGTTTTTGTGTGATTTTCGACAATTTATTTTTCATTTCTCTCTATTAAAAATTTTAAAAATTTTCTTAGTGAAACGAATGCTTTGTAATCTTGAAAATCGAAACGAGTGGTATTCAATCAAGAAATATCGTTAATATTTTAATTAAATAATATTTTGTGATAAGTAATTTATATAGCAGTCATTATAACTACTATGTATTTATGTTGTAGTAAATAGTGAAATTACTAAAAGAAAGTACCCTTTACGCATTTCCGTACGTACGTATAAGTACGCATTTCCAATACGAAAAGTGTCACACAGTTAGAATATCTATGGTAACAGAACAAAATACATAAATATAATTCGTTGCTGACTGCATCGTACATCTATAGAATAACCTGTTACAGGAAGTCACAAAGTAATTATATACCAATTAGGACGATAAAAGTCAAATTTTTGATTACTTACAACTCATGGGAATAAAATGATGGGAGTTACTCATGTAATGCAATAAATTATAACAAACAAATCAAAATAATAAAACAACTACCTAACTAATTATTATAAACATTATTAAATTTTTTTTTAAAATGAAATCATTCAAATGCTATTAGTTATTAGAACTAAACATGGATAAATAATAATCATTTGATTATCATAAATTTTAAATGACGTATTCTATTTTTGTGTCATCAAATTTTCTTATCAAATCCGCACACCACGTGCTTTGCAAATTTTCTTAAATTTATGTATTGCCAGACAGATTCATTTTTGCTGTTGGAAAATCGATCCTTGCTTTTACTTAGTTCGTGCAATTCGTGCAATCTATAAAAAAATTTCCGAAAATGTTCACTACGCATGGTAAATCATAACATGGTAATCTGGACACTAGTTACTTCTTGGCTACATATTACATAATAACTACTAATATGAAAATAAAACTAGGAAACTTTGGCATTGTTTTATCAATGTTGCTCAAACTTTTTTATTATATTATTATCTAAAGATAAATCGAGCATACAATATTATGAAAGTGAAAATAACAATAAGTTAAAACTTGAACCTGGATTTTTGAACGACATAAACATAACTGGTTTAATTTAACAAATTAATAGTGTTGTAAAGCTTAAATCGACAGGATATGAAGCGTAAAACTGCAGTTTTATCGGGTCGCCCCGATTGCACCGCTGTTATCTAAAGTCCAAGTTCAATTTACAAATTAGTAAGATTAACACCCTACATATTATTCAAGTGCTAACAGAACCATAAGTGTCAGGTGTAAACTTAGTACAATATTGATAATAACAGGAGGAAGTCTTCAAGTAAGATGTAGAAGTGGAAGAAGAGAATACTAGCTTAGCTATTACAGTATAGAAATATGCTTGACTCTGAGTAAAAGTGATTTTTTTGGCAACCCATCATACTTGCCGCAAAAATATTTACCTCTGCTCTTTAAACACCAATAAGTTTAGTTGTTTTTAATAATACATTTTTTTAACATTATATTTACATTAACTGGTTGCTCTCTAAGATTTAAAATGATGCATAAAACATTTATAACATATCGTATACAACATAAACAGTTGTTTTCAAACTTTATTTTATATTTAAGTTTTAGTTAATAGTTAAATCCGCTTCAGGGATGTTTTTAATGAGTGCATGGGTTTTTGAGTTTGGTGTAAAGAGTTGTTTTTGTTCAAAAATTCGCCTGAACTTATTTTGTTTCCTTACATTTTTCATTTCAGTGAATGTTTTTACTAAAAATAATAAATATGTAGCTTCAATATATAATTTAGGATTTTATAACTTTCAGTTGTAACGTAAAATTTTCTAAATTATGCTTATCATGCTACTACCATTGATACAATTCCACCATATGACTAGTATTACGCACCAGGTTTTGTCCACAAATTAACGTTTCACGGTGAAGGAATATTTTATTAATCTGTTTTTCATATAATTAAGTAATCATCGGAAGAGGCTGCAGAGGTAGAAATAGAGATTTTTGAAAATATCGACAATCTTTGAAACTTTGCCAGAGATCTTTAAGAACTAATGTTAACTATTATTTTCAGATCCCCTTATCTCGAGGATGTAAGCGTATTCTAACTAAAAGAATGACGTGTCAGCTGAAATTTCTAAATTATTAAAATAGAAATGATGAAATTGCCAGTCAACGGAATAATTAAGTACAGGGTTTACCAATACGACGTTTGTTTTTCAATAGGTGCATATTTGGATATTTTGACAGTTCTGACATTTATTTTTTTGACATATGTATAGCAGAAGCTTTGCCATTTGTGAAAATGTCTTCAATTTCAATCGAAAATCGAATTAAAATCATTGAAACCTATTACGAAAATGGTCGATGTGTGAAAACCACATTTCGTAAAATTCGCGATATTTTTGGTCGTCATGATCGGTCTTCTGAAACCGCTATCGAGAATTTGGTGGATAAATTTAAGTTTACTGGTTTGGTATATAACATACCAACAACAACACATATTCGTTTGGGTCGATCCAGCGAAAATATCGCTGCTGTAAGTGAAAGTGTCGAAGAACGTCCAAATTTATTGATTCCACGACATTCTCCACATTTGGTGACATGTTGACAAATTATTTTTGGCCTATTATCGATGATATGGATGTGAGTGATCTGTGGTTTTAACAGGATGGCGCCACTTGTCACACAGCCAGAGAAACAATGGCTTTATTGCAAAACAAATTTCCAGATCGAATAATTTCGCGTAATTCAGCAATAAATTGCCCCCCAGATCGTGCGATTTTACACCGTTTGACTATTTCTTGTGGGTCTATGTGAAAGATCAAGTCTATGCGGATAATCCACAAGCCATTGAGGGCTTAAAAGTCAACATCAAACGTGTCATTAGTGAGATAGAGCCTCAATTATGCCAAAATGTGATTGAAAATTTTGACGAAAGAATCGATGTCTGTAAGCGTGGTTGTGGTGGGCATTCGAAGGATATTATTTTTCATTAATAAATGGCAGACCTTCTACTTTATATATAAATAAAAATCCATAGCATTTTCATCCAAAATATGTGTTTCATTTAAAATTTAAAAACAAACGTCGTATTGGTAAACCCTGTAGTATTATAGCAACTAATTATAACTTGTTTTCTCTTAAAAACGTTGGTATTAAAATTTAATAAACTAATAAGTGAATCATCAAATAATCTAAATTTTAATTATTTTGAATTTAAAGACAAAAACAAAAATCAACCTGAAAAATTGCAATTTATCTTTGGTTCTCTTTTTACTGCAGTTTTAATTTAGTAAAATAACATCTTTTTACCATCTGTTTGTAAGTTCCATGAGTCTCTCAGAAATTAATATCTCTTTGAATTTATTTATTATCAAACAGAATAAAACTGGACGAGATTTGATATCAGCAACCTGAGTGAAATCATCTCATACAACTGGTTGCACTTTTTATGGCGCATGTCTTAAATATCTAATCCTAAATAAGTATATCCTCTTAATAATATACTGCCTTTAATGCATAAAAGTTTTGTATTGAAATTTTAGTTACCTAACTATAATAAAGCAAATGTGTAGAAGCTTTTATGCGGCAAATTTTTATATTAATTTTTGTATTAGATCCTTACAACTTGGTTATATTGTATAGGTACTTCATAAAACTCAAAGTCTAAAAGGATATGGGTATATTATCAAGGACACGTGAAAAATTTTATGATAATCAAAAGCAATTGTATAACTTAACTTTTATAATATAGGACAAAATTAATAGATAAATTTTTAAGAAAATATGTAACGTAAATCCTCACTTGCGATATTTGTTTTATAGTAATTTTCAAGCTGAAATAATAAAATTACGCTGTAAAATTGTTGTTCTACTTTTTACCTTCCTAAAACCCTAAATATTTGTTCCTAAACCTAATTGGGTAAAGGATAGATATTATTATTTGATAATCAATTTGCAAGCAATTAATTTGAATTTTAATACCTACTATTTTTTAATAAAGTACATATAGGTATTATTAAGGATTATGAAGTAGACGTATTTAAAGTAGGGTAGACCAGGCCTATGTAACATTTTCTGTAGTTTTAGGTTTAACAAAAATTTTTTTATGCATTTGCACGGTTTTTCGTGTATAGGTCATGGTCACAGGTCACATCTATTTTCAACGTTAGCTGTAAAATAAGTAATTAAAAATTAATTTTTTTAACGAACATTTGATACAATTACAAAGTTGCTCCGGCGTAGGTACATAGTGGCACACATTATTTCCTATAATATAAATAAAATATAATAAATATAAAAAAATATATTTTTCAAACACAAGAATTTTATGTTAAGCTTATATAATATTGTATATTAAATTCTACACAAAAGAATATATTATAATATTAATATAGTAATAAATTAATTATTAAATTTAGTACTATTGTTAGTACTATTGTATATCTACGAGTATATTAAAATTTGAATACATAATTTTGATGAATATTGGCAATTCTAAAGAATTTAACAGTTTTTTACAATCTTATCTAGAATGAGAATTTTGCAAAATCTTGGTCGATTCCTTTATACTACATGTTGGCTAACTAATATTTTCTTTTTATTAACTATATCATACAACGATAAATTCTACCAGCCAATTAAAATTTTCTAAAGTTTTATGTTACGTACAATGCAATTTTACACTTTATTTAACTTTCATTCATTTACTATATGTTACAATGAAGTACTTAGCGCTGAGATTTAGCAGGTCACCCAGGAAACTAAAAGTAACACATTACATGATGCGTTCCCCTACCATAACTAGCTCCGGTCTACCCTAGTTTAATTTAATACGGTAAGAATATTAGCTGAATTTATATATGTAGTAAATTACTAACATTATCATATAGCTGGTTGCAATTGTTTCGTGAAGGCGTCGTTTTGTGTCAAATTGATCGAAAAAACCCTGAGTGCTTTAAACAATATTAACTGAAAAGCAAAAAACAAGCTTTATAATCTATAGAAACTTGTAAGAGCAATATATTATAATACACCATGCAAAGGTATTACAACACATCGACGTTGTCGTGACAAAAAGGCGTAAGCGGCTTTTGCAATATTTTACAGGGGAGACAAAATACATTTTATATCCGTTATTTGTGTTTGTTAATATTGGAATTTGTTTTAAGGTATAAACATTATTTATAACACATTTTGTTTAATTCTTATAAAAACAGTAGGCCTTGAGGCTTATTTTTAATTAGCGTTTTTGTCGTATACGCCTATTTATTTTTGTTAGTTGGTGGTTAAGCCTATTTTCCTGAGACATAAGCCTTTTTGATTTTAACAATTACTGTTTTAAATGTCGTTTACGCTCTACTTACGCCTTCTGTTTTCATCAAAATAATTTCATTATGACGCTTAGAATTTCTTAATAAAATTAAGGAATTTATTATAATAATTATAAAAAAAGAATAAAACGAAAAGTTTAAAAGAACAAATAAATAATAATATTATTTTATTAATTTCAATTCTTTAAAAACACAGCCTTGTAAAATAAAAAAAAATAACTCTTAATAAAAAATAATACAACCATAATAGAACTGAGCTTTGTAAAATAAAAAATAACTCTTAACTAACTAAACATAATAACTCTTTAAAAAATACAGACTTGTAAAATAAAAAAAATAACTTAACTAAATAAACATAATAACTCTTTAATGAACACAGCCTTGTAAAATAAAAAAAATAACTCTTAATAAAAAGTAATACAACTATAATAGAACTGAGCTTTGTAAAATAAAAAATAACTCTTAACTAAATAAACATAATAACTCTTTAAAAAAATTAATCTCAACTAAAAATCACAGTCGTCTACATCGCTTTCTGCCAAAGTGTCTGGAACATTTTTTCCGGAAGAAAGCGCAAAATATTCTTCATGATATTCCCTTTTTATTGACAAATTTCTGCATAAATCTAATAAATCTTTTAATTTTTTTTTATTAATAAGCAATTCTGAAAAGTACAATTGAGGTACTTGAACGATTTTTCTCATAGGCCATTCAATGTCATGAAAAACACCATCTGGATCATAACTAGTAGAAATCCATATTTTATTTGAATCAGTTTTTGAAAACCTGACTATTTTTATATCATTTATTTTAATTTCTACACCTCCACCACTTTTAAGTTTTTTTGGAACTGCAAGTACTTTCCAATCTAAAAAGTCTTTAAAATGTACATTGATTACTTCATAAGGCTTGGGACGTCTTCTTGCATTTCTTAATATTGTTGGCCATTCTGAAGGAGCTTGAATGTTTATTTTCGCTGTATATTTTTCAATTACAGCGTGCACACTATCGACAGGCATGTATGTATGCCCTGCGACCAAATATGTTAACGATATATCAGTAATAGTTTGTGAATTTTTAATAAAGAAAGAAAGCATAGATAGAACAAACCTATTTTTGTTTTGTCCAGGACAATTATCACAAAAAAGTGACACAGACTGATAGTTTCCTAATTGATCCAAATCATGAAGATAGGAGTACAAATTGGTACAAATTTCGTTCACTCCTCTTTTGCCATCTTTTTCTCCCCATAAATAACAATAACTGTTTTGCGACTTACTTTCATATACAGTAAAATTGTAAACAGCGTATTTTCTTGAAAATCCAAACATCATACTAGGTCCGTGCGGAGTTGCTAATACTTTTTGCAAATCAAAAGACGTTACTAGAAATCCATCTGTTGTTGATTTATTTTGTTCTTTCAAGAAAAGCAACTTTGCAGCATCTTTGTCAATTTGATGGTTTATGTAGTCCTCTTTGTCTTGGTCTGTTTTTTCAGAATCTGGTATATTTTTATATCTTTCGCATTTTATGCATTTGTCTTTTTTGGGAACGTGTATACCTATATTGTAATCTCTCTTAAGGAACTTTTTAAAGCAACTCATGCCGATGGGATCACTACTTTGATTTTCCATGGTTGATTTGTATATTCTATAGAGATTAGAAATACTTTTCACTTCCGCTGGAAGATATAATTTGGAAGTAGAACTTCTGCAGTAGTGCGAAGGAACTGCCGGTAAACTTTTAATAAAGCTTTCAAATTCACTCATTTGATTGGGTGTAATCTTATGCTTTGGCTCATGTTGCCCTCTTTTATCTTTGTTTTCATCTATCTTTCCTTGTATGGAATTTCTGAGAACCTTCTCGGTTATATTAAGAGTTTTTAAAAAGAATTGTAGGCACACTTTTACTTGGATATTACCTTTCATGAAAAAGTACTGATAGGTCAAACCTCTTCTTGAATTTTCAGCGAGAGTTCTTTTTCGTTTAACAGAACTAATATTTACACAACCATTTATAAAAGATCTTTTATCAGTGTTAGATTGTAATTTCCAAAAATGTTCAAAGAGGTTTTTCCTTTCCTCTTCGGTGAAGTTATTACACTCATTAAAACATCTTTTTCCATAGCATGGATTTGGTAAAAGTGTTTTCTTTTCTTGAATTTGGCCTTTGTAGTTAACATAGGATTTTCCTGTTAGCCGCAGTATTTTATTCTTTTTTAATTGACTTTGCGCTTTTTTAATTCTTTTTCCCTTAAAATTATCACAGTCGCTTGAGGAATCATATTCATCACTATTATTTAAAAATTTGGCACTAGATGTACCATTTGAAGTACTCATACATTGATTACTTTTTCTCGTTACCCCGCAAACTTCTGAGTCTTCGCTATCTGAATAGTCTACGATATTAGGTTTTTGTTTATTAGTTATCTCAATTGTATTTCTTGTATCTTTTGAAGTATTATTAGTCTTAATCTCTTGAGTATTATTTTTTATACATTGCAAGTCATTCAAGTCTAAGTAGAAGTGCTCTTTATTAACGTCAGTTTCAGTTTCAAATTCGGCATCACAGTTTTCTAAATAATGTTCATCTAAATTATAATCAGGTTCTAAGTCAAAATAGTTGACATTCTTAAAAATACTAGTATTTGTTTCAGTCTCAAATTCAGAATCACAGCGTTCTAAATCACAAATTTTCGAATTCGGAAAATATAAATCAACATCTGCTTCTGAGTTGCAGTTTTTTAATATAACGTCGTGCAACAAAGCTTCATTTAACGCATTTTC
The DNA here is from genome assembly GCA_947369205.1 of Cantharis rufa. Taxonomy (NCBI): domain Eukaryota; kingdom Metazoa; phylum Arthropoda; class Insecta; order Coleoptera; family Cantharidae; genus Cantharis; species Cantharis rufa. Next base: position 18,723,067 of record OX376304.1, on the reverse strand, counting down.
TTGATTATTAATATTATTAATATTGTTTTCTTTATTTTCATTATTGAGTAGATTCATAATTTTTCGAGTACGCGACAGCATTCTATAAAAATAAAATAAAAGGCGTAAGTGACATTTCTATCTCAAATTTTAAACACCATTTGTAAGAAATCTGTTTACTTAAGTTCAAATATAAGAATTTTTCTTATTAATAATGTTTTGTACACTGTTTGTGATTCTTAAAACATTGCAGGACTATGTACAAATAATAAGAAAAATTCATTTAAAATATGGTATGAATTAACATGGATACACTCCACTTACGCCTTCTAAAATTTTTAATAACAAAAAGGCGTAAGCGACAGGATAAACTTTTAACGATTTCTTATAAACAAAGGGTGATTTATTCTTACTAACAGTTGAATACACAATGATTTACTAAATAACATAAAAAAAATAATAAACTGCATACCTTAAATGATACAGAATCTGGAAATAGCAACGTAAGGCGTAACGCATGTACTCACTTACGACACTCGATGCTTACTAGCGTTAGGTTTTACTTTTGTTTGGTTCCATAATGTCGCTTACACTACTTTAAACTGAAATAATTTATTCTACGATTTTTTGACGAATACACCAAAAACATAAGTAGTGTAATTAGAATAGTACTTTATTTTAACATCGAAAACGATTTTTTGAAATTTTGGAGCTTACGCCTTTTTGTCGCGACAACGTCGACATATTTGTTGTAAAAATTTAAATATTTTCACTTCAAATCCGCTAATAGACTATTATTATTAGCTTATCCCCGGCTGCAAGACCTTTGCATGGTGCATTATCTTACAAATTTCTGTAAATTATAGAGCTTGTTTTCCGCTTTTCAGTTGATATTTTTTAATGCAGCCGGTTTTTTTTTAATAATTTAGTAAGTTTATTTCACACTTTTTAGTTTTTATTAATAAAAGAGTTGTTCAGTTAATTATTACCTAAGTAAGTAAATAAGCCCTACGGATAAATATACCAAATAGATTCAAAAAATTTTTCGGACTCTATGTTTAAAATATATTAAGTATGTATACTATACATTTAGACGTTTAGACTACAGATATTACCAAAGAAATTGGCAAATAAACGTTATTTTATGAACTTAGATATAACAAGATATACAATTTCAAAGATGCAAAATAATATGAGTTTGTCTTACAGACAGAAACTATGAATTTGACTAACATTGTATGTAGGTATTTCTTTGTTTGATTATTCAAACAATTGAGCCAAGGACATTTTGATAACATTAACCGACTGATAACAATAAGCAAATATTTTAGAAACAAAAAATTAGAGAATCTTAATTTACAGTGATTTTCGATAATTTCCACCTTCTGTTTTACCAAGAGATCTTTCGCTTTTTCGTCAACATCGTAGAAAAGCAAGAATAAACTAAACTTATAAATTAAAATGCTTCAAGTAAAGTCCTCTTTTAGCAAAATAAAAATAGAAGCACCCCATGAAACGGGAAATTTCATTAGCTTTTGTATAGAAATTAAAATGAGTGACGTGTTTTGTAAAAATATATATAATTTCAATGACAAATCAGCAAAATACACTTAGGAAAAGAGATTATTGTGTTAGTAATTCCTTGAAAGTGATAATAATAAGCGGCTTTTTGATCACATTATCCGGTGGTTTTTGTATTTAAACTAATTAAAGCGGCCGGTTCCCAGTCAAAATGATCACAAAAACCGATTGATAACATTATCCGTGATCACATTAAGCGGATTCTACTGTATTAATAAAATTATCAAAGAGAGCTAAGGTAAATAAATAAAACACTTTAAATTTAAAGAGAAAATTACATTCTCGAAAGCTCGAATTTAAAATGTTTTATTTATTTACCATACCTCCCTTTTGAAAAATATCTTAATATGTAATAACTATATATGGATATTCTGAATTTAATTCTAATTAATTAATTAACCCTCTATTACGCCATTTTTTTTATATGCAATGAAAACATTTTTATATGTGTACTTCACCTGCGTATGCAGTTGAACGAGTATAAACTTAAAGAGAAAAAAAAATTTTAATTTAAATTTTTATATTTATTAATTTTTTTTTAAACTAAAAGACAATAAAACGATTTTAATTCTAAATTAAGTAACAAATAAAATAGTATCAAAAACTCTGCTAAACTCTGCTTTCGAATAAACACGAAAATATTCCAAAGAGCGACTAAAACAATGCTGCTTTTTGGTTGTAGCTGATATGATACAAAACGTTATGTAGGGTTAATATTTATTTGAAATACTTGTGCTTTTATTGTGCTATTCGTTTGTTGTAATACCAATAAATTATTATTATTGGTATTAACAATATCAATATTTTACAAAACCCAAAAAATGCATACACACTTTTTAGAACTAAAATGTTTTTAAGTTATCACAAATACAATACACAGTAAGTATATAATATCGCAAACGTTTTCACCATACTATGGCATCATCAAACCATACTGATATATACAATACTAATTCATCGCCTGCTGATGCCATAGTATGGTGAAAACGTTTGCGATATTGTATATTTACATGTATTTTATTTGTGATATTTCTTGGGTTTTGTAAAATATTGATATCGTTATTTCATTTTTACTTTAAAAAATATTTTATAGTTATAACTTTAAAATTATATTATTTGACTTTGACAGGAAGAACACAAAATTATTAGACTCGCACATAATACAGCCGTAGTCAGAAGTATTTTAATTGGTTATCCAATACTTATATTTTTATTACTTATACCTTTTTTATTACTTGTAGTAGTGATCATTACAAATAAAAATGTGGAACAAAGTCTTTCAGAAACAGACCGTTTCCGAATTATAACGAAATCAAAATTGTGTGTTGTATGTATATTTATTTTTCTTTCTTCTTCTTCTTATTCTAGGACTACGTCCTGTATTTCCCAATTTTGTGCCTGGGTCTGTCGTTCCTGGGATATCGATGTTATTGTAAGTTTAATAATATGACCGTACATATGCTTGAAAAATATTACCCTCCTTGGGCAATTAGGTTAAAATAGCATAATATTTCTTAAAACAAAGTATAAAGTTAAAAATAGAGGAAAATGTATCTTAAGAGTAGATAAACAACAAAAGAAGTGGACCACTTTTCAAATTCTAAGTCCTTTAATACATTATTCATAAATTTTAATTCACAGTTTAATCGAATCCAAATTAATGTAATTGAATACTTAATTAAACTTCCGACCTTCAGGTAATTTGCATATAATGAAATTAGATAATATGCTAATTAGATTTATGGTTAATCAACCCTTTTAATTAAACTTTTATATAGTTTTTTTACTGTAATGTTAATATATAATTGTAATTTTTTTAAGCTATAATAAAATTTGATATGTTAATTAAATATTTGATTAATTAACTCTTTTAATTAAAGTTTTAGATATGATATGCTAACTACATCTTGTGATGGGGTTACAAAACTTATAGCAAGCATAGAGAAACATAACACCAAGGGAGTCCAGACTTCCTTAAGTGTTCCGAAAGCCGTAGCGCTATGAGAGCACTCAGTGGAGAACATAATTTTGGGAATCCTAGCATTATTAGTATGACCGGTTATACTAGCCCGGTGCACTGAGAATTTAGATGGATCTTAAAAAGAAGCGTAGCCATTATCGAAATCATTTTAGTAAAATTAAAAATTTTTTATACATTAAAAAATAATAAATTAAAAAACAATGTTTTTTTTTAAAATCAAAACTATGCAAATTAATAGTTGAATTAGTTTGCGACATGTAATATCATGTTTCAAATTTCGGATTCTCATTAGGCAAACCTGGAATAATTTATAACAAAACTATCCCAAAGAGTATTGAAGTTCAATTATTATAATTATGAAAAGTCAAATTCAGCTGATATTTTTTATTAAAAATAAAATCGACATACTTGATACCAAAATCAGTGAAGAAAACAAAAATTGTATAATGGCAGTAAAAATAACAACCATAAACCTTCGTTCTCATTCAATTAACGCGACACAACAAACATAGCATAGCATAAAATTAAAGTTGTTAGCTATTAATAATAAATAAAAGTAATAAATATCAAATTCTTGACAAAGGGAACATCAATTCCCGAAAGCTTCAACAAATATTACCTTTTACCTTGTTACCTCAGCTTAAATTTGATATTTATTAATTTTACTTTTAACATAGCATAGCACCACAAAAAAGTTAAAGTATATTGAAACTTACAAGTGTATTCAATTCAAAACAGCATAACATACTTCACTCAACTTCACATTTGGGTTACGGTATTTTAAGTCTATTATGAATATACCTATTATACCAATGAATTAATAGGGAGATGGTGGACACTGGTATAAATTGAAAATAAATATCAGAATGTAATAATTAATATTTGTATTGTAATTATAGGTAGGGTAATTATAGCGAATTTATTATTTTATTATTATAATATAATTAGTTAACTTAATTAAGCAGAAACGCTATCGTGTTCTTTTGTTACGTTATATTATGTTTTGTTATGTTGTGCTATATTGCATTGAATTAATTGAATGAGAAAGTGAACTGAACTGCTTACAATTTTCAAGCTTAAAAATTATCACTAAGTATTGTTTTAACATGTTTTATTTTTTATAATAGCATAAAATAACTAATTATTATTAAAAAGTAACTTTAAATTTCGATCATTGAAAAACGGAAAAACCATTTTTTCAACCAAATTGACTCATTTATCAAATGAAATTTTAAAATCTTATTTTACTAAAACTAAGTTCTTGATCTTAGGTAAAACAGCAAACGGACGACCCACATAATTCGGTACTATAAAATAATGTTAAGGGCAGGCTCTCACCGACAAAGATAGATATAATATTTTAATGTAATAGAGAAGGACCTAAATATATTACAATTTTATGACTTTAATAAAAAGGATATTGGATATTCAGAAATAAATAAAGTAGAAATATAAAATAAAAAGAAAAGCACATAAAATAAATTTCATGTAACAATTTTATTTAAAAATTTGGTTTTTATAGCATACAAAAGTCTGCGAATTTAAAAATTTAAAAATAAAATTTTTTCTATTTATATTGGTTTAAATTAATAAATATTAGTTTTAGTAGAAAAGCTTGTCTTTATATTTCTACATTAGTTAGTCCTGAAAGTAAACTACATTTTGTTAAAATCATGAAGTTTTACCATATTTTAGTTCCTCACTCATTGAAATACTATATCTATCTTTGTCGGACCTCCGCCCATCTACCCCCCCACCTTAGAATTTCGAAAATGCAAAGAATGCAAAATAATTGCTCTATTAATGCACTTTCGATTACCGCCAGAAAAAGATTTTGCACTCTTTTCGTTTAGCGGGAAAACACGATTTCCGGTACGTACGGTACGGACGGTTAGCCCCCCACGGGTTAATTGTGGACCGAATCGAAAAAAAAATACACGAATTATGCACTAATTATGCACTCTTGAACCCCCCTAGTCTCGATTTTTGCACCTGCACCGGTGTTCAGAAAAAAAATATTTTCAATTTTTACGATTTCTATATAAAGAAAATGGCGTGTACAGTTTTTGATTACCGATCGAATCGAAAAAAATTATGCACCAATTATGCACTCTAGAATCACCCTAGTCTCGATTTTTGCACCTGCACCGATGATGATGCACCAATATGATAAAGGCTCGAGCTTATGGTCCTGCTCTCCTACTCACCTACTTTGTGCGCTAATTTACACGTCCATGAAGATGTAATCATAATCATATTCCATAGTTGCAGGCTGAAAATAGTCTCAATCGACGGACAAAATTATTCCACTTTACCCCATATTTCATCTTTGCAAAAATTCGCCGTTAGGGGGGGGGGTGATTTTCACCTTAAAAAATTAAATAAATTTGTAATGGTATTAACCCCCCCACCCCTGAAGCCATAATTGTGGCTAAATGAAAGCTTCTGTAAAGTGTAAAAGGTGTTTATATTTAATTTTTAATATTTAAATTAAAAAATAAACTGATAATATCCATGAAAATCCTAACTTTTTACATGCGTGCCTAGGACAATAAAAAAACATCGCCTATGGCGCATTTTGCTGACGCGGTTTAAGAGTGCATAATTGGTGCATAATTTGTGTATTTTTTTTTTAATTCGATCGGTAATCAAAAATTTTACACGCTAATTTCACTAAATGGAAATCGTAGAAATCGAAAGTATTTTTTTTCTGAACACCGGTGTAGGTGCAAAAGTCGAGACTATAGTGGTTCAAGAGTGCATAATTAGTGCATAATTCGTGTATTTTTTTTTCGATTCGATCGGTAATCAAAAATTTTACACGCCATTTTCATTAAATGGAAATCGTAGAAATCGAAAATATTTTTTTTCTGAACACCGGTGCAGGTGCAAAACTCGAGACTAGGGTGGTTCAAGAGTGCATAATTCGTGTATTTTTTTTTTAGATTCGGTCCACAATTAACCTGAGGGGTGGGGGGCTGACCGTCCGTACCGTACGTACCGGAAATCGTGTTTTCCCGCTAAACGAAAAGAGTGCAAAATTTTTGTGTGGCGGTAATCGAAAGTGCATAAATAGAGCATTATTCTGCAATCTTTACATTTTCGAAATGTGAAGGTGGGGCCACTAGATGGGCGGAGGTCCTTGTCGGTGGAAACCTGCCTTTAAAGTGAATGCTGTTTCTTTTTTTAAATTATTTGACCCCCTATTATATTTAAAAAATCAAATAAAAATTTATAAAATAAATATAAAAAATATAAAATATAAAATAAATTTAAAAAAATTACAACGATAACTACATAATGTATGTAACAAATTAAAACATATAAAATAAAGACTCCAACCCGCCACTCTTTCCAACAGTCCCCAAAACACTAGCAGCGTTTCCTCGCTGTATGGCAATACTAACATGTTGCTGCAGGTATTGTGTAGCTTGAGGAACACCAGATTTGTTTTTAATAATATTCCCCAATTCCTTTATTATTAATTTGGCATCTGAACCCCATGTTCCAAACGTTTCCACGGCAAAAGGTAAAAATTCGTATCTTTCTTTAATTTCATTATACTTAGAATTTTTCGTACGTTCGGCTATAGCGGAGGCAGTTCCGGGTTGTAAGCAACTGTTTTTCAAATGTGTTGCGGCAACAGTATCAACGCATGTGACATCCCATACTAAGGAACAACCTTTTTTCCAAAATAAATTGATTTTCAATATGAGTAAACAAATAATCGTTTTAATACTTGTAATAATTGTTTCTATTTTTTTTTGTTAACATACATTTTCAGATAAGAAACCTACTTAGATATTTTCGTGAAGATAACATTTTATTCTGAAAGAATGTCTTTTGTTTGAGGTGCGAAAATATCTACTATCACTTAGGACCAAAAAGTTCCTAAGTTTTAAAACTAATTAGCTTCCTCTGGGCACTGCAAATACCTACTCTACCAACCTACCATAATTAAAATTTTTTTTATATAATTTAGTTAATTTTGAAACAATTTTATTTTAAATATAATAATAATTTGGATCGTTACGAGTTAAATACTTATTTGATAGTATGTTTGTATGTTTATTAATGATTTTGGCGTATTAAATATCACTGACCGTTAAATTTATAAAACAAGAATATTTTTTACAGCTAAATTAACTGCAAAATCTTAATAATGCGACTTTTTGACGGTTCTGATTGTGCCGGTTGAACGGGCTTTTACTATACTGCTAATAAACTTATTTAATTTGCTGACATTGTAATAATGTAATAAACCCAAATTGTAGACAAAAATAATTTATGGTTATAATGTATAATTTATAGTCATCTCTTGTTCATAAATAAAAGCTGCTTGCGTATAGTTAAATTTTAATTTGCAAAAAAGTAGGTACTCATACAATCTTGCATTAAGTCAATCTAAAATTTAAATATTTACAAAATTTTGTACTTTTATGCTTAAGTGCAGGATCTTACCAACGAAGATACGTATAGTATTTTAATGCAATAGAGAGAGACTGAAATATGTTACAATATCATGATTTTAACAAAAATGTACATGTACAAACTTGTACATTCTGAAATAACTAAATAATACTTTATTATTTAAGTATTAAATTAAGTACTAAAGTAGAATTATAAAATATAACAAATTTTCAAATATTGATTTGTTTTAACAAGCATAAAAGTCACATTTTTAAATTAAATTGTTAAAAATCAACTTTACATTATGTAAAAGATTTATCTTTGTATGTAATATTTCTACTTTAGTGATTCCTGAATGTACAATACTTTTTGCTTAAATCAAGAAATTGTATGTCAAATAATATGCAAATCTTGCTGAAACCAGTTTACCTGAACAGTTAAAAATTTGTAACCAGTTGACTGAAAGTGTTATTCAATGAGAACTGTGAACATACTCAAAATGTACTTCGTTCATTCGATATTAAATCTTCATGAAAATAGTTCGATCTATACCTTAAAACCCACGTGATATTTCTTACTGATGTGTTTAAAACTTTACGCAACTTTAAACTTTACATTCTGCTCATTACATTTCTGCCCCTGGGTTATCCTGAAACAGTTTGCTTTAGTATGCGAAGATTGAGCCAGTCCTGGTTAGAGATATCATGTGCTGATGTTCATGGAACTAACATAACCCATATGCCAAAGCTAACAATAAGTACATTCCTGATTGCAACCCTTCACAACCTGATATACATAATTATATCTGCAATATGATGTGAATAATTGCTACTATCTTTCATGATATTTATCAAATTAAAAGCTGCTATATTTTACATTTTATTAAAAGTATCGGTTTTGAAACTAATTTCCAACCATACATATAAATGTATTTGAAACTGGTTTCAAACCCGCATATGTAAATGTATTAATATTTTATATTCTTTTTAGTGTACGGTTCGGCAATGTACGAGTCTTTACCATTATGGAAATTTTAAATGGATAGATAATACTAATATGGACGTCACTAATGATCATCGTACTAGATACACTATTGGAACTGGATCTTGAGTATCTTATTTCTCTACATGATCTGCATAATGATTTACCTTTATATCCTGAACATAAAACACGGCCAAATACAGAACAGCCAAAACTACTAGCAACCCTCCCAGACAAAAAAAGATATGCAATCCACGGTTACTGTCAGTTAATTGATACCACGAATTGAACTTTAACCTTTGCACTCTTTGAAAGGGGACAATTTTCTGAGCATTTTATGTAAATAACTTTTTGAGGATTATCCATTAGTTTTAGAGAAAACGGCGTTTAAAAAACAAAATTTTACATGTATTTCTCCATAAGAAGCGTACTACAATTTCTACGCAGGTGTTCTATTGTCGGTACGTGTGCTCCGATATAGTCTTAATGTTAGCGGTCAGACGCGATCGTTACTCTGTCAAGTACACGTCGTACGTATAGAATCCCTTGCTAGTAACCGCACACATTCGACCGAGTTGCAACTGGTCGGGGAATGTTTTAGTGCGTTTTAGGTTAATTTCGGATGCACCCTAAAATGAGTTTCACCCCTTTCGAGTAGCACCTTTAGTGAGTTGGAGCTACATAGAGAGATGTTTTTAGTAAGTCAGCGTTCGTTAGAACGGCGCGTAGCGCCCCTCGCGAAGCGAGGGATTGCGGAACGTCGGTTTAGACAAACGCAACCAAGGCAAATCAAGGCAAATAATTTTTAATAATTAAAAATAAATAAATACTGTCCGTAAAATGTTAGTGCTAATTAACACACGTACGGGTAACAGAACACCCATGTAGAATTCGTAGTGTAATCCCTAAGTAAAATGCATGTAAAATTTTGATTTTTAAATGATGTTTTCTCGAAAACTAATAGATAATCCTCAAAAATTTATTTACATAAAATACTCAGAAAATTGTCCTCTTTCCAATAGTGCAAAGGTTGAAGCTCAATTCGTGGTATCAATTAACTGACAGATCCCTAATCCACTATCGTGCTCTGAACCAAGTACTTAAACAATACTTAATAATTAAAAAAACCGTATAAAGTATAGAAATTTACATAACTATACCTTGGAATTGAACTACTATACATATACTAGAGTGAAATACAAGTACATATGGGGACTAAAGCCATGAATAAATTGGATAAACCTCTTGCAAACTCTAAAACAATGCTGCTTTTGGTAAAATGATAGAGAATGTCTTTAAAAGAAAGTTGGTTAAGTTAGATAGCATGTAAATGAGAAGGAGTTACTCACCTAAGGTTTTAATCCATAAGTCAAAGTTTCATAGTCAAATTAGTATTAAATTTAAATATTTAAATTCTTAACTTGTGAAATATAATAAATTAAAACTTCAATATAATATTAGTAATAGATGAAAATTTATTACTCATCGAATTATAAATGCGATATATGTTACCAAACTTTCAGTGTAAAGTTCTTAATTGTGACAGATTGCCCCATTATGAAATTCATTGTCAGGAGATTTATGAAAGTATGATAAAGACATCAAGCGTTTCGATACTAGTGACTTTGAAAGTGATAAAATAAAAAGTGAAACAAGTGATGGTTTATCACTTGTATAGTTTATGGGTTATGGTAAATGATCCCAGTAAAAGCACACAATACTTTAAGATCTAGTAAAAATATTGTTTAATCTATAGAACCGAACAAAATAGCTCTTAAGGGGCCATTTACGCGAGGCAAGTTGGTAAGTGATTTAGTTGGTAAGTGAAACATAGACTAGAGTCTATTCTACTTGTAACTTACCAACTTAATTTCCACGTAATAAACCGTTTGCACGTTACAATTAAGTTGTAAATTAAGTTAAATTTAACTAAATCGAAAAATAGACTGGATTCTATTCTATTTTAAGTTGAATTTAACTTAATTGACAACTTAATTGTAACGGGTAAACGGTTTATTGTTTATTAAGTGAAAATTAAGTTGGTAAGTTACAAGTAGAATAGAATCTATGTAGTCTATTACCACGTTTATATGCAGCCGTTAGGTCGACCTAGAGTTAGATCGATCTAAGCTAGCTCGTTTCTAAGTTTGACGCACCGGTGTATACATGCAATTAGTTAGATCGAACTGAAAGCGGTGTTACCAACTAAAAATGTCTAACGTCAATATTGGTATTTATAAATTTTTTATTTACAAGTGCGAAGTAACGAAAATGACAAAATTTAATATAGTATACGTGTAAGTTATCATAAGATGAGAGAAACTATGTTAAATAATATTATTTAAAAAAAACCTCAGTGAATTTTCAAGAGCCATTGAACACTTATTGGACGATTGATGGTCAACATAAACAATAATTTTATTGCCAGCCAGAAAATCGACTATTCTTGTCTTACAAAAATTATTAAACCAAAATACCGCCGATTGGTATCGAAAATATCTAAAAAATAATTCAAAAACCGTCAACAAGTAATAATAATAACAGAATATTATTACTAATAATAACCCATAATATTAATAACCCACTAAATGGTTGGTACAATTGTGCTTAGATCGAGCTAAGCCGTATACATTCAAACTTGAAGTCGAGCTAACGTCTTAGTCCATGTTTTTAGCTCGACCTAACTTAGGTCGGCCTAACGGAGTAGATCGCCCTACCTGAGTGTATATGTTACCGACAATTTGCGAAATCCGGCAATTTGCAAAATTCCTAGGTAATCTGCAAACCGACTAAGTCGTAAGCCACTATGCAAATTCACTAGTACTTTAGGCAATCTGCAAAATGGCTACGGTGTTTCAGGCAATTTGCAAATTGTCTATATTGTTAGTTAATGTGCTTTTTGAGTATGTAACAGACTCACATTGACTAGGCAATGTAAAAAACGATATTTTAAATAGATAATTTTAAAAGAACCATTTATTAAACATAGCCCGTTGAACATTTTACATAAGAATAAAAACTATAAACCCATTTTTACATGGATTAGAAAAGTGACAGCGACTATTACACATTACTCTATTTTTAAGACGTTTGCATGCTTTATTTATGCACTTCTTTGTACAATTACATTTCAACATTCCCTAATAACCTGTAGAAGAAGCAGTTGCCAGCACCGCCACCCGAAGACTAATTTCGTCTGCAGCTACATCTTCTGCATGCACTATAAAGTTTTGCGTCACCGACTCAAATTTATTTCGACTGTACCATTTCTGAAGATCTCCTGATATAGTGCCTATTTTATAAAATCCCTCTTCTTCGCCAAGAACTACACCTAACATATTCCTTGGATCTGTTCGACACCTGTCGAAAGACGGAATGGGTATGATTACATTATCGTCAGTAGTGCAGCTTTTTAATCTTTTTTCAGAATTTCCAAGAATTTTATTTCGCTGTCACTTTTCTAATCCGTGTAAAAATAAGTAACCTAATGTTTATAGGTTTATAGTTTTTATTCTTATGTAAAATGTTCAACGAGCTATGTTTTAATAAATGGTTCTTTTAAAATTATCTATTTAAAATATCGTTTTTTACATTGCCTAGTCAATGTGAGACTGTTACATACTCAAAAAGCACATTAACTAACAATATAGACAATTTGAAAATTGCCTGAAACACCGTAGCCATTTTGCAGATTGCCTAAAGTATTAGTGAATTTGCATAGTAGCTTACGACTTAGTCGGTTTGCAGATTACCTAGGCATTTTGCAAATTGCCGGATTTTGCGCATTGCCGGTAACATATACATGAAAGGACTAACTAGCTCGAGCCGGCTTAGGTCGACCTAACGGCTGCATATAAACGTGGTATATGTTTCACTTACCAACTAAATCACTTACCAACTTGCCTCGTGTAAATGGCCCTTTAGTGCTGCTAAGGATAACAAGAGTACTACTATACTGTTACCTAATACAGCTACATTCTAGTTTGGAAGTATTATTATATAAGGCGCAAATAAAAAAAATATGTATGTAGTAAAGAATTAATAATTAAGCTTTTTCATAAACTAAAAGAATTATTAACTTTAAATAAAAAACATTTTCCTGGAGAATTAAATTTAGTTTTTAATTTAACTTTAATTCTCGACGAAAGTGTTTTTTATTTTATATTTATAAATAGCCTTGAATTAAAAAAGAATTAATGTACATTATCGCTGAGAGACCTACTGGGGAACCCACGTAAAAAAACAATACACCTAATACTCTACATCTAGGGTGTTGAGGAATAGAGTGTATTATATTTTTAATGACTATTGAGCGTCGTTCTCGTCTAATTAATGCTAAGTAAATTAATGGAAAATAAGCAAAATAATTTAACATTTCTTTTTTAAAACCTCGTTTTCATCGACGTATTTAACGCAAAATTAATTAATAAAATTAATATAAACTCAGTTAAACTCAAATTGATGATGATATTCAATAAATAATTTAGCAATAAGTTACTGAAAATGTTGTAGTTGAGATTGATAATGTAGATGCAATATTTCGTTGTGTGACTCATCTATTAGGGTGATTAATATTTCCTTTTCTACTGTCAAGTCATCTTCTATAAACACGAATTCATTTACTGATCATGGTGTAAATTTTTACCAGTTTTAATTAAAGGTTCTCTATTGTAGACTTTAAAATATGAGAATAATTTATTGTCAAGGACATCTAAAGGACATGTACATTGCTTATTAACCCACTTTGAGATACAAGTAAAACAAAAAAACATATACTGCATATTATCTCATCAATTTAAAAAAAAATTTTTTTTGATCTTGGTAGAGCTTTCAGGATGGTGGATAAAGTTCCACAGAAAACCGTTCTTTGCTTTCTATGAAAACTGCTTTTTTTATTGTACATTAATGATATGATCAAAGTGGTCGGTGGTGGGGCAACACTTGTGTTATTCGCAAATGACGGCCACTTGTATGCTATTGGTGATGATATGAATTCTTGGTTTAATACGGTTTAATGCTGTAAATCAGAATTTAAATATCCTCGGTGACTGATAGTAGATGAAGTTCAAGTTTAATGTAATAAGACAAAATGCATTATCTTGAATGATGAAGGGACAATAAATCTGGATGTTATGTTGGATGATGCGATGATAGAAGTTATTGGTTAATTTAAATACTGGAGGTGATTATTGATAATAAATTGATTATGTTTGTAAATTATATTTTTGACTGAAGATTAGAAAAGATGTTTCGGATTTGAGTGCTATAAAGCTTTACAATTATTATATTATAAATGCGATAAGACCGCATTTTTAGCATTGTTCAACTGTTTTGTTTATGGACAATATGGGCATGTTAAGCAGATTTCCGAAACTGCAAATTAGGAATATGAGGATAATATTGAGATTTAACAGATTTACAGCGAAATTTATATTGCTTGAGGCTTTGCTATGACATAGTGTGTATCCAAGGATAATAATTAATGTATTTGTGTTCAAGGTAAAACATAAGATATTTCCTGAGTGTTTATGAAGGAGATTTAGTTATATGGAAGATTATACAATGCGTAATATTTGCGATTTTAACTTGAATTTGTTTAGAAACAGTGGCGCTCAAAACATGATTTTATTTATATATAGGAAATTTTAAGGTTAAGAATTATAATATAATCTTATTGTCGATGCCTTTATATTATTGACTTTAAATTTATTTATAGGTATAAGTTAAATTGTTTGTATGCGGATTATGTATAATATTTACAGTTTTTTTAATGGTAATATTTACTAAATATAAAGCTATAATTATAACTAAAATAAAAATATTTTTAAGAGTTATTTTACTCCATTTTATAAAAATCAAATTGAAACTCGCCTATTTTGCGATTTATCCCCGTTTCAGAAGGTGACGTACATAAGTACGCGTTACGCTCTATGTTGGAAGATTGATTACCATTGAACTCTGTTTTATTGCTCTTCATTTGGCGCTTTCACAGAGGCGCGTTTTCAGCATCCCCTACGTTTCGCACAATTTTAAGTCTTGGTAATTCGGCTGGTCTGCGCGCCTGGCGTGCCTACGCTCGGCGCGATTCCAATGCATTTTATGGATGCTTTCATAATATGGAATGTCGTACGTTCCATCACACAGTTGCCATTCAACTTTTATCGTAAATAGCCAAACCCAATTGAGGTACATGTTGCTCGGAGTTTGGTAGAAAATTTCAACTATCCATAACTTTGTAAAAAATGTACACAAAAATTACTCACTGAAGATTATTCGAGCTCAAATGAAGCTCTATCGATTGACATCAAATTCCCATCAAAAACGGGAACGAAAATTGAAAAACACGTCTACAGCCCCCCCTCCAATAGTTTTTTGCGAATAATTTCGCGACCTTTGAGGATCAAACGAAAATAATGGAAGCTCATTGAGGCTCAAACAATGCTCTAACGTTTGACATAAAATTCATATCAAAATTCAAAACTGGGGAGGCCCCATCATTCCTACAGCCTCCCCCCCCCCAGTAGTTTTTATGAATAACTTCGCGACTTTTGAGGCCCAAACGATGCTCTAACGCTTGACACCAAACTCATCCAAAATTTCAAAACTGGAAGGGAGGGGCACTGACATGTACCTTACCTAATCGCCTATCGAAATCGAAATTGACAATAATGTATTTCGAATGGCCATTGTTTGTTTTAAGAGGTTGGTAATTAAACGTCAGTGGAAATTCAAAACTAACGATGTCAGTATAAATAAAATTATAAAGCTATAAAGTGGTGCAAAATAATGTTAATTGTCTATAAAATCATTAATAATAATAAAGAAAATTGTAAACTGCAGGTATAATTTTATTTAAATTTTTATGTTATGTCCTAATCTGTAAATGTTTTCTTGCCAACTATTACAAAAATTTTTTTTAAATTCAAATTTACTATTATTTAATACGACGCATATTTTTAAAACTTTTAGGGTGTATAAAGCGCAAAATAGAAAAAATTGTAATTATAAGGAACTCATTTTATAAAACGTTTTATCGTACGCAATCCGTTTAGAAAACGAGCCGTATAGCGGGGATTATAAGTTGATTATGCCAGTTGGTGGGGTTTTTTTTCGATTTAATTAGTGGACTGTATGAATGTTTTAATATAATAATTTTATTTTAACACTATAATTACTTTACATTTGTTGTCGATCGTAGAATATTCAAATGCACTCTCGTGCGTTACCTTAATCGTACTCTTCTATAATATTTTATAATATGCTGCACCTTCAATAGTAGCGCATGCGAGAGATATTGTTTATATCAACTTATAGCATTTTTAATAAATATTGTTGAAATCTAAACACCAGTAATTAGTTTACCAAATTTTATAACCTCAAATTTTAATGTAAAACTGTAAAGGTGACATTTAAAATAACCTTACTTTTCATAAGTAAACGTCAGTGGAAATTCAAAACTAACGATGTCAGTATAAATAAAATTATAAAGCTATAAAGTGGTGCAAAATAATGTTAATTGTCTATAAAATCATTAATAATAATAAAGAAAATTGTAAACTGCAGGTATAGTAACACACTTAGTAACACCATAGTAACACACTTGATAAAATCGCTGGTGATTAAAAGGAAGTAACTAAAACAGCAATATTTCTAAATTTAATTAATTTTACACCTTTGGGACAGTTTTATAATAATTAGAATTAAAAATAAATTATTTCTGCATAAATAAAGTGAGTGATAAAATTCCTAGTTTAATAGAAGTTGATAATGCCTAGAGAACTCACCCATTTCAAGCGTCTCGAGGCAAACAGATTTGTACAATTCGGATAACTTGTTATGTACTATATAGTACTATAGAAATGTTTTGATGATAGCTATTAACTTGAATAATTTCACTGTTTACTTTTGTTACAATAAGACTTCTAGTTGTCTAGAAGTACGATTACATATTCAATTTTCAGCATCCCTTGATCTTTCCAACAGGTATAATAAAGTACATACAAAAGTTACCAGACGACCAAACATAGCAAAACAGCTAGTCAAACAGCTGTTTGAAATTTGGTAAATAACAATAAACATCCAAAAAAGCGTTAACACTGGATTAACACTTTGGAATCAAAACCAAATAACTTTATTTCTTTTGAAAATATTCAGATTTTGTCTCAGAAAGTGGCCAGTTTTGATTGGAATTTTGCCACTCTTGCCACTGAACTACAAACAGATAATGGAGCCTCAGTTACACACCTCAGTTTTACACACCATTCTACTAAGCCGGTGTGTGACAAGGGAACTTTTCAAAATACTGGAAATTGTCGCCTGCAGAACTCATAGTATTTATTTCTATATCACTGTATTTCATCATCATAGATGGTTCGGTAACATTTTCTTTCCACCAATTTATCAAATCGTATGTGATGCTCCGATCTTCCATAATTCAGGAAGCTGCAACTTGTGTGATTTTCTGCATTTGGTCTGTTCTCTTGCTTTTAATATATTTACATAAGTCTGGCCAATTGACAGAACATCAAGGACAAAATTAAAAAAAAAGAATGATTAAATTACAGTTTAAAACATTAATGTACACATTCGACTCTTTTGGTGATGTGTGTAAAAATCCGAAAACGGTTGAGAAAGAATAGCTGTGCCTCAATATTTGTCTTGTGAAAACTCCCACACAGATTTGTCAATATTCATTAATATGATAAATTATGAAATATGCGCAGAATTAAAATAAGAATAAATGCAATATTTTGAATATAAAGTCGATCTAAAATTAGCCAAGATAAACAACTCATAAATAAACGCATTACCATAAAAGTAATGACAAAAGCTTGTTTTCTTATTTTTGATGTACATATTATATTGCATTTACCCGGGGCTCTCAATTTTATATAATTTTTAAATATACAAAATTCGTTTTCTAACCACCGGGTATCCATTTTTATGTTAGCAATAAGTGATTCCTTATTATAAATTATTTTAAATGTTTCAAATTAATTTTCCATTTTTAATTTTAATTTCACCATATAATATGTAAGCGTTGTATATCGGCTCTCCAAAATGTTCTCAATAACAACCCTTCCTCGCAAACTTTTCCTTAATTTTGCTCTTTAAATTTATTACTTCAATGTAGTTTAATTCTCTTATCCAAACGAATTTTATTTCTAAATCAATCCAATAACAATTATCCAATATAATTACCAAATTTTCCAAAAATCTTTAAAAATTCATTCAAGAAAACTTCCATATTCGGACAATTCAATTCAACTTATCAAATAAAATTCATTATTTTTGCATTATATTATTTTGCAAAATATCGTAAAATTGTAAAATTTGAAATTACTTCTATCAAGTAATAGAAGTAAAGGAGTTAAGATGGAGTTAATATTTTGAATAATTTCTAAGACGTAAATGTTTTGGAACCGGCAACACTTTTTCCAGCAATAACCAATTTAACAGCTTAATTATGCTCTGCTTAATTTATCATTTTACCACGAATAGACTTATACCAGAACAACGCTTACAATATTGTGAAAATTTATTTCGTAAATCTGGTTTTCCTTTAATTTTTAATTTTAATTTAAAATTTTAAATTAAAACAAAATGTAGAAAAAATGTGGTTTCAACAAAAATTACACAACTCATGCCTCAATCGACTTACTGAAGGCAACATTCAACAAGCGCATAATTCCATGTAAGGACCTATGAATTTGTTTCGAAAAACGTATGATTTAACATATTTAGATTATTTTTGTGGGAATATGTGAAGTTGCTAGTAAACGTCGATAAACCAAAATTGATGGATGCCTTGCATCCAGTATTGCCCATATACTGCCCCAGCTGCTCCAAAAATTAGTCGAAAATTGTAATTCAAGATTGCGCTTTATTCGAGCCAGCTGCGGCACCCATACGAACTTCAATTATATTGATACTAATGCCATACATAACCAGCGGTGTAGCCAGGAGTTTTGCTGACCGAGGCGGTTCCTGAATATGGCGCCTCCCCTACTTGGCAAAAGTCAATTATTATACCCAAATTTTGCGCACAACACATGACCTATCAAATTATTTAGTACAAAAAATAATTAAAAATTCTAATAATAATAGAAAAAGAGAAATAATTATAATTATGTTTTATATTTTATTTAACCCATTAGTGTATAGCGTCTTTATAAGGATTACATTTATTTTGCACAATTTTGAAACAAGTTGTAGCCAGTTTGCTAGGTCTGTGTGATTTTAAATTTTTTAACCTTATGCCACTAATGGGTTAATTATTTCACTACAAATTAATTTTTCTTGCATGTTCATTTGTGCAAATCTGTCAATAACACTATCAAAAAATTTAATTTTTAATGCCGCCCCTAAAAAGTACGTCCGGGGTGGATAGCCCCATCCGCCCTCTAGTTATGCCACTGCATAAAACTATCTTAAAGCCAATATCATGGCCATTACCACGATTTTTATGCTTTTTATTTAATTTTAAAATTCCATACTTAAAAAAAAAACCATTTTTTATAAATAATTTATAGCATTTTTGTAAGTAAACCTTAATAAAATTATTTATCTATAAAATTATTATTATCTATCTGATATTCATCTATACTTATATCCTGTATATCGGATATTAGTAGGATGATTTTAATGAAGAAACTGGGCATTAGAATATCTTCATTTAGACTTTCTTGGTATATTTTTATAATTTGTCGGCCAGAAAAGTATAAGAATTGCTAAATTATATGTTCATTGAGCTGGAAAACATGTAAGAGATGCTTCCGACAATAATTGTCTTAATATTGTTCATCGCTAAGTAAACCAAGATTTTGATGTGCTTTTCAATATGTTTAATATACTTCTCGATTCACGGTTTTTAAAGTACTAAAAGAAGCTGGCCCTCGGACTATGTAAAGCAATAATCGCAGGTGAAATAACACTCTGCATTATTTGGGAAAACCGTATAATATACATGTATGTATGTACATATTCACTTCGATATTCATTCAAACAAATTTAAATATGGAAAAATAAATATTTAAGTTTTAAATTAATTTTATTAAACCAATTGAACACTAAAAACAGCATAATAATTAAATTAATCTATATTTCAGCACGGATTGCTACTATAGCATTTTGAAAATATATTTATCTTTTTTCTAAATTGTAATATTCTAATATTGATTCTATTTATAACAAATTGAATTCGTCGACCCACTTCTACCAAGGCACATTATGTGTACATTTACCGGTAATTGTAAAGATAATGCTGTCATTTACATTATTTATCGCACTTTTACCAACTCGTAAAGTTACGTAGTTTTTCCGTAACATATGTATATAGTACTATATCTAATTAATTTGACCAAAAAGTAATTTTACTCACAAAATAAGTTTTGATAATCCGACTTGAAATTATTGTAATTGGTGGTTTCGTTTAGCTTCTATCAACAACAAAAAGACTTTAAAATACGTGATTTTAAAAAGGCGTGGTTTATAGATCTGTCATTTTGGTATATTCAGCGGCAGCTTGCCAGAGGAGGCAAGGGAGACTTAGACTTAGACTTAGAAATTCATAAGTCATAACTATTAAAGTATTAAAATATTCAAGAGGGTATAAAAAATATTTTCGAAAATGAACTAAAAAATAACTACCGCAGACGAAGTATCTTTAGCCTAAAACTCACTATAAGCAGATGATGTAGTCATCACATGGACTACATCATTACCTTTATAAATCGTGCGTCTTTGTAAACCTGTACACAGTACTTTATAATTATAAGCCTTCACTAATGAAAACGCCACGAGTATTTAAATACAATTTAAATATAAAATAATATAATAATTATTATTACAATATAATATAAACAACATAAAAACAATTTTTACTCTGTCAGAATATAATAGCCCTATGGCTATTATTATTATTATTATTAAAGTATAATACTTTATTATAAATAATTTTGCTATTTTTACTTCCGACGAACCAAAATGGGCAAATCGCTGTCAACGAGACAGACCTGCATACTTGGTATCTGGGCTACAATGAACCAAAATTTGTTTTCTATGGTCATATACATTATAATATGCATATTACAATCAATGAAATGTGGTGAAAAATTGAAGCACATCTTTTTTGTAGTGTTTACAGTGTTTTCCCTTCTTAATATATGTATAAGATATCAAAGCTTTGTTAGGGTTGTGAGTAAAAAAAAACGTTACGTAATCTACCAATACCTCCATAATTTGTACTTTAACTATTAAAGTAACATTGTTGTGCGACATGACATTTTGTGTTTAACTTTTTTAATTTAAAATCATTTACAATGTAGTTACTATATCAACACCATAAAATTCTTTTGAATATTTATAACGCGATTCGGTCGACTTTTGCATAATATTATAATAACATTCGTATAAATTTAAGCTTTGTATTTAGTGAAACTCATAAGGAGTGTTACATTCATTTTGGAGAATAAGTAATCCATATTATTTCGCTTTAACGCTCATAAAAAACGACACTTTTTCAAACGTTGAAAATTACGCAGTTAAGAAAATATTACTCCTATTTATTAATTCTTTTATTAAGTAACTAAGAAAGGGAGCCTTTCAAGTCAAGTTTTAAAATTATGACTAGCTGTGATATGATAAGAGAGCACCAAAATTATTAATGTATAAAATTATAAAAATAAAATTGCATTTTATTTTTAAAGTGCCCTGAGCAGCGGTTTCCGAAATATTGAGAGTAAGCGTTTTTGTTATAACCTTTACAAACAGTTCACCATATTCGCATAACTTCCATAACTATATCAAGTTCAACGCTTGTAAGGGGACTTCTTATTTTTCTATCGTTTCTTTAATGGTACAGTCCGATTTTTTCTATTTTAGTTTCGTGAACTTGTTACACTCCAAAAAATTTTGCTATAGATCTGATTGAGCATTGTGTTTCAGAAAGTTTTTGTAATGTATAATTAGATAGGTTATACGTTTGTACGAATTAAATATTGGCAGTTAATTTTACTTGCAACCTAATACATAGTACTTTACGGTAGCAGGTTTCTTTTTATTGGGGTTTGCATTTAATATGCCGGAGTTATTCATTTTTCATAGTGAATAATTTATGTCAAATTTAATTAGAAAATTGGCAAATAAAATTTGAACGAGAGCGATAATAACTGATAATTACTTATTAATCTAAATTAATAATTAATAGTGCTGAATCTATGTCAGTTTAATTTATTGTAGATAATTGGTAATTGTTCACATGTTTTTATGTTTATTTAAGTCCAAATTGGTTTGTGCCATATTTTTAATGCTGCTGATGATTTTGGTTTAAGCAAAGGGTTAAATTTTGTTATATATCAACTTAAGATTTTTATTTCATATTATTTTACTGATGCAGAAGGTTTTGTTTAAGCAAAGACTTCATTAATTGTATTTTGATTTATTTTTATGTTAACTAAATTATTATTCAGGTTCACGAACAAAATAAATACTAAAATTAAATATCGACATCTCCTACGTAAATTAACGTAACCCACAACATACCAATTATTAGTTTTTTGTAAAAATTGATTGTATTATACCTAATCTAAATGTTGCCCAAGTAAAAAGTTAACAATAACATATTAAAGTTACAGTTAAATTTCAACAAAATACCTCGACATCTAACTTAAGAGCACACATTACTAACTTTAAAGTGCTCTCCTGTAAAATTAAGATTTTGAACATACGATAGTTTACGTAAGAGCTGTCGATGTATTTTCCCAGACCTTATCATCTTCCACTACCCAATCATGAGACCTGAGTTGAGCTAGGTAAGACCAGGAAAAGGAACCTAACAGTAGGCGGGGATCAAAGCCCTACTCGCACCTCCTCGTGGACCCTGGTAACTTGTGGAGGACTCTCTGAGATCGGGTAACCAATCCCGATGGAGGAGGGAAGTCCGCAATACCAACGCGAGAGGCCGACATGCCCTGCAAAAGCCACGCAAGAGGCAGCAGAAATGTGGAAATTGTGTCGCGGACACCGCCGATAATACCCCGATCAAGCGCAAAGAATGGGAACCGGCCAGGAGTTCCCGCAGTAGGGCCGAGCCCGCAACTCGCGCCCCTGGTGAACACTGCCGAGATACCCTGCTCGAATGCAAGGGATGGGAACGGGCTGGGGGTCCCGCACAGTTCATCCACACACCAGAAGCGGAAACAGCAGATGCATAATAACCCAACGGAGACAGCTGGAAGTTTCCCGCAAGACGGAGAAAAAAGAAGATCGATCGGGCAGCCGAAGGCAAGGACGTCTCTCCGACTAACTTCGAGACATTGCAGGAACAACTGCAGAGGCGTCCATAAGATCAGCAGGCAAGGCAACAGCCCCCAAAACACCGAGGAGTCTGTGTCACGGCTACTGCAGAATTACCTGAACGGGCGGACGGAGCGTGGGCTTGCCAAGGCCACATATGAGCCGCGCGGAGCATGTGGAAACATTTCGGCTCCCATGGAGGCCTGCCGTGCCCTATTTGGATGCCAGGGACGGGAAACCAACTAGGACCAAACCACAACTCCCAATCACCAGATGCGAAAATAACGGACAAACAACATCTACAAACGGCGACAGCTAGAACATCATAAAGAAGATACCACCCGCACGACACGAAAGTAATGCCTCACGGCGGATTCTCGTGATCGGTAAGTCGGGGGTAGGGGGGAGGTTTTAGTCAGTAAAAGTCTGACACTACCATCGTAGATGGAGATGGTGTCTCGTACGAGATTAACTCCTCCCTGCTTAAGCTAAAATAAAAAAGAAAAAGAAAAAACCTTACAGTAGGCCTAAAATAGTTAATTTTCGTAATTATTACCAGTAACAAAAAAATTTCACAACCCGTTAGTACTAAGGATCAAATTTATAATACTCTAACAAAAATTTATATGGCAAAAGTGAATCCATCCAAAAGTGAAAACAGCAATCCATGTTAGTAGCCAAATGTACATCCCTTTGCAATGACACAGTATTGTTATCAATATAGCAATGACTTAGCGTATATTATTATACTCAACTGGAGTAATAATATCATATTTTTTGTATTCAAATGGGAAGATTGTTCAAATTTCTGGAAGATCATTTTCAAAAATTTCAAGAATTTCAAAAATTCTTAATTTTAGCAGAGACTAGAGATTTTCTACAGAAAAAAGATTTGGAATCTGGATTAGGTTTACCTTCAAGTATTATTACATATTTTAAGAGGTTTAATTAGTATACAGTATAAGTGCAAAAATACAATCTCGTCCAAATGCAACTATATATTAAAAAAGGATAGCGGGATCGTGGAACGCTCAAGAAAAACAAACAGACTGTTGGTCAACGTTTCGGCTATATATTAAACCATCTTCAGGACTAAAACAAAGAGATTAGACATAATCTCACATAACGAAGGGGGGGGGTGTTCTACACTCACCTCAAACTTTATATTCTCTGTGTATATTATTAATGTAGACGTTTTCATCTTGTATTTCTAAATTTTTGTCAGGTAGTGTAAATTTTTATATCTTTGACATTTTATTTATTGTTCACTTTATTGCATTCAACGCTTTTATACACGATTCTATTTTAGAATTTAATGTTAATATTAATTTTTATTATTGACTTAGTTAATGTGTCACCTGATGTGCTTATGTTCTTCTCTCCGAATGAATGTTTAACGCTGAAAACACCTTTCATTCCTGACTGTGAGGTGAGTGTAGAACACCCCCCCCCCCCCCGTTATGTGAGATCATGTCTAATCTCTTTGTTTTAGTCCTGAAGATGGTTTAATATATAGCCGAAACGTTGACCAACAATCTGTTTGTTTTTCTTGAGCGTTCCATGATCCCGCTATCCTTTTTCAATATATAGTATTAGCATCGACTCCTTCTAATATCACAATTTTTCCTACTCCTGCTGAACACATACGCTCCCAAACTCTTAGGTAACTCTTTTATTTTTTTATTTTAGTGTAGGTTTAGTGCACTTATTATGCTTATAAAATAATAAAATTAAAAACTTATAAAATTTTGAAATTTTCCTACAAACATATATTTTACCGTTTTTTTCAAACTAATCATTGTTTCGTCGGTTCGTCAATCTATAAAGTTTTATCCCAGTTAGTTAAGGGTTGTAACATGTGTTCTGAATAAGATTTTGTTTTTTTATGATAGTTTTGATAATAAATACTACTCGACCAGTTACGACGGTAATGACGAAAAATGGCATATAGTGCCATAGATGTCGGGACTGGAGTGATAACACGACAAACTGCAAACTAAAATCCAGATGCTTTAAATGTGCAGGAAAGCATCTAACGCGTGAATGCACAAAATCAAAGAAAAAAAATCAAAATAAAAAAAAAACAGCAAAATGTGTTAATTGCGGCAACATCAGATAACTATAATTGATACTATGTTTCCAATGCTGCCAATGTTTCCAATTGTTGCCCTTGATAACATAAAGCAAAACAAATCGCCAAATACCTAACCTAAGTTAACCCATTAATTTCCACCGTTGCGTAAACGAAACATTTCGTTCGAAAATGTTTCGTTTTCGCAACGGTGGGAATTAATGGGTTAATACCGAAGATAATTCAGGGACTTGACTATAAAAGCTGATAAATTATATAATCCACTGTTATTTTTTTTAAATTTGGATATTAATTGTTTAGCATAGTTTGAGCTGTGGAGTCTAAGTTACAAATGGTTACATAGAACTCTAACAATACAAAAAATAACAAAACAAAAAAAGTAAAAAGCAATAGTTTAATTTGATGGTTGTACATTGTTGAAGAAGGATTGTGAAATGAAATGGTTTTGGCGGTGTAGCTGTAGTAATAGAATTCAATTCAGGTAGCGGCAACTAACATCAAAACTGTCAGCATTAAATTGCACGAAGAAACAATAATTACAATATACCAACAAACATTATTGATCGAAATAATCCATATAAAATATTTAAATTCCGCAGAGAGATCCTGGTTGTCGGTGACAGTAGCTGCAAACACGATTTCTAGAGCTAATAATAACATAAACGGAAATTCTTTGTTAATTTATTGCATAACTAATAACTTCAAAGTAAAATATCTAACTTCACATATCAACTTACCTGCCAAGAACAATTCGCTTCTACAATAGATATTTTATATTTATTAAAATTATGACGAATTAATGCTCTAATCGCAATCCGCAGGAATTATTCCTCAAAGACCAAAATGTACATCCCTAGTGCAAAATTACCAGTTTTATAAATACGAACTGGGCCATCAACTTTGAACAACAAAGATAAAAAAATGTAAGTAAACATATCAACAAGGCAGAAACAAGGCAAAACAGAAACTATCACTGTTGACCTTTATATGAATTCTATACTTGAAGGCATATAAAGGGTGTTAACTACCAACTAGTACAAAACGAAGGAGGTGATTCTAGGACTTACTTTAAGAAAAAAAGTTCCTATTAACATGGGTCCGCAAACGCACCGTTTTCGAGATACAGGGTGTTCAAAGAAATTGTTTTCTCTTACTTTATTTGCGATATTTCAAAAACCGTTAAGGCCACAGACTCCAGATTTTGTACAGATTTTTACATCAACCAATAGCTACTTTTAAGGCCTAAATTAATGTTCACCCCCGTAACTTTTACGTCACTCGAAAAAGTGGCGTTTTGACAGCAAATTCCAAAGCGCCAGAGGTTTTTACATAAATAAGATACCTTTGGTCAAAAGCTGTAGGAGCCACCGTTTTCCAGAAAAACGGCATTTTATGATCAAAACCGTACAAGATTTTTTCTTTTTCAAAAGTAATCGATAAAAACTGTAACAAAGCAATTGTAAGAATGATTGCTTTCGAGATTGCTTTGTTACAGTTTTTATCAATTACTTTTGAAAAAAAATGTTTGTTCATTATTGAATTTTGTACGTTTCTGATCATAAAATGCCGTTTTCTTGGAAAACGGTGGCTCCTACGGCTTTTGACCAGTGCCTTTTTATGTAAAAACCTCTTACGCTTTGGAATTTGCTGTCAAAACGCCAATTTTTCGAGTGGTGTAAAAGTTACGGAGGTGGAACCCTTACTCAACCCTACAATCTTCACCACTGGCATATCTGAGAACATTGCTTTAGAACTTTAAAAGTAGCTATTGGTTGATGTAAAAATCTGTACAAAATCTGGAGCCTGTAGCCTTAACGGCTCTTGAACTATCGAAAAAAAAGTAATAGAAAACAGTTTCTTTGAACACCCTGTATCTCGAAAACGGTGCGTTTGCGGACTCATGTTAATAGGAGCTTTTAACGTGACTTAAAATAAGTCGTAGAATCACCTCCTTCGTTTTGTACTAGATGGTAGTTAACATCCTGTAGTGCTTCGAACTAATATTCGTAAGTATTAAAAATCACCTTATTTCAGAAGTTATTGAATATTTCTGAAAATAACGTTTGCAATGATGTCCTGATAAAAAAATATATATTTTAGATTCATAAAGGGAGATAAGATATCAATTATTAAAATAATTACAAGGTTTCAAGTTTTCATCAAATTTTCAAGGAGTCAATCCTGTTTGCGAATCCGGAAACAATACACATCTTGAACATTTGAACAACGATGTTAACATTTCAAACCCCATGCGATTAAAACGGTTAAAACCTACTGAACTGCTATCAAGCTATCACGACACGAAACATTATACATACAAGGTGATGTATTATATAAAAATAAAAAATAACTACTATAAAATCGTATTTAGAAATTTATGTTATAAATTGGAATTTAATTTTTATGTGGTGGTGATAATAGACGTCATCAAATGTATATCTATGACGTATATTGGTACAATTGTTATTTCTAAATTTCTAAAAACCTTAATAAAATTAATTAAAAGTAATCGAAAAATAAATTAATTAGTTGAATAAATACTATAACTCAAAAACTGTATGCTTTGGAGTAATCTTCATAATAAGAATAAATATTATAATATAAAATAAATAATAATAAATTCAAACAACAATCTTCGAGCTTTCGGGATAATATAATGTATAGTTATTAACAAATGTAATTATAATCAAAGTGAAAATTATCAAAATCTTGTTAAGTTTTTTTTTTAACAGTAAGATTTTCAATATTTTTAACTTAACAAGATTTTGATAATTTTCACTTTGATTTTCGGGATAATATCAATATTTTCTTGATAAAGGGAATACCACATTCCCGAAAGCTCGAAGATTGTTGTTTGATTTGTTCCTTTAACTCCAATATTTTAATTCATTTAATATATTTTCAAGAGTTAATATTACTAATAATTTTAATAAATTCAATTGTATAATTTTGGAAAAGTTTTTTCTGAATTTTGACTGCTTAAAACGTTGAAAAATTGGTAAAACAAAAGTTATATGCAGAAATAATGTAATTTATTATGGCAAAGTATCCCCGGTGTCTCTCTTCTCTCACAGATTTGAATAGTATATATATTTTGGATATGTGGTAGAGCATTCAAAAATACGAAACTCCTATTATTTTAACTGCTGATATGTTCAGGGGGTGTAATCGTTATTAAAAATATAGGGTAAAAATAGAAATTTTTAATTTTAATGAAGATGAACTTTTTTGATTTGAATGAAAGCAAATCAAAAATACTTCAATTTATAACAACTAATAGACTAATAATACTACATAAAATTTTTTTCAGGTATTAGTTTTATATAGGTCAAAAAAACTAAAACCACATTTTAACTAATAATGAAATTGCAGAGTACGTAGGCTAGTCCTTCCATTCCATCTATAAAAGCCTCTTTACTTTCGCCTTCAAATTATATAACTACATGTATTATGTAAGTAGTACGTATATTATATTTCAAGGTAAGTTTATATCAGTAGAGCTTTGTAAAATAACTTCCTCTACTCAAAACTAACAAGGAAATAAGAACATATCATAAGGATATGACAATTATGAAGTTTATTTCTTTTTCTGAATTGAAATATACCTTTACTAAAAATAAAACATAAGCAAATATCAACTTTATGTTATAGACAGGTCGAATATTGCTTTTACATAATGCACGTATTTATTTGGTAATTTCACTTTACACATACATATATGTATATAACAAATATCACTTTCTTATAAAAACTGTCTACATCAGTAACTGAAAATTGATTTTTTGAAAGTGATTTTTCAGAAAAGGCTTTATACCGAAAATTTCTAAAATAAAATTAAATAAAAGAAATAAATACAGGAATAATAATATTATATTAAATTGATATTTAATTATAGGTATATTTATTTAAAGCTTTACATTCAAATAAATATTGGTATCCCCTTCCACCCAGAATTTACAGATCCGATTGAAGAGGTGGATCAGTCCTCACCATAACATGTAATTTGTATTTTGTTCCTGGTTCCTGTTCACAATTTTATATGTATTGTAGCGGTCCTGAGAATTTCCTTTCATCTCTCTCTTTTCAGAATCTCTTTCTTCCATTCTTGTACTCCCATCGCCGCTAAGTCATTTATCACTTGGTTCCACCACTTGATCTTCGGCCTTCCTTACTATATCGGTGTTGTTTTTCCTTATGATGTGTCCCAGGCGAATCTACGACAATTCATCGCGGTCAGTTCATCGCGCGCGACAAATATTAATAAATGAACGTAACAGAAGATTAAATACCAGTGAATAAATGCATAAATATTAATTAAGAATTTGAGTTTTCTGACTAATTTTTCTCTTAATTAATTTATTCTCTTAATAATTATTAATCCCTAAGTATTATTTTATGCAGGTAGTATGCTTTATTCCCTGCTTGTAATCTTTTTCTTGTACCTTTTTATGCCTCAGTTCCTATCTATGTTTTTAGATTCTATTTTGCAATTTTAATTTTGAGATTTATATTCCTCAAAAATAAAGTAATTTTTTACGGGTAAAGGAGTTTAATTTTTGAATTTAAAATTGTCTCATTTTTTGGACCAATTTGGATTATTTTGAAAAAATTTAGATATTTAAAAAAAAGTCATACTTGAATTGATTTTGGAAAGAAGCAGAAACATTGAAATTGATTCGTATGAAAAATTGTAATATTTGAAAGTTAAAATTGAAGGTATTTTGAAATTAAATTTAATATCGTTCCCAGGTTAGAAAGTTATCTATTGATTTTACTTTCCCATTTTTAATATTGGAAAATTTGTTGCAATAAAATTTGGAAGAAAATAAATAGAAATAAAACTTTAAGAATCCTTGCTCCATTGTGTGTTAATTTGGTTCCGGAGATAACAGATATTTTAATTTTATTTAACCCCCACCACTCCAATCACACGGCAATATAAAATAATAAAAAAGTTGAGAAACATTGTTAATAGACTTAAAAATTAAAAACTAACGAACATTAAATGCTTTTAAAAATTTTAAATTGATTATCTAATAAATGAATAAGTTAAGCTGTAATAAAAAGTAAAATAATTTTACAGAAAACTTTTGATTGGGAAATTTAAATTACTTAAAACAATTAACAAAGCTTAAATTAATTAGCTAATTACTGCAATACATTGCAATAATTCAAATTGGAGTGGATGCAATTATTTTTTTAAAGATTAAAAATAAAAGTTACCTATATAATAAATTTAGATGCTATATATTTTTTCTATTTTCCAAAATCCAATTTATTCTTTCTTGCAAATGTTATTTCTTATTTCCTAATTTTATTTACGGTTGGTAAAATTTCTAACTTATGATAAATTTATATATCTTTATAGTTTTACACGTAATGTATACCTACATAAGATGGTGTAAACAATGCACCATTTTTGCATTGTTGGTGTGTTGGTTTGCAGTTTTGTCAATTTTATTTTGCAATGTAAGTTTTAATTTGTTTTAAATAATAAAATACCTAGATAGAATACCTACAAAATCTGTTACTGATAAAACCAACCGAATAATAGATAATATAAAACGATCAAACAGTAACTTGCAACAG
The DNA here is from genome assembly GCA_947369205.1 of Cantharis rufa. Taxonomy (NCBI): domain Eukaryota; kingdom Metazoa; phylum Arthropoda; class Insecta; order Coleoptera; family Cantharidae; genus Cantharis; species Cantharis rufa. The sequence goes on along the minus strand of OX376304.1, from coordinate 18,692,159 downwards.
TAACAAAAATGAAAAATTTGCCCATTGGTGACTTTGGCATGGGACCGACGATATAGGTATAAGTATCAAAAATATAAGGTCTAAATACAATAGATTGTAATCATGTGGGACATATGAATTTAAATATTAAATTATAGTTGACTTTTCTTAAATTAATGAGAAATTTTTGTTGAGTTACAGACTCGAAACGTTGAACAATTGATATTGTTGCAAATATAGACTTATAAAATGTATGTATAACTCAACAAAAATTTCTTATTAATTATGAATTTAATACTAGAATACATTAATATTTTTGTAATGAAGTTATAATAAAAAATAAAATTAATATTAAATATTAATAATATTATTTATATTCTATTTCTATAAATAAGATTCTATGGAATCTTGCAATGTGAACTTGCTGGCAAAATAGTAAAAATAAAAGCAATTTCACTGCTTTGTTAAAGCCGTGTAATCTTAACATAACAATTAACCTAGCAACTAGAATTTTTATATCAAATTGATACAGAGCTGGCTTTCCTCCAATGGATTGCTTATGAATGTAGAAAAAACCCAGGTTGTGGTTTTCGCTACGATGCCAGTGTGCAGGTGCCAAATATATTGTAAACGGTTTTTTTATGCTAACTTCGTTTTCAACATTTGAGTGCCTAGCTAACTTTACAAATCGTAGAGCAGGAGACTTCCCAGTAGTGAGTTTAAGCGGTTTTATTTTATTAGATAGGTACTTTAGTGCGATTGTATTATGATTTAATAACACAATTTGTAAAATGAGTTCAATAAATTTGTTAATTTTAATATCACTGAATTTAATTTCACGATCCTTTTGTACGCTATTGATGTTTTTCCTACTGAAACGTCAGATCTTCGGGTTATTTCGTTCCAGCTATTCATCATGTTAATGACTTTCGCGTCTATTCTCGCAGGTGTTGCTTGGATCTCTTTTTAATTTTTTTAAATTATGACCGAATACTTTGAAATACGTGGATTTGAATTATCAGGTATGTTTTATTGAAATTTTTTGTACTTGGTAAAATTTTCACAGCAAAATGGCGGCTCTCCTTTTATCTTGTCGATTTTGTATTTTATTTTGAATTGATTTTGTATTTTGTGAATAAGTATTTAATTGATAATTTTACTAAAATTCTCACAACGTATCAACTTTTAGCCCATCCCAACCAGACGATCCAGTCCACCTTTTCTTAAACTTCCAAAACCAAGTCACTAAGGTAAGTTTTATTATACCAGCACTAACAAAATTTAAAACAAAAATTTTCCTTTTTAGATCACACCATTCCAATTAAATCGTCTTTCAAAAATAAAGTGTATTTCTGCTGTTTAAGTTTTATAAAATAACGTGCCTGACGCATCTCTGAATAAATAAAAACCAGGCTGCCTCTCTAGGCAACTTTTCTGAAAACTAAATGGTCCACAAAATTGTTCGTTTTGCCACAATATATTATTGTGTTTTTATCCTGTAATCTTCTAAGATCGAAATTTTTCAAAGAGTTTTCTTTTGAAAAAGAAAAATTTATTCTCAAATTACATTTTAAAATAAAACGTAAATGGACTTTCCTAAATAAAAGTCGTTGCTTTTTGTCTCTGATCTTTTATTGCGATTTTTTATTTGAGTTTTGATACTTTCCTGATGTTTTGATTATTGGCATTTTAAAATGTTTCAAATTTGAACATGTTTGAATTATTTGAATATTCAATTGATTTTGATTGCAGATTTTGAGATTGAAAAAACTTAATGGTTGTATTTAGAATATGACTTACTGTTAATTTAGATAAGTAAAATTCGTAAATTTGTAATACTGAAATTTAAAAATATCTGGATAGCTATATACGATAAGTTCCATACAAATGCATATGGATCCGCTTACTCAAATTTGCTTTCCCATTTTATGTTGCAAAATTGATTTAAAGTAAAAATTTTAGTTTGGATTTATTTAGGCATTGTAGACGAGTTTCTTTATTGCTCAACGTGCAATGGTTTGGTTCTAAGTAGATTTAGGAATAATGTATTATTTTTTATTCTATCAAATTACACGGTAATATAATATATAGAGAGAACCGCTACAGGCCTCGAAAGCCCAAGGCGGAGTATAATATTTAGACATTTAATAGCTCAAAGACGTTTCCAGCATCTTGTGTTGAAACACGGTGGCAACAGCAAAATGTACTTATATGAACGATGTAAGACTGCGACATGACAATTTAGTATTTTAAATGCTAGCTTACAACATAATTTTACTGTTTGTTTTTGAATACGTACTATGTATGCTCTCTTACCTGTACAATCTGTACTTACCTAGTTGCCTTTTAGGTTAGTGTTTTTAGAATATAACATCTATGTTATAAAACTTATAGGTACAATTTGTACCTACTTAATTTGTACTAAACGAATTTGTGTAGGTACCTCGTACACCAATTGTATGAATTGAATGAATGAAATCGTACCTTTCAAGAATTGTACATAATAAGTTTTTTTTAATGTTGTTTTCGTTATTTTTTTTTTTTTTTAATATAGACATTTGAAAGTATTTTTTATTTTCCATTAATTATAATAGAACATTAACAATAACCAAAATTGTAAAAAGTTGTAAAATAAAGTCGACCTTGACATATTATAAAAATGGACACATATTAGTGTCCGAAACGTCGACGCAAAGATAGTTTTGTTTGATTGCTGCCCATTCCAATCCAATATTTCTTATCCATTACCATTAGCCTTGGGCGAAATACTGCTTCACATAAATCTTTTAGGGAAAAACTAGTTTTTCCTAAGCATAATTCTGTGATGATTCTTCATTACAAAAAAATTAAACGGTCTATTGATTGAACGATTGATTAAAAAAGTTAAGAGAAAAAAATTTGGATGAAAGTAAGAAGTCAATATTATATTCATTCAATAAAATAAATTATATTTAGAATTTAATACTTCTAAAATTTTAATCTATTTATAAGTTACTTTAATAAGTAATTTTAAAAAGCGGAGAAAATACATTGTTGAATTAATAAAAAATAAAAATGACAATATACTAGTTTTACCTGATTTATTAACAGGAAAAGCTAGTTTTTCTTCGCTAAAACTGTGTAATATTGCCCAAAATTCCAGATTTCGATAAAGAAAACTATAATTTTGTCTTAAATAAAGTTAATCCTGTTAACGTAATAATATATACTATACTAATGAATTTTGATTGCTGAAAATTCACCATATTAAAAAAATTTTTATGCTTTGTTGAGCTTTTATGTTTTTTAATTAATTAAATAATTTATTTATAAATTTTTGTTATTTATTTGGTATATAATTAATAATGTCAGTAATATTTTTAATTACAACCTGTTGTAGCGTAGCTATCACCTTCTCTGAATAAAATATGTAAGTAAATTAATCTTCATAATTTAGATCTTTATTATATAAATTTTAATTACTTTTAAGAATAATAATTCCAACGCAGAAAACTGTGCGAAAAGTTAAAATGTTAAATTTTGACGTTAAAATTGATGAGTCCTATTTTAAAGAAGAATTTGACTAATTTGTTCTTAAACGCTTTAGAATCTTTTGTAACATTGTATGCTACAAAAATTTCAACATTGTTGTAAAACATATTTTCTTAAGAAAGAAAATAATAAATCCTTTAATTTTTATTTTAAGTTAACGTTTTAAAAACGCAGTTTGATTTACATTAATGATTTAAATATTACAGTCAAAATGCACAGATGTAAAAATGTAATTGTAATCAGATGTAAATGTAAAATAAAATACAGTATACTATAGTATTTATACCATAAAGTCTGCAAAATAGTAGATTACCGAACGAGTAGATGGATTTGCTACCAATAAATGCAAAAGCTTGAAGTTGACGTTTTCGGTAAGTATCCTTTTCACAGTGAGTTAACAACAGTTTATTTAATTTCCCATGAGAACGTCATCATTACAGCAATAAAATCTTAAAATTTTTATTTTGAATTTTCATATGAATCGTTATACATACCTACATATTTATCCATCACACAATGATTTGTATAAAAACTGGTAAGAGAATTTACTTTTTACTACTAGTATTTTTGTGTAAAATAAAATAATTATTTTCCGCTCATTACACTATCCAGTGGTCTGCAATAAGCCCTTTAAAGAATATCGAGCTGCTGAAAAGCAATTTCGTGAATCGATAGCGACGATACATGTCTAATTAACATGAACATTTTTTAATGAATATAATTTTAATTAGTTTTTTTACATTATTGTTAATAAACTCTTTATTTATTTTTTTATTTAAATCTCTGCGAGGGAGATTTAAAAGATCTTCATGACTCACCAACAAGTTTTTAGGCTTGGTTCCCAGAAGTCACCCTGGTGGTAGAATATAACTCTGAGTTCAGTTGTCGCTAGCTGTTTATTCATCAACTACTGGCTAATGCTGGCTATTTAATTATAATTATAGCTTATGAGTAATACGCGCTTAAGATTAAAAAGGGTTAAAAAATTGGAACTTTGCAAGCAACTCGACAAATTTGGTATATGGTATTTGAAATGTGATTAGTTTACTATTTGAGTGTTTGGTTTGATTACCTACATATTAGTCAGTATGCATTTCTTACATGGTAATATTATGAATTCCTATAAAATTGTATAACTTGGAAATACAGGATGGTTTTTTAATTAATACATTTTACCTATTTATAATTAAATATAACAGTTGAAGTATTGTAAAGTTTTCTATGTTTAACGTTGTTCAACACGCTTTATTGCAAACAAAATTAATTTAAAAACTAATATTCTGTAATACCGAGTATAACTAATATTTTGTTTTTGCTTTTATTCAAACAATAGTAAAATAAATATTGTGTGAAACGCATATAAAAAGCTTATTTATTTGTACACGGCTTGTTTCATGACTTTTGCATAGTTGTTGCACCAATAGTTGCACCAATAGTTAGTATAATCTGTTCACATTCGATTTTTCCGAGCAGAAAAAATTTCATTTTCCAGAAAATTAGTAAGGCAGTAAGAAAAAGTAAAATAATAATAAATAAATGAAATAAAGTAGATTGTAGTAATAAATTAATGTATATTAATATTTCCGTTATATTTTTATTATATTTTCATATACGATACTAAAATTTCTGTTTGTAATTTTTTGTTTATAACTTTATATTATTTGGGACTAAAGAGCAGAAGCAACGGTGAATATATTTTGTAATCAAGTATTTAATTTTGTTATTACTTGTAATATTGTTGTATTTTTTGATCTTATAAATACACTTCAATATTTACCTTTTTATTTTTTGTATAGGTATATCGGACATACCTGATTGGCAATTAAAAGATAAATGTTTGCGATAGGTTCATAATTTCAATTCTTAAAGAATTTGTCATTCCTTCCCTTTCTTATTTGTTTTGCTATACAATTTCATTATTATGTTAAAATATAATAAAAACTTTCTTATTTTAGAATTACCATTTGTACGTAAGCCATCTGATTAGAAGGCATTCTTTAAATTATTCCTTCTTTAATGGATTATAAAGTTTATGTAGGAGGTTTACATCGAAGCGGGGGCGTTTTGCACATATCCTGCTTAAGGGTTGTGAGGTAATTTTGAGTTGTACCCTTAACCAAAGAGCAGTGTATGACAAAAATGCTTAAGAAATACATACGTTTTTCGACATGACGGTTGTATTTCGTATTTAATTTTTGGATCATTCTTATAATATTTTAATGCAGTATTTAATAAATCAATTAAACCACATTTATTTTTTTATCCTACAATAATTATTAAAAAATTGTATGTACTAATAAAAACAGAGTTTTGAAATTTTAAACACTGCTATAACAACACTGCTCTAGACTAGTTTCGAAACTTACATCAAATCATGATGTTTTATGAATTCCTCTATAGCTGTTGTTAGAAATACGCTGTGTATCAAGAACACAAGCAGCTTGTAACCAAATGACCAACTAGCCATATATTTTTGGATATTCTTACAATACTGTTGCAGCATTCAAAGAATATTTTTTCTAGAAAGTGGCGTCGAAAACAAAACAAGAATAATTAACATCAAAAAGTTTTAATAGCACTTTTAAAATGTAAAGTGTTCGTTTTATCAGGTTTTTATAAATGACTACAACAGTGAACACATTTAAAGGAATGGAGATACTTTGAAAATTTTAAAAATATAATAAGAATTATTAAATACAAATAATATTGAAATTCTTCTTTGGATCTTCAACCTTCTTTAGCTCTAAATGAAACTTATTTAAAGTTATAAATATGAAAATATGGAATCCAATGAGAAATTGATTGGTGTCAATAAATATAATATTCAATTATAAATAGTAGTACACAAAAGTTGGAAGAAACAATATTGAGTTTAATGTGTCGAAAATCAAAAAAGTGTAAAAGAAGTTCAAGATCAACTTTTGTATATATATATTATAATTAATTATTTTTATATGTAAGTTTTATATGCACCTATGTATTGGTGTAGCATCATTTTCGACTTGTGATCATTAATTAGCGATAGATCAGGCAACCAGTCAAATAAATGGAAATAAATAATAGAAATGTTTAGAAATTTGATATAAACGTTTGTTTGAGATTACTCTTAACTTTGTAAGAAGTCCTGGAAAATTCAGGGTCGATCAAATAAGTCAAACGAGCATTATGTAAAATATACCGTTAAAGTGTAGCTTTTTAACCAGGTGGCCGAGTTTTCCGACTTTGAATTTTCTAGGGCTACAGTAAGTACAAAGAAACATTCATGCCAAATTTTAAAACCTTTCTATTTATTTCCACCAATGCTAATAAACGCTAACAAATATGATATCGATAACATTAAATTCATTTATATGACGTCACGTTTTATTAATACCTAACTACCTAACATACAGTAATATAATGTTTTACCCACTACGAAAAATATACCCAAAGTATGATAATACATAATCGGGTTCAGGCAGGCACTTTAGAATTATTATTTGAAAGCTTTATATTTACAGCGTGCAAATTTTGTCTTGTGAGTTACCCCAAGCAACACCAAAGTCGGTTTTATACGGGTATAATTGAAGTATAACGAATAAATGTACATTATATTTTTTTATACTTGAAAATAAAGTACCAAAGAGTGCTTAAGTGATACATAATTTTTAATTCAGATTTATACTGTACTGTAATCTACAATGAAATTTTTACATCAAAATTGCAAATAAATGAGAATTTCAAATATATATCTGTTATACGGAAATCAACCATCTTCAATAGTCTGTATACAAAATTTAAAAATTAATAGCATTGTAAGTGTTATGAATGATATTCTGTTCCAAGATATATTCAATCATTTAAAATCTTTCTCCTTGTATCGACGTCGCTTTAGATTGCGACGGCCAATAAATCCGAATTTTACCGTATTAAATTGTACCGATAAACGCCGATTACAATTAAATTCAGAATATACATAATATAGCTATGCCATCTACTCAGATAATTATTCATCGTCCAAATGATAAATCGCAATCTTAATAATTTTTGAACACTGAAATGGGTGAAAATAATTTGAAAAGAAAAAGAAACGAGAACTGGTTAGACTACGATAAGGTTTGTAAGAATCTGTTAAACTTTCATTTGAACTTATTAAAGAAATACCATTTGTAAATGCCAGCATCCACTTCTCGAATTTCTTCGTGAAAGAGTCGGTGTGCTAGAAAATAAAAATACGGACACTAATGCAAATTTAACTTGAACTTTAACTTTAAAATGGGTTTACAATACGGTTATAGTAGCTATACTATAAGCCCTTTGTAAATAATGTCAAGTTACAAACTCTTTACAACAGACTTTTAAGGATAATGAACGTTTATTAATAGTATATTTTGACACATTCGTTATTATAGGGTTTGTAAACCTATTGTAAATATTTCAAAATTTTTATAAATAGCACTGTCAATGTATATATATTTTCATACCACCGTTCATACCCTATTGGAATTTTATTAACTAATAGTAGTTTATGTAATAAGTACGCAAAACAGGATTTTAGCGGACGAAGCGCTAGCCGAGTCCGTCACATGAAAATGATGAGTCTGCTACGATTTCTTTGAATTAAAATATTTTATATTGAGATCAATACGGTAGTGTGTTAGAAGGCTGTACGAAAATGTTCATATTTATTTTATTAACGACGCGTTTGTTATTGGTGTGTTGGTTTTGTGTCTAAAGTTAGCCTTATATTATTTAAAATTCTGATTATAATTTTAAAGTAATCTGGTTGTGCAAAATGAGTGTTATATTCGATATAAGCATACTAGAATAAGTTCATCAAGTCCACGGCTGCAGAGAAAAAAGAAAAGAAAAAGATAATAATTCTATTTTTATTCATATTTCTAATGTTTGGACTTCTAATTTGGACGATAGCTGTCAAAATTAATTTTGGGCCATTAACAAGGCGAATCATCATCTGAGTCTACCACTAATATGACTATTACTGAAGAAGTCGTTATTACTCAAAGAGCTGAAGCTTCAACATCCTTTTTAGAAAATGGTTCTTTTTCAGATAATTAACTTCAAATATATCACAAACTGTCATTTTCATTTCCACATTTCTAAATAGTGTTTTTTTCTTATTTAAATTATTATTTTTTAAAAATTAATAAAATTAATTACAATAATTAAATAATTTTAGTTAGTATACTTGAATATAAATTATACAGTGTGTTCACGATAAGAGGTAACAATGAATAATTCTTACATCTTACTAGATAATACAAACAAAAGTTGAAATAGTTTTTTATTCAACTCAAAATTTATCATTGGAAACTGCAGAGGTAAATTTTTTTGTACTTGAAACTCAACCGGAAGTAAATACGAATTTTTTTTCAAATAGCAACATGTCTTTTTTTAGCATTTTCGTAATATGCAGTTTTTTCTCTATACATAATAATATTGAGATTATTAATATTGAATAACATAATATAAACTTACATATTATAAAATTCTCATAAGGTTATACATAAGAACATTTTTGATAATATGCAAGATTTAAACAAACAATAGATTTATTAATTATTTTAATTTAAAATTAATTAACTTAATCAAAATTTTACTGTAATATTATATGGTTTATTTATAAATAATTATGAATAATTTTAACTACATCGCGGCTATACAAATAGAAGATCATGAAGTGATTATTATTATTCAATTTAGTACAAAATTTATTATTATATTTAGGTTATTTATATTATTGTAAACCACAAGGCATTAGTTTATTTATCAATTATAATAAAATAAAGATTGAAAAAATAACCAAAATGCTAAATATGGAATACTTAAAAACTGAAAGCGATTAGCATTCATTTAAAACATTATGAAAAGAGGTATAACACAATATTATTTGTGCCACAAAGATTATTGAACAATGGTAAAGAATAAGCTATAATAATATATTTATTTAAATTAATTATTAAATTAATAATTTGGGACTATCTAATACTATAAGATATAATATTTTTTATATTATTTTATTATTATATTTCCCTATAATTATGTATGAATTTATTTTACATTTACCTATGCGTTGGATGTTTAGACCTTTATCGAATATTCATTCAAATTGAAAAGTAAAGCCAGGAACTACTACAAACAGTCGTTGCATGCAACAGGCGGGTGTGGTGATGTAGTAAATAATGCACCAAATTTGACAAACCCAAAGATAAATTTATAGGACTGTTGTGATGGGTGTCCCGTTAGTACCGATTCTAATTGCTCTAAATAATTTTAAAGAGGTTTTGAAAGAATTTAGTTTATCCAGTAATAGTTTCTCTTATTATTTTGTATTCACTAGCTACTTCTTTCCTGATTGATATGTATATTATGATGTTTCACAATGATGATTTGATGATGATGTTGGTTTGATAATTCTTGATGTCGATATTTGTTAACCTGATGAAAATTTAAATATTTATTGAGACTTACAGGATATTATATAAAATAGATTGCGTTAATGAAATAATTATATAGATAATTAATACAAGTATCTCTTTCCTTGGTCCTTAGCTATGTACAGTTACTTGCAAATTATTGCAATTTGTATTAGGTGTCCGAGAACATTTTGGGCCATTGCTTCAGTACAATTCGATTTTTTGAAGAAAGAAATTTAAAAAGAATGTAGCGGGATCGCTACATTCGCTGCATACATCGTTACATTGTCGGGAACGACAACAGAGTCGTGATGGAGGAAGAACGTCAAGCGGATATCTGGAAGATATATTTAAAGAAACTCTACAATGAAAACAGAGCAACATCTGATGCAAATGCGCAGTTAATTGGACCACATAATATATTAAGAGATGAACTAAGAAAAGCTATTAATCAATCAAAAAATAGCAGGACAGTGGGTCCGGACAATATAGGGACAGAGCTTATTAAAATGATAGACTTAGATACATACGACACACTGCTAAATCTCTTCAACCAAATATATAACACGGGTAACTTACCAAAGGACTTGGCTTTAATCAACCTTCATCACGTTACCAAAAAATGCAAATGCAAAACGTTGCAACGATTTCAGACTTATAAGTCCAATGAGCCACGTTTTAAAGCTTTTTCTAAAAATAATACATAATCGCTTATGGCGAAAGTTTGATGAGCACATACGTAGGTGAGACTCAGTTCGGATTCAGAAATGGAATGGGAACTAGAGAAGCACAGTTTGCCATAGGAGTTCTTGTACAGAAATGTCTTGATCAGCAGAAAAGCAGAAGGCGTTTGATAACGTGAAACACGACATATTTTTAGAACTTATGAAACAGAAAGGAATCGACAGCAAAAGCCTCCGCATCATTGAGAATCTGTACTGGAATCAGACGGCGCTTCTGAAGGTAGGTCGTCGAAATAACTAAAGATATTGAAATACAGAAAGAAGTGAGTTATAGGGCAGTGTTTTGTCAGCATTTCTATTTAACCTATACTCTGAATATATTTTTAAAAAAGCACTGGAAGATGTAGATAAAGGGATTCAAATAAATGGCAAATGGCTCAATAACATACGATATGCAGACGACACTATCATTATGACTGACAACCCGTCTGAACTTCAGTACCTTTTAGACAAAGTCAACACGGCGAGCAACGAATTTGGTCTCAACATGTGTTTAGAATTGTAATATGTTTTATTTGTTCTTTTTATATTATTCAAAATTATTAGCCAATTATTCAATGTTTTTCCAATATTTTGTACACCCCTTTTAATTACGTTTTGTTCATCCCTCAAATTGTATCGCACGCATGTCAATCTTTATCGCACCAGTTAGTTACCTAGAAGCACCCGTTGAGTTTACGTCAAAATTACTCGACAAGTTTCCGTTTCGTGCAAGCTCCCTTTTGTAACGGAGATAAAACCTCCTTATAAATTGTAACGTTTAAAGTATCTACTCCACATGCAGTCATTCGAATTACACGTATCTATGACAAAAATATTCAGTGATTGCTGCGATACTAAAAAGCACCCAAATTACCGGTTAATAAATACAGTGCAAAACATCAATGCAGCCGTATTTATAGTCAGGCGTATATCTACCGTGTAACTACACGCGTGTAACTACGCGTCATTACGCATTGCATCTTTACATCAGCTATATGCTTTTGTAGGTTGTGTATTTATTCCAAATTATCTTAATCGAGAGGCTTTAGGCGTGTATCTTCCACGCTTGTGTAACTTGTCTATAACTACATATTTTTGTCATAAAATTTTACACATTGTTTACACGTTTTACTATACGCGTGTAAACGTTTATAAATACGGCTGTGAAAGTGTTTTATTTAGTTACCACCCCCACATTTCGCCTACATAAGAGTACCTTCAAAGATGTTTCCTAAGACTATACTTCAGCACGCTGCCTAGTTACCGTCTCGCAAGCAGTTTTAAGAACTTGCAGACCAACGAAGCTCACAACATGAATTTCAATAAAACAAAGATACCTAATGGTCATCAGTAAAGCTGAAACTCAGGATGCTCCAATTGTTGTCAATGGCAGTCAAGTAAAAAAAGTAACACGTTTCAAATACCTGTTACGGTTACGAATTTATTTTTTAAATTTTCTTTTAAATTCCCGCGCCCTTCTCAAACTACCGACACGCTCCAATCTTTATTATGCAGAATGCCTCGAGTGCTTTACTCAAGGCCGGGAGATAAGCTTGACCTTTTTGGGTAAGCAAGTCTATGCCTGGACATTCCAGCGAACAATTTAGGAGAGGGTAGAGACGACATGAGATTTTACAGGCATTCAAGCGGGGTACGTAGATTGAAACGTTCGAGCTAGCGAATAATTCCGCCGAATAATTTGTGTTACCGATTCAGGCGTACGTATTGTGAATTACCGTAATTGTGGCTTAATTCCGATCTTTGTGAAGATCACGTGAGTGATTACCGCGCTGCGTAAAGTGATTACGCAATTCCGCTTATCTTTTGTGACTACATTGGTAGTATAATAAATCCAGGTAGTGATTTAACCCTGGTACGAATACAAGTATTGCTTATTGTGGTGACGTGCTATTTTACCGTCACAGTTTACCGTAGTGACGTCATAACTTTTATGACGAGTATTTGTAAGGACGCTTACGTCCATTTTGCTTGAAGGAGCATCTGCTATACGACGACTGTGCGCAGGGTCGGAAAATCCCGCGCATTTGCAAGACAACATTCCGCTTCCAGCTTTATTTATTTACCGTTTTGCCGTCCGAGGAACCACCTCAGTTACTCGCCATTGCTGTGTCTCGAATTCAACTGACTAATGTGAGTAATTCTTTAAATTGTAAAGTGCATCGAAAATCGTTACCGTATCGCCAATTAGGCCGCTGTCTTCGACAGCATCAACCCTCCATATTGTTGGAGTGGCCAAAATTGTATTATTTGTGTATTTGTTTAGCATTAATTTCATGCATGCCGAGGTCGACCCCTTTATTTAGCTTTAAGAACCTGCGTTGTATGGCAACATATTTTCCGTTTTTTATACGTACCGTTACAAACCCTCACTGGCAGTTTTCTTGTGTACTTCTTTTTCAGGGTGAATTTGTAAGGATTCGAGCCATAAGCAATAAGCAAACAATAACCTGGGTCGCTCTCACAGACGCGCCAGCTGCCGCGACTTTCCTAAGTACGACCCTGGAGGTCCGACTACGCTACGCCGGGCCACATAATCTATCGTTAAGCATTCGTATCATACCTGAGATGTTTACTAACAGAAAACTGCGACCCTGATAAAGAAATACAAAAAAGGATTGAAATGGCACGAGACGCTTTCCAAAAAATGAAGCAGCTCCTGTGTAATCGCGATCTATCACTGAAAGTGCGTTGCCGTGATGCGAATTGTTGCATAATTCTGGTTTTGTTACATGGTGTAGAGGCGTGGACGCTGAAAATGTCTTCAGTTAACAAGCTCGAGGTGTTTGAAATATGGGTATTACACCGTAGGATGCTTCGAATCTCACGGATGGAAAGGGTTTACAACAAAAAAGTGCTTCGCCGCATGAACAAGGACCGTCAATTGTTCACCATGATTAAAAAGAGAAAGGCGGCATATTTTGGACACATATTTAGAAGCGAGAGGTATGCTCTCCTACAACTCATAATAGAAGGCAAGATTAAGGGAAAGCGAGGCCCGGGAAGGAAGCGATTCTCATGGTTGCAAAACTTGCGACAGTGGTTTGGTGTACACAGTGCCGCGGAGCTAATACGGATGACACAGGACAGAAATGAATTTCAGATGACAATCGCCAACCTCCGATAGAAGACGGCACCTTAAGAAGAAGAAGCGGGATCAACATACTATTTGATTAAATATTATACAGGGTGACTCAGACCACCCGTGTCAGTACTTTTTTTCAAAAACGGTAAGTCGTAGAGAGTTGGGCTAAAAAAAATTAATTACAAAAGCCCAAATGACGAATCTAATGGTGATACTATTATTTCAGGAAAAAGTAGGCATCCAGAGTAGTTTGCTCCGGAAAATCCAGAAATCCAGAATTTTAAATGGCACCATATGTCGAAAGTGGTATCGTTGGAAAGCTCCTTAAAACATAAGCAAGTTTTGTAGGAAATTTTTTTTTATTACTCCCACCCTTTTTAAGTTATATTCGACTTAAGTTATTAAGTTATTATTTTGATTATTTTGACTTTATTTTAAAAATTGGCATTCAAAATCTAGCTATCGGGTTAGACAGTAATTACTAATTGCAATTGTTTTATCCCTCTGTCGTAAAATTATCCGTTGCTATTGTTCAAACTAATCATTATTTATTGTTTATTATTAATATTAAGTGTTTGAAGTTAAAATTTATATTATTAATTAGTTTAATTAGTGAAATTATGCCGTTTTCGAATTTAGAGGCTTTCGATATGTTAATGATTTCGGGAGAATGTGGACAAAATTACAGAGCTTCTGAGCGTATTTATGCTGAAAGATATCCTCAACGTGCTTTCAATGTTTTTCGGAGATTGGTAGCACGCATTTGTACCAGAGGCCAGGTGCAACCAACAAACAATCGCGGTAATCGGATTTGCGACATGTAGTACGTGATGAAAGAGCCACTGATATTCTTACTGCAGTAATTGTTGATCCGAATATTTCAATAAGAAGACTTGAAAGAGATTCTGGAGTTAGCCAATCCTCTGTATGCAGAGTCTTTAAGGATCATAATTTTCATCCATATCACATACATATGCATCAAGGATTAAATGAGAGTGATTTTCAAAGTAGAGAAATTTTTTGTAATTGGTTAATTAGCAAAGGTCCCCATTTTCCTAGGACGGTTTTATGGACTGACGAGGCTACTTTTAAAAGCACTGGTGAAGTCAATATTCACAATGCGCATTAGTGATCGCAAACAAATCCCCATTGGCTGCGAACTATTGATAACCAACCACGGTGTTCCTGAATCAACTTTAAATGGGCCGAAAAACCACTCTCAATTTCCCTTCGGCTATCGAAAGGTTTGTGGTTGAGAAGTCCAAAAACGCAAGAAAAAACAAAATCGGCGGAGACGTTTAAAAAAATCCCGATTTTTAGGATTTTTTTCCTCGAAAAATAAGAAAATTTTTTTTCGATCTTGTTACACGCGGAAGTGCTGGAAAATTGGAATAGTCTGGCAAGGATGCTTTGATTTGTTGTCCAGAATCTACTTTGTTAGCTGCGTAAATGAGGATTTTACAGGCATTACAAACTACTGATGGATATCATCCAAGTTGATATCAGCCATATTTTCTATTTTCTTTTTCAACTGATTAACAATATTCCACATTTTGTCTTTTTTTTTAAAACAAAACAAACAGATTACAGCTTGATTCTCTTCGTGAGTTCGCGCATGATCTTTCGTTTTTCTCGGCATTTCGGATACAAATAACACAAAGAATGAAGCTGATGGTTTTTTGATCCACACGAACTACTAACAACAATTATTTGCAAAACACAATTTCCAGTGCCTAGAACAGTGATTCGATTTTTGAATTTACCGGTGGTGTAGCGCCCTCTACGTTTCCAACACACATAAAAGTGCACGCGAAATTCAAGTGCCCATGTAGTGTCTGCAATTGCTTGCAAACAGTAAAGCGCATGCGCGAGGACACAGCCACTGACACATGGTGAGTTTCGCGCGTAAATTCAAATCTATTCTGGTCCTTACAAGTTCTTATTTCCGTAATCACATCTAGTTCATGGACAAGAATATCAATATAAAATAGAATCAGCAATTGGAGGGAATAGTATATTACGTGACTCGGGAGGAACGTCGGCCATTCCAGGCGAGTGTGTAATTTTGGCTGAGCCGCAGGCGAGGCCAAAATTAACACGAGTCCGAATGGCCAAAGTTCCTCCCAAAAAGACGTACAGTGCTTTTTATTATCAGCGCGGAGAAATGTAGCTCAATTTCAGACAATTTGGCAGTTTTTGCGTTTTTAGGTTAACCGCCGCTAAACAAACACGTTATTCATTTTCGCTGACAACAAGCGCATGCAGGGCAGAAAAACTGGCGATATATCAACATGTGACTAACTTATGTGACACATAGGTTTTCGCCCCTAGGGAGTGAAAAAATCCGAACATGAAGCGAAAACCCGCGTTGCCAAGTTCACACTGCTCCGATTCCTTTTGCTTACACTGAGAGTGAGGAGAGGGCAGGAACAAGCGAGTTTCGAGAGAGAAAACGAGTCGAAATGGAGCTACTTTCGCAGCGCGTATGATAAAAATTGAATTTTTTCATTTTTTGAGAAAAATAATTCTAAAACTCGGGATTTTTTAAAAATGGCTCCGCCGATCTTGTTTTTTCTTACGTTTTTGGACTTTTCAACGACAAACCTTTCGATAGCCGAAGGGAAATTGAGAGTGGTTTTTCGGCCCATTTAAAGTTGATTCAGGAACACCGTGCAACATCTTTGGAGTGTTAGCACATGGTGTGGTGTGCTTGAAGGAAAAATTATAGGTCCTTATTTTTTTGAAGAAAATCTTAATGGGATACGATGTGCCGAGTTTTTAAATAATGATTTGATCAATTTATTGGAAAATGTTTCCCCGGAAATGCGAGCAATAATGTGGTTTCAGCAAGACGGCTGCCCAGCTCATTTTTCATTGGTTGCTAGGAATGCAATTAACCAACTATTTCCCAATAGATGGATTGGCAGGGGAAGCACAGTGGCGTGGCCTCTAAGGTCGCCAGATTGTACGCCCCTGGATTTTTTTCTTTGGGGTCAGATCAAAGATATTGCTTATAACGAAAAATCGACAACGAGAGATGATATGAAGCTCAGAATTTGCAATGCCTGTCGATCATTAAACACTGAAGAAGTACTTAGAGCCACTGATAGTATAACCAGAAGAGCTCAACAGTGTTTAGAAGTAAATGGAAGACATCTTGAACACTTATTACATTGCTCTAACGCGGTAGCTGGATTTCAAGTGCTGACTTTTAAAGTTAAGTTCGTTATAAGAAATTGAAATTTAATAATTTAAGTCGAATATAACTTAAAAGGGGTGGGAGTAATAAAAAAATGTTTCCTACAAAACTTGTTTATTTTTTAAAGAGATTTCCAACGATACCACTTTCGACATATTATGGTGCCATTTAAAATTCTGGATTTCTGGACTTTCTGGAGCAAACTACTCTGGATGCCGACTTTTCCCGGAAATAATAATATCACCATTAGATTCGTCATTAGGGCTTTTGTAATAAATTTTTTTAGCCCAACTCTCTACGACTTACCGTTTTTGAAAAAAAGTACTGATACGGGTGGTCATGGTCACCCGTATAATAAATATTTTACACGACAAAATTTTTTACTGTGTAAGAGCCGATTCTTCTTGAAAGCGTCGAATCAATTCTTCTTTATTATTTATTGGGGTGGTTCGAATCCGACGATCTCATTCATCCCATACCAGGGCCGTATTTAGACTAGATTTTCGGGGGGGGGGGGGGTTAAAAAATTAAAAAAATAAGTAGCTAATTTATTAAACTACAAAGGAAACTAAAATTCAGAATAAAAAATTAAAGTATAAAGTATACTAGATACATATTATGTATTTAAAAAATAAAAAAACTAAAATAAAAATATAAAAAAACATTCCTCGATAACTTCACGAATTCCATCTTTACCCTGGTGGAAATATTTCTCTGAAAAAGTAAAGCAAAGTCTGCAGAAGCTTACAAACTCTAAGAAACTCTGCAAAAGTCTAATTCAGAGTTTTCATAGAAATATTTCCACCAGGATAAGTTCTTGAATCGATTGTGGAGCATTGGCATAGATGGTCCCAAAGAAAAAAGTCTAAAGGTGTTACAAGAAGAGATCACAAGATCTCGGTGGCCAAATGTGATCACCTCTTCGAGAAATAACACGGTCAGGAAACTTTTCTTGCAAAATTGCGATGGTTTCGTTGCTTGTGTGGCAGGTAGCGCTGTCTTGTTGAAAATTTTAATAATGGCGTAGGTTTTATACTTGTTAAAATATCAAAAGATGATAGCTTCAAAAGTGACAGCTGCAAAAATAGCGAGTTATTCAAAATGAAACCTCTTATTGGAAAACCCTTTATATACCTATAAATAAAGATTTTAAAAAATTTTGTTTTGAAAATTTTAAAAAGTAATAAAATTTAAGTAAAAACGTTGGTATACAAATACAACAGAAGATGTAAATGTTGCCGACAATTGAAAGATTTATGGCTTACGTCCTGACCAGACCTATAACCAAAAAAATACTACGCATATTGGGTTGAAATGTTAAGAGAGATGTTGAACAATTTTTAAAGCAAAAAACAAATTATCGATTTTTAAAATTGTCACATTAGGGTTATCTCATTATTGATAAATAATTTTGGAGGGGGGGGGGTTGTAACCCCTAAAACCCCCCCTTAAATACGGCCTTGTCCCATACATTTTCTATAGAAAGAAATACTTGCACTAAACGGGGTTTATGTTGGGAGTCATTGTCCTCGCAATATTTCAAGTTTCTTTAATTTCCCCTCTGGGGCCGCATGTGGTAACAAATTGTCTTAAAGTAGCAGCAAATATTTAAAACGGTTTATTATACCGTCGATCACTGCTTAATTACCCACCCGCTGAGTCCAATCTCGATTGTACCACGCAAATTTTTAGGATTGAGCTGCTCATTGGCTTTGTAACGAGATCTTTGTACAGGAAGTCATTTCTTCCTGTTAACTCCACTTACAAATGGCTGTTTTCTAGCCACATTAAGTATAGACTTTTTAAAACTTTGCCGATTGTATCCACATGCCCACTTTTCCCTAGTTCAGACAGCAATTGATTTTGTATTTTAAGCGCACTAACTTTAAGGTTTTTTGAACTATTTTTAAAATACATTTCTTATCTGTATAAGTTAATTATACAGATAAGTCTTCATTTTTCTTTCCTAAAACGCCTTCTTTCCTAAATCGCTAATTGTCTTAAATCAAAACTTATGTTTTTGGTGTTTTTACGCTCCATTGTTATAAATGTTCAGGAGCACGATTGAAAGTGAGCATTAATGCTACATTTAATATTTGCAAAGTGCTGCAACTACATTTTACAGTTGTTGCACAATTCCAAGAAGCGTTATAGGTTATAGCTTATAACAATACTGTGTACAGTGTCCGGGTTCGTTTGCTGCTGTAATTTAATTAGTATTGAAACTATAGAATGATTAAACCCTTGTAATTACCTTTGTGGTAAAATTCTTTAAAACTTTTTTGTGTTATCGGTGACCTTACGGAATATTGAATCAAATGATAAGTTGATTCCGCTGTTTTATTTTAAAATTACTTTAAAAAATCAAATTACATTGAAATTATTGCCATAGATATTTATTATGTGCCCGGGAAGTTTTGCGAGTAACTACATAAAATAGTACTACATATTTAAAAACTATTGTCCATATGATAATATTTCGCGTAATATTGTTATCATAAAACACCACAGTTTAGCAGTTGCTAAGATAGTGATTAAAATTAAGTCAAATTACAAAAGAACTAAATTCAGTTGTTAATATTAGCAACTTCGCTTAGAAAATTGCATCAAATTATATTGAAATTCCGACATCAACAAAGATAGCTATCAAATCCCCATGCCTTTACAGAATAGTTTGTAAGGTGTCATGTGTGCTAGCAAAGCTATTTACTTTAATAATATCCTCATTCCTTAAACATCAAACTATCAATAAAATAATAAACTATAGCTTAAAAAATATCAAAAATTTTATTAAGAATTAAGAAATTATTATAAAATTTTATAGTAACATCATCATAATTATTTAAAATAATAAAAATATGTATTATATCTAAAATAAAATATTAAAAAAACATCAAAAGAAATATATTTATAGGTAAAAATAATAAGTATAAAAAAATAAAATGAAAAAATTTCGTATTTCGATCACGCATGATCTAATTTCAAAGTAGGTAACATTAATAAGCTTCAAAATAAACTTGCATTAGTTTATTTTTTTTTTTACCCTAACTATCAAAAATAAAAATGCAAGTTTATATTTAGGTAATTGCGCGATTAACTGCGATTCAATTTGTAAAAATATAATTAACTCATAAAAATAAATTTTTATCAAATTGAGCTAAGGCAAAATTATACAACCTTATTAACAAAAGTGAATTCTAGTTTAAAAAAACACTATTCATTAATTGAATTGAGCCCTTATATTTTCTGTTTACCACTTGTTTACATTTTAAGGGTTGTTAGCAGAAAAAACAGCTGTGTAATATTAATTATTTTTTAAGTCGATATTTCAATAATTACATCTTAATTATTTTTGCTAGTAAAAATTTATAGACGGGTTCTCATTGAGAAAATGTGACACGCTATTAAAATTAAATGCAAAATAATCTATATGCAAGAAATATAAAAAATAATTTGATTTTACTTAATTAGGTGTCAAAAGCTTAAGTCCTCACATGACTTAACTTACACTGAGAGAAATGAAAATTTGAACGAATACAAAATTTCTTTATTTCAAATAAATATTTGATGAAACTCATTTTAATTATGTAATTGAGAGTAATCTGTATATATTTAATTGTGTGAAATCTACATAATTCATTTTTATTAAATAAATCTATTATTCTTTCTTATGCATTTAAAAACATTTCGTGTCGAATACGAAAATACAAAATAATTGACTAAAATTATTTCAAACATAAAAATATTTATAATTTTGGTAGGAAATCCAGTAATTACCGTAAAAATGAAAGATTGTCAACTTTACTTTTCGGTATCTTGTGAGTCATCCGTGTTAAGCTGCATTCACATAGGGTATTGCAGGGGCATGGTAGGTGGATGGTAGAATTATTGCAACAGATTCTTGCACAAGGTCAACATACCATTCACATAAACTTAAAAGCTGGTGTAAAACCAACAGCTTACGTAAAAATAGTTTACGTCGAATATTAATTTCATCATCTTCAAAGGGGTTCATGCTACAGGCACAGTAAATTAGCGTTTTAAAAAAATCGTCTCAAGTATTTCCGGATTGAATTTATTTTTATTATTTACGAAACCAAAACAGAATTAGGTTATAGGTTTGTTCGTGCTAGTTACACCTTTTACACTTTAAGTGTAAAAAGTGTAATTTACACTTTAACTTTTTCCCGAAAGTGTAAGTTTAGCGCGAACACAAAAAGTGTAACTTGAGTATAACTCCACCCCTTGAAATCAAATTTGCGTTGGTAGGTTATGTTGGTACCTAATCTAATTTGTCATTAAATATAAAAATCTATAAAAGACCAATATTTAGCAAAAAAATACCAAGTTAAATGATTTTCTCCTTCCGCATTCCGAATCATCCACGCCGTTTTAATCATTTTTAAATAAGAACAAAGTAAAAATAGTAACTAAAAAAAATAGTAAATCGTAAATTGTTAGTAATTAATAGTAAATAAAAAAATTAAAGACAAAGACTTGATATAAAAATATATTGTTAACGTTTTATTTTTAGCAACCATTACTTTTAGTTTTTAAGTATGCATTTTTAAATTTCATTTTTAAAAATCTAAGAGCCAATCAAAATTAAGTGTAAACGGTGTAAACTTTTACACCTGCTCCAGAGCTGGTGTAAAAAGTGTAAGAAAAGTGTAAAAAGTGTAATTACACTTTCTAGCACGAACAGAGCGCTCGGCTAGCACGAACAGAAAAGTGTACACTCTACACTAAAGTGTAAAAAGTGTAGCTAGCACGAACAAACCTTATGTTACAAAATATATAAACTGACAGTCACAAGCACCGCCCTTCGACGCTGCCGATTGGCGCTTGTAAAAATTCTTGCACCGTGTATTGTAAAAGTTTAAAGTTTGGTAACTTTTCCACAGGCCGTTACACCGCTTCTTCCACCGTGCAAGAAATTAAGTCTATCTGAACGCGTCCACTTGTGCGCATGCTTTGTAACTCTTACATATTCTACCATCCAAATACAATACCCTATGTGAATGCTGCTTTATTGTCATATTTATGTACCAACCTCTGTAATTCGTTAATGTCGAGTTTCAAATTTTGAATTTTTACTGTCGCAATGTACACTTTGTATTGGAATCCAATTTTTATTTTGAAAGGATCATATTTTTTGTATAGATATCGTTTTGGGGCTGTCAGTCCACCTTCGATCTTTAGTCTGGTATTTTATGGTTAAAATAATTGAAGCAGATACTATCATTTATTTGAAAGCAATTCAATTAATTATCTTCAGTTAGAGAACCATCGTAAATTAAGAGATTATTTTCAGAGTAAACTGTGTTTTATGATTTGTCCTAAGATAAATAATAAGAGGAATGATAATATAATGTAAAGCTCTCTTTATTTTATCACCATTCACAATATTGTTTTTACCTCTTAATTGAGCATTTAATTATGTTAACAGTTAATTGTAAAACCAAATATAGCTAAATATGGTTAATTGTGCTTTTCGCAGGAAAAGCCATTCGCGATTATTTCTTATTTGTTTTGTTGAGTTCTTATACTATTGATTGGGCACGTAATGTCTCCGAAAAAGAATCCGGTGCTAAGGCTCAAATTATTCTTAGACTTTTCACTTGGGTACGTTACTAGACACATACTACACATATTTGCGTGAGTCTTAAAATTGGAGCTGGTTTGTTTGTTAAATGCACTTGTGTGTTCAGAGCATTAGTCGCTCTAGAATATCCTCGAGTTCGTGGAGATTTCACATTGTGATGATAAATTTTCAGATGGGATCACTTTGGTTCCGTGGCGGCTAGGAAAGGCTTTGGTGTAGGACGTGACGTATGTACATGTAGGTATTAGATATCCTGTTTCATAGTCACTTAGGAATTTCATCTCAAATAGGCAGTTTTGCAACAACAAAAGCTAAAGCTTTAAATCGTAATAATTTTAAATTAATAAACAGTCATTGTGATTTCGCAGCTAGAGACCCATAGAGACCCTAGAATAGCAATGCAAAGGCTTATGGTTACTTGGATCTGCCATATTTTAATCAATATCTAAAAAGGATCAAAATCCCCAAAGGACTACCGTAGAATGGGGTGAAGTGAATCACTTTTGACGGTTTTTTCTCATTTACAGCTCTGTATTACTAAGAATTTACTTCTAATTAAGGATAGGCAATGTGTCATCCTTCCTTGACCTCTCAATTTAAAAAAATCGGTAAAATTTACAATGGACTGGGAGTAATGGCCATCAAAAGTCTGATTCTGATTCTGACACATTCAAATCATTTACTGATTCGCTTTAAAACCTCTACGAGGTAAAATAAATCATATTATTATACTCAGGAGTCTGTTAGCATTATCATAGTTCAATTAATATTAGCTGTCAGGGGAAAACCCAGGTAGCGGAGAATTTAGATTAGCGCTTTGTCTCAAAAATATCATTAAAATCATAAAACATAGTGGCATAATAATCCGTACGTAAGATGGGGGGCAGTTGTTTGGGGGGGAGAGACAAATCTCGGGTACCATTACGTTGGGGGGGGGGGGTAAAAATTACAAAAATCGTCCTTACGTAATTAATGGACGGCCTATTTAAAAAAAATGCAGCGCCTCTTGCAGTATGTCTTCTTTTTTTATTTTAATTTAACGACCAGTTGTCCTCGGTATGATTTCCCAGGTCCCTTTATTACTACCCTTTTCAATTTTGAGTTAGGAATTCCGTAGGATTCCGCAGGTTCTGCTTTAAAAGCGTCGTCGAGAAATTTTTGAGAAAAATTTCTCTTTCCTTCAGGGCTACCTTTTTTTTTCTAAACACGCGGCATTTCTAGAACAAAAATTAAAAACGGTAAATACGTAGAGCTGAGTATTTCTTATAACAAAACCGTGATTCACTTCACCCCACGGTTTTATGAAAAACATCTTGAAAAATTACTGCGCTGTGCATATGCAATATTTTGAATATTTTTTAAAATGATCTTTTATATGAATGTTATGGTTATTAAAAAAAAATGTTGCATTGCTGCAACACTATAAGTGTATGTAGCACAAGCGTTTCATTTTCTACTTTTTAAATTTTGAAAAATTTTACAATTTAATAAAAAATTAATTACTTACCATTAACTACTTTCAGACACTTTAAAACATCAATAAAGCTTGCAGTGATAGCTAAACTATTGATATCTACCAACAAAAGTGTCAGAAATTTTGACCAACCTAAAAAAAACTAAAAATTCAAAATATTTTGGCTGTGATTCGCTTCACCCCACCTGATTCACTTCACCCCATTCTACGGTAGTTTGTGTATCTAACTAGAAAATTACGTTTTGGTGCTAAGGACTAAAAACCTCCCTGAAAAAAATTTCTCCAAAATAATTCGTCTATGTAAAGGTTTAAATTTCAATATTACTTAAAACTTTGTCAATTCTTAATTCTGTTCAATTCAAATATTTTAAAAATTTCTCAGCATTATTGTATTAAATTGACTTTACTAATTATAAATTCATATTTAATATGTAAGCTCCTTCCAATTTAACATTGATCTTTGACAACTGTTTTATTCATCAACAATTTTTTTCGTTAATTCATCATTTCATTTTAATTATTTAAATTACTTTAACACTTTTTAATTTTAGTTATTCTTCATGTTCATGCCGTTCGACGGTTATTAACAATTTTTATACCGGGAAAGTCCCGATTTTTCTTGAACCTGCTTATCGACTTCTGTCTGGTTTAATAAAACGCTACTGATATAATATTAGTTATATAATTATTTTTACTAGATTCCCGAATTAATATTATTAAGGCACAAATATAAAGAGCTTTTTTTGATTTAGGAAGCTTTAATAGAAAATAACGATAATCTGGAAAGAAAAGTTTGTTTTGTTATAGTAGTTGAGGAAGTCAATTAATTAAAAAAAATATATTTTTGCTTGTTTTTAATTTCATAATTTATGTTTGTTTAACAGTATTTTGAATACTTTTAAAGTGGAAATATTAAATAAAAGAGAAACTTGAATAAGATAAACGTTTTTGATCTTTTAGTTATCATTGAGTATTTGTTTTAAACTTTTTTAATTAAAATTAAAAGTAATATTTTATATAAAATAAAATAGTATGTAATATGTATAAGTGATTTGAGGCTAGGGGGGCATTAGTTCGACACAGGACAGAGAGGGGTTCATATAGAAAATAAGAAATAATTATAATTTACTTAATATGTAACAATTTATTGTTAATGAAAATAAATTGTAGGTATTTTCCCTTTATAGCTCATTCCGGACGCTCATGAAAGTTGACTTAACGCGGTTGCTCAGATCGTAACAAAGGGTTCTCAAATAAAGAAGTAGAAAACTTGGCTTTGGAATACTGTCGAAGCAGGTCGAATTAAATTTTTGGTGTGTGTTAGATGTGCGAATATTTTTTTAAAGAAGAATTTAAAAGGAAAGGTGCTATTCACATCCTAAGACAAGTAGTCACGGGTACCTCATTGGGATCTTCAACCAGGTGACGCAATTGAGAGCTGATCAAATTTGCCAATCCGCCAATGTTTGTAGTTTCTGATTTCTTTCGTTTTGAAATCCAACGTGAATCTTCGTGAGCAGTTAGGATCTTTATCAGTACCGAGGACTATTTGTGTGCGTGTGTATTCGAAATTAAGGTCCAGTTTATGTGCTACTAGTGGAGTTTTTGAATTGACTTGGATCGCAGCAACTACCTATGTACCTTCGTCGGTTAGTCGTATAAGAGTGATCCATCTTCTCATTTCAACGCAGCCAGGTGGAACCTTCCAGTGGTCAATAATTGTGATTAAATTATTTGAACGTACAACTGGTGGTAACAGAACAACCATTGTCAAATTACATCTTGTAAGTTCGCTTGGATGCGTTGGTGAATAATAATTGTTTTTATTATTGTTGTTCTGTGCGTATTGCGTTCAAGGGAAATATTTGGTTTCCAATATTATTGACTACGTAAATTTTAGCAGCCAAGAATGCTGCCGATTTCATTTGAAAGTTGTTGGAGATTATTGTAATTGTATCGTAGTATTTGAAAGAGCTAGATTACCATCCGGGTTTGGTCACAAATTTTAAACACTGGACTGGAGACCTATCCCAGGTATGTTAGAAAACATCAACTCCCTAAGAGGGAGTGTTAAGGTCGTTACTCATCTATCAGCACAGCATAGGAACGGCAACTGATCAGCATAAGCAAAGTTTATTTCTTATGTGTATTTAAATGTAAAATTGACGTGTCTTGAAGGTGATGTGCTGATGCTGTTAGGTAGGCGTACTTACTTTTAAATACACGTAAGAAATACTATTTTTTTGCTGGTAACGATCAGTTGCCGTTCCTCCGACCTTTATTCGTTGGAACAATATAGTAGAGACGGTACATACGCATTCCATAATGTGCAATTGATACCAAAACCATCTACTAATAATGCTTGAAAATAGTTCTTATATTTATCACCTTAAGGTTGGCGTTTCGCCTATGTTAAATATATGGACGATATGGTGTCATTGTATTTGCTTAGGAAGAAAAAGTAAGAACTTTTAGAAACCAAATTTGGAACCATTTAAAAGCTAAAAGTTGGCTCTCGGACCCTAGCTAGTTTTTATTACGATCAGAACATCGCAAATATTAAAAATTTTGCTGTTAAATTTACAATTTTTTTAACCACAAATGTAGCCATTTAATAATTTTTATAAACATTACTTTAATAAATAGAAATATAAAAAGTAGATCACATCCAGCACACATGTTCCATCTAACTTGAAAAAAATTTTGGTAGCATTATATGCAGTTTTGTAGAAACTAGAGCAAATATAAATTGATAGTACAATATTTCTTCTTATGGCGAATTTACTTGAAATATTTGATAGAAATCTGCCGTATTACAAGAAAAAAACTTAAATTTTATTGTGTAATAGTTTGTCTATTTCTTCAGTAACGGCGCTGATTATAAATGCTACCAATAGTTTTAAACTTTGCTAATTGCATAATACTAGCAGGTAAAATAAGAATCATTCATAATATACGTGTGTGGGAAGGGTATGCTGATTGGGCGTTATCATACGACTGTATACGTTATCAAAGGTCAACCGTATACTATTTTTATAATATTAAATATTATGCTATATAAATAGTACAGTGCTTTCTTGAAATTATTTTGACTTCTGTGGACACGTCAGGCTTAAAGGCTGCAACTTTCAAAAATGAAGGGTTAGATGCCATATATTCATAATCCGAAGGTAATCAAAAATTAGAACCCGTAAAAGGGCGCTATTAAAAAAAAAGAGATAAGATCATTAACAGAAAGCTAATAAAATGTGAATTATTTTGATATTATTATAATTTGAAATAATTTTTGTACGAAATCCATTTCTTTTTATGTTTGAAAACTGTAAATTGTTAGTCGCTTATGAAGAATAAAAATTTTTTAACCACCGCCAATCACTCACAAACGTTTATTTGTCCCTGATATACCGGACAAAAAATCAGCCGCCAAAAATTTATATTAGAAATAAAAATTGTATAATATTATTAAATTTTTGCGAAGTTCAATTCAAGCTCCTATGCTCTTGTGCTAAGTCAGTCAATTTAATTGTGTATGTGGATGAATATAATATGATGCATTACATCATCACATGATAAAATCTTGCGAGTTTTATGTTGCGCAGGTCAGTGTTCATAGCGAGATAATAAATTACATGATAAAACAATAACACAGGTAATTAAATATTAGTAGATTCTCGGGTGTAAGGGAAGGGGATGAAATAAAACAACACGGTTATCGGCCGACTAGTTTTTAGGGAAAGAACTTTTAAAGAGAAAGAACTTTCAATATTCAGGTAATTAATTATTTCTGTTAAATTTACAGATAATACCCCATGGTCAAGGTGGACTCTGGACATAATGCATTATTGTTTAATTGTAACTAGAGCTCGGATTTTATGCATTTGCATGTTTTTTAATATTGATATGCCAACAAATTCGTTTTGAAATCTAGACGAATTCGGCAAAAGTGAATCCAAAAATTCGGTTTTCAAAATGCCTATTTTGCATATTTTCAACGTTTGGTGCATATTTAAACAAATGTTGCATATTTGTGCATATTTGGACTACTTTTGGTGGTTTTTAAAAGATTTTTATAAAGAAAATAAAAATTATTATTATGAGGTGTTGTACCCATTTATATCCAAGTTCTAATATGCCCCAATAACTTCAGTAGACGTCGAACTACAATACATACATATATATTCGGACACTCCTATGTTAACAATGTTAATTGGACGTTTTCAAGACTTTTTTTTTATATAAAAATCGCTTTTACAGCAAAATTTTGTAGACATTTTTTGTTGGAAATTTCATTGCCTTACATTTTGTTTATATACATTTTTCTATTTTTTTGCACCGTTTCCGACTGACAGCGACTTAAACAAGACTCTGTAAAATCCAAAAAATATTATCATCTATATCTCGGAAACGGTGCGACCAAATAGAAAAATGTATATAAACAAAACTATAGAGAATGAAATTTACAAGAAAAAATTTCATATTCATATTTTTATTATGATGCACCGTTTCCGAGATAAGATGACAATATTTTTTGGATTTTACCGAGTCTTGTTTAAGTCGCTGTCAGTCGGAAACGGTGCAACAAAATGGAAAAATGTATATAAACAAAATTTAAGGCAATGAAATTTCCAACAAAAAATGTTTACAAAATTTTGCCGTAAAAGCGATTTTTACATTAAAAAAAACGTCTTGAAATCGTCAAATTAACATTGTTAACATAGGAGTGTCCGAATATTTATGTGAGTAACTGTACGTCGTTTCGTAATACAAATATGTATTATCAAATCAAAGACAATCATTTTTGATTGACAATTTGTAAAAACATTTAGTTGTAAATATTTACCATATTATTAAAAATTAAAATGAATTAAAATTTTACCTCCAATCAATTTTAAAAAAAAATTGGAGGTATGGTAATCGAAAAAAAATTTCAACTTTTTTTTTTGCATTTTCGAGATCACCGTGTTCAGAAACGTAAAGATCTGCAAAAAGTAAAATAAAAATTTCTGTGTCGGTCTGTCTGTCGGTCTGTCTGTCGGTCTGTCTGTCGGTCTGTCTGTCGTCAAATTTTGTCGATCGATTTGCTTCCGAGCCATCCAACCAATTACGACCAAATTTGGTATGGTGGTAGGGTTCACGGTGGAAAGGTGAAAATAAGGTTTTCGTCGCGATCTATCAATCAGGAGTGCCACCACAAGAAAATAATACGGGATTTTTAAAAAATATTTTGTCTTGCGATATGTTATTTTAAAGGCCTTAAAAGGCTTTATCCAGAATAGGTAAAATTAATCTTCTATCTGTCGTCTGTCAAAAATCACAAGTTGTCAAAGTTGAAACTTTAAGAGTGCATAATTCAAGAAATGCTGAAGGGATCTTACCCAAATTTGGTACGTAGGTACATTGATCCTAATGGATATGTGAGCATATGTAATCCTTCGATAGAAATCAGTAATGCAACATGAAAAAATAAAATTAACTTTTTTGGCAAAAACATGAAAAAAGTTTTTGTCGATCGATTTTCTCCGGCATTTCTGCGTCGATTGCAATCAAACTTATTGGACGTATGCCTCGTGGGCTGGAATGGTGAAAATAAGGTTTTGCCAGAGAAATCTTCACCAGGGCCACCACAATAAAATAAATAAAAAAAAATTAAAATGTAGTCGTATCTCCGGAAATGTTTAACCGATTCAGCTAAAATTTGGTGTGTCGATGGAGCTTTGAAAGTATAAGTATTGGTGAGAAAACAAACCGAGCCAATTGTAACAGGGCGGGGCAGGTCAGAAAAATTATAGAAAATATTAACTGAAATCTTAATTTATATATTTTTTGTGAGAATTTGTCAGATGGCTGGCAAAAATAAAACAATATATTCAAAATTTTAATAAACGTCATAATTTTGTGACATATGTGTCAAAATTAGGTTAATGTTGATTTGTATACCGAGTGCAGCATAAGAATTGAGTTTAGGGCTTGTAACAATTAATTTTAGAATACAAAAATAGGTGGTTCGGTGGGAAATATTTTATAATATCGTCGTACGGACTGACGGAACGTTACTTTATAAGTAAAAGGTTCTGCCACTAGGTAGCGACCAAGTTTAGGCTGTTTGTTAAATTTTTTTGCAAATGTTTTCAGAATCAGTAAATCGACAGTCAGTAATTTACAAAAATTTATTTTCGAAAAATCCGCTAGATGACCGAAAAAATTTGTTGTACCAATCTTGGAGAAATTTTATTTGTGACTTCTTACGGTATTATGTGACGTATATAAAAATTTTGGAAAAAATTCAGTGGCGTACAAAAATAAAAAATTTTTTTCATTTTGGATTTTGTTAAATAAACTTTTATAGGTAGATTTAGGGTAGGGGGTGATACATATAGATATCTTTGCCAGGGCTACCGATATCTTTGTTAAGGCTACCACAATAGAAAACAAAAATGAACATTATGTCATCGTATCTCCGGACAAAATTTGGTGTGCTGGTGATTGGAGGTATTGCGGCAGAGAGTGACGACATTTTTTTAAAGTAATAATTTGAAAATAAAATTTATTATTAAAATTATTATTTTTTACGAATCTAAAATAATCTATAAAAATTATAAAAAAATTTTTTTAGTTTGCATATCGATGCATATATTACCTTTCTTCATCAATTTTAGTGCATATTTTACAGAAATTCGGTGCATATATATGCGGATATTTTTAAGTATTTTGGTGCATATAATCCGAGCTCTAATTATAACAATCGGTTTATTAAAACAGAGTTTTATTCAACAAAAACTATTAATTACAGTGGCTCCAACAATTATTAATACACCCCTATTTTGAAACGTAAAAGTAAAAATGTTAATAAAATTAACATTGCTCTTATGAAAATAAAAATTTTAAGAAAATAAAAAAATGTATAGAAATAAAACTGAAGAGATTAAAATTTTCAATAAAAAATATCTGAAAAGTTTTGCTGTAAAAGCGAGTTTTATATGTCAAAAAACGGTTTCAAAATGTGCAATTTACATGGTTAACATAGGGGTGTATTAATAATTGTTGGAGTCACTGTATAAATAAAAATTCGTTAAAAAATATTATTTTTAAGTTAATAATTACTCAATATTAGGAAAACATAATATAGAGTTATAAAAATTATTAAAACTTTAATATTATGAACTGATATAATAATTCATCGTAAAGTATGTATAATATTATAATCACTGCAATAAGCACATGGTATAATATTATTATTACCATGCATTTCTATTTTGAGAAACAAGATAAAACTAGCTAAGTTTCAATTAACTCTTGGTAAGTAGCAAAGAAAAAATAGTTCAGCTTTTATAAACAGGGCACCGCCACTTTCTTTTTAATTATTCTGAAATAAAGTGCGAGGTGATCGCCCACGCTAGTGACGCCCCCCTTAATAAGAAAGTTCTATAACTTTAAACTATAAACACGTAATAGTATATTACATGCCGAGGTGGAAAATGCTTCATTACAGCCGAGCGCTAGTTAGTTGACTGAGGCGCGAAGCGCCGAAGTCAACTATAAGCGCGACGCTGGAATGAAGCTTGACACCGAGGTATGTATACTATTTTATTCACAATCAGATAGTAAATAACAAATAATTAAAATTTGTATTAAATTATACGCTGCTTTTCACTTTGTTTCATTTTTGAAAAGATAAACTAGTTTATCAAGTTGGTATAAAAAATAAGCAAATTGCTGTTTATGTCAAACAAAATGATGGTAAACATTTGACACAATTGTACTTTAATTATTCTGGCTAAATTAACAATATTGTTGTAAAACTTACATTTTTAAAGTAACTAAAATAATATTAGATTATAGTTAACTTGCACTAAATTTGTACTTGACATTTGACATAATCTTAATTAATTTGACGCACATTATTTGTTAGTTCTTTTTCTTGCCAACATGCGACTTTGCAGGTCGGGAAGTGATCACTTCCCGACCTGAAGTAGGTTGGGAAGTAAAACAAAATAGCTCTGATTGGTTGGCAAGTGAAAGTAAATAATAAACTGCTTCCCAACTTCTTAAAAGTCAGGAATGTATCGATTACTAACCGATTGTGAATAATAGCTATTTAAGCTATTAGTAGTTAAGAGTAAGCAATATATCAGAACGAGCGATTAATGAGTTCTGATAGCTTACGAAACCGCAATGTAACTTTCCGAGCGAGTCACCGTATCTAGCTTTACGTTCAAGACAGGTCCTTTCCAAAATAAAAACATAAACTGATAACAAAAATTACACTTTTAAAATAAACATTAACTTTTTTAGAACGGGTTGGAATATAATATAAGTCCCAGCATCTTATCTTATCTTATCAACATCCGCCGTAGCAAGATAGTAGGTCACGATTCCTATAAATTGCTTTCCTTTATATGCAATATCACGTAACGTTTATATACACTATCATAACCGCTTATATGCAAGTTTATAACAAACAGTGCTGCAAAGTACCATTTTGCAGGGATTAAAACTGCCCAATATGGTATACTTTCCATAGTCTTGAACGTAAATTAATTTAAAAGTTGAAAAGAATTGCGAATTATAATTATGCAAATTCGAGAAAATGCCGCCAACCTGACAACAGATTCATTATAAAATAGTTTCTTGTCACTTTGAAAATCAGATTCATTAATGAAACTAAAAATCATATAATCAAATGATAAATAATGTTCATAAATATTCAAAATTGTAATAAAATAATACCTTAATCAAAAATTCTTCTTGTATCTAATATAATGTATAATAAAATAATACCTACTCTGTGAAATATTACGATAAAAAGATATTGAAATACGATTTTCTTTATTGTCTGCGTAGACAAAGAGAGTGTTTTTAATAATAGATAGCATAGTTTTTTCCGTGGAAAAAACTTGATTAAATTTAAAAATATGAAATACTCGATCACAATTAATTAAATAGATTTATATGACTAAAAGAAGTGAACTTACAATAAAACATTTCAATTAGATTTGTTTGTGACAATTCATTTGGCTGACAGTATGTGGCCGACAATAAGTGTGGATCAGTAGATTACGCTTATTTTAAAAATTAATTATTAATAAAACTATTCAAATTACCAGGGACCAAATCACCTAGTGCCAGTCATTCCGACTGTTTTGCTCTTCTTTAACTATAAAATATATCGGTCAAATAATTCTCAGCCAAACAATCAGTCGCTCAAATGAGTGTCGACCAAAGAATCTGTCGGCCAAAAGAGTTCGACAAAATGAGAGTGAATCGAGTATTATATATAGTATATAAAATCTATTATAATATTATGCTTTTCACTTTACTGTTAAAAACTGTTATTTTAAAATTTTGTTTTGTTCTGCTAAATATTACATATGAATTTATGAGTCCAAGCCGAAACTACATTTTCGTAATTGGAAGATATAATATCTCGAGTAATTTTTTCCCACGTGATTTAAAGTTTGTACAGAATGTTTATAACAAAATTGTTTTCCGTTAATCGTTGGCTTTTACTGGGCGCTTAGTTTAAAAAAAAATTAAAATTGTGTTGATTTTATGATAAAATTTTGATTTTTTTCTTTTAGCCTGCAATATTATGTAGAAAATTGATGTTCTATCTGTTAATTTCTGAAATCCCGTTCAGCCAAATCGATCTCTTATGTACCCATTATTGTTTTTGTCAAGGTGCACTGAGGGCGCACCTATTGTTATTTTCAGAAGATTTTTTTCCCCATATTCAATAAAATATGTATTATGTAATTTGAAGAAATAAGGAAAATTTTACCAATAAATTTATTATTTCTTTGAAAAAATATATATGAAAATAACATTTTTTCAGAATCACCCTAGTGTCCTTCCTTAAATCAATATAATTTCAGAAAAAGCCTTGCTTCTTGTGTAATTATTATGTAGGCCTAAAATGGAAGCGAACATTTTTGTTTAAGTAATTGTTTACTAAACAGTTTTCTCTCAATAAATATTTTGTTTTCACAATTATTTGTTAATTAAACAATTTAATGAAACTTCAAGTATTTATAGCTGCACGATATACTCTTCTGGAAGTAATGGCGTTTAAAAATTAAATTTATAATTGGAATGTTATATATAAATTCTTAAATAAATTAGAAAAATACGTGTAATTATATTTTCTTGGCAAAAATTTACAAACAAATTAAAGTACCCTTGAAACAAAGGGCACTGGAACAATTTTGTTTGGTTGTTATATTATTGTGTATCTAATTGTTACAAGTATGAAGTAATTATAGTTATTTTTCTAATATTTCTATAGCGAAAGTTAACAGTAAAAATTATTAACAAGCTGTAAATACCTGTGGTACCGAGTAAATTAGAGAAATTGTCCAAGCGCAAGCTAACATAATTTTCCCTCTTCGCCTAGCATCACTAACTCGAAGAGGATGTAGAATTGCAAAGTAACGATCCAAAGATACACACACTAAAATATTGCTGCTAAGGTACAATCCAAATGCTCTTAAGAACAAGAAAGCTTTACATGCCAAATTTCCAGCCATCCATTGAACAGTAAACCTCCAACCAACCTGCAAATAAAGTAATTAAATAAATATTAAATTTCTTTGGTTAACAAGCATTTACATCAACATTTCCAATTTATAACGGTTATTAAATTTGCATGAAGTAATTAGTAAATAATTTAAATCCGAAAATAATATTAATTTGGTGTTTGCTGAACAGTAATACATATAATAAAATGGAATATTGTACTAAGATATTTTAAATTTAAACTGTAACGCTAATTTAATAATATCAATAATTTTAAATTGGCATTCAAAATTACACATACTTTAAAATTAGCTCTAAATTAGATTGAAATTAAATGCATTTTTAACCAATACGTTACCGTCGACTTCGCACATCTAAAAGTCAACATGGTAGACGCGTCTAAAGACATATAAATCACTAATGGTTAACTTATTACATTATTTTGTACAAATCAAAATTATTAACTAATTCGCCAACCGGTTTCGTGTACTTAAACACATATCATCGGAGCTAGGCTAAAGTTAGAAGCTTTAAAACTCATTAACAACAATTACCTACAATATAGTAAGAGTAATATTTATATCTCGCTATAAATTTGTTGTTCATATACCAACGTCAATTTGTTTCCTCTTTAAAAAAGTTTCTCTTGGTAGTACCGGTCGCTGGGAGCTCTAAATCCGAAAGTTAGGTAGGACGTCAAATTGATATCAATTCAAAAAAATCGTATATTGATAGTTTGGGGTTTTTACACAGTTATGTTATGTTAATATTGCAAATGTATAATCGGGTTACAATTTTCCAACCAGTTATAACTATTCCTTTTGTAATGATAAATGCAAACTTAAGAGCATCCACAAATCTTAAAAGTGTTAAGTTCAAAATTGTCAGTTGGAAGACGACCAAACACACTCGAAAAAAACTATAAAAATATATAACATCCAAATAACAAATTTTCCATACGTTTTCATTTCAGAACTAATCGCAAACTTTTTATCGGGCACGGGTAGCACCAAAAGCCTAATACAACCGAAATTAGCAAATAAATATTTTATCGGAAAACATAACGAAAGCGATGTTTTCCGAGTGTCCACCCGGCAGCTAAAACGAAGCATTTCTAGTCAGCTCACAAATCGACTAATAATGTAAAATCGACCATTAATGTGTTTTTATTAATGGTCGATTCTGTTACTTCGGCAAGTCAATTCATTTATATTATAAAAAAATTCTATTATAAAAATTTGTCCGACGTGGGATTCGAACTGGCGATCGCCAAACGATTTAATTATGATTCAATCGCTTATTGCACTTCGCCATAGAGGGTTGCTCTAATGACATTGTTTAAATTTGTCTTATCTGTCACAATTTGTAATTTAAACAATATTTTTTAATATTTGATATAATTGATAATTTTATGTTTTCCGATAAAAAAGTATACTCACCTCGCCTAGAAATATGATCCGCTACTGGGCTTACAGCTTTAAAAAGCTCGCTACGCTCACTTTTTAATATAGCTGCGCGCCCAGTAACGGATCATTTTCTATGCTTGGCCAGTAATATACTATTACACGCAGTTGTCACAGCACAATAAAATCATCGATATAAATTTGTCAAATATTTTTCAGACTATTAACAAAAAAGCATAAATTTCACATTTTTGAATTTTCATTGGCATTGATTTAATGAATCGCCTCAGAGCTAATATTGATTTTGAAAATAAAACATTAATAACCTCGCAAACGGTCATTCCAATAATCTCTCAACGAAAGAGCAACGAAAATTTTGTACTTGAAAATTTGATACTTGTAATTTGAAACTTTGACTCATCTGACCAAAGAATCTTTTTCCACGACTATTTGACCAGTTTTTATGTTTGTTTGCCCAAGCTAGTCTTTTAACTTTGTTTTGTGGTCTTGGTAAAGGTTTCCGCATAGCAATTCTTCCATGCAGACCGGCTGCCTGCAGCCTTCTTTTTACAGTCAACAAATTTACATTATTAGTACGATTTTTATTGACTTCGTGAGTAAGTTAAGGTGCTGTCATTCTTCGATTTTGAATGCTATGCCTGACAATTAAATTATCCTCTCGTTTAGTTGTTACTCGAGGTCTTCCAGTGCTTTTTCTACTATTGTAGTCACTTGTTTCTTTAAATATCTTAATGGCGTTCTGCACTGCACCTTTGGAAACTCCTGTTTTTACAGCGATTTTTCTGATTGAATCACCTGAATTAACCAAAATTTAACCTCACAAAAAGTATTTATGAAACTACAAACTAATATAATGTTTTCTGATATTTTCATTAAGAAAATATACCGAGGAGATGTCAATTTGACGTAATAATCACGAAATATAAATTCAAAATAACAATAAACACTAATAAATACTGATTAAATTAAAATTGTATAATAATATAACACTTTGACATAACAAGATGAAACAAGAAAAAAACACGGATGGGCCACTTAGCGAAAAATTTAAGAACATTATTTTGTTTCTGACACTCTTTATACTCACTAAGCAAAATTTAGAATAATTTGCTCTTTTGCATTTTGATTAATTGATAAAAAAATGAAGTGTACTTATCTTTTCTAAATATCTAAAAAATAGTAATTCTAAAAATCATACTTTTAAAAATTTTAATTTAACTATTGATTTCATCTCGGTAAAAATAGTCAAATTAGCATTATCAAACTACAACGGCATAGAAATCTTAAAAAAACAAAATTTCAAAAAAATGTACAAATACCACCGCAGTAGCCAACGTTATTAATAATTTTGCTATTACGAGCATAAAAAATTTACATGAAGAATCAGTTATGTTAAATTTTGATCAACCTTTAGAAACCGAACTGTTAAATTTAGCTGAGATTAACTGTGTTGAAAAATTTGAAGCCAAAATGCAGTCAATCAGTTGCGAACAAGACAATTATTTAAAAGAAAATAAAAAAAACTGTACGTCTAAATCGTACCAATGGAGACGAAAATGATGAAATTCTTAATTATGTTTTCGAGTTTGGATCATATTTCACTTTGAAACAATTCCTTTGACGTTCATCAATCAACACAGCATTAAATTAAGAGATGAAACTGCACTATACACTAAATCGTATCGGTACCCGAAGTTCATAAAGTTGAAATTAAAAATCAAATAGAAAACCTTTAGACCAAGGTATAATCCAACATTCGAATTCATCAGTTTATATAGTGCCCAAAAACATGGACGCCAGTGTCAAAGCAAAATGGAGGCTCGTGATCGATTATAGAAAATTAAATAAACAGACTGTAGATGATTTGTATCCAATTTCCAATATTAACGATATTCTCGACAAATAAGGCAAACACCAATATTTTACAACGTTGGATGTAATGGGGGAAAAGGGTCTGAGGTACAAACAAAGAAGCATATTTTTTGAGATTTTTTTTGCAGAGGACCTTATTTGTTAATGTTTTTAAAAATTTTACATTATTAAGCATTATATAAAGAATTTTGATTTTGAATTTTCGTTTCGGTTTTATTTAATTTTTTGCGTTTGTTTTTTTCAATGTCAGTTTCAGTTAAAGACATTAATTGTAACAATTAGCACATTCAGGTCAAGCCATCGAGTACATTATAACTTTATAAAGGAATTTTGGAACACGTTGTTCAGTTTTTAAGTTCGTATTTATTTCTATTAAAATCTAGTCGGTAGTATAGTCTTATATAGACAATATTGTCTCCTATTGCTACCAACCGTAAAATCAATATATTACAAGTTAAATACAAAATACAGAGTACACCATAATGTTACAATATACAGGGTGCGCCACAGTACTCCCCTCCTAGTAGAAATGTTAATCATTTTTACGATACATATCTGTTCGTGAATCGTACTTGTCTTCCTGACCTTGTTGTTACCGGTTGCTTTTTTGTTAATTCCTTTTGAGATATCGTAGGTAACGGAATCTTGCTAGGTGTCGACGTTGTTTGTTGTGATTCACTATTCTTCATTATGTAAGCTGGTTTAATTCGATCTATAGATATTGCTAGGTTTTTTCCATTTTTTTCAATTCGGAAAACCTTCTCTGTTCTTGCTAAAACTTTGAAAGGACCATCGTACGTAGCTTGTAACGGTTTTCTTACTGCGTCGTGTCTAATAAAAACATGTGAGCAGGTGGCTAGATCTTTATGCACGAAGATTTTTCTATTGCCATGGTTACTACCTGGTGCTGGTCTTATCTGGTGAAAGTGTTTTCGTAATTGGGAAACAATATTTGAGGGTTCGTTAGGAAAGCGACTATTTTGAAATATTTCTCCTGGCAACCGAATATTTTCGCCATAAACTAATTCTGCTGATGTTGCATTAATGTCTTCTTTAAAAGCCGTCCTTAAACCTAAAAGTACTACTGGTAATGCTTCTAATTGTAAAAACCACAGTTCAGGTTCTTGCTCCCAAAATGGTATATGTTTAATGCTAACCGCGTTGGTTTGCATTGCTGCGCTTTTGTTCGTTGAATCTGTCGTTTTGTCGTCGATTGTCATTTTGAGTCGGGGTCACCACTTTGGAACACGTTGTTCAGTTTTTAAGTTCGTATTTATTTCTATTAAAATCTAGTCGGTAGTATAGTCTTATATAGACAATATTGTCTCCTATTGCTACCAACCGTAAAATCAATATATTACAAGTTAAATACAAAATACAGAGTACACCATAATGTTACAATATACAGGGTGCGCCACAGAATGAATTATTTTAGCCCATTTGGATTATCTACAAAGCAATGTAACAAAAATTATTCACCAGGCACTGGCATTCAACTTAAATTATTAGATGCTTACAACCCCTACTGCAAATTAAACAAACTAACTGAAAACCAAAAAATTTTTAATTTTTATAATGTTCTTTTATTGTATTTTATTCAATTCTCAGCATAAATTGTAGCCTAAATCCCAATTATTTTGAAATAATTAATTCACTAAATTTACTTTGAGTTCTATAAATCGATTTTTTTATCTAATAGCTTAACTACAATAGTTAAGTACGTCTTTTTTATATACCTACAATACAAGAATATGGAATAGTGTTTATTATTTTGAATACATAATGTCAAAATGTTATATGCAGTTGCATAACGGCAGTGTTTCTAAAATATTTCAGTTACATAACATAAAAGTACCCTAACTCAGTTCTTTACTTTTCCTTTTCTATTCTGGTTCTAGGGTTTTCGTGGAGGAATCGCCTGATCTCTTCAAAATAACTTTGTCTTCCATTAAACTGTTCCACCGTTAAAGCCGTTTCTCGTTTCCTCCTGTGCACATAATTTTAATTTAACTTCTTGCTGTTGTTTCTTATTTCTTGTTTATTTTTAAAGATTGCATAATTGCATTTCATTTTATCATTTTTTTACGTTTTCTTGATATTTATGTTCTTATCGTAATATTTTGTTTTCATTTTATTTTGTTCTTACTGTTGAAACTTATGTTCTATTGTTATAACATCCATATGTTCTAATTGATTTTAATGTTATATTGTAATTTATATTTATTTTTTATTCTGTATCCAATGGCAGATAATATACACCCCGATTGGACGG
Source organism: Cantharis rufa (assembly GCA_947369205.1). Lineage (NCBI taxonomy): Eukaryota > Metazoa > Arthropoda > Insecta > Coleoptera > Cantharidae > Cantharis > Cantharis rufa. Next base: position 18,652,047 of record OX376304.1, on the reverse strand, counting down.
TTAGTACAATTGGGAAAGAGGAAAAAAACTCAGTTTAAGCTTATGGAATAGGTGCAGAAGGCATTAAATTATTTTGGTTTAAAAACAAGCTATAAAAGTAAAAATTGGTGAGAATGTCCCGAGTAGAAATTGTAGTTAGGTGGTGATTAGGCCCGAACTAGGCATGCCGAATTTCAAACTCGGGCCAAGTGAGGCAGCCGCATTAGGCCCGTATTACGAACGTAACGCAGTTGCGAGTCCCTACCTAATTAGGCTTCCTAACTAGGCGGTGGTTTGGAAAACCAAACTTGCAGGTGACAACCTCAACCTAATCTGGCTCGAGTTCGCCTTCCTAACTAGGCAGTGGTTTGGAAAACCAAACTTGCAGGTGACAACCTTAACCTAATGTGGCCCGAATTCGCTTTCCTAATTAGGCGGTGGTTTGGAAAACCAAACTTGCAGGTGACCACCTAAATCTAAATCTAAAAATTTTTTTTTTTTTAGGACAAACAGAAATACGATATTATATTGCACGAGCTAGATTTAATATTTATTTTAAAAACCTGGCAGAAATACAAATACAATAATTATCTTAAAAAATATAGCAATAATACAACAATAGCTCCAATTTCTTAAAATTAATTCGTAAAAAGTAGGGAAATGGGTGGATATCGATTATCGCACTGTAAATACAAAAGCGTTTTAACGCCTTTTTTCTAACATAATTTTTACAATAATTTCACATGTTAATAACTTTACCTTTAAGTAAAAAAATATTCGCCACGAATATAAAAATTATCAAATGGTGAAAATTAAAATTTGTAAATTCGTGGAACACGCACGCAAATTGTCAACGCTGCTTTAGCATTATTTCTTTCCTGTCATTCTTGTTTTGTACATTTTTGTTTTTTCTATCATTTAGCCCACTATTCCAATCACCACAATGATTGAGTATCGATGAAATACTATCGTTGACAGCTTTGTCACCCAACGGATCATCTTCAGATTTTGAAAATCTTTTAATTAATATCCCTGAAATATAAAGATATTTATTAAATTTATTACAAAATAATTCATGCTGCTTAGTTATGAAGTTATGATTTATTTTTATACCTTTTATTATTTTACTTACTTATTTTTTCAAAAATTGAATAAATGCGACGGCTTTTTCTCAAAATTTTCGTTTTGGAATTTATTTTCAGAAAAAAATACGAAAAAATCACTTTCTAAAAATGTTACTAACCGATATTTTGCTTCAATTAAACCAACCGACATTTTGTTGATTTTTGACAACAAATAAATTATTAGGTATCAAATATAATTTATTGTTCATATAATTTTAATTATAATAACCTAGAGAACCGCTCACTATGATATAAAGACGTTAGCAACTAACAATAAAGTCACATGGATATAGGACAACTGAACGACTCGACTGTTGTAAAATAGTTCATGTAATACGAGAAGATATAAAAATTTCTCAGAACACAGACACTACACTACACTTTTTATTTATAATTTATTTTTCTATTGACGAATGAAATAATTATTTTAAATGTAAAAATGAATTTGAATCTAGATTAAAATTTTAAAATCTATTAGAAATAAAAAAACATGTATTAAGATATAAAGTATTCTATTTGCATCAATTGGCAACCATAGATTAGAGCTATCATTCTTCACTTCGGCAAGCTCTTAGTTACTGTCACAAGATAGTAGTCAGGAATTCCAAAGGTATGCCAAAGTTAGGCAGTGCCAAACACTTTCCTAATGAAGTCCGAGTTTAGAATACCGAAGTTCGGTAAACCTTTGGCTACCGTGATTAGGCCCAAATTAGGAATTCCAAAAGTGTGCCGAAGTTAGGCAGTGCCAAACACTTTCCTAATGAAATCCGAGTTTAGAATACCGAACTTCGGTAAAACTTTGGCTACCGTGATTAGGCCCAAATTAGGAATTCCAAAGGTGTGCCGAAGTTAGGCAGTGCCAAACACTTTCCTAATGAAATCCGAGTTTAGAATACCGAACTTCGGTAAAACTTTGGCTACCGTGATTAGGCCCAAATTAGGAATTCCAAAGGTGTGCCGAAGTTAGGCAGTGCCAAACACTTTCCTAATGAAATCCGAGTTTAGAATACCGAACTTCGGTAAACCTTTGGCTACCGTGATTAGGCCCAAATTAGGAATTCCAAAGGTGTGCCGAAGTTAGGCAGTGCCAAACACTTTCCTAATGAAGTCCGAGTTTAGAATACCGAACTTCGGTAAACCTATGGCTACCGTGATTAGGCCCAAATTAGGAATTCCAAAGGTGTGCCGAAGTTAGGCAGTGCCAAACACTTTCCTAATTACATTTTGCCATTTTTCGTTTTGCCTCATGTGGCCCTGATGTGGTTAGAGTTAGGTTTGCCTAAGTTAGGCATGCCTAATTCGGCCCGAATTGATCTTTCGGAAAGCCTAACTACAATTTCTAGTCGGGGTATACATAGTTTGAGGTCACCTGAACAAAATATCAGTACGTGCCATATCAGGTAATCTTCATTTTTTCTTAATTATTAACTAAATTTAAATGCTAACATTAATACATTAATTTAATATATGTACCTAAACTTTTTAAAATTGTAAAATTGTGATTTACAAATATCATTGCGCTATTACTATTACCAAAGATACTTTGCTATTACATAAGACGGGGTGAGACTGGACATGAGGGGCGAGTCGGGCTCCGTGTCCCGTGTTTAGATTTACATTTACCGCTCCTATGCGATAAATGACGGTTGATACGAGATAATTATTTCGTTATTTCTATTTTTAATCAATAATTAAATATAAAAAATTGGAAATATGGGCGAAACTGTGCATTTTAAAGCGTTGTTGCAAAAATGTTTTCTCCTATTTTTCTTTTCCTAATTTAATTTTCACCTATAAACTTGGTTAAATATTTGCACCTCCAAATGTGGCAGAAAAGAATCAGTCATTCAAAATATACCAAAACCTGTCCAATAATATCACCCCGTCTGACCCACATGCGCTTATATTATCAAGATATTATATTGTAATAATTATTCCTTATTATGTTTCATACGAAAGCAAAAGTTATTTGAGCGGTGATTACCTCGCATTAAAGAGGTATTCATAAAATAAGAAAAGAAGGTTCAAGTGTACTATTTATTCATATGATTGTAACCCAATTTTATTCTTTATAATGAGGAGATTTCATTGAGCAGGCGCGGGGTTCACTACATTAATATCATCTTTAAATAATTTTAATAAATTTATTCTCAATTTATATTATGATATTGTTACAATTTTTCTCTTTTAGGAAAAGTTCAGGGTGAAAAAAGGTGAACTAAGAGATGTTTCCTCTTAAAATAAATTTATTCTCAATTGCTAAACTCCGTCTTAACCCATTAAGTACCAGCGTCCTCATTGTGACATATATTTTTTTAAGGCCCAAAAAATGATTTATTCTTATAACAAAATTTTTGTCCACATTGGTAAACATCACTCATCGTATTTATATTTTTATTTTCAAAAAATATCAAATTTCAAGTACCTCAATAAATAATTTTAGGAGAGCATACCTTACAAGCAAAGGATTCCGGTTTCACTCACCGATTTGAATAATTTTTGAATATGTGGTATCGCATTAAAAAATAAGAGAATCCTAATTTTTTTTTATCTGCTAACAGGCGGGTTTAATATCAATTGATTTTTACGTTTTTTTATTTTTTAAAAATTTTAATAGCCAAGAAAACGTACTCATATTATCCCAAGGTCGTCCTTTAAAACGGCATTAATCTCGGAGATAAAGCCCTAAAATCAAAAAATGCTTAGGAACATTTTTGAATAACTATTTTTGTGCAAGCAATTTCAAATAAAAAAACCACTGAAATCTAAAAAAAATATGTCTGGTACTTAATGGGTTAATAACCTAATATATTATAATAAACCCTAATGTATTTATGTATTATAAAAATTAAAGTAATGGCTAGCATGTCACAATTAAATCCATCTACATAAATTTTAAAATGATATCAACTATCTCACATATTAAAAATCTTAAAAATATAAAATTATTTGAATTTAAAAAAATATAAATGCCCTCAAAATAGTATATATTACGGAACTAGTTTCATAAGCGTCGTCTTATCACACGTAATTCGTTTAGAAAGCAAAAGTGTTTGTCAAGAAATAGTCATAAATTCATAAAAAATAAAGTCATAAAAAAACTGGGTATGGCCCAATATGGCACACACCGTTTCACTACGTTGTTTGGTCAACAATACTTAAAAAATTTAAACTATTGTGTTAAACTATGTTTTATTAATACTATTTTACTATTATACTTCACCAATTTCATAATTTTCCTTTGACAAATTTGAAATTTCATTGACGTGAAAAATTCACGTCGCACTGAAGATTAACCAATTGTAAAAAATGCTGATTATTCTTATGTTTAATCAATACTTTGTGCCCTAGCAAAATTATTTTTACTTTTATCTATTCTTAGGTATTCTACGAATAGGCTACAGTAGTTGAAATTGGGCATTAACTTCAATCGTAAGAAATATAATCAAAACTTCGGTATGTGCCAAATCTGGCACACCATGAAACGAAGGGTTAAAATACGATGATATTAAGCATATTATCTTAAAATATTTTCGTCAAATTTAAAATCTTTAACACATTAACAGCAATACATTTAAATTGTATTAATTTTACAATAATTAGTAAGTTTAATTTAATCAAAATGAAACCTTTATGAACTAATTTTAATGGAATAATTTATTTAAAAAAATAAGTACATCTTTCAAACGAAATCACTCGTCTCAAGTCATAATGCTATAATTTCTAATAAATATTATTTAGAAACAATGCGTTTTATACTACTTGATAAATTAATCAAATCCAAATAAAATTATTTCAAAATTTTAACTCATTACAATTACTAAATGCCACTTATCAATTCATTATAAACTCAAATCCAAATTGAATTATCCTAATTACGATTTATATCTCTTGAAACTCATTAATCAAATTTTTCTTGTTTTTCTCTAAATTGTATTCTTTGCTTTAAACTCATTTCGTTGTGTTGAAATTAATTCATTGAATTGAATACCGGTGAATATCTAGTTTATATCGATATCAAATAATATATTTTACAGGAGATTTTAATACTCTTATAAAAATTACAGCCTGACTTTTATATTAAAAATTTAGGTAGTAGATACATAAAGTTTTAAATGTCAAGTTGAAAGCAAAACCTTGAATTTTAACATAATTCTTCATTTAAATTTTAATGCCAGATTATGTATTATTATGAAATTAGACCTTAATGAGGCTATAGATTTAAAAATAAATGATATACTGTATCATTATACCAATTATTCCAATAATTATAATAATTATTAAAATAATTTCGCTTGACGTAACAAATTTAGTGTATTCGCAAATTTTACGGTCTTTTATTATATCTATCTACTCGGATAAGATAATAACATAAAATTTATAACTTTATATATTCGAAAATTTTGAAATATAGAAACTTTGAAGATTAAATTATTATGTGTTTATGCAAACCTGAAAAAATTGCTTATTAAACTTTAAAATAATTGAAAGAGCTTCTTAGATATGGTTTGTTAGAATCAGTCCTAGCACTTCAGTTACTGTAGGCGTCAGCGACAACTGCTATACTTCTATACGTGTTTTCAGTGTAGCTGTAATTCATTATTTATAATTCCCTAGTACGTCATCTTGGCTTCCTTCAGCCAAATGATCGCCAACGTCGGGAAAACCTGATACGGCATATGAAACAAGAAGAATAAAAAATGATTTGTTATCTTTACAGTTCGAACTTATTTTGAATAAAACACTTGGTAAAAACTGAAGATATTTTGCGTCTTACACATGTGAACCCATATGAAAATCAACATTTTGATTTTTCTAAAATATTGATATGGTTAATTTAATTTACCTATTTAATTTTAATTTTTACTTTCCGAACTCCTTAGTAAGGAAAGTATTGTTATCTGAAATGGAAAAAAAAATTACTCCCCATTTTTTTTTAATTTTTATGTTTCTAGGTTCTCTTATGCTATATCCAAAATTTTTTTAAAAAGTGTGTATTAGGGTGTGTATGTAAGGGTATGTGTATGTGTGTATGAATGTATGTATGTATAGTTGTGAACACGATAGCATCTAAACGAAGTAATGAAATCAATCCAAATTTTGAATTTAAGTTTTAAACTGTTGTGGCACGAAGCCCAGTGAAAATGAATAAAATCGAATGGGGGGAACGGGGGGTTTACTTGAAGCTATAAGACATAATCTATCATAACTTCTAAACGCAATGAAATAGGTAAAAGTTTATTATGACAGAAAATGATTATCAAATTTCCTACAAGTTTTGTTCTATAAATATTTTTAAATTCTTTTTTTTAAATTTTTTTTATTATTTTTTATCAAAATTTTTTAGAAATTTTTTTATCTACCGATTTGCTGCAAACTTGGTGGAAAGTTAGCCCTAAGTTCCAAGAACACTTTCAAGAAATTCGCTTGCATCTTTTTATTTCGGAATATAAATGGTCCAAATTTGCATTGCGTCTCTTCCTGAAACTCTGCTTAACGTTTACTTATTTTTCCTTTCACTCAAAAATTGTTTTTCACATACTTAAACTGTTACAAAATTTTGACTATTATTGCTCTCCTGATTAGATTTAGTATTGTATTTTTTTCTATCCGAGGTAAATTGGGAGTTCATTTTTCGGAAAGTTATGTTATGGCCACATCCGATTTTTAAATTTTTACAATTGAAATAGTAAAATTTATAATTTTATTTATAAATAAAAAATATAAATCAACGACATAAAATTGAAACTATAATAAAATAAATTTAAAAATAAGTGGGTGAAAATATATAATATGATATGTTTTGAAATGAACAATAAACAAATTATTATTTTACAACTAAATATTTATCATTAATATTATTTTAAATGCATCATTCGTTGAAAAGTAATTGCATCGGTGGTGTTGTAGCCATAATATAAACTTTATTTAAAATTGTACAATACTTCGTTTAATATTTTCTTTTAATTAGTAAGACGACATGTTTCGAATATAGATATTCATCATCAAGTCAAAATTAAAATATTATTTGAAAATTATTATATTATTATAAATTTGAAAATTGTTAAAAAAAAAAAAAAAAAAAAAAACAATTTTCAAATTTATAATAATATAATAATTTTCAAATAATATTTTAATTTTGACTTGATGATGAATATCTATATTCGAAACATGTCGTCTTACTAATTAAAAGAAAATATTAAACGAAGTATTGTACAATTTTAAATAAAATATAAATTAACTTCGATAGACTAATCATAATTATAATATAAACTATTCGCAGTATGGCAGTCATGAGTCATGAGTCATGAGCTTACATCTTTAAAAAGCTCGCTACGCTCATTTTTTAATATAGCTGCGCGCCCAGTAACGGATCATTTTCTATGCTTGGCCAGTAATATACTATTAGTTCACGTAAAAAAGTGTTGCTTAGCAATTTTCGCATTTTTATATTAATAACGAAAACGTCAACTTTTAGTTGAGGTAATGCTACTTGTTGACGCCCGCAAAGTGACCTGCAATTCCCAGAAATGGGTGAGCATATGTGTTAGATTTTCTAGGTCTGCCTGACGAGATTCATAAATTCGAAACATATAATATATATTAGATGTCGCAGACTATCAACTTAGTTGCTTTTTAACAGTAAGATTTTCAATATTTTTAACTTAACAAGATTATGATAATATTTCACTTTTCATTTGTTAATAACTATACATTATATAAAATAATGGTTTTATTCTTTTATTAAAACAAATTAAATAAAAAAAAACAGCAACTAAATTTAATGTTTGCTTTAACACAGTACCCATCTAGATACTGTAATTTTTCAAAATTTTCCAGAGAAGCTATAAATATTGTGTTAATTTTATTCAGATTTTAAATAGTTTAAATAGTGATCTGGATTTCATTGGAGTCCAATTTCTTATACGTCCAATATACTTTTCAATCAAATAAATGTATCTTTATACTATTATTGCTTTTGTCTTTGTCTAAATAGCTTTTGTGGAATCGAGTTTTAATATTTTAATCACACATATTATAAGCCTCCTAGAAGCACTGGAAATTAAAAAACCAAAGAAAAATCCAAAGGGATTAATTTTGTTAAATGAAGAACGGGATACATTCGTGGGTGTTTTGGATCCTATTAAATAAAGCAAATGCTACTTTATGTTCGCTTGACCGGTTTCGGCTGTTGATTGTTTTTATATACCTCAATTTATGTCTTTCAATATTGATAGATGTTACATTAATTTGTTGGTATGTAGTATTTTTGCCTGATGTTAGCTGTACTTTGTGATGTTGAATTTTTTTAGAAGGCCAATATATAAGCCGAAACCGGTCAAAAGAACATAGTGTAGCATTTGTTTTATTTAAAAGGACCCAAAACACCCACGAATTAATATTATTCTTAATATATATAAAAGGTCGATATAGTTTCATTGTTTTGTTAAACGAACTAATTGAATTATTGAATTATCTTACAAGAATAAGGCTTGGCATTATAAAATCTTACAAGGCTTGGCATTATAACGTTGCAGCATTGGTTGCAGTCTTATATTGAGACAACAAAGTTTGTAATTAAAACTAGTAATTACATGAAAGTTCTTATTGTTTTTTTTTATTGTCAAAAAAGAAATTTTTGATTACAATAATATTGATGAAGGTTTAGACCAGCGGTTTTCAACCTTCTTACAACGCGACGTCTAAATTTTGTAACTTATTTTTTGCGACCCTAACAATGTCAGTAATCAAAAATAGTCATCAATTACTTTGTTTAAAATTTATATTAAAAAAAGATACAAATTTAAAAAAACACAAATACTCGAGTTGTACTTTTTTTTACTTATTCTTCCTTCCTTCCTTGATTTTGATGTTTTGATACGAGTTTATCAATCCTATAATCAATTGTTTGAGCAAGGAAAATCCTAAATGCTAGGGTTCTACTTCAAGTCGATTTCTTGCTTTGTTTTTCGTTATGCATAAAGCTGAAAATCCTGCCTCGCATAAATGGTCGTGGAAAATGGTACTAACAATTGTAATGCTTTATCAGCAAGTATACAGGATATTCTCCCACTAATGCTCGAGACTTTAGACATGACTAATAGTCACGGATCAATCCGAGACTCAAAATAATCGTAGAATTTTCCAATGAGATTACTGTAATTTAGACCGTATCATAGCAACCGCTTTTATTTCGATAATTGATCTCGATATACTCAGATCAATTAGTATTACTCAGACTATTAGTACGGGCACGAGAAGTCCAAATATATCGGCAAAGATACGCTACTTTTGCCACCCACATGTCATGATAAAAATAGTGAGCTAATGGTGAATTTTGATCTTTCAAACAAATTTCAATTTCAGTTTTTAGCTCAATTAATCTGGAAAGCAATTTTCATCGAGAAGGCCAACGCATATTTGAATGTAACAATAAATGAGTATGAGCGGCACCTACTAAAAAGCAGAAAAAGTCGAGTGTGAAAAAAAATGAAGAAAAAGAAGTGTAAAAATTATTATTATTAATTATTAATATGGTTACTGTCACTTAACCGACCACACGCGTTGAGCTTTGACTTTTGCACTATTGGAAGGAGGATAATTTTCTGAGAATTTTGAGACCGCACATTGATGAAGATTATCCATTAGTTTTCGAGAAAACGGCATATGAAAATCAAAGTTTTACGTGCATTTTAGATAGGGATTTCACTAACACGAGTGTTCTATTGACGGTACGCGTAGATTAATTTACTCTTACTGAGAGACGTAGCACTTGCATTCATTTGTCGACCACCGTTTTTAGGGTGGATTCTCGATTGCCTTGGTTGCGTTCGTCAAAACCGAATTTTAAAAAATTCATAACATTAACAAATATTGCTATTTATTACTATTTATTTATTATTATATAGTAAAGAAGTAAAAAAAATATTTATTGAAACTGTGTAGATGTTAATGTTACAAGACTTTAAAATCAGTGACAGATTTTTCACGTGCACAATTAATAACTGGTTTATTCCTAAATTGTTATACTAAATATTTTATATGTTCTAATAAAATAATAAAAATGATATTATTACTCGAAGAAAGTGTCTTTTATTTTATAATTTATAAATAACGCGCGGGATTTAACATCAAAAAGATAAAATATATAGGTTGAACCAACGGTTGAACTAAAAAATAATAGCAATTTCGTTTTGTGTTTTTAAATCCTTTTCGCAGGTAATATCAAATGAAAAATAAACAGGTTATTGAAAGTAAGCCAACTTGTAACAATTTTATTTCAGAATTTACTTACCTCAATTTTGGTTACTGTGTAACTCAATAGTTGAAACTTACTACATTGAGATGTTTTCTTTAACCCTAGCAACACGGAGTAGTATATAAATGAGTATAACAGAAATGAAAACAAAAATATATTGTCACAAAAGAGGAGTACCCAACCTTCTTCAAAAACTTTTAACAAAATAAATGGGAATAAACAAAACATAATAATATAAAAACTAATAATATTAATTTTAGTACTAAAGTCATTTCAACTATTTATAAGTACAACTTATTTCCAATTGATATATAATTCTATGGAAAAATGTGTTGATTCAACACTACAAACGTGATTCAATTAATGAAAATGGACATTAACAAATGATTACACTTTCACTTGTTTGAAATTAACATTTGCAAAGATCCTTGTTAAATTAAGATAAACTTTATCAAGTAATTATCAAGATGAATAATAAATCAAGTCCTAATGGTATTGATTTAGGTCTTGTTAAGATATTGTAGAAAGTCATTAACTAACAATTGCAGCTAAATAGCTTATTTGAAACTCTTATCATGACTAATATTTAAAAATTATTAACTATTGTGTGCTAGTCGTAAAAGTAAGTAATGATAAGAATGTAAGAGACTTCAGACCACTGAATATGCTAAATAAATGTCATAAAAGTTCTTGAGAATATTTATTGCAGGGGGTCTTTCAGAATACTGCTCACTTTTTAAGAAACAGCCTGAAATAGACGTGTGGGTATAATTTTTACAATATTTTATTTTATTACAGAACATTTGCATATATATTAGTTATGCGAATTTTTATAATTCGTAGAATATAATACATATATATGTGTGGCTGTACTACTTATATGTAGTATGTACATATTATGTTGCGCGGTTAACGGTTAACTATCCAGCAAGGAAATAGGAAAACAGGAGGAATTATATATAATAAAACTATGTAATTATACTGTAATAGTTATTTATGTATTTAGGGCTTAAAGACACTTTTATGGCGTAAGACCCGAGGCAGTAGCCGAGGCGAAACAAAAATGAATTATTGCTCTAAAAACCTAGACATTTAAGGTGCGTTTAATTTTAGTTAAAAATTTGGAAAATTAGTTTAAACAATAATATTTTTAAATGAAGTCAAGTTCTCCGAGAGCAAAATAAAACAAAAATTGATTTAGAAATCCACAACTTAAGGGATTAGCTTTATTTTCTTCTTCTTCTCCTTCTTCTTCTTCTTGCGTAGCGCTACAACCCCGGGTGGGTCTTGGCTGACTTTACAATGGCTCTCCATACTTCTCTATTTGTCATCAAATTTAGTGCTTTATTGTATTGGTATCCTAATGTTTCTAAATCTGATATTATATTATCTTTCCATCTGGTTCTTACTCTCGATCTCTTACCACCTGGATCCCCTTCCCATGCCAATTTAATTAGCCACCCATCAGGTTGTCTCCGAACGTGTCTGGATCGGTATATAGTTCTTTGAATTCTTTATATGTTCTTATACGATGTTGTTCTTCTATGGGATTATATTTTGCGCCCAATATTCTTCTGAAAACTTTTCTTTCAAAACGTCTAATTCGTTCTTCATTTGTTTTGATCATTACCCAGGCTTCGGAGCCGTACATCACAACAGGCCTCACCACTGTCTTATAAATCTTGATTTTTGATGTTCTTGTTAGGTTTCTGGAGCGGAGTAACCCGTTTATGGAAAACGTACATCGGTTACCGCTCTGTATGCGTCCCTTTATTTCTTCGGTTATGTCATTGTCTGCAGCAATAGTTGACCCCAAGGATTTGAAATGGATCTCTCAAGGATCTCTTGAAGTTGTATTGGTCCTTCGACCATTTAAACTTATAGACACGCCGTTTCCAAATGCGTCTGAAGCCAACATGTTCTGCGCATCTGACGTCATGAAAGGGCAAGAATTCGAATATGGCAATAAGTTTTGTATTGAAAGCATGAACTAAAACTCGTATTTTTTACATTTTTATACCCAAATTAATATTAAAAGATATTATGATGGGGTAATATAAATAAAACAAACAATATAATTAACAAATTAGTTTATTTATGAAATATTACTGACCACAAAACATAATAATTTTAATTTATTTACTCTAACTCTACTTAAATTTTTATTTAGACTTTCTCCTTTATGATATAACCTAAGGTTGCAGTAGTGAAAACTAATGATTTTGATTAAATTTGTAATAAGGTTAGATTCAACATCATGGTCATACATTTGTATATTCTTTGTATTTATGGAAAACTGAACCGCGGAGTTTCGTCCATAATTCGAATTTCACTTTCAGCTATTTTACATATAAACAAAATGTAATTATCAAAAATTAGCTAAAAAACAAACTATTAAAACAATAAAATATTTTCAAGCTTTCGGGAACGGATGTTCCTTTTATCAAGAATTATTAATTAATTATTTAATAATTTATTAATTATTTATAGTATTATTTATTTATAGTAATAATTTAATAATTAATTATTAATTAATAAATAATTAATAAATTAAATAATTATTAAATAATTCTTGATAAAAGGAACATCCGTTCCCGAAAGCTTGAAAATATTTTATTGTTTTAATAGTTTTCTTAGCTAATTTTTGATAATTACATTTCGTTTATACCTTTAATAGCTAATAATTTTAATAATATTATATTTTACATATATATGAATCAAGTCTTCGGAGGGTTGAATTAAACACTGCTTAACATTACTTAACATAACATTACATTAATTTTTACCAAGTATTAATGTTGAATTTAAAACATCAGATTGAATAGCGGTTAAGCAAATGTCGCAATGTAAATCTTTTTTTCACTTTCTTGACTACAAATCCAGATATATATTTCACAACATTTGAAACATAAAAATAAACTTCTGGAATAACTTATAATACTAGTTAAAGCGTAATCGTGATCATTAATTTCATATTCCTCATAATTTTCTATCAACTGGTTGTCAATGGTTTTCATTGTGACTTTGTTGGAGGTGCTCATTGATTGCAAAATAATTAAAAAAACCGAAAAACGTGTAAAATTAAAATTATTTTAACGAAATTTACAGGAACACTAATGAATGTCAGTTGATGTTTTGCCCTTACGTGACGTCATGCGCAACGTTATAATGTTGGCTTCACTATTCAACCAGTGTAAAATAGCATACGGCGTGTCTATAAGTTTAAATGGTCGAAGTATTGGTCGATGGTGACATTTTGTCCAAGTCTGTCTCTTTGTGGTCGTCTATCCACACACATGTATTTTGTCTTGTCTTGTATGCGGTGCTAACTAGTAAAATCCCTCTATAATTAGAGCACTTTAATCTATCACCCTTTTTGTATATTGGTATTATTACACTGTCTAACCATTCATTTGGTAGTACTTTTTCTTCTCTCCATATTATGAGTATCATAGCAGAGTATTAAGAGTATCAAGAGCTTTATTTTAGAAAACAAATTTAATTTCTTAATTATCTTGTCAATATGCCGTTATGGTTCTAGTTTTTTAAAGATGTTAAAAATTTTCAGCAGCTGTAATTTCTCACAAATTTCTTGGGACGTTATAATTGTCATTAGGTTAGGTGGAAAAACAATATTATTAGTGTTTACTTAATTTAAATAGTTAAAAACGAAATTTGTTAAACATACAAAAAAAACTTCTTAGCCGTTTCACAACATCTACTGAAAACGCAGCAGATTCGGGATGCAAGCCTTGCAAAGTGTGAACAATGTTTCCTGCGAGACCGATGCACGAGGTACGGTGCAATTGCGCCGATAATTGCGTACAATAGGTAGTACAGTAGCACTTACGTAGAGAAGAGAGCTCCATCCTTTGGGAAGAGAAGGTCATCCTGTTTGTAACCCAGCAACGCATTTGTGACAGTGACGTGTGTCATTATTAAACGCAATTATCTTAACAAATATAACATAATCTCTCGAGCTGAAGCTCTCGTGCGTTGCTAAGCAAAAATACATTTTTGTTTGCAAACTAAAATTTCCAATTAAAACACGAGGTCTTGTTATATTACTATTGATAATTATTTAGTGTTCTTTTTTATTTGTTATTCGTTACATAATTTATGGCAATATGCATTTCAAATTTTAAAACTTTTAAAATGTTGAAAATATTTTGCTTTTGTGTATTGGTTTAAAACAGTAATTTGTTGTTATTTCCCAGTAAACGATAGTTTTCTATTTTTTTATTGATTAATTAGTACCTAATCGACAAAAATAAACATTTAAAATTGAAACAGAATATTACAAACTACCTAAATTTATAATATAAAATAAATACCTAGCTACTTTTAGGTAATTATTATAAAATTGATTAACAGTTCTACTATTAATAAATACTCTGTGCTGATATCCGAATGCATACACGTTAATTTAATTAAATGTGCACTCACAAAAAAAAACAAATATGATGAAATGTTTATAGATGAAAACTAAAAATTACGCGAGCTTTCCGTACCTACTGAAATTTGTATACAGGATTGCCAAGTTGTGGGTAGTAATTATTTTGGAGTCTATTTCACTGTTAAGTGTTTTTTTTTAATTTTGAAATGAAATGAAATTTTTTGAAAGGTTTTTAAGTAATATGAACAACTCATTACTGTACTTTTTAATTTAGATATACTATAACACTATGTAATATTGTAGTGACCTATGCCTTTGATTATAAAATTAATTTAATGGACAAGCAAAGTTGATTTTATTTTATTGATATCTAGTTTTAATTCTGAACTTTATTTTAATAGTTAATTTTCAATAATTGTATTAATTTAGGTTAACGCCATCTAAATTTTGTAACTTGTGACCGTACCATATTATTATGCCCACGATGCATTTATCGTTTGCTACTATCTTCACTTTATCTTTTTATAAATTTTTCCAATACAGCAATTCAATTTAATTTTTCAATGAACAACCTATTTAATTATAATTACCTTCTAATAATCCAAATCAATTCTTTATTTTTACTTTCTTCCTAATCCCATTTTCAAATCTAATTTTATAAACTCTTTTAATATCGTCCAATCGAGGACAAAACTTTCAATTTGTATTGAAAGATTACTCACGTTTCTAAATTAACTTTATTTCACATAAAACTCAAAATTATCTCAATTGAGACACAATGTAACATTTTAGATGGAGACTTTTCCAGACGGCCGGGCGTCCGTCTTCTTCAAAGGACTTTGGCCAACGCAAATTTATAAAACCATTTAGCAGTTACGTACATTTTTTGGCACGCAAGTATACATTCTAAATATTTATAAAACTTTTAAAACACTTATTATTTACAAAATTAAAAGGAAAAAAAGAGTTGAAACGAAAAGTTAAATTTTCAACAAAACAAATTCAAATTTTTTAATAAGAATGTTACAAGCGAACAAAGCAAAAACATTATAATTATATGTATGTATACTACACTTAAAAAGTATTGCTTTGCTGATAAAAAATTTTACAAAAATATTTCAAAGGGAACTTTTCAAACTTGTAAATCAGAAACAATAATTTAGTAGGTCATTTCAAAAGCAACATAAGTTGCAGAAGTAAAATTGTACATGTATAGAAAAAACTATATTATACAAAAACATCAACATGTTTAAAGTATTAATTGTTATAATATTTAGCAGAACTAAGCAAATCGTTAAAAACAATAGAATTTTAACAGTAAAGCAAAGAAATACAATATTATGTAGGTAATTTATATTATTTATTGCTAAATAACTAACAAACTAAAAGTGAAATAACAAATTTGCAAAAAAAGTCTTTTTGCATAACACGGTTTTTATGGATTCCTATAAAATTTTACTTTTGTGACTTATATAGTGTTGTTTTTGAAATGATCAATTAAATTTTTTATTAATGACCTGTATTTTTTATTCCATCAACAGTAAACCAACAAATTTCGCATATACATACAACTCAGCAGCCTCGCAGTACGAGGCTTTAGAACTTCTTGAAATTAAAAAAACCTAGGATCAAGTGCCTCAAAAAACAGGAAAATTTTAAGTAATTATGAGGGGGTTTCAATGTGTTTATCAGAAGAATTTATTGCCGGAAGATCTAGTATTGTTTCTGAATGATCTCCTGAAGCACCAGGGATTCCGAGAAGAAGACCTATTTTGAATATCAAAGTTCCAAGAAGTACATTGTGTTGCAGTAACAACCCCAGTTGTAAACAGTGAGCGGAGCTGATTGATCGTGTACAAAAAGTCACAAAAGTGGTCTCTGAGTTGAACAGTCTCCGTTCCACCCGCATTACAGAAATTTCATAAAAGTGCTTCCACCGATAAACAAGTGACCGGAGCGAACTGAGCAAAATCTGAATGGAAGAAATTAAGGGATAATTACCGAGAGAACCCGAAAAGATAAAAGAGCGGTACAACAGACCAGAACGCTCCTACCTCTAATACTTTGAAAATATTCCAAGTAACAAAACTTCAACCATGACTTGCTTTCGCGACACCCCATGTGACAATAACTGATTTTTAACTCTTTCATTCATACAAAAAACTCGCTCATCTGACCCATCTTATTTCCCACCTAGCTCACTCCGCAAAGTCCTCGCCAATGGCCTTTCTATTTTACTAGAATATATTCTATGCCAAAACCAGTAGTGGCTTGTCAGAGGAAGTAAGGGCGGATTAGCTTCCCCGGA
Organism: Cantharis rufa; assembly: GCA_947369205.1. NCBI lineage: Eukaryota > Metazoa > Arthropoda > Insecta > Coleoptera > Cantharidae > Cantharis > Cantharis rufa. Next base: position 18,634,981 of record OX376304.1, on the reverse strand, counting down.
AATTCTGGACTATTGAAATTTTCAAATGAGTAAAAAGTGGATTTTTGATTATGAGATCTGGCAAAATATATTGAGATATTGAGTCATTTAAGAATCAGCTTGAGATTAATGCAGATGCAGTACTCTCACTGCAGAAGCAGTATGTAAGTAATTTAAGTGTTTGAGTAAATATTATTGCCAGCGGATAATAGAATAACCGGAAATGTATTTGGATTATTCACTTTTTATATTATAATACTTTTTAAAACGCAGGTCTTAGCAAATAAATAACTATTTCATTGAATTGACGGGAAAAGATGTAGCTTTATGTATGCTGAAGGACTCTTCAGCAGTCAAAGCGACTGCTTTGAGTCGTCTGAGAATTGTTTATGTTATTTCTATTTTTTTTTAATGGTTTCACTTTACCATTTAGAAATATGGACTTCTGATTTTAAAAATTAATTTTGTGACTTAGAAAACATAATATAAAAAAGAAATCAAAAATATATGCGTACTTTTGTAGGGTGAGCGGTTAGGTGGTCGAGCCGGTGCGTCTTGAGTGGGTGGGGTGAGGTCAACTTCGAGGATATACCCCTAAAGAACTGCAGTGTACGACAAACGCTCGAACGACGGTTGCATTTGAATGATGCAAATGCAACATTTGTCTAATTACTCGCTAGTTTAAGTCATTCTTGTATATATATTATTTAATAAATCTACTTAAACAATATCTTGTAATTAATCCTACACTTTTAATGCTGACATAAAATTTTTACGCTTTTTTTGATTTTTCCATACTGTGCCTCGGTCTAAAGCATATGTATATGTAAATGGTTTATCCAACGCATGGACAGCAAGGTTTCACTGTACTACTGATAGTTTCAAAATTACTTCAAAGTGACTTTTCATCAACAGGCACATATTAACCTCTACTGACCAATTGACTTCAACCTCCTCATATATAAGAAGAATTTTTCATTGTATTAGGTGTGCTAAAATGTTCCCGGCCAAATTAGGTAGTTTTTCAAACACTAAATTTTTATGTTTCGAAATTCTATATTTAAACCAAATATGCTCCATTTTGTTCGGAAACCTTTTGCCACTTTTCGGGCAAAGCCATTATTTCGTCACTGTAAAACTTCTGTAGTTTATCGGTAAAAAACTTAACCAAGTGGTTTTCACAGGCTACTTTTGAAGCCAATTTTACATCATTAAGGGAATTCTGAAGAGACCAAACAAATAATAATCTGAATTCATCAGAATCTGATCTGATGGGGCAAGGTCCGGGCTATACGATGAATGCATCAAAACTTCCCACCCAAGCTCTACCAGTTTTTCTCGGGCCACCAAAGATACGTGAGGTCTGGCGTTGTCATGATGGAACACAATACCCTTCCTATTGATCAATTCTGGTCGGTTTTTTTGAATCTCTTGCTGTAATCTAGTTAATTGTTGATAGTAGGGTGCAGAATCAATCATTTGAACAGCTCATAATAGAGAATACCTTTCCAATCCCACCAAACAGACAGCATCACCTTTCGATTGGTGAGCCCCGGTTTTGCCACCGTATAGGGAGCTTCACCTCGCTTCGACCACGATTTTTTGCTCAGAAAATTGTCGTATGTAATCCATATTTCATCTCTAGTAACCATTCCCTTCAAAAATGGTTCGATTTCATTACGTTTCAGCAACGATTTGCAGATGGAAACTTGGTCGAACAAATTTTTATGTGCCAAATCATGTGCAACCAAATATCGAGCTTCTTCTTGAATTCAGATTTTTTCAAATGCTTTGCAACTGTTTGTCGATTGATGTTTAGACTCTTGGTGATCTATACAGTACTTAGATGACGGTTTTGTTTCACAATTTCTAGAATTTCCTCAACCTTTTCAAAGAATGGCCGACCAGAGTGTGGTGCATCTTTGACATGAAAATTTCCAGAACGAAAACGCGTAAACCATTATTTTGCTCCTGTTTTCGATAGAGCACTTGGACCATAAACAGCACACATTTTTTCACAGGCCTGCACGGCGTTTTTCCCATGTTCGAAGAAAAATTGCAAAATGTAGCGAATGTTTTCTTTATTTATTTCCGTCTTTAAACAGCAATTTTTCACAACTGCATGATCCGAATCGAATGATTTTACAATTAGTTTTTAAGCTAAAAGTGTCATTTTTTCAATGACATATCGCTATCTTATTCTAATACCACGTATGAGACTAAATCAAAATTGTTCAGGAGAGTGAAGAAAACTGAAAAAATTTCTAGGGAAAAATTGTTCAATTTCTGATACGTGGTATTAGAATCTATAGATAGAGCGTGAAACACTGATTAATAATAATCAATCAAAATTTAATTTTGGTTAAAAATTCTCATACGTGGTATTAGAATGAGAGGTAGAATATGAATCATATATCGCTATTCAGAGATAATGATAATGTTAAATAGTTTCAGAGATAATCTACTTTGACGTCATTTATTGTCTAATTGAGCCGGGAACTTTTTAGCACACCTAATATATCCAATATAGCTTTTACATGACATAGTTGAGCTTAAGCTTTGTTTATAAATTGTACGTCTTCGTATAGATGTTGTGGTAAATCCGAGTTATTATTATTATTATTGCTGCACGGGGAGTGGTTCAAGGTCCACTTTGTACTGAAGCTCTAGGCATATTGTATCCCGTTTTCCATTGAGTTGTTAAGGAAAGTTATAAGTATTGCGATCCAGAGCGTAATGTTCACCAGAGAGCTGAGCTAAGAAATTCTGCCGAGTCCGGGATTTGAACCCAGAATCTCCGCTCATAACTTCAACTAGCGATCACATCAAGCCTCCGCTGTGGTCAAAATCCGAGTTATACTTTAACTTTTGTTTTAATAAAAAAAAGTTACGGTAAACATTTTTACATTATGTATAATACAGCCTTGGCCAAATGTATTAGGTAACTTTTAAAATTTTAAGTTTTAAGGTTTTGCTCTAAATTTTGAAGCTTTTTTAATGAAACAAATTACAAGTATGGTTTTTAAATATGTTTTATTTTTGTTATTAATATTTTGTAGGCCCACCTAGTGCCTTAATTACGCTAGCAATGCGTTTAGGCATAGTAGCGACTAAATTGTAGCACACATCTAGTGTAATTTTGCCCCATTCTTTAAAAATTACTGCTTTTAATAGGTCTTTCGATGTGGTGTTATGAAGCGCTATCTATTTTTTAATATTTGCCACCAATTTTTGATAGGGGACAGGTCAGGACTTTGTGGCGGCCAATCCAAAAGAGGATTTTTGTTTTTTTCAAACCATTTCATGACGACCTTTGACCGATGACTTTTTTTGATTTTTTTTGTTGAAAAATGTAATTGCGGTCATCATCCTCGAAAAGTTTCCCTATAGAAATTTTAAAATGTTCTTCTAACGTCTGGTTATAGGACGTAGAATTCAATCTTCCCTCGCAAATTTTAATGTCTCCCAGCCCCGAGCTGACATGGACCCCCATATCATAACAATATCACGACCAAATTTTACGGTGGGTGTTATACATTTAAGCCTGTACTGTTCCCCAACTCTTTTCCTTGCATATTTGGTAGGAAGAAATAAACAAAGTTTTGGTTTAATTATGTAAAATCTTATATAAAAGTCAATATAAAATGCATACCTCTATATTACTTTCGTCGGACCAAATTACTTTTGACCAATCGTCAATTGTCCAACTTTTGTATTTTTGCGAAAAAATTAACCGAATTTTAATCTGGGCCTTTGACAATAAAGGCATTTTTCGGGATTTATGACCGTGTAAACCAGCCGCCTGTAGCCTAGGTCTAACTGTCCTCACCCATAAATCTACTCCACACTGCTCCACTAGGTCGTTGCATAGATTTTTTGATATTTTGAATTTCAAAAAACACATTTTTTCACATTTAAAATACGTTTTCGACCAGTTTTTGGTCGATTTTCTAGCAAAATTTGTTTCTTCTTTTGGTTTAAAGTAGTTTACACCCCTCAAAGCGAAAACTTTAACTGTTTTGCAATTTTTTGTTGTGACATCCATTGCCAGTGCAATAGCACTATTTGACTACGTTCAGCAATACTTAATTCGCATTTTTTTGCATGATGTGCTTCTTACACTAACAAATAATAACTGGAAACAAAATACATAACAATTCATTCATTTTGAATTATTTTAAAGGATTTTAAAAATACCGTTACGGTCAGGTAATAAACTAGAAAATAATATTTTTATTACAATTTTTTCCTTATAACAACAAATTATGGTTAATTTGGATTAAAAACCTTTTACAAGGTCGTAGGTATAACATAAAGCAAAAAAATTTTAAAAATTCCCACCCGAACTAATACTTTTAGCCAAAAACCGGGGTGACCTAATACTTTTGGCCACGGCTGTATGTACTAACTTTACGATTAGCTTCCTAAAATGAAAAAGCCATGAGTAGCCTCCGATCAGCTATTTCTTACTCGTTACCATTTCGCAGGGAAAGGCTGGCAAGCTATAGTTAGTAGTAAATTTCTACATGAAAAGAAAAAAAAAGTTGCTTTTTGTGCAACTTGAGGTATGCAATTTATCATACTTTTTAAAACTTTTTTGTAGCAATTTTACTAATATTTTTGTTTTATTTTTTTTAATTGTTTAATTGACCAAAATTAAATAAATGTCGGTTTCGATGTTATCTTCTTTATAAAATATAAAAATTCCAAAACAAAAACCCAAAAAAAAAACAGGTATAAATAATACATTTTTCGTTAAAACTACGTCGTATGTAGACTTTTTCGTATGACGTAGTACTTCATAAGTGGAATCTGGCCTTATCTGAAATTTGCAACTACCGCCACTTGATCTAAACATGATGTTTGCCTTGTGAAATATTTAGATGCTCTTTAACATTCGATGCAAGCACTATGATGGATGCTTAAAATTTATTATTATAAACTTTAATTACACATTACTGCGATGTTTTATAAACAGAGTTGTACAAAGCACTCGGTGCAAGTAATTTAATTACCAGGTAACTGTTAATATTGACAGTGCTTGAAATACTAAACACCAAAACTTTACTATGTATTTAAACTACTATGTATTTCTTATTATCACATCTGAAGATTCTAAATTGAATTTTAATACGTTAATTAACTGAAAGTTGCACATATCCGTACGCAACTTGCTTAAAGGTAACTATGCCTACACTTGGAACACTTCAAATTTACTCAGAAGTTTTAAATAGAAAAATCCATCTTTGTTCTTCATTCCCCTCGTTTTGATTGCATGTATTTTTCTTAGTTATTTATTCTATTCTTCTTCCTCTTTTTCATTTCTTCCATTAAGTTATCTTCGTATTTCTTTATGACTGTTTCGTGCCTAAGTTCATTTATTGCAATTAGTTTCTTTATTTCGTGTTTCATCTTCGCTATCGACGCTTTCTGCTGAACTTCTGCTATCACGGGGTAAGTGATCGGAGTTGGCATTTGCTCCTCTAAATGATCTCACATCTTTTATCGACAAAGCTGTTCTTCTTGTCACCAATATGTGGTCTATTTGGTTACCTTCCATATTACTCCCTTCGGGCCCGGTCCATTGTGATCTTATGAATGTCTTATGTTTGAACTTAGTACTCACTATTATCATATCCAATGCTGAGGCTATACCGCATAGTCTTGTGCCGTTATCGTTTGTGCACGTGTGTATTCTTTTCTTGCCCGCTACTGCTCTTATGTGGTCTTCCTTTCCAATTTTTGCATTGAAATCTCCTAAAATTACTATTGTATCGTGCTTGGGAATTGTTTCGTAGAGTGCCTCCAATTCGCAATAAAACCGTTCCCTTTCCGCCTCGCTACTTTCGCTACTTTCTTCGGCCGGTGTATATGCATTTTCATTTATTCTTATCAATAAGTTATTTGGTCTTGTTTTAATTCTCAGATATGAGAGTCTTCCCTCTATCGGTTTAAAGTGCAATATATTTTTGATCATCTTCTCCATTATAAAATATCCTCTGCCATTTACCCTGCATGTTCTCTCCGGCGTACACGAATGTAAAACCGTCCTGCACAACTTCTCCAAATCCCTTCCACCGGGTTTCCTGTATCGGTGCTATATCTACTCTATAATTGTTCAATTCTCTTGCACTCTCATTCATTTCCCGAACTTCAACAATGTTCTTTTTTTTTCTCGTTTTTCCATGTCCTCTCCTGTCCGTCGTAAATTCATCGGGCAATTCATTTTTTTTCAGTTTTTTGGAACACGATTTGGTGCGTCCGTTTTCTTTCCAATTAGTTTTCCACATTGTTGATCCCACATTACAACTTTTCCTGTCATAATGAGTTTTAAGTGTCTCACCTTTACTTTATTACCCTTTGCTCTCTCATTTCTTGCCCTTTCTCTAATTTCCTTCATTGTCAGTCTTTCGGTTGAGGTAAGATCGCTGTCCATGTATATTGTTATGTCCTGGAAAAAATTAATAAAAAAATTTTAGTTAGGCAAATATTTGAGTTAATTGTTTTAAATTTGAATTTTGTTTGGAATGTTGAATTTGGGGTATTTGTTGTCATCCACAAGCTAAATGAGTCAGTGGGATTTTTCCTTTTTGTTGACAAATACCTGATAGATTGTGTCCAGGAGTTTTTTCATGATAATTTCATCTGATGATAAAGAAAAATATTTCCAATAAAAAATAAATTTCGTTTGAGAAATTATAAGAAATGATTTGGTAAGTGCTACGCGAAATCATTCATAATATTAGATTGTAAAGGTGAAGATTTAATAAAAAAGTTAAAGTGTTCAAAGTTTTGACGACTACCGGTATATAAAATTTTAAGAAATAAATTTGGTTCCACACAAAAAAAAAGGGAAAGAAAAAATGGAGTTTCGATAAAAGAGAAGAAAAATAGGTTCCTTAGTGTGAAACAAAAAAAATTGGCTGATCAGAAGTTTTATGGTAAAACATGGGTTCAAGTTGTAAAGTGATCAAAAATAAAACTTGTACTATAAAATTTAGAATACCGTATGCGAAGGGAGATAATTTTAATCGAAGTATGGTTTTAAAAATGGTCTAAAGGAAAAATTTTTAAAAAATTAGATTTGCTTAAAATTTAAATGGTGTAAAACGATAGTGTCGAAAAGCAAATCAAGATTGGGATAAATGGATTACTGGAATAATATGGTATTAATTTTCTGAACCTAAGTGAAAAGATGAAGATAGTGTGAACAAAATTGGAAATCAGATAAAAGTTTATTAAACGCTAAGGGGCGAACTGGATGGACAAGGTAAAATTAATTATCATGATAGTGTCGGAAAGACTGTTTGCTAACTAAATTTTCATAAACACAGAAACTCAATTTCATTATTTTATGTGTATCATCCGTTGCCGTTGGGATTGCGAGGACTAGAAAAATTTTGATTTTTAAATGTGACTCGAAATCTCAACAGTAGCATTACTGATGTCATTTTCTTGGAATTGATTTGTAATCTCTTTATTGGAAATATTAATTTAAAATTAAATAGAAGAAAAAAACTTACTGGATGCCAGCTTTTATGAATTTTTAAGTTTCGTTGTGTATGACAATAAATTAAATTTTTAGTAGATTTTTTTTTCTTTGAATTAAGGTAGAATTTTCAAATAACTGAGTCATTGCTCTTTTTTTTTAAAAAAAGAGTCTCATTGTTCTTAATATCTGTTAGGTTCTAGTTTTTTTTTTTTTTAATTTTGAGTTTTCTTGAAAATCAGACTCCTAACATATCAATATATTACTACCCGTTAGCTTAAACTTGTTCCTTAGTATCTCGAGTTTATCTTCCCAGTTAACTAGTTCAAAAACACATTTCGTCTCCCCAACTTTATACGCTTTATTTGTTTCGATATCTATTCCCATTTTTTGCCTTTACTATACTGTAATCTACTGTAATCCTTTTCTTCATTTTCGCTACGATTTGACCTATTCGCAGTTGGTGATCTGTTAATCTTTTAACTTCTTCGAATATGTCATACGCAGCTACTCTCTTTCTTCCATTCTCACCCGCGATTGATCTGTCGCTGAGTTCGTCACCTTCCCCAATACATACTCGTTTCGAATCCGTACTCATTTTGTATTCTAATGGTTTTTCACCAGTGTATTTTCAAAAGTTGTCCTATTCAATTATCTTCACACGTCTAACTTTGTATTACTTGAATTAACTTTTAAGTTCTGTTACGTACAACGTGAAGGTGCGGTTCAACACCTCGAAAACGCTCGCGCTTCAAAATTATGTTATTGTTATTTCTCTCCTTTTCAATTACCAGTACCCTTACACTACTTTGGTTGGTACTAAATGATGTCTCTACCAAAGTGACAATCAAAACTAATCTAAAAAATTCCTACGTTTGATTTCAAAAAGATCGCTCTGTGTGCAGCTTTCGAGCCACCAACACGCCGACACTTTGCAATAACTTCACTTTTTTGGAATATTGCCTCTATCTTCCCCAAATTTGATGCCAATCACAAAAATCTTTATAATTCACAATACATGTCATATAGGTCTGTACCTATGAACAATACAATCTTCATGAATCTAATAAAATAAAATGATAATAAAACTAATTACATGAAGTGCCAGAGAAAAAATACCGACAGCAGAAGCGAAGTGAGAATAGATGACTGTATTTTTTAGAAGGTTGAAAGCTTTAACTTCCTAGGAGTGCAACTAGTTAGTAATAACGATGGAAGCGAAGAAGTTAGAGTCAAGTCTTTAAAAGACTTGTAAAGCTATTTAATAACAAATTTAATAAAATAACATATATACTCGCAACAACCTACTCATTTGAAATGCTCATTTGTATGAGGCGAAGAGCAAAAATGTGACAAATTCAAGATTGTTCCCTGAAAAATACCACTTTGGTTTAACCCTCCTTGAAATTAAAAGGTGATTTTTGATTACAAAATTTTGACTTTAATGATTTAATAAAGATTACTTTAATTTAGTAGACGAAAGATATTAATTTAGAGATTGGAGAGTTTGCAGAGGCTAGATGGGAGGTGGAATTATAATTGTTTGATTGGTTTATGGTAAAATTTTGTAGAATATTTAATTTAAATTTTGTTCAAGAACGACGAAATTTATCGACGAGCAGATACATGCATGCCGGTATCAGTTTCATTTAACATTTTCCAAATTAATACTCTTCAATATTTCTTAATGATTGTAATGTTATCTGTTAATGTGATACAAAAAAGTGATGACTTATATACAGGGTGTCTCAAATCTCAACGTCATCTCTTGGAAGCTTGATAAGCCAGCTGTGGTATCTAAACGACTATAAAACTACCAACATGCATTTAACTGCTGAATGTCTATATTACTTACTTTTAATAATTTAATAGTTGCACATTTAATTTTAAAATTACATGCACTGTATACAGGGCTGGTAAGTTTTTGGAAGTTATAATTAATAAATTAATTTTAGTTATCAATATTAATAATTGTGTTTTCAAAAAGTGTGTAGGAAAAATTTCAATTTTATATTGCAAAGTGTAATTTATACCCGATCGCATCACACTATTTTTTGAAAACTTAAATTAAAACTTAAGTTCAAATGTGAGGTTTCTAAAAAACATCAACGTTGTTTAAAAGTGTCAAATTCTGACTTAAGTTTTGGCTTAAGTTTTCAAATAGTGTAGTGCGATCGAGTATATACTAGAGGTGCTCATTTGTAGTTCTACACACCAAAACATCAAAATAATTTTCTGATGGTAAATAATACCTAATAAGTATATTAAACTAATACATAGTAGGTACTTTTATTATAAACATAATGTTTACAGTACATTGAAGAATTACATTAAATCTAACTTATAATTTTTTTTTATCAAATTGTTTCAAATTTGAACAGCATATCGACATAAATCGTGTAGTAAAATTCATTATTATTTAATAAATAATAATTACAATGGCACAGTAAGCGATAATATAAATATTTAACTAAGTACCCAATAGTTATTATCATTTTTAACATTATTATTGACATTAATATTAACTTTATCCTGTTTGGAAACTTTCTTTGTTTACTCGATCGCTTTCGTACGTAGGCTTTTATTTGATTAAATCGGCAAGATATGGCAGCAAATATGGTCCAAACTTTTACAAGTTTGCTGACCTCCTAGTAAATGGAGACAATAGAACTCTTTTGCTGTAGAACTTGAATGGTGTGGAACGCAATTAGTAGGCAGTCTATTACTGGTTAAACTTGAGCAATAGATGACTATGTAGTTACAGAAGAAAACAAAAGGAAACAAAAATGGTTTGTGCTATTGCTAGAGCTTTATGATTTCGATGAAAGGAACATACAGCAGAGTATCTACAAAAAATATGCATGAAAAGTTGACATGGAAACCCCTTTTAGAAATATATAAACAATAGTTTATAGAAAAGCAAACTTTGTGTTTTATAAACTATAATCTTTTTACCATAATTGAGAAATGGGTAAAAATGAAAACAATAAAGTTTCCCCGATTTTGATAAATTGTAGCAAATAATCCAAATCTAAATCGAATACAAATAATCTCTATCCAATCTAAATCTAAATAAATAAATAAATTAACTTACAGAACGGAGAATAGTAGCGTTGTAGAACTCTTAGCTAAATTTCCAGTTAAAATTTAATTTTAATCGAAGTCTCTGAACAGAGATATTATAGCAGAGTTCTTCGGATATCAATTTGTGATTTCTGCTTGCACTTTGTAGTTAAAAGCTGTAACCTGTTTTAATTTGCTCCTTAATTCCTAAATAACAAAATGCCGTTGGTCATCAAGAATTCGTCCTGTACGGGGAGGGGAGGCAAAATTGTCAAAAAATACACTAAAGACAAGTTGACTTTATTTAAATCGATAAAACAAATGGCATATCTTTGTCGTTTCAAAATATTGAAAAAGCAAAAAAGTATAAACAAGTTCCCATAATAAAACATTATGGCGGAATCGTAATATTGCGCAGTTACTTTTCTAGACGTTGCACTCCTATATTTAATCGATGCTACTATCGATCGAAACATGCTACTACATAGTAAAAAGAAAATGCCACGCGGATGTATATTCCAACAAGATAACGACGCAAAACACACTGCAAACCATCTAAAGCTTCATGTAAATATGAACAATGCAAACATTTGACTATTTGAGTAGCCTAGTCATTCTTCGAATCTATTTAAATCTGATCGAGTATTTGTATACAGAACTGAAGCATGTTATACATCATCACCTTCAAACTAATCCAAAAAAGGCTTTAATTGATTGACTTTTTTTACCAACCAAAAAATATATCAAACTACAGGTAAAAACTCAGTACGTAGCGTCCTCCCCCTGAACCCCCCGGTTGCTTTTATTTTAGTCTCCGACTAATGCAATAAACATAGTATTATGTTTTCGATATCAAATTTCTTTTTTGATGTCAAATTTTGCATGATAATACCAATCGCAAAAACATGCTCCGTGTTAAAACTATCTCTATCTCTCTGTAAAGATTTGCATATCAGTCGAGTTCCATATTAATGGAGTTCCTAACCAATCGATTTCCACTTTTGTATTGTTAATCCAATGGAAATAGGATAGTTTTAAAGGTTTATATAATTATATAAAATTCTTTCATTAAAATGTCGACTATTATAATCATATATTGGGCTTTGGTGTCCAAAACCCTCTTCGCGCTATAACAGCTTATTAAAATGATAATTAATTAATCTGCTACGCTAAACTTCTTTTAGATAGAGAAGAGATTACCGGATAAAAAAGATATTATCGTATAATTAGATACCAACTGAAACAATTTTCTGTATAAGGAAAATCCGAAACAATTTTTTTTTTCAGTGTATTCCACGTCAACTGGACAGATTTAAAAATAATTCGACGTCTTATGTTTCCGATTTTGCTATAATTTTTTTACATACTCCGCGTAACAAAATAAATTACCTACATAAAAAAATTTTTCTTTAACATCTCACTTAATAATGAAATTGCTGTACAAAAATAAAATTTTTTTGTAACCGTTAAATTTAATAAATTTGCAACGAAAGCTTCATTAAATAGCTTTAAAATGTTTTTTTAATCAAGCCTGTAGGATAAATAGAACCGGAGAGATGATTTATTTAAGTGAAGCATAATTTTCAATTTTTTGTTTATTTTACCAAACCTTAACCCCATGTAACTTCCAAACGAGGGATGTTAATGAACGGATGTTAGCTTATTTGTTATGTAGAGAATATAAAAAAAATTATGGCAAAATTGGAGATATCGAAATCAAATTTATTAAAGATCTGCCCTCTTGACATGCAATGACCACGTAAACAAGTGGACTATTTTTTGTAAACGTGTTTCTAAAAAGCCATCAATATCAAAAAGGAATCGAATAGTCAGATTAAATATTTTGCAACGAACCATATGAAGAGTACACGGGAATAACGATCAGTCACAAACTGTATATTTTGCGTAAATTGAACTTCAAGGTTTACAGACTCATAAGATCGTTAACAAATGATTTTAAAAATATGTTTTTTTACACTGGACTTAAATCATTTTTATCTTATATATTTTTACTAAAAGATACCTTTCGTTACCATCTATCGATGGTCTAGAAGGTCAAAACCATGACATTAAGTATCAAGTTGATAATTACTATAAAGAACAGCGCTGGAAACACCATGGTGTGGGACTGCTTTTCCGCAGCGATGGCGTTGGATCTTTGCACAAAATTGATGGTATTACTGAGTCCCATATAATATAATAGTATTATATGATTCATAAACATGAATCTACTCATAAACATAAACGATTCATAAACATGAATCATATGTTAAGGCTAAAATGCCACGCTAATGTATATTTCAGTGAAATAATGATCCAAAATGCACTTCAAAATATGTACATATATAAAATATTTAATACGTGAATAAGGGCAAAATTTGTCTGTTTGAGTAGCCTAGTCATTCTTCGAATCTGAGTCTGATAGAACATTTGTGAAGAGACTACGCTACTGTACATGTTTTTCAACAGAAGACAAAATTCAATAAACTATATCAAGAAAATCAATGTCGTTTACGTTTTGTAATATTCACTCTATAAATCACTTCAGTAAAAGAATTTTATTTAATTTATTGTAAAGATTAATCTTACTGTATCAAAACTTTTATTTAGCAGTGTATTAACATGAACATTTAAATGTTAGCCCTTTATTTGCCAAACTTACTTCAAGGTACTGTATTAACCTCAGAATGAGTTGTAAAAAGGCTTTACAAGATTTGTTAAATATAATTAAAATTATAAATTCGAGATGTATAAATACGCATGTACTCGTTATGAGAGATAAAACAATAATTTTATCAATTTCATTATCAAAGACACTAAAAGAGAAGGTGCAATTCAATCGTACGTTTTTTTTACGTTTACCGGGTAACCAACCTTACACCCGATCATAAGGAGGTAATATGGGAAATTGATAAATAAAGGAAAACCTGTTAAGCTACTTTTTTATTTTGATCAATCGTACATCTGTTATTCAGCAAACTCATCACTTTTATATGATTAATAGAGTCCGGAATATATGCATTTTGCAACTTTGTTTTGGTTTTAGATATAAGAGTCATTGTTGTAAATTTTCGTATGCTGGTAATGGGAATACCTCTATACCAAATTTTAAAATGCATATTTAACATATTCGTACATATAAGTGCATAATATATGCAAATGCATTTAATTTGCATATTATAGTCTTACACGAGCATATTTTGTGCTTATTTATGCCACCTTTCGAATTTTCAAGATTCGAAAAACCCAGCATCACTGGTGGTAGCGCTGTTTCTCACAATCAAAGAATCCCCGTTATCGCTCACCGATTTGGATAATTTTTGGGTATGTGGTAAAACATCAAAAAATAAGAAATCCCTAAGTGTAATCGCCTTTTAAAAATAAGGTGCAAAATAAAATTTTTGAATTTTTATTTAGAAAATACTTCATGTTATAACCAATAATATCTAGTACATATAATTTTTCCGAGGCGATGACTTAAAATTTTCGGAAGTGGGTTATCCCCCAAAATTTTAAAACCTGCATAAAGCATCCTTAACTTCATCAAATTTTTTTGAAAAGAATATATTATGTAGCATTGGAGAACCAAGGCCGAAAAACTTTTTTAAAACAATCACATTATGATTTTCTTGCCGAGATCCCTTAATAATTTTAGAGATAAACCACCATCTAAAATTTTAAAAATCGCATAAAGCATTTTTAATGCAATTTTTTTTTTAATATGTTTTTTTAGCATATTTTGAATTTTACTGCATATTTTAAAGCATATTTTTATATATTTTTACAGCATATGGTAGTGCATATATGATCACTATTTTATTACATATAATCCGGACTCTAATGATTAAATACAATAATGTAATCATTAATTAAAATACAGGTCATAACAGTTAAGTAATTTGGGAAAAGTATCTCTTTGCAAAAAAAAACAATAAGCGTAGTGTCTACCGGTTTTAGTTGAATACATATACCTTCAGGACTCAGTGTCAAATCACAAAATAAATTAAATAAAGCTATCGAATTAGAAACTCTATCTTCGGGATAACATCTAACAACCAATTGAAAATTTGATATTTTTAGCTTATGCTTATTCAATGGTTCCAGTTTCTATTTTTATGGCTTGATCGAAATTATTTTGTAAATTGACACAGTAAACACGAAGATTATTGTTTTATTGAAAGGAGATACCTTTCTCCGAAAATATTTAACAATTGTAATCTTAAAAATTGCAGAAATTGTTGAGTTATCGATTTGCATGTAACAAAAATTATATTTAATACAAAATATGTATTTAGATTTATATCTTTTGTGTAATACAAGTGAACAATGCAGTGATTTAGTGAACAACCTGAATGCTCTCACCTTTTATAATTTAATTTTTTTTATAAAATAAAAAAATATTAAAGTAAAATAAGATATTTTTTAAAAATTATTTGCTCGAAGAGCTACTGAATAACCATACAAATTTACAAATACGTACGAATCCTAAAGAATGTATATCTACGTCTATTTTAGCAATCTTGGAATATTACAAAGGAAATGCGAAAAGTAGAACATCATCCAATATGGAATAAAACCTA
This sequence comes from Cantharis rufa, assembly GCA_947369205.1. NCBI lineage: Eukaryota > Metazoa > Arthropoda > Insecta > Coleoptera > Cantharidae > Cantharis > Cantharis rufa. Next base: position 18,619,870 of record OX376304.1, on the reverse strand, counting down.
CCGCAATATTTACTATTGCTTTTAGTCGACTCATATGCAATATATGCATTACAACAACTAATGCCACCAAGTTTCACCTTTGGAAACGACTTTCTTCCCTTGCTTTAATCACCGTCCAGAGGTAAGTAACGATATCATCTGAAACGATATGTGCGCAGATATCAAAATTAAAATTTGGAGAGGTGTCTAGACCTTCGTACATTTTAGTTCAAATCTACGTTCACATTTCGATTCAAATTTTATTTATTTTATTTATTAAAATTTTAAATTGTTCAAATAAAAATAATGCAAAAACAATTTTGTACATTAACAGTGTAGGTAGCAGCATCGAATAATAATAAATTAAAATTGATATTACTAAACAAAATTTTAAATTGAAACAATAATTAATCGGAACAAATTTTCACGTGAGAATTTACTTTACTTTCAGAACTTATGTATTTATTATACTATACGATACGAATTATGTACCGTATATAATAAAAACTATACAACAAAACCCCAAGTTTTACGTAATACAAAACAATAATTATTATACCACTATATTGTATTATTATCGCTTTTTTTCGGTCGATCTATAGGTTTATTAGTTTTACCCTTTTTCAATTTCTGAAAATTTTGTAGTTAGTTCCGGAACTCTGTATAAATTAGTAACATGGGTAGATACCTACATAAATACTACAGCAAAAAAGCTGTCTAAAAGATTGTTTTTACCATATATTTTTTTCATCATAAGCACCGGTAACTATTTATGGTAGGAAATTGAACAGCGGTATCAAGCTCCGTTACATGAGCGCGCTCTCGATACATTATAATAATACTCGTATATCAACAGTTGTAAAATATTATTATATATCAAAAGTTTTGTCGATTGTTGTAATACCAGTTTCTGCATCAGAAAATCTTAAAATCAACACTGCTATCGTCCACGTTTAAAAAGTTTCACTTTCTGTTCGTTAATCTTTTAAAATCTTTTGCAGACATATTCCCTAATCAGTGTATTACACATAAAATGGGATTTACACGGTTACGTACCAACAAAATATTTATTGATTATCGATTTTTATTATTACTACATATTCTTAGTTTAGATAGAAGCTTCGTGTTCTTTGTACAGCAATTCTCCTCTAGTAGTTTTATTTTAAAAAACTGCTAACATTTTCAAGTTGTGACTAAGTAGTAAATGGATTGTTGAAAATTAAATGCTTTCTGCAAAACCGGTCAAATTATTGTTTTTCATAAAGTAAAGTTCAACGAAGCTTGACAGAAAAGATTGAACCTCACGTTTTACTTATTAAAATTAACATAATTATTGAAAAACTTGCTTCAAAGTGAATCAACGAATTCCATGTATTTAAATTGTTATATAAAGTAGAAGATACAGAAAATCCATTTTCGGTTCTTTTGTAACATAATCAAAAATTTACTCGACTACTGTGATCTGTGATCTAGCGACATAGCTGTGATCGGTTAAATTTGCTTAAAAAAGAAAATAAAATATTTTAGATGAAAGGTTTTCTTCTATTCCGCATTTTCATCTGACAACAGATGAACAAGCTGGTTGAGTAAAACGCTTAGCATAATATACTTGCGCCCCGGAGTAACTCGGGGAAAGCGTTCGAAAACTCACCTATCTGTCTGCTATAACAAATTTTGCATATTATGTGTACCCCGGATGATGTGTACTATAAGCTAATGAGTTTGAAAATCGCTATCGGGAGTTTTAACTTTGTTAAATTTATTAAAAAAACAAATTTAAGCAGATAATTAGAAATTAAATTTGATATCGAGTTTCAGAAACTTGAATTTTAAAATCAAAAATAGTGATAACTAATATAATACAGGTAGTAATCGATTTCAGATCCTTTTATTATATATCATAAAATTCATGTAAAAATTAACAATTTGTAAGCTTCTTAAAATGTTTTTAGTCATATTACGTGCTTGTTTTGGTCAATTAAAGCTAATTTGAAAAACTTCACCGAAACAACTGGAATTACCTACATGAAATAGAAAATTTAGATTTTTCTAATTAGCACTGTTTTGCTGAAAACCTAAAACAATAGTTTCAAAATCAAACTTGAAAATCTAGAAAATCAGATTTTCCTTTTGCTTGGTAAATAATTTAAACAATTTTCGATGTTCATTAAGAGCGGGTGTTAGATTTAAAATAACAAAAATAAGTTACAAATTTTGCCGCTTTGAACTACAAAATTGTGCCGGTGGCAAAACAGACGGTCAAAAGAATGAAAATTAATTATAAATAAAAATTTAATAAAAACAAAGTAAACAAATTCTTGAAAAAGCGTTTTTTTTTCACTAATAAATAATAAAAAGGAGTACATTTCTTCAATCGTTTTAACGACTGTTTATCGTATGAAATAAAAGTTTATATTTTTGTTACTAATATAAACATTTAGGTATGTACTACTAGACAACCATTTTAATGAATATGTGTCGTTTAATTAAAATCTGTTTAACAAACAAACAATGCAATGTTTTATTATACGAAAATTTCATCAGAATTTTACAAGTATATTAAATTTTGAAATATTTTATACTTTTCACGATATAAAGAACCAAGTTCTTGATTTGAGAAAAACAAATAATTCCAATTTGCATTAATGGTGCTTTTGTTTGATACTCAAACTTTGCATATTATTGGTAATACTTCGTATTGCCTCGCAAAATAATACGCTTGCATAGTTCTACTTATAATCCGAATGAAACAATACACTATTTTTTATTAAATTATTATGAAAAAAATTACTTTCATATCGAGTGTTCAAAGAGTAGATAAAGCTCCGGTTCAAAATTGAAAAAGAAACAATTAAAAAGCTGACACTGCAGTCGAAAATTGCTAATATTAAATTATTTAACGATCACCTAGTAGTTTAATTAAAAGATAAATTCGCACAATCTGTTCATATTCATCAAATATTTATCAATATCAAACTATAACACAAGTAAATAAAACAATTTAGTTGTGAGTAAATAGGGAAAATTACAATAATTTTAATGAAAATACCTTCATCATTTTGTTAAGCTTTAATGGGGTGTAAAATACCAACTTTTATATTAGTTGAACAATATTCTTAAAATGATCGAATTTGTGAAATTTTTCAATGTAAGTGCAGCATTTATAGTATTTTGCGTTTTACATTAATCGTTTAATTTATAAGTTTAATATCACACCAGCATAAAACTGCACCGCTGTAATCGATAAAAGTGTTTACACAAATAATTTTATTTCTTCTTATTATGCACCGTCGTTTTTACAGTAGTGATAAGTATTTAATTTCCTCTTCTGGATTTTAAAAGCACTAACAATTAAATTAATTTACTTACAGGTGAAAAGTGGAACTGCACAAATAAATCGATTTATTTTAATAGATATTTAATTATTATCCAATCACTTAACTTCTTATATAAAAAAATGTATGTTTAACAAGAACATTTAAAAAAACGTTTTACATATATTACAATAACATTTCAATAAATAATTTTGTGTTTGCTCAAGGCAATTGATAATAAATAATTCTTACTTACTTCAATTGGAATCATAATAAACGTAACAAGTAAATCAGCTAATGCAAGATGTCGAATCATGAGGCTAATACGCGACTTTCTGTGCCTCGACTTGAATAAACTCAAAAAAACTGTTAAATTACCCACGGCAGCAACGATAAAAAGGGCAATGTATACTAATATAACAGTAAGAGTATTTTTGTTAAAACGAAGATGCGTCGGCAAAGTAGTAAAGTTTAAATTATCACTATCATATAAAACACTATTATTTAAATCAGAAATTTCAATTGAATAATTTTTAAAATTGTTTTCGTAATTGCAATCCATTGCGATGTTGTAAAACATTGTAATTTTTTTATTATTCTTATTATTAGTTTGTTTAAAAATGTTCAACTTTAAAAAAAGTTTTATATTCTCATTATATTATTACTTATCGTACTAATGCACGATAATGTTATATATAAATATTTAAAATTTATATAAAACTTAGTTAACAAAATATTAGTTTCACGATTACGACGAATTTAAAATATTCGCGTTGTTGTTCCGTGTTGTTGGGCATCGCGACGCACGGCCGTAACTAAATAATGTGCTGCTCCAGACCTAGTGATTATAGTCATGCGCTTCATCTTAAAATCCAAAAAAATGATAGGATAAAGGAATTTGTGTATTTCGAAACTCCAATGCAGTATTTGACTTTCTGGTATTGGATATTATGTATTTTGCGTAATAATATTAGTTATTACGTAAAAAATGCATGAAAATACTGAATAGGTTTTCTTTTAATATAGGTAAATAATTAAAGAAAGTTCCATTCTGTTATTAATATTAAAATTAATATATTGTCCTGTTCCAAAATCTCTTTTCTTTATTTTGCATTTTGAAATTATATTTATTGAATTTGAATTTTATTTTGATTGCCTTTTTAATTTTAAATTTAGTTTTGTTGTGAATATTTCTGTGGTCTGTGAATATTTTGAATTGTTGTTTGCGCCAAAAATTTGCTGTTGGCCGGGAATTTGTTGTAACTAGGCCTTAAAAAAATCACTTTATTTTTGGAACATTATTTACAATATGTTTAATTTATATATATATTTTCTTTGTGTTTATAAGGATTTTTTATCTAAAAAGTTTAATATGCGATAGGTACATATTTATATAATGTTATTGATGGTACGTATTATGACAGTCATATGGAGAGCAAATAAAGCCGTCGATCCCCCTGTGTTAATGATTTCAACCACTATTAACTATTAAATCAGACTATCATTCCCAATTATAAGTTTAAGTTAAGACAGTTTAAGCAGTCGTGGAGTCGAAATACTTTTCTTGAGAAGAGAGTATAAAGTTAATTGTTCAGCAAAAAAGGCCGAAAATGATTTATAATATAATATATTATACATAATAATTTAAAATAAAAGTAAATATTAATTAATATTAAAAAATACGAATATTTTAGAGACTTTAGATAAAAGCAAAAAGCTGACACAGAAACAAGCCTAATGATATTGGATAATTTAGATTTTTTCAACTTTCAGTCCTGCGTTTTTGCTACTTTAAAAAAATTTTATTTATATAATTAATTATCAATTAGTTAATAAAAATTACACCCATATTATTATTAGTTAAAAATGCTATATTTTTAATTTTGAAATGTAAAAGTTAAATATGACACCTATAAGAAAGGATATAAAACAAAAAGTTTAATAACCATTATTATTAAACTTAAGCCTACTACACACCATCTAGCACGCTGGCAAATTTGACTTAAACAGACATGATTACGGATCACCAATTAGTTTTTCTTTCTTTTTGACAATATTGTACTGGCTACTAGACGCCAGTTGGCGATCCTACTTGTTTATGTATCAAAGTTGGAGCTTGAGTTGGTCTGGAAATTTTGTTGACTAAGTTAGTATACGTACGAAAACGTAGTGAACGATAAACTTTCATTTCCAATTTACTTTCAAGCCAAGTATGACGATGCCGATTTCCTCGAGTGTGCATAGCAGGCTTTACGCTAAAAGATAGAAAATAACCAGTTGCACGAAATGTTACAAAATCTTGTTAATTTATTAAGTATATTATAAAACACTACGCAATTTTCTCTTATTATTAGATTTTATTCATTTTATTAGCGAATTAATTCTTATTATTTACGAAATTAGTCTTTTAGTTTCAAATTGATTAAAGTTATTTTCCATTGAATATAATGTCAATCTTGAATATAAAAAATATTAAAATAAAATTTAAAACATATTATATGTAGTTTAACGTAAAATCTAAACCACAACAGTCATATTTTATTTAGTGTGTGGGAGGGGGATTTTTTACTAATAGTATCTACGTTTGAATACATTAATTAATTTGTATTTATAATAAAACCAACTAATATGATTTTTCTGTATTTACAAGCGTTACAAACAGAGGAGGGACACATTCTTCTAGCGCTGTTCTCTCGCTTACAAAAGTCAAACATCCTATGAAATCCTTACAATAGGTTAATGAACGTTTGCGATTGGTGTTTTATTTTATGACACTTGTCTTATGAAGGTTTGTAAGCATGTAATAAATTTCTAAAATTTCTAAAATTATTGATTAATAATTAAAATAACCTCCATAATGCTATTCTATGGCAAATAATTTTTGTTTGGACATTAATGTTGTCTTTTAACAAGTTTATTTAAAGCAGTTTTTAAATTATAAAACTTTGATTTATGATATTAAAACGTCTCGTCTGCGATTTCTCGACGAATTTCGTTCGGTAATTATCCATAGTTTAACCCGTCACGGTCACTAGAGGTCCAAGAGACCCTACGATAAATTTTTCTTTTAATTTTTATTTACCCTGTTTTTGGGTCTTATAAGTCATCTCTTTAATTTTACGATTTCTTGTCAAGGTTTAGCACTTCAAATTGTAAAATAAATATATTTTTTTAAACTTTCTATAAAATTAATTTTTATCCGAAAGTATGACCTTGAGAATACACGACTGTACACGTGAGATGATAGAAAATTTTTCTTACGAGGCCTTCAGATTAAAATTTTTAATTTCTAATAACCCAAATTTTACTTTTAACTTTTCTAAACTTCATTAATTTTATAAAATCACTTTCATCTAATTTTATCTGCAAATTCCAAATCTCCAACTTATGTCCAAAATGGGACAATTTAAATCAAATAAATTAAAAAAATACTTACTTAAATTAAATAGCAAACTTCAACATCTTCAAATATAAATCGCAAAATATTTGACAACCAAACTTTTATCTCCATAGCTATTGGCGGCTATATTTTTACAATAAACTTGGTTTTCTCACTTAGTTGTTGCCATTACAAAACCAAATAATTACAAAATTTATAATATTTTAACGCAAATAAAATTTTTACAAAAATATAAAATTCACAAAGCAAACACCAAAATTCTAATTGAAAATTTTGGAAAGTTAATTTACAAACCTTACTTTAATGAGTTTTATGACGTATACCCTTAACGTTGGGTGTCAATTTGTAATTTTATTATAAAATGTTAAATGAATTGCCCCTAAATTGTACTTGACCTTCCAAGCAAATATCCAGTGACATACATATGTATCTATTACATGGACATCGGGTGCTTTCAATTTAAATCCTCTGCAGTATCTTCTTCAAATAATTGAAACATAGGATGTATTCGCTTAGGTAACTACATATATAATCATTGACCAAATAACAATTTAGGTACTACCTCGCTAATAAAACAAATATACTATTCGCAACCGGTTTCGCAAATTTTATTGCATCTTCAGGCGATTAACTACAAGAAAATATAAAAAATTAAGATCCAATAAAAAATTCTTTTACATCACATTAACTCACTAGTCATTTAGCCATTCAGATATTCATTGTAATTACTTCGAGGATACATATGATCGATTAATTAAATATTTAAAACAAGTTTTCCTAAATTTAAAAAATTAAAATTTGTCAATTATTAAAATGTCTTACAGGTAGATAAGTTAAAATTTGTTGATATAAATAGGTGTTTTATATCAGTTCAAACAGCGGCGTGTTGTAGGTTTGTTCTTGCAGGTTTAATAGGATTATATTTTGGTTTTTGGATGTCTTTTTTATTTCGTATAATTCCCATAATTTACGTTTGATGGTGTTGTCTTCTCTATGCAAGATTTTGATATTTCTGCTATCTAACTGGTGTCCTCTCAATAGTAGATGTTTTCCCACTTGTGATTTCTCTTTGTCGCGAATATGTTCTGCGATTCGAGTTTTCAGCTTTCTACCCGTTTCTCCTATATAAATGGCGTTACAGTCCTTGCATGGGATACTATATACACCGCTGCTGTTCATTATTGTTTCAGGTGTTTTGTGTTGTTTAATATGTTTTTCAATGTATTGCTGGTTTTTCCTATAGCAGATATGTTGTGTTCTTCAAAAAATCTTCTTATTTTTCCATTGATGTTGCCTTGGTATTCTAGTGTTCTGTATATTGTTTCTTTTTTATGATTCTTGTCAGCAAAGTAGGGGTGTTCGTATTTGGTGGTTTTCTTTTTAATTAATTTTTCTATGATTTTAATAGGAAATAGATTAGCAATGGCTAGTTGTTTTATAATATTTATTTCGTTTGTTCTGTGTTCCGCTGTGAGTGGAATCATCCATGCTCTATCTATTAAGGCGTGGAAAGCTGCCATTTTGTTCTCGTGACTGTGTTTCGATGTGTACGGTATAAGGGTATCGCTTAGTGTGGGTTTTCGGTAGATGTTAAATTTTATTGTTTCATCTTCAATTGATATGCTCAGATCCATAAAATTCAAGGTTGAGTCCACGTCTCGCTCCATTGTGAAGATAATGTTTTCGTGAATCGTGTTTATTTCCCCATAAAACGTCTCTAATTCTGCTTCTGTTCCGTTCCATATGCATAGTATGTCGTCTACATATCGACGCCATGTGAAGCAGCATTTTTTCGCGAGTGGTAATTTATGTATTTTGGATTCGATATAGTCCATAAAACATTCCGCTAGTATTGATGATAGAGGTGATCCCATGGGTATACCGTCTTCTACTTTATAAAATTCTCCCCCATATGTAAGAAAATTCTGATCTGTAACCAAAGTTATTAGTTTGTTAATACTATTGATGTCTGTTGGATCTAGTCAGGTTGTTTTTAGGAATTCACCAAGCAGTGTAATGGATTCTTCTCGTGGTACACTCGGGTATAGGTTGGTGACATCGAATGAAATAATTTTTGCCCCTCTTGGAATCTTCAGATTGGCCATAAGTTGGGCGAGAGAACTCGAATTCTTTATCGAATATTTTGCTGCATAATCCAGTTGGTGTACTATTATTTGGTTCAGAGCTTGTGCTAATCGATGTGTTGGGGATCCGCATCCTGCTGTTATGGGGCGCATGGGTATCCCTGATTTATGTAATTTTGGTTGAAAATACAATTTTGGTTTGGAGGGTTCATGGGAATTAGTTTCTTGTGGTTTATCTGTAGCATAGTTAAGGTATCTTCGCACTGTTTAATTATCTTCCTTGCTTTAGTTATGAAACCTTCCGTGGGATTGTTCTTTATCTTTTTGTATCCGTTATTGGTCATAAATTCTTCTGCCTTTCTATTGTAATCCTCTTGGTTCATAAGTACTATTCCTGCTCCCTTATCTGCCAAGGCTACTGTTACTTTGTTTTTTGTTATCTTCTTTTTTAAATTATTTATAATTGTGGTTTCGTTTTTTATTATGCTTTTCTTCTTTCTGTGTATTTTTGTCTTCTTTTCCCTGACTTGTTTGGTCTTTTCCTCCTCTAGTAGTTGTATAGCCTTACCCCGCATTTGTTGTTCTTCTCTATTGTATTTTATAATGCTTTCCATATCGATTGCGATTCTTGTTAAATCAGGTCTAGTCCGTTGAGGTGCGTATTTGTGTCCTTTGTTAAGCAGATTACTTTCATCTTCGGATAATTCAATTCTTGACAGGTTCGTGTATCGTGGATAGAATTTGTGAATAATTTCAATGTTTGGGATTCGATGATCGGTGTCTCTATTTTGTTTTTGTATTCGTAGGTATTTCAACTTATTTTTCTTTCTGTTCTGATCCGATTGTCGATATATCTCATTCTCGCCTTTTATGTGTTCGATGAAATGTTGGATCTCTATTGTATGTTGAGCCGCTGTTAGTTGGGTGTAGCAGTGGAATAATTTGTTATCTATACTACTAATCTTTGCATAATGTGCGTGCTTCTCTTTCTGTAACATTTTTGATGCATATGTCCATTTTTGTTCTTCTGGAAGTTTACGTGGTATATTATTTCTGATAAAATTAGGTATTAGTTGTTGCTGAATGCAAGAGTTGATGAAACGGATGTGTTGTCGTTCCGTGATCCTTTTATGTGAATATCTTCTGTAGCTAATTTGCAGTAAGGCCGTACTTGCCATTATGTATTAAATTAATAATTAATATTTATTAAATATTAAATAATAATTGACCAAATACTTTATAATGGTTGCTGATTATTTAAATGTTTTAATCAACATGAACATTAAATTGCATTTTTATGCAATATTACTTTAATATTGGACAAATATTTGTATTTGTGTTCAAATTGCAACTGATCTTATGTTTGTCTCTGCTATTTATTGCGATTTTACCCTACCGATGAGGGCGCCACCGTTTTGGCAAAATGGCTGCGTTAGGCGGTATAGCATGATTTTTTTTCTATTAGAAACGGACACATGTTCATGATTATTATACGATTTTATGTAATAATATCACAAAATTAATATTAGACGTAGTTAATATTTTAAACGCATGGTGGCGTTTAGTTAATGTAAATTCCCAATACTTTCTATCAAAAACGTGACTTGATCTTCAAATTTTTAAAAATTTGTAAAATTTTTTATGACTTTAAAAATGATTCCTAATCAAATGAAATTTGGTGTAAAAATTAGTTCACTATTTCAATATTTGGTGAAAGATATTTTAACCATATTTGTACATCTGTAAATGTCACTTTTAAACGTGTTTGAACGTTTCGTCATTATCTTGGTAATTTAGTTTTTACAATTTGTGAGTTTTTCAAAAGCCGTCCCTAAAGTTCAATATTTATTTAGTTTGAAAACTCCAAAATTACGACTTCAGTTGTAAAAAAACTTACCAGTCGCAAATGTTTCGCTGCAGCAAATAAGAAATCAAATTATATCTTATTATAAGTACGCAGTTCCGTATTAAAGCAGATGGCATATTGCGTAAAGATTTTTGAAGTTTAAATCTTAGAAATGACAATTTGTTTCAACAGATAAGTTTTATTTAAAAAAAAGCTAAGCTGAAAACTAAAAAAGTACCAGCTAAAAATGGTGGAAATCCGTTGAAATATGCGGAAATTATAAACAAAATAAAAATTTAAGTGTCAATTACTTTTGGATTACCGTATTTTTACTGTTTAATTCAATATATTGGACGAAATTGAAGTGTGTAATTTAAAATTTAATAAAAATTGAAATTTACAAATGGTGAAATTCCGTTGAAAATTGCGGTAATTATAAACAGAATAAAAATTTAAGTATCAATTAATACTTAGCTAAAATACTTAGCAAAATTGAAATGTGTAAATTTATGTTGATGGTTCAGAATAAGAAGACACACAATACATACATACATACGAGTAGGTACTTTAAGGTCTATAAAATAATTATTAAATATAATAGGAGTATTTAATATATTTATATTCATATATAATAATACATTTTCAAGAGTTAATATTACTAATAATTTTATAAAATAATTAATAATAATAAAGAAAATTGTCAACTGCAAGTATAATTTTGTTTATTTAAACTTTTATGCGATCTTCTAACCTGTATATTTTTTGTTACCAACTATCACAAAAATACAAAAAAAATTCAAATTTACAATTATTTAATAAAATGCACATTTTTAATATTTTTAGGGCCCATAAAACGCGTAATAGAAAAAATAGCATAAGAAACTCGTTTTATAAGACGTTTTATCACACTTATGTATCCTTTAGAAATCTCCCCGCTACGCGATGCTCGTTTTCTAAACGGATTGCGTGCGTTAAAAACGACACTTATAAAACTAGTTTCTTAATATACTATTTTTTAATTCTACGTTGAGTTTAAGACCAACCAATTATAATTATCATCATGCAGTTTTTTTTATTATAGTTTCATGTCAGTATGTTATTTCAAAAAAGTATATCCTAGGAAACTCTCTTATTGTTAGTATGTATTATATTTAATAGCCAGATATTTAACTTTTGATGATCGGTTCCACCAAAGGCTTGTTAAAACTTAATCCAATGATTAAGGGTTTTTAACAATGAAAATTCATTGTTGCGACATTGTTGAAAATCGTTAATCATAGATTAAGTTTTAATCTGCATTTGTGCAACCCGCCGCCATAAATATACTTTTTTTCCTGACAACCTATTAAATTGATGTTAAATTGAAAGAAATCTTATAATTTTCAATTTTGGCAAATTTATTTCATATTTAGATTTTTCAATAAGAACTAAGAGTTTCTAAAATTTAAGTTCTGTTGCAAAGACTTACGTTCGGAAGGAAGCTTACAGATAACTTTTATAGATTATAATATGTTACGACATTTCGTTTTTGTATTTTTCTGAATCTTCAATGATTTTCCTAAAAAATTAAACCCTTAAAAGTTAATTATAAATCCAGATTAACTGTGGAAAGTTATACGATGTTTACATAGCTGATTTTTTTTTTTTGATAAGGCGGCACATTTTTTACTTTTCATTAGCGTCGATTAGGAAAAGACGACGAAAAATATTCAGATAGCTATATAAAAGTTAATTATATTAAGTTCTTCATTGACAAATTACTTTTTAAATTTAAAGTGTGATTAGTTAGTTGTAATTTCACTTACCATTAGTTCGGAATTATAGTTATCATTTAGTGATTAAAATTCGCACGAACAAAATTCGTGAGCCTTATCTACATGGTAGGAATAGTTCCTTTATGATTACGAGATCAAAATGGATTTGGATCGACTTCTGCTTGGTTTACACTAAATCTTATTGAGTATTAACTAGCGTCAATTTCGTGCAACACCTGATGTCTTCGCTGCCCATAAGATTACTACACTTCATCAAAAAGCACCAGAAACATGGCTGTAGCAATTGCATTTTCGCATTATATCATTTTCAATATTATTGTTTCAATTTCCCACAATTTCTTATATGATATTTTTAAATACTTATTTGGTGACTATTATTGCAGTAAAAGTCAAAATTATTTTTTTATGTTATACCTTATAAGTAGTTGTAATAGATACAAATTTTTCTAACATTTTTAGGGTCGTATTCACTAACTTGTCCTTTAGATAAAGATCCCTTCCGTAAAGGCAGGGTACCTGAAAGGATCCTTTTAAAAACGCATTCACTAACTCATCCTTTAGGTAAATTTTTGTGCCTAGCAGTTGTCGTTACGTAAAGGCAAGACTAATGTTTTTAATCGTAATAGTACACGTGGAGTATAAACAATAATGTGTTTTCATTGGTTGATTTCAAAACATAACCTATACAAATTTGACGTTTAACCTTTTAAATAATGTATAACATTATTATGTTAAATAATTGGACGAGTATAATAATAAATTAATAAATTGTGTATTTGAATTAAAATTCAAATAATTGTGTAAAGTATCAATCTGCTCATAAGGAATCATGAACTATAGTATATAATGGAATTCAACCACAATAATTAATTTGTTAAAAAACATCACAGAAGTAAAATGTAAGGCTAGGTAAGCCTTTAAACATAAATTTATTAAATAGTTGAATATTTTTTCAATTTTTAAATTGTCTTTCATTTTAGAGAATCCTAAATTCCTTGACCATTCGGTAAACCCAATTATACCGGGTGTGCATACATTATTTATGAACGATGAAGATACTACTCTCCTTACTATTGCAATTTAAGGTATTGACAAGTAATGATACCAGTAATAATATATTGAAGAGTCTCGAGAACAAGTTGGAATCCTTGGTGAAATTGGAAAAAGAAAGATTGAATTTCGATAAATTAAAATTTTATTTAAAAAATAAAAATTGATTACATAAAATTATTTTCAATAATGTTATTTCAAGTGCGCCTTCCTAACGCTAGTAGGTTGTTATTATTTAATTCGTCGTTCAATTCTTCTTCGATTTCGATTTCATCATGAAAAAAATCATCATCGATTACTGCGTCCAAATTATGCAATCGCATTATGTTATGTAGTATCCCACAGGCATAAATAATTTTATTTACAAATTGGGGGTGATAATTTAAAGCTCTATCGTTATTCAGACACCTCCAGACACATTTTAGGACACCGATGCATCTTTCTACACTATTTTGTGCTTTCGACGAATTAATGGGTGTGTTTTTAAACTGTACCGGTTGCTCGAGCAGTAATTGCTCAAACCAAAGTTGAGCAGGTTAGAACTGCTTAGCACAGGAGCATTACGATCCGGTGGATGAAAATTTGCTCGAGTAATGCGTTCGAGCAGAGTGGAGGAGTTTTAAAACTACCGATGACAGTAGATGGAGTAGTTTAAAAAAGCACTTTTTTTGTTCGGGTGCTCGAACAGCTGCTCGAGTAGTTTAAAAACACACCCATTGGCTCGAAACGAGGATGTACAATTCCTAAATATGTCAGGAACAACAAATTCGAGTAAAAAGAAATAAAAGGATTTCTGAAACTTAGCAGTATTAGCAAGTAACGATACTAATAATGACACCTTAAAAAGTATCGATAACAAGTTGGAATCCTTGCTGAAAGTGGAAAAAGAAAGATTCGAATTGAAAAAACAAAGACTGGAAGTGGAAAAAGAAAGACTGGAAGTGGAAAAAGAAAAAGTGAATTTCGATAATGTAAAATTTTATTTGAAATATTCACAATTTCAATAAAAATTGATTAAACAAAATTATTTTGAATATTATTCCGAGTGCGTCATCCTAATGTTAGTAGATTGTTATTGTTTATTATCGCGGGCATAAATAATTTTAATTACCAATATAACTTTTAATTATTTTTTAATTAATTAAAATAATTTTTAATTTAAAAACAAAACGCATTAGGCAAAATAAATTTTACTATTTTTAATTTTTAAAATTTTTCACGTTGCAAGTTCACTTTCACTATACAAATGTCACTTGAATTTCTTCAAAAGACGCCTACTGACCATCCCTTAAGTAAAGGATCAACTTGGTGTATTTTGACGCTGATAAGGGATCCTTTAGAGTTACAGAATGCGCAAATCCTCTACCTGAAAGCATCCCTCGCCACGCCGCTACGTAAAGATCGTTCTTAAAGGACGGCCTCTTGCTAAAGGATCCTTTAATATTACAGAATACGTTTTGCCTTTACGTAAAGGCATCCTTTCCGTAAAGATCCCTTAAGAGTTAGTGAATACGACCCTTAGTCTGATTGTTTGGGTAAATATGGAAATAAATGTATAAAAAGGATGTTTGTAACATGGATGATACCTACCACAAAAGATCGCATCGCTGAATAAGGCAGCGATGACTCGAACCTTTATAAATCATAAGGAAAGTCTTAAGAAATATTGCATTGTGTTAACATCGAAACTGTTGGTCATGTGCATGGACTTAGAAACTTCTACTAAGTCTTAGAAACTTCTTCTGGTGATATGGGGCTTACTGGCGATTTTAGATAGAATTTTTGTACGATATAGCTATTAACATATGAGCGATAGAAAGAAAGCCATATCAGTTTTAGCAATAAATCAGAACGAGCGATAACGAGTTCTGATAGCTAAATCTGATATGGCTTACTTTTTACGCGAATGATGTTATGCATTTTTTATCCAACACGGGTCCTTTCCAAAATAAAAATATAAAGTGATAAGTAACAAAAATACCACTTTTAAAATAAACAGTAACTTATTAAGTATCTTATCAAAGCATGTGACATCATTATATGAAGATGAAGCAAGATAAAGTCAGCAGAATTGTAATCTAATCAGCTAATACGTCACCAGACAGCCGAAGCTATGTGTATGAAATAAAAGTAACAACGAAGCGAAAGGTAAATTTACATAAGCAAATAATAACAACACGGCGAAAATACACATATACGTTGTTATAACTAGCGATATCGTGGTTACTTAATATCACACCGCCTATTGCACATTTTCTCTATCTAGAATTTACCGTATATGCTATACTTTCGATAGTGTTGGATGAAAAATTCATGTCACTGCTCAAGTTTGTGTTATATAGGGTTTTCCATTAAGAGCGCCCCAACTTTTTTTTAAAATAAAACAAGGATTTTATTAGAAATTCAAGGTGAAATATATTTTTTCTGAAAGTACATTTAATACCCTTATAGTCCGGGAGCCCGCGTGCATGGGAACTAAACCATAAGGAACTAAACCAAAATTTTTGACCATACAGGCTGAAAGGACATTAAAAATTAGTAATAAAACTGCCCGTCTGCCACTCGAGAGTGGCAGCGTTAACTTGGGAGCGGCGCGAGAAAAGAGGCATTTTTGAGGTTGAACTAAACCATAGGGTACATAGACAATTTTTATATCAAAAGATTGCTTTTTTTGTGTATTTTTCAAATATACTATGACAGACGGTTTTAAGTGCAGCCTTCATGACGGCAGACGCGTTTGAAAATATCGAGCGAGCGAGAGTAATGCGCGGAATAGCATAACAAACAGAGATAGACTTTCGTCTTGCTTGCAAATGAGATTCGGTAGATGTAATTCACTTTAATAAGTAGGTACTACTTACAAAAAATCATTGTAAGTGATTATTTTTTTGTTTTTCGAAAAGACTCGTATTAACATTCTCTTTCCCAAGGCCAACTTTGAAAATTAGGGTTTTTTAATTTTATGATAATTTATTGTTTGTGCTCTTATTTACAAATAGAAAAAAAAATTCACGCAATATTCTTTTCAAGTCCTATTTGATGTCTCCCGCAGGCAACACTAGAACTGAGGAAGTTAAAAATAAAAATATTAATTACTTTTTAAATACACAGGGTGGCGCAAAATGAACATTGTAGTTTGAATTATTTATAATGATTTAATTTAAGCGACAATTGTTTTTTTTTAATTACAGTATTTTAATGGGGAATTTTTTTGGTTTAATTATGAAAAATTATATCTCGCAAGTGGTGGCCATTTTTGCTTCGCATATTCGTGCTCTTTCCATAATAACCTGCCCCAAAATTTGGGATGTTATATCCTCGAATTCACCGCGAATATAGTTTTTTAATGGCAGGATGGTCCTTGGCTTATTAACGCACTTTTTCTTTCAAATATACCTAAAGAAAATAGCCAGGAGCGGTTGTTCGATTGTGTATTGTTGCATTTAAAATACCCTAAGGCCCAGTTTTTTAATCGTAAGTTAATCTAAATTTTAGGGTTAACCTACGTTTATGACTACCTGAATGGTCGGAAATCTAAGTTAACCTTTAAATTTGGGCTAACCTAAGGTTAACTTACGATTGAAAAACTGGGCCTAAGTCTTTTTCACAAAATACTGAAATGAAATTTTACAAAAATAATAAATTAAAAAGTTATAGGGAATTCAAACAACAACGTTCATTTCGGGCCACCCTGCATTTTCATTATGTAAAATTAAAATTTGAAAAGCAATGGAAACAACATCTACAAAAAGTAGCTTGAGAAAAACTAATTGTAGTTGAATCTTCATTGTTAATTTTTGGTCTGTAGACTAAAAGTAACGGTAAAAATTGTACTTACTTGCCTACTGACCAAATTACAAACATCATATTTTTAAAGTCGATAACAAATTTTTTAATACCAGTTAATCGAAGACAATTCCACGCTCTATGCCGTTACTCGCATTGAATCAAAAAGTTGAATCTGCTGCTTGCTTTTTTCTCAATTTTAGTTAAAAGCTGATTTTCTTGATACAGAAAATAGTCGCTTTAAGAATTCAAACGGATATTTTAAATTTAATAAAAATCGACTATTTTCTAAAATTTGCACAAACATAAATAAATTGATGATTCTTATTACCATAGCAGTGTAATGTGGTCTGAAGAAGTTCAGCGAATCATCGGAAGCTTTGCCATATACTATGCAGAGCGTAGTCAACTTATTTTGTCGAAGCCAAAATCACATACTAGGAAATTTAATTAATGGTTTCCCGTCACCTTCCCGATAGTCCACAAAACTATTAGGCTTTAGATCACAGCAATGTATTCAAGACCAAGATTTGAACCAGGATTACCCACTTCCCAGTCGGCCAGTATAGTCGTAAGGTATAGTCCATAAAGTACTTGTTCAAGTTATCGAAAATAGATAACCTTTATTGAATTTGCAATTTTTAAAAATATTATATTAATTACTATGTTTATCTTCTATAAAGTCACAAAGACAATTATAATAGATACATTTTTGCAATCAATATAATTACCCCCGTAATTACCATTGGGTGATAAACTTTTGTAGCCTTTATTGTACACAACTAATGCTTTTTTACCAAATTCTACAGTTTTTCGACTGTCTGTCTGCACAAGTTCATGAAATCAAAAATTTAATTGTGATGATTATTAATCTTTAAATTAAAGTTTTGATATTATTATATTTCAGAAGTTAAGGTTTTATATATTTTTATAAGCTAAAAGTAAAAAGTTGATTTTCTTGTGACAAAGACAATTCTTATACGATTTTCAAATTTATGCTATAATAAGTTTCGGTTTTTTCACTTCTACGTATTCTAATTGAAATAACTTCACTTCAATTTGTTTAAAGCCTTTAGTTCTTGATCATTCAAGACCATTTTATCAAGAATTCAATGAAGGAACAATAAAATTCATAATATTACCAATAATTTTTTTATGGTATATGACTTATGTTATAACAAAGAAAATAATCACTTTAATGATTTGATATACTTATTGAAGTGAATTACATCTACCGAATCTCATTTGCAAGCAAGGCGAAAGTCTATCTCTGTTTGTTATGCTATTCCGCGCATTACTCTCGCTCGCTCGATATTTTCAAACGCGTCTGCCGTCATGAAGGCTGCACTTAAAACCGTCTGTCATAGTATATTTGAAAAATACACAAAAAAAGCAATCTTTTGATATAAAAATTGTCTATGTACCCTATGGTTTAGTTCAACCTCAAAAATGCCTCTTTTCTCGCGCCGCTCCCAAGTTAACGCTGCCACTCTCGAGTGGCAGACGGGCAGTTTTATTACTAATTTTTAATGTCCTTTCAGCCTGTATGGTCAAAAATTTTGGTTTAGTTCCTTATGGTTTAGTTCCCATGCACGCGGGCTCCCGGACTATTAATGATGGAACACAACATCATTTAAATACCCTTCACAAAAACGTTGTAATTGCTGAGATCGGCGCGGAATTAAAACATTTGGATCATTTGCAACACTCTCGTACAGCAGCAATATTCTCCTCAGTTCTTGCATTTCTTTGTCTCACTGGCACGGGAATATTTTGGAGAAAAAATGTTGACTCAAATTCTTTCACTAATCTTTCAATTGTCCTTTTGTCAGGATTTTATCACAAATGGCAAGGATAACGACCGAAAATTGGTGTTAATTTACGTAAAGTAATCGTAACCATTTCATTTCCTGAAATAACCAGATCATTTGCAACACTCTCGTACAGCAGCAATATTCTCCTCAGTTTTTGCATTTCTTTGTCTCACTGGCACGGGAATATTTTGGAGAAAAAATTTTGACTCAAATTCTTTCACTAATCTTTCAATTGTCCTTTTGTCAGGATTTTATCACAAATGGCAAGGATAACGACCGAAAATTGGTGTTAATTTACGTAAAGTAATCGTAACCGAACAAGAATTTTGGTAATAAATTTTTATTATTTACAAGCGTTGTTCCAGCGTGTATCTTTCCATGATGAAATGGCTGACATTAAATAACACTAACGTCAGCAAATGACATTTCTAAATGTCATTTAAGTGTCCCAAATAGTAATTCGAAATTGGGGCGTCCCTATTGGAAAACCCTATACAACACGATTTTATTTACATGTAATCGGTTAATAATAATTTACAATTTTTCTCGTGATATTAGATTTTCTTACTTTATACACTGAAAAAATTATTTATTTGAACTTTAGTGTAATAATAATAATAATAATAATATAGTCTTTATTCTCATGAGTTGTAGTACATTATATACATATAACTGATACATTCTCTTTGAATTTACAGAAATAAGTACAATATTATATTATGGAAAATACAATGTATGAATCAAATATAAGCAGCCAACCCATGAGTAAGGGCAAAGTTCAGAATGGTCAAATAAAGCTTTATAATTGGCCGATATATTATTTTGAAACAATTTTTAATATTGATGAAAAATCTAGTGAATGTAAAAACTCCAGATTTTAAAGTTTATTCTTGCATGTTTTCTCTGTATGTATTTGTGTTTAATTCGTAATCATTTTTAATAAATCACTAAATATTTCATTCAAATGATAATTGATTTTAATGCCTAAACTAATTTCAGAAATTCTTCAACAGTTTGCATTTCAAATTTTATTTCTTATACACGTGGTAAACACTTAATTGATTATTAATTTTGCAAAGCAAAATAAATTTTACGAAACTCCTAAAACCAATGCAAGTTATGGTGTTTGCAACCCTAGAGCACCAATTTGTTGTATACAGTTAGCATTTAAAGTCTAATATAACTGGCGTAAAATTCCAAATAATAAAATAAACTGAAAAATAAAATTCACAACACTAGCGCTTTTCATCAATCTCACAAAAGTCCGAGGCAGGTGTGACTAATAAAAGTGGCATTGCAATGTGTTACCTACTTAAATACATCTGTTTTTTATATTTTAGAAATGTTCACTTACAAAATGGTCGGACCTGAATTTAAATTTACCTGAATAGTTGACATTGTAATGAAATAATTTTAGGTAGTAGTATATAAATTTATAAAACTTTAAAATAAGTTTGTGATCATGGTGAAAAATTCACCGAAACTGCAGTAAAATGATTATGTTGTTGAATAAAGAAGTGGATACAATATTTAATATTAAAAAGTAATTATAAACTTGCTTGCTTAACTTGAATATATTTATGAAATGTAAAAATGTTCAATTCAAGAAAATTAGTAACTAAATAATATTGAATAAAACAAATTTTCAATTTTACCTTTTTAAAATCCGAGCTAATATAATGATTGAAAATAAGTTGTGGTTCTCGGGTAAAATCACTACAAAAAATATTAATGAAGATATCATCTCCCAGAATCAATAATAATTTCTCCAATTGTGAACCTATACATACATACCTATTACATAATATTCTTATTACGAGTATGTTCCAAAAAGTAATTTTAT
This sequence comes from Cantharis rufa, assembly GCA_947369205.1. Taxonomy (NCBI): domain Eukaryota; kingdom Metazoa; phylum Arthropoda; class Insecta; order Coleoptera; family Cantharidae; genus Cantharis; species Cantharis rufa. Next base: position 18,598,979 of record OX376304.1, on the reverse strand, counting down.
GAAACAAGGTTTCAATCAATATTCCAGATTGTTTGCGTATTGTACGATTGAGCACGAGAAGAATTAAGTGAAATTACAAAAAGGTATCTAAAGCCTATAAAGTTCTACAAGAAATGTTAAATGTTTTGTACAAGTAATAAATTGAACGTTTGATATTACTAAGCTTACCTATACAAATGAAAGTATTAGCTTTTTGCAAAGTCGTTATTTATGTATACCTAATTTTGAAATTTTTCCTGTCACACTTAATGCAGTAGCAATAAAAAAAAAGAATAATGTAAAAATCTACCAACAACAAATTATCTACCTACGGATAAGTTAGTTGTAATATTATATAAAACATTTTTTCAAGTTTTAATTGAATTTCTTTCATTTTTGTTATCTAGTGGGTATCCTTATGAAAATATTTAAAAAGTTTAGAAGATAAAAATATCTCAATGAAATTCAATTAATTTTTGAAAACCTACCTATTTATACATAAATAAATTTTTGACTGCGGTTACTGTCTTTTCAAACCGTCTTTGTTAAGTTTTAATATACTTTTTAAATTATTTTAGACATACGTAATAAGGAAAAGCGGGAAAATACGGAAATTGTGGTGTTACTACTCTCTCACATGGTTATTTCTTATAAATTAGTGTTCGATAACTCTTGCAATAGCTACTGGAAATTGCACATATACAATATATTATGTTACGTAAATAGTACATAACTGGAAAATGTATACATTTACTGGTAAATATGTACAGGTTCCATGGGGGTTAGTATGAGAGCGTTGAATAATGTAAAAGACATAGTCTGTAGAAGTGAGTCGACAAATGCAGTTTATTGCAAACAAAATCAATATAACAATATTTAAAAAAATAACTTAATATTATCGAAATGCTACAGTAGAAATTTGTGCTGAAATAAAAATTAAATTTAATTATTGTGCTGTTTTTAGTTTGCAATAAATTATAGTTTAATAAAATTAATTTAAAACTTAAATATTTTTTTTATTTATTTATTTCTATTTCCAATTTATTAGAACACATATATAAGTTGGTATTTTGAATTATAATTTGAATTGAATTTGAAAACTAATTTATTGTAAAGTTTCAATATACCATTACCAACAGCACTTGGTATATGTTCAGATATACCTAAATCTCTTGGGAAAAGTACATTTTATGTACATACATTTACCATAAGCGTCAGCGTAAGTGGCGTAAGTTTACCGGAAAATGGCACTTAACCGGTATTATACATACTTCTTCCGTAACATACATATTAGATACCACATAACCTTTAGTTTTATATACCTACATAATATTTAGTTTGTTTCTAATGAAATGTAATATAAGTTATATCTTTTAATCCGAGAGCTCCCCCTAAAATAATTTTAAAACATTTTATAGCTATTTTAAGAATATATGTAATATATTCAATTTTCGCTCTTGAAGAATTATGATCATAATATCCATTCATTGTCGCCAATACATTGTACCATTGCCATTTAATTCCTACCGTTTTATCGTCAGGACATTTTATGTTCAAAATAATTTATACAATAATACAGGCGATGATAGGGTTGGCGATAAAATGATTCCATAATGAAATTGACCCGGCGATAAACCGACTTAACTCGCGCTCTATACATCCTCGCTCTTAATCATAAAAAATATTTAGATAGGTTACTTGAAATAATTATTGTTGGTAAAATAATTTATTTTAATAGAATAGATACAGTATACATATAGTGCAATTATAATTTGCTTGAATAAGTTGCAAATGCTATAGTTTCAAGTTCTTTAAAACAATTTTAATACAACCACCTCAGCGAAGCTACATTTGGAATGTATAGTTAATTATAATATAGAACATAAAGTTTAGAGTACCATATCTGTATGAATTATTATAACAAATGTATAATAAGGTACCCGTGGTAGTGAGAAATTATTGTAATTCATTAGTTTTAAGAGCACCGAGTATTTTAAACAGTGCTTATAAACTTTAAATGCACGGTGGCGCTTATTATTTCAAAGGCAAAATTATTTACTTTAAATTACTACTTTAAATTAGCATATTTATAAAACATTTATTGTTAAGATGCATTCTGAATTGGGTTCATAATAAAAAATAAAATAGCGAATTAAAATTTTATTTTTATTTTCGCACTAGCGCATAGCGGTTGTGTTGTGTGTATAAAAATTCAAAATTTGATTTTACCACCTTACCTGCTATTGCTAAATTAAAAAGAAGCTTTTTAATCATAGACATATAAAACCCACGAAGAACTTTAAATGTTATTCTTGATTGTCTCAAATTTTCAACATGAAAAGAAATTAATACTTGGCTTAATAGTAGTGTATGCAATAAGGGAAAAATAGTAAATATCAATGAACGAGTAAACAGGTTTAAGCTCAAACCGCCCGGATAGTGCGAGAAGCTTAGATCATACGTATAGTAATTACATTGCATCAATGCATTGGAGTAGGTCACTTCGTATCTATGCAATACATATGATCTAAGGCTAAAAGTCTCTTTTTTTTGTAATTTTTGGGGACTGTAAGGTATTCCTCGTACGCATCGTACTTAATTAATAAAATGTTATTTGATTTGATTATTTGAAAAGCAGCATAACTGGTAACAATAAAGCTTATGAGAGAAATCTTAAGAAAAATCGTACGAGATATCCTAGGGTGAATGTAAACTGGGCCAATTGTAAACTGGGCCAAATTTAAAAAATGGGCCAAATTTAAAAAATGGTAAACTGGGCCAAAGGTACTTTTAACTAAAATTATGAAAGTAGTAAACTGGGCCAAATACAAATTTAAGATAAAAAAAGGGGTGCAGGCAGGGTGTGCCTGTGTGAATTGCTTTTTGATATTATTTCAAAAAAATATCAGAAACTAACTGTAACCTACCGATGGATCTACATCCTCGTGCTCGATCTACCTTTCCGCGCATGTTTTTTATTGTGGATCCGTGTATTGCCATGGTTGTCTTTGTCAAAGACTAGACCCATTAAAAATATCCCTGAAGGCCGAAAAAACTCGCCAAAGGTAGAACTCGAAAAAGGTGAAACTCGTTTCAGGGTGGATCCAAAAGTGCGAGGTGCGAAGGGAATCCACTTTAAAAACAAGTTTTGCATTTGTAAAATATAATTAGTGTCAAGGATTTGTTGGCATTTAATATACATATAAAAACCGCAGAACTATTTTTTATGGTGGATCCGTGTATTGCCATGGTTGTCTTTGTCAATACTTGAATTTGACAAAGACTAAACAAAAAATAAAAATAAAAATAAAATTCATATATTGCTATGATCTTTACAATTTTAAAACCGTTTACTTTTTAATAAATGGACTCGTCCATTTAAAATTTCTGCCTTGCAGATGTTCACGCCGCGCTCACACTTCAAATAAATTTTACGGCTCACCTTGAATAATTCTTGATTTTAATTTTATTATTTAATATTTTAAACTTTTAATTTCCATTTAACTAAAACACCTTTTTATCAAAATTTACTTTTATTTTAAAAGTATTTACAATATTCTTATTTAATTATTATTAGAGCGGTTTGCGCTCGACTTCGTGGCTTCACCATTCCACGCAAAGTAAAGTTTCATTTTTATCGTTCCCAGCAACAGCGCCAAAACAATTGGCGGGCAAATACAAATTTTAAAAATAAACAAAATATCGCCAATTATTTCACTAATTAAAATCATGACAATATATTCGATATACAATAAATGTTAAGATGATCAAATGTGTATCGCATAAAATTCCAATTCGAAGAAATGCTCATTCGAATAAATGTTAAATAAACAAAATTCCGGATACGCTGACATATATAATTTTTCAATCAATACTTTTTGCTTTCGGCCCAATGTACCATTTTACAAATTTTAGTAAAATTTGTTTTTGGCCCAGTTTACCATTTTCAAAATTTTAGCAAAATTTGCCTTTGGCCCAGTTTACCACTTTCAGGTAATTTCTTGGCCCAGTTTACATTACCAAATTTCCTATGATAAATCGACTAGTGTAAAGTAATGCGAGTAATGTGTAATAGTCGCTGTCACTTTTCTAATCCATGTAAAAATAAGTAACCTAATGTTTATAGGTTTATAATTTTTATTCTTATGTAAAATATTCAACGAGCTATGTTTTAATAAATGGTTCTTTTAAAATTATCTATTTAAAATATCGTTTTTTACATTGCCTAGTCAATATGAGTCTGTTACATACTCAAAAAGCACATTAACTAACAATATAGACAATTTGCAAATTGCCTGAAACACCGTAGCCATTTTGCAGATTGCCTAAAGTACTAGTGAATTTGCATAGCAGCTGACGACTCAGTGGGTTTGTAGATTACCTAAGAATTTTGCAAATTGTCGGATTTCGCAAATTGTCGGTAACATTATACATATACCTAAGCACAGCAGGTAAACACCTGATGGTGTTTTTGCATTTGCAGAATAAAATTCCTGGTAAATGATACTTTATTAGGTGAACTGTAGTACTTTGTGTTATTATTTATTAATTTTATTATTTTATTATTATTTATTATTTCCTTAAGTAACCATATGTTTATACCCTTAAATAACAGTTTCTAGGTTGTTTTTAATTATGTGATCGTGCTGTATTATCTTTTTCTTTAAATCAACAAAATATGCAATTATATATAATATGTTCTTAAACCTAAAATATGCGTGTTTGTCCAAAAAGTAACGAAATATGCAAAATTATGCGACGAAAACTTTTATAGTTGACATGTAGGTAATATGAAACGAATTTGTGGCAAACCAGAATTACAATATGCACTTTCCGAACAAATATGCAAAAGCCTAAAGTTCCGAGCCCTGGTTATAATAAATCAAAATGTTAAAATGATGCAAGAAATAAATTTCACATCAGTGATAAGCGAGATGAATTTTGGCGTATTTGTTCCGCCTATTAATATAAGCAACTGCACGTATAAATTGTTCGTACATTAAAATAAGGAAAAAAAGGAAAATAAATTAAAGTAAATAGGTGAAAAACCATTCTACATTAAAAATAATCCTTATTATATGACCGATATCTAAAACCATATTGCTCTAGAAGAGCAGAAATCTTTGGGCTTTGGTAAAACTTGGAAGACATTTGACTACTTTAAGTCATCCTGTAGAACGATAGAAATAGAAAGGTACGGATTTAGAACTGCAGCATTCTCTGTTTTTAAGTAATAGTCATAAGCCATTCCACTTTAAAAATATATTCTTTTGGGACAGGAAGCCCTATTTTAGGTAAAATTCTGAAACTGTTTCACTTTAAAAACAAAAAATCTCTTGTAGAATGTCCAAATTCGATAGGTACTGATCTAGAAGAACCAGAGTCTCAATTTTGAAGTAAATTGGAATACAATTAATAAAATCTAATTAGAAATAAAATTATTGTTTAAAATTTTTTACTGCTTAAAACCCGCAACACTTCGGTCTTGAAGAAAATTATTTACCTATTTACATGATTATATTTACATTACTGTTAATGGAATAGAGCTAAACCTCACTCATTCCGAACAACTGTGTATGTGTTTCTTGCATTAATAATCCAAACTGTAATATCGTTTATTTCCGAAAATAATATTTTACTTTTTTACTTAGTTCCAAAAATAATCGATATTTGACGTTCATCCTAGTTCCTTAAGTTTAGTTGCTTCAGTTTAGTGTTATCTACTATATATTCAGTCGCATTTGTAATGTATCAATCAATCAATCAATCAATTATTTATTAACCACAACGCATACAAATGGTTTGATAAGTCGAACACATACAATATTAAAAAAAAAACAAAAATACAAAAGAATCACCAAAAATTCACGAAGGAGCAGTCGAGGCACAACACTACGCCAAGTAATCACTAACCCTGTAGAAACTTTGCTCCAAGAGCATATTTCTGAGCTTACTCTTAAAAAGTGACAATGTTGCTGCACTTTTAATATCGGCAGGCAGCTTATTATAAATTCTAACACCCATACATCTAGGTCCCAAATCAGAAAGATTCAAGCGATGCTGAGGAATCAAAAGTTTGTGCCCAAATCTGGTGTCGCGGCAATGCACACCAAAAGCAGTGGAAAAACTAGACAAGTTCTCCCGAACATACATGGCAATCAGCTGTATGTATAAACAAGGCAGAGGCAAAACACCAAGTATTCTAAAAATGGGCTTACATGACTCCAACCCACCAACACCCACCATGCACCGCAAAATACGCTTTTGAATAATGAAAAGCTGCTTTGCATGCCCAGACATTCCATAAAAAATTAGGCCATATGCCAAGCGCGACTGTACTTCCGCATAATAAAAAGATTTAAGAACCGATAAGTTCAACACCGTCCTAAGCGTTCTCACTTGAAAGCACACAGAACTAAGCTTATTTGCCACTGAAGCACAATGTTCACCCCACTGCAAAGTCTCCTCAACATGTAGTCCCAGAAATATCGCAGATTTAACTTCGCGAAGCTCACATCCGTTTATATTAAGATGTGCAACATCCCCCCTAAAAATTTGACCAGCATGAAAAATCATATACACGGTTTTGTCTGAGTTCAAATAGAGCCCATTGGCACAGAACCATTGAAACAAAATATCAAGGATTTCCTGTGTCCGTCTAAAACAGCCCTCCAAATCAATATCGTCAATGACTACCGAGGTATCATCGGCGTACATCTCTATGATTACTCCAAGAACGAATCTTATAAGATCATTAATGAAAATTATGAACAGCATTGGTCCCAGAATGGAACCCTGTGGTACTCCCATATTAACAGGACTGTCGTCAGAAAAAACTCTATCCCGGTTACAACCCTTCCGTCTTATAAAAACTCGCTGAGTGCGATAAGACAAATAAGATTTGAACCAGCAGTAGGCAACGCCTCTTATACCATATCTATTTAACTTTGCCAACAAAAGATCATGCTGAACACAATCAAAGGCGCGGCTGAGATCACAAAAAACGCCAATTGTTTTTCTACTGTTTTCCAGAAGGGACAAAGTCTGATTAAAAAAGCTCATTATGGCAGTTGTGGTAGATTTATGTTTCAAAAAACCATGCTGATTGTCAGATATTACATCATCCTTATGTAAAAATGCCATAACTCTATCATGCATTGCATACTCAAATATTTTTGAAAAAACCGAAAGCAAAGATATGGGCCTATAGCTAGATAAAAGTTTAGGATCACCTTTCTTTAACACTGGACATACCGCAGCAACCTTAAATATCTCAGGAAATATGCCGTTAGTGAGAGACTGGTTTATTAAATACGTTATTGGAGCAACAAGACTGTATTTATGCTTCTTAATCAAGCCGCTTGGAAAACCATCGACACCACATGCACTTGTGCAACTCAGACGATCAATGATACCTAGAGTCTCCATTTCGTCAAAAGGAAGAACTGCCATCGTATGCAAACTCATTTCAATGTGGCCCAACTCAGGTCCAGCGTGTGGAATCATATCCCGAATACGAATGGGCGCACGAATAAAATAATCATTGAACAGGTTGGAAACCATGTTCGGATTGCAGATAATCTGATCACCCACCTGGATTTTAATGTCACAGCCGCTAACACCAGACTTGCTGTTACGCGCATGAATAATCTCCCAACCAACCTTACCTTTATTATCAGCAGCAGCTATCATCGAGTTATAATAATCAAATTCAGCCTGCGAAACCAAAGCACAGTGCTGCGCCTTTCTCTGCTCATAAATAGGTTTCAAAAAAACATACTTTCTAGATAAAACATATAAATCATTCAAATTAGAATTAGACCGAGTTACTTGAGGAGTAATCCATTTATGTGCATCATGCCTTTTACGCACCAAAACGGGTGGAAAGCATAAATTTACATGAAAACTCAAAGCATCAATAAAACTTACAACCTTATCATCAACGCAGGTTGCGCGATACATCTCATGCCACTCCTCTAGACAGATGCAATCAAAAAATTTAGCATTGCGATTTACGTTGTTAAAGCATCGCGATAAGAAAGAATTCCTACTTTCATACGGCTTAGAACGTTCCACATACAAAAGCAACAATAACTTGTGGTCTGAAAGAAATGTATCACTCACCCGCGCTTCACACTCAAATGTAATGCTGGTAAAAATAATATCAATTGCTGATGATGACAATCCCACATCACGCGTTGGCCCAGTAGAAGCAGGAGACATCCCATAAGCAGTCATCAAGTTCAGAAGATCAGATTTGGACCTAGACTCAGCTAGAAGATCTACATTAAAATCCCCTCCCAATATTATTGGTCGACTTTCTTGATAAAGAGATTCAAGTACATCCGCGAGCAAGTTCAAAAATACCGAAAATTCACCAGTAGGTGCTCTATAAACTATAAGCACTATCAAAGGACCATATTGTTGTGAATTCCAGATTGCACCACATATTTCAAAATCACCACACACACATACTGCCTCTAAATCAAGAGGACTCATGTCCAGGGCATCACGTGACCAGATACCCACACCACCACCTCTGCAAGTCTTACGACAGTAACCACTAACAAATTTGTATCCGACAAGAGCAGTTGCATTAACAGTCGATTCCGATAACCAATGCTCTGCCAAACCAATAAAAGGCACTTCGATACATTCATCTTTCAGTGTGACGAGCAGCTGACTGTGTTTGCAATTAAGAGAACGAATGTTTAGAAATAACAAGATTTGCACAAGCTGCAACTCATCACCCTTAACACAAGCATTGTTCTCGGTCTGCATACTTTCACTACGCTGTAGACCAATCCGAGGCCTGTGGTCTAAAAATATAAGGCCTAATTTCGATATCCTTGGGCCACATTGCTGGATTCATGACTATCTGTTTATCTTCACTATTTATTCCCAATCTAAAACATGCAAATATACCTCGGGTTGGCAGCGGATCCACATTAAAATTTCCATTAGGAAGTATTTCAGCAACGTGCTCCTGTATTTTACGCAGCTCCGTCCCTTTTCTCAAGCGGCCAACAAAAACCCAAGTTTTCCTCTCCATAGCCATCAATCCAGATTTAAAATCAGCCACCGAACCACTACCATAGATCGATCTTTTAGATCTTCTCCTTCTGACTTGAGTAAATCCATCACTTGCATTGAAACCACCTGCTACAATATTACTATTTCTTTCACCGTTATCAGCTCTTGTAGATGCATTCAAATTAGATGCAGTTTCAAGCGTCGAAGTATTCACAATCGAGTCGGAAACCTCATCTCTACGAGCAAGACCAACACCACCACTTACAACTGCTTTCTTACTAGCAGCAGCATAAGGAACTTCTTTAACAGGATTAGGGATGTTTTTTATAATAAGATCATTCTTAACTGCCTGTACATACTGCTTCTTACAGACATTTAGCGAGGATTTCATAGTGGTCACCTCACGCTCCAACACCTGAATCTTTGTATCCTTAGCTCGAATCACTTCAGCCATATCTGTTATTTTCTTGGTTAACGATTCAAGTTTACCACTCATTGTGCGTTGCTGCTCCAAAAGAAGGTCAATCTTCTCTTCCATACTCATTTCACATGAAGCACTGATAATCGGATTATCCTTCATCACATTAGTAGCTGCATTTCCATCTGTCATAATGGGCATGTCCTTATAGGTTATGTTCAAAGTACAATCACTACATTTCCACGCTTCAATATCACCACTAACATTCATGTCTGAGAATATCTCGGTCGAGATCCCTATACACTCAATATGAAAAGAACCACTACAACCACCAAAACAACTGACAATATCTTCGTATTTATTAAACTTTCGCTTACATTTATTACAAAGAGTTGCTCACGTACGTGGCGCCATCTTTTTTCCAATAATATAAATATGGGGCTATTAAGCTGTATCCGAAAATAATTTTGCATATTAATTGTATTTTTATGCATTTTTATGCATATTTTTGAATATTAATTGCTTTTCAGTGCAATTTATTCTATAATTTGTTTATTATATACATACAACTAATCAATAAACTGCTTAAATAAATTTTTGTAGGGCTTATTTCTAGGTTTCAGCATGCTTTTCACTAATGTAAATTTAAAATATTTTCAATACCCAAAAATAGCAAAATGAATCCAAACATGATCTGAAGGATTAATTTATTAATATAAAAATATTAAAAAAATATCTTGCGATCTTGGCATAGCCGATCAGTTGTAAATGAAAAGTTGTAGTATAAAAGAATTTACAATATTTAAACAGGACATACTTAAAAAAAAATAAAAATTTTATAACGGTTTCTTTTAGAAATTACGTTTTTTATTTTTGTATGCACGGTTACTCACGTAGGAATGTGTTAATTAACTAAAAAATTAAAGAAATTTTCTCTTAAAAAAAACATTTCATAATGTACGATATTTCTTCTAATCAAGTTATAGCTATTGACGGTCGTGCTCGAGAAAGTTATACATTGCGGTTGAGTAAACAATATACTCGCTGATCGCTCGTTCTGATAGCTTACAAAACCGCAATGTAACTTTCCGAGCGAGTCACCGTATCTAGCTTTACGTTCAAGACAGGTCCTTTCCAAAATAGAAACATAAACTGATAACAAAAATTACACTTTTAAAATAAACATTAACTTTTTAAGAACGGGTTGGAATGTAATAAAGTCCCAGCATCTTATCTTATCTTATCAAAATCCGCCGTAGCAAGATAGTAGGTTACGATTCGTATAAATTGCTTTCCTTTATATGCAATATCACGTAACGTTTATATTGTGGTGATATTTCCATCAGGTAGCGGTTCCCACGTGAGATAATTTGACATGCTAAGATCGTGGTCAGTTTATTTGTTTTAAGTCCTGCAAATGAAGTATAATTATTCAGAGGAAAATTAAAAAAAGGCTAAATTTTATACTTCAACACTTACTGAACACATATTTTTATTTGTAATTTTGTAAACTTTAATTTGAGTGATATTGTGATGTGCTTCGAAAATAACCTACGATAAAGGAAAAGAATATTAATTTGTGCAACATCCTATACGTAGTTGAAGGACTTACGTGGTGTGAATTTTCTTCAGGTTGGGGCCAGGTCAGCTCTTGATGAGCGTTGGAAGCCAAGCGGTACGCTTGATTTACGTTGTGCGTTCTTAAATTGAGAATTTGTATAATTTTTACTTTGAAACAAAGTAGAAATTAGTTTTGGATCCATAAAGTGGAATTTTGTGAAGAATCGTGAAGCTCAGTAAAGAATAGCTGAAAAATATTAAAATTTGAAGACAACGTGATTGAAAATTTACAAGGTTAAAAATTAGAGGAAGATAATACACGTGTCAACTTATAATAACGGGAGTAAAAACGAACTGGACATCCGAACTACTTATGTAAACCGAACAAGAGTCATACAAGGTATTTCCAAAAAAATAAACATCTTATTAAAAACATTTTTATTAATAAAAACTACAAAAAATTTGTTTTATACTGTAAAATTATTAATTGCTACACATTTAACATACCGGCAAATGAGTTTGAAATTTAGAAAAGTTTTTGATAAAGTAAATACAATTTCAAAGTTAGTGGCCGAACACTATTTCATTTCAAAGCCTAATAGCGAGATTTGTCGCTACAAAAATTTTCCTTTGAATAAACACAATTTTGTATTATTCAAAAAAGTAAGAGTTTTTATTGGCTCCAAGAGCAAACAAATTATTTCTACTGGAACCGACTACTGTTGGAGTGTAACCCATGCTTCCGAACCTACTGGCAGCCGAGGTATAAAAAGTGTAGTACAGGGTCTCGGTAAAGCAGCGGTTCCCAATTAGTTTTGGCCTTGGACGACATAAAAAATTTGGCGGAACCCGTTTAATATCCGTAAAAAAAAAAAATTTTCGGTAATTGTATGTGCTTCTCCGGCTAGTGCTATTTGCTACGTGCGTCGGAAAAGAAGGGATATGAATACGGGTCGTAGCGCCCATGGTGACAGCTTTGTGCATTAAATCTGGAAACTACTGTCACAAAACATCAAACTCGAACGATTAAATTTCTATGGTTATATTACTTCAATAATTAGTATGGGCCACGAAACTTGTGTGAAGATTTGTAAAAACACGAGTTTTAATAGTACGTGTAAATTTTATTCATTTCCAAAATCGATTTACAAAATACACACTTCAAAAAGATTTAATTTCTTGATAAGGCAGTTGAACCTAATTTTAAATTTAGTGAACCAGTGAATAAAACAATACATTGTAAAGGTTTCATTTCAATAAAAGATAACCAATAATAATTAAATAATAATTATTAGATGTTGCAGGTGTTATCATAGATAATTTCAATTTTTTACTTAAACGCATGACAAAATCTTCTGTGGATCAATCTAAAATTAAAAAAGAAGATAGATTCTCAATTTTATTAATGAAATTAAAAATTAAGCCTGTGTCTTTTTATTACTTTTTATAAGTGTAATACTTCTTAATCGTAGTCAATATCACAGATTAAAGAGTATACTATAGATAAATAACTCCAGGCGAGAAGAGTAGTACCACGATCCGTGCGGGGGGTGTAATTTGTACCATCGTTAAGGGATGGCGTTGCTTTGACTAATGTCGTACAGTAACTTTCAAAGTCACTGTATAATGTTGACATGCGCAAACAAATTTGAAATTAATTCAAATTTCAGGTGACGCTGCATTTATTAATGATACTATTTGACATGCGCGAACAAATTTGAAGTTAATTTGTCAAAATTAAGAAAATTCGTGTATTAATTATATATTTCGTGTGATAATTATTTAATTACTATGGTTTGCAGATGTAAAAAGGATGACAGTGTGGGGTCGTTAAGTGCATTAAAAGACTTTTTCTATTTTGCGTCTAAAACAAAGTTATTTCGAAACCCAGTCGCGTATCGAAATGGACAATTTTTCGAAACGCAATTTTTTGTTTTAAAGGGTTGGTAACTAAACGTCAGTGAAAATTAAAACTAATGTTGTCACTATATTATAATATTATAAACCTATAAATTGATGCAAAGTAATGTTAATTGTCAATAAAATAATTAATAATAATAAAGAAAATTGCAAACTGCAAGTATAATTTTGTTTATTTAAACTTTTATGCGATCTCCTAACCTGAAAATTTTTTGTTACCAACTATCACAAAAATACAAAAAAAATTCAAATTTACTATTATTTAATAAAATGCACATTTTAAATATTTTTAGGGCTTATAAAGTTCAAAATAGAAAAAATAGTATAAGAAACTCGTTTTATAAGACGTTTTATCGCACTTATCCTTTAGAAAACTCCCCGCTACGCGGCTCGTTTTCTAAACGGATTGCGTGCGTTAAAAACGCCACTTATAAAACTAGTTTCTTAATATACTATTTTAACATCAAAATCTGAGTCCGATAACAAAGAAGTTACCGTGAATTTGATGCCTATTCCACCACATCCCGATTTTGAATTTAGTTCAGATAGCAATATTGCAAATGCTCACCCATACCTTGCAGGGTATATGGCAAGAAAAATTTTTAAAAAAATTGGTGCATGCCCCAATTGTAAACGGGATTTCCTAAAATCATCAGAAGATGAGGTTTTTCCTATTTTAGAAGCTAGATCTTACAGTCCGAAAGCTTTGACTAGGCCGAATACTAATTTTTTAAAACTTTTTAGGAAATGCAATGATGTGCTTCATTACTTTCTTCCAAAAGTTTGCAGTAATGGAAATGTTAAAGCCAATTTGGTATCGTATTTATTGGTATCTTGATACCAATAAACGATATGACTTGTTGCATATGTTTACCGATATGTTTGTAATTTTTTACATACATATGTGGATAAAAAATGTTAACAAAATTTTAAAGGGGGTCGACAATAGAAGATTGGTATTAAACTATCCTATCAAAAAAGAAGCTCAAATTGTTTATTTGAAACATAAAGCATCGAAGAAAAAAATCAATCAAACAAAACAACTTGTTTAATAGAACAAAATATAAAAATAATAAAATGAAATGTAAAATAGAAACAAAATATAGTACTACATATTTTTCTTATGTCTTCAATTATGTACAATTAATTTAAGTTAGGTAAGCTAAAAGCTTTTACGAGTATTATGGAAAATTGTAAATATTAATGGATATTTCCCAGTTATAATTTTATAGAACAAATTATACTGGAAAAATTTTCATTAATATTTACAACAAAATTTATTAACTCGAATACGTATTCATTTGAATTCCCGCCGATTTTATCGCACGATTAACAGCGCTTCTAGTGTCGATGGTATAAACTATTACTTGGTCTTAAAAATAGGTGGGAGTTGAGTATCTATTACTACTATGAGTACGTTCCACTTACAGCCCACGACGAACGCGGCTTGGTCGTGTCATTTAGCGTTCCACTTATACGTTTTCGCCCACGGCGACCACGGTCGTTTAGTGTAGTGGAACGGCTTTTGTGATCCTTGTGAGTGAGCTAACGTCATTTTGAATTTTCATATTCAAATTTTAAAATGTAAATCTTGATGTTGGTAACCTTACAAGTTTTGCACGAATTATTATGATGAACAGTTAGAACAGAGCAAGTACAAGTTTACTTTTGCATATTGCTATGAAAATGAAAATATTTTTATGAAAAAAAAACAACATTATTTTATAACAAGTTATGGGAAATAACTTCACAAGTTAACTAAAGAATAATATATTTATATATTTTAATTTCATAAATAATTTTCACTATCGGCATTATAAAATGCAATTTTTTTGGAATCCATTCTTAAACTTTCAAATTTGTGCGCGAAAAAACTTTCACGATCACGGCAACCCACCTTTTACAGTGGGGCTTCGTGGTCGTGGTGGGCTAGCAATCGGTGACGTCATTGATGATGTTTTGAGCTCGACCGCAAGGACCGCGGCTTTAGGTGGAACGCTTAAAAGTCGCCCGTGGTCGACCGTGGGAGTCGTGGCCTGTAAGTGGAACGTACCCTATATATTCTTTAATCTATGGTCAATATCGTTTTTACACAAGCATAACACCATTTTTAATCGAATTAAATAACGTTACACATTACACTTAACCTTCCCCTCCTATAAATTTGTTTCTGTCATTATCTCAGTTTGACACATCATATTGACTTAGGCACTTTTTCGCAATCAACACAGAAATAATAAATAACCTATAAACTAAACCAAAAAACGTAGATTATATTAATATAAAACCCGAGTACTTTCGATTTTTTCTTATGGACTGAAAACAATAACAACCGCACCACTGCTAATGAACTAAGCTACTTCAAATAATTTTATTCTATTGAAATATTCCGTTTATATCGCAAAATTTGTATATATACAATGAAAATTTTTCCAGATTTAATTCACTCTATCGAACCAACAGAGGCGCCACAAGACATTCTCATAGCGAATACGATATCTCACTCTGTAAGAAGCTTCCGTGGCATTTTTGTTTTCTGTTTTAAATTGATTGGTCATAAAATTTTGAACATTCTTGTGCTGTTCAAGTTTTCTTTCTTTCTTGTTTGTCTTGATTAGTTTCAATTAGTAATTACATATAATCCGATATTCAAACCATTTTATTAAACGGATTATATAAGCATATAAGGTAAAGGGTATAAAAAATATTTTTTAAGCGGCAAAATTGATTTTTACGCCATTTTGAAATACTTTTTGGCGGAACCCCTGGGCTTTTTCGCGGAACCCCATTTGGGAACCGCTGCGGTAGAGAATACCATTACAATATACACTATCATAACCGCTTATATGCAAGTTTATAACAAACAGTGCTGCAAAGTATCATTTTCCAGGGATTAAAACTGCCCAATATGTTATACTTTCCATAGTCTTGAACGTAAAATATTTAACTCACCGTTTTCGAAACTACGTTTTTCATTTTTCTGTAATAAACACCTACGCTCGAACAAATTCGCAGATTATCTAGAACTTTTTTTTTCTTTAATGATGCAATAAATTGTAGTTGGAGAATGAATGTAAATGCCCAATATAAAATATAAAAATTACGGCATTATCTTGCACAATAAGGTCAAGAAAGCAACTACAAAATATTTTTTATATTCTTCAAAATGCCTTCATTTTGTTAATTTTTAACTTTAGTCACCGGATTTAAATTCTTTCAACTAATTTAATTTAAACCTAATTTTTTAAATTTATTTGATTAGGATCACAATTGGGTCAAAAAGTGTAAGTCAAGTTAGAAAACGAATGAAATTAAATAAGTATTTGCTCAAGTCAAAGCTAGCATTTATCTTTTTTATTTTCACCTACCTGCAAACAATTCGTACGGGACATACCACTGTTTGCCTAAAATAATTATTTTAATTTAATGTTGCGTAATTTCTCACGAGAATTTATTAAAATAAGTTTATAAATGGATTTCGACATTAGAAATCCGTTATAAAGTTTATGTTATACAATTAATAACATAAATAATAAGAGAATAATAAATAGTGTTTCATAACGCTTATGAAGTTGGATTTCTAGTTTAGTTTTGATGAAATTGAAATTGAAATCTCAGAATTGTATTCCAACCTAAATTACTCGTATTAACTGCATATAAAAGATGCTTCATATGCAGCGCCTGGGTGGGTTTCTTAAATTATATAAAGCTGCATTCACATAGGGTATTGTAGGGGCATGGTAGGTGGATGGTAGAATTATTGCAACAGATTCTTGCACAAGGTCAACATACCATTCACATAAACTTAAAAGCTGGTGTAATCGTAATACGTTGAATATTAATTTCATCATCTTCAAAGGGGTCCATGCTACACGCACAGTAAATTAGCGTTTTAAAAAAGTCGTCTCAAGTATTTCGGGATTGAATTTATTTTTATTATTTACAAAACCAAAACAGAATTAGGTTATGTTACAAAATATATAAACTGACAGTCACAAGCACCGCCCTTCGACGCTGCCGATTGGCGCTTGTAAAAATTCTTGCACCGTGTATTGTAAAAGTTTAAAAGTTTAAAAGTGTAAAAGTTTGGTAACTTTTCCACAGGCCGTTACACCGCTTCTTCCACCGTGCAAGAAATTAAGTCTATCTGAACGCGTCCACTTGTGCGCATGCTTTGTAACTCTTACATATTCTACCATCCAAATAACCCTATGTGAATGCTGCTTTACTGCTTTTAAATTATTGGGTATCAATATTTGATTGAACTTCAAAATAAAATATTGATACCCAATAATTTCATAACAGTCTTTTATTTAAGAAAAACATCATCAAAACAAAAATACATATGAAACGCCCTTTACATACCTATTTAGAAGATCTCCTTCAGAATTCTACGCTCTATGTAAGAGCGTAGTGACCATTTCTTTTTCTTTTAGAAGGGTTCTCTTGGCAGATACCTCGGTTTTACTTATTTATATAATTTAGTGACTATATTATTTAGGGAAAATATAATGATATTAGTGTTTTTCATTTTTATACATTTGGTGGTGACCGGACATTTCGCTCCTGGACTTTACATTCCCGGACAATTCGCTCCCGATCATTTCGCTACTAGGACATTTTGCTACCACTCCTACATTGCTACTAAAATTATATGGTACATTTTGAAATATTTAAGTTATTTACAGTTACTCACATAAATATTCGGACACTCCAATGTTAACAATGTAAATTTGACGTTTTCAAGACGTTTTTTTTTATATAAAAATCGCTTTTACAGCAAAATTTTTTAAACATTTTTTGTTGGAAATTTCATTGCCTTAAATTTTGTTTATATACATTTTTCTATTTTGTTGCACAGTTTCCGACTGACAGCGACTTAAACAAGACCCTGTAAAATCCAAAAAATATTATCAATAGTAATATAACAAGACCTCGTGTTTTAATTGGAAATTTTAGTTTGCAAACAAAAATGTATTTTTGCTTAGCAACGCACAAGAGCTTCAGCTCGAGTGCACTTGCTTCAAAGCAACAATGCATTTTTGTTTAAAAACTAAAATTACCAAAGAAAAACGCGAGGTTATGTTATATTTGTTAAGATAATTGCGTCAAATAATGACACACGTCACTGTCACGAATGCGTTGCTGGGTTACAAACAGGATGGCCTTCTCTTCTCAAAGGATGAAGCTCTCTTCTCAACGTAAGTGCTACTGTACTACCTATTGTACGCAATTATCATCTAAATCTCGGAAACGGTGTATCATAATAAAAAAATGAATATAAAATTTTTTCTTGTAAATTTCATTCTCTACAGTTTTGTTCATATACATTTTTCTAATTGGTCGCACCGTTTCTGAGATATAGATGATAATATTTTTTGGATTTTACCAAGTCTTGTTCAAGTCGCTGTCAGTCGGAACCGGTGCAACAAAATAGAAAAATGAATATAAACGATTGAAGATTGACCACATATTGATCTCAAAAAGGAAGAAAATGTCAATAAGAGATGTACGATCATATAGAGGACCCAATGCGGACACGGATCACTACTTGGTAGTGGCAGACATAAGGCAGAAAGCAGAAACAAACAGAAGAAACAATAGAGGAAATAAAAGAATAGCAACAGAAAAACTAGGAGCAAGTCCAATAAGAAAAAGGTATGAAGACAAGGTGAAGGGGGAGTTGGAGAAAGAAGGAAGAAATGAAATAATAGACCAAGAATTCGACATAATTGTGAGTAGCATGAAAAGGAGCGCTGAAAAAGTATTGGGATATGAAGAGAAGAAAAAGCGATCAGAATGATTTGATGATGAATGTCTAATAGCAAATGCGGTAAAAAGAGCAGCAAGACTGAAGTGGCTGAGTACGAAAACAGAAGATGACCTGAAAAGTTACAAGAAAGTGTAACGAAGATGCAAAGAAAACGTATAAAAGGAAAAAGAATTTATGGATTAAGAGCATGATGGAGGAAATTGAAGAAAGTAACCGATTTTATAACGCAAGACAGTTTTATGAACAGATTAAGCGACAAAAGAAAGAACACAAGATGAAAGTAAGAGGAATAAAGAATGAAGAAGGAAAGTTAGAGAACGATACGAAAAAATTAAATAAGATATGGGAACAACACTTCAGTAAACTGCTAAATGTCCAAAAAACAAGCAAAAAGAAAAACGAAATGGAGTTGAGAGAAGGAGAACAAGAAGTCGATGAACCCTGTTATGAAGAAGTGGTGGAAATAATAAGCAAACTAAGAAACAGAAAGGCGCCAGGTAAAGACGGAGTAAACGCAGAATTGATAAAGTATGGGGGAGAAGAATTACATAAAAGAATATATGAACTGGTGAGACAGGTATGGAGAGAGGAGAGGATGCCAAGGAAATGGAAAGAAGGAATCATTGTCGCGATAAAAAAGAAAGGAGATCCAGAAGTATGCAGCAATTATAGAGGAATTACACTGTTGAATACAACTTACAAAATACTATCCACACTAATAAATAATAGATTGAAAATACATACAAAAAGAGAGATAGGTGAATATCAGTGTGGATTCATCGAAGGCAAATCAACAGTAGATGCTATATTTATGTTCAAACAAATAATAGAAAAAAGCTCCGAGTACAATATAGACATGCATATGTTGTTCATTGACTACAAGCAGGCATTTGACAAGGTGAATAGAAAAGAACTAATAAGAACGATGGAAGAAATGAAGATTCCAAATAAATTAATAAAGTTGACAAAAATGACACTTGAAGAAACTACAGCGTGCGTAAGAACACCGGAAGGAGAGACAAATGATTTTGAGGTAAATAGTGGAGTGAGGCAAGGAGATGGGATGACTGCAACACTATTTAATCTGGTGCTAGAAAAGATAATTCGAAGCATAGAGTTCAAAGGTACAATAATTAATAGAGAGATGCAGGTGATAGCCTATGCATATGATGTAGTAATAATAGCAAGAACAAAAAGTAAATTAGTAGAAAGTACCAGAAGAATCAAGGATATGGCAAAGAGGATGGGACTGCTAATAAATCAGAATAAGACGAAATATATGAAGTATCCCGGAAAGAAAGCAGAAATGGGAAGCTTTTTAGAGGTGGATGGTGACAAATTCGAGGAAGTGAGTAGTTTTGATTACTTGGGGGTTCAAGTGAGTATTAACAACGAACGAAATGTAGAAACAAAACGTAGAATACAAGCAGGTAACCGAGCGTATTTTGCCAATAAACGAATAATGTGGGATAAACACATAACCAGATCATGTAAAATAAGAATATATAAAACGTTAATAAGACCTGTCATAACGTATGCGTCAGAAGTAATGAGCTTATCAAAGAAAGAAGAGGAAGATATGAGAATATTCGAACGAAAAATTTTAAGAAAGGTGTTTAGAATAAAAAGAATCAACAAATCGCAAATAAGAATTATGATGAACAGAGAAATACTGGAAGCAATGAATAACGAAGACATAGTAAAGATAATTAAGACGAATAGAATGAGATGGTTGGGACACTTAGTGAGAAGAGAGGAGAACGCAGCAATAAAACAGATAATGCAATGGAGACCAATGGAGGAGAGAACAAGAGGTAGACCGAAGATAAGATGGTACGACCAGGTCACTGATGATTTGAGAACATTAAGGGTCGGTGAATGGAGAGAGAAGGCCAGAGACAGAAAGGAATAGAAAAGAATAGTAACAGACGCAAAAACAGATGCAAGGTTATGAATTTGTAAAAATAGTTTTTACGGGGACTAATCCACCCCAAAGAGAAATGGATTTGTAAGTTTCATAAGAAACAGCTAAATTCCGCTTAGGAGTGTAAAGCTACTATTATTATTATATAAACAAAATTTAAGGCAATGAAATTTCCAACAAAAAATGTCTACAAAATTTTGCTGTAAAAGCGATTTTTACATTAAAAAAACGTCTTGAAAACGTCAAATTAACATTGTTAACATAGGAGTGCCCGAATATTTATGTGAGTAACTGTATATAATTATACCAATATTTTTATTCAACAATTAGTAATTTTATATTAATTTTCCAATACCATGTCAACATGAGTTTACCAATGTTATGTTGTAAATGCCTATGACGATATTTGTATAAGGCTTACGTAATATGTAATACCATACCTATTATTAGCATTTTAGAATAACTAAAAAATGTATTATCCACTAAACCCACCCATTTAAAACTGAAATTGTAAATAAGCAATAATTTTATCTAAAATTAATATTAAATCCACGGAAAAATTTAATATTCTGAATCCTGAATTATATCAAACGTTATCAAACAAAGATGTGTGAAATTAAAGAAAAACAAAAAATATTCCAGATATTTTATAAACTTTTCATTAGATGATATTTCCTGCTAAAATAATTTTATGTTATAATTTTATACTAAAATGGATTAAAATTGAGAAACTTGGCATAGAAGATTATGATGTCCGCCATCTAGCCTTTAGGGCTTAGTTGCAATATCAAAACAGTTTATTAGAGGTTGGTTTTGGCTTGCAAGTAGCTCATATTGCTAAATGTTAAGCATCCTATAGTATTTGTATCAAAATAAAATACACTACAAAATCAACTAATAAAAAATATATTTATTACTGTGGTACCAGTTTTCGTTGTTTGAATAGATCTCATTGTATTATATGTGCTCTGGCACCCCTATACAGGGAGCATAATATTTATTTTTTATCACTAATAAATAACGACTATAAATACATAAATAACAGATAAATAACAGATTTACTTTTTATCACTAATAAATAACAGATGAGGGTAGATGATCTTAGACTATATTTATGTACAATAAAATTTCTAAAATATCAAATTGCGTCTTTTAATTTCTTATAACCCTTTTGATGACATAGAGTCAACCAGCTTCTCTAATTGTTCCAATTGCATTTTTAATCGTGCTCTCTAAAATGCTTCCCACAATTTACTCGTCATTCGTCATTCGGGCTCTTTCTACAAATCCTCTATGGCAATGTTTCTTAACCTATGTGAACCAAACCAAATTTTGAAAACCAATCTATCTCATGAAAAATTAAATTCCAAAATTTTTAATTTTATTGAAAAATTATTTTATTAATTAAGGTTGAACTATTACATTATTTAAGTAAATGTACAAAATGACCACTCTCATTTTCAATACACGGTCGGGATCGTTTTAATAGATGTTGTACAGTATTATTGTTTATAACATTTCCTCTTTCGTTATTTGCGCAATTGGCCAGAAAGATCCCCAGATTTAACTCCTCTTGATTATATTTTATGGGATGCTGTCTAAGCGTTGGTATACAGTAAGAGAAGTAAACCCGGCACCAGAGAGGAAATAATGGAGAGAGTAACAAATGCTATAATGGCTCTTGGAAAGCCATGTGAAGGTGGAAATTAATGCTTCAATGAGGCCTAATTCTCGATGGTTTGAATTTAGAATCCATCACCACCTAAGTTATAGAATATGTATCAGGGGACACCTTGTATAATTTGAAGTAATTTTTGTACAAAACTGGTGGTTGACGGTTTGTTTGTCTGTGTGGCAGAAATTTTGTAATTGACTTTAAATTAACTTTCTAATGAGCTAGATACTTCAACCTTTAAACATAGCTCAGAACTGCAGAACAATGCAATATTTGTAAATTAAATAAAGTAAACTCTCAATGGCCCGCCTTAAACGAAACGCATTTCAGGGCGTATAAAGAAATGGCTCGGATACGTGCAAGGTTGAAATAGATATTAAAACATGAAACTGAAGTGTGCAACCACATGTTATTGTTATGTTATTCTTGATTACGATAAGAAAACACTGTGCACTACTCTACACAGCAAACTAAAAATGATTTAATTTAAATAGTACGCAAATTTTGTAAAGAAAACTTTTTTTCAAATATTTCATTGCATACAATCAATCTTAATACATAATTAGGTATACATATTATAATTAAAATTGTTTTTAATTAAATGAATAATTATCATGTTTTAGTAACCAAAGCAGCTTAAAGACTTACCTTCCTGTCGTCGCGTGTCTGTTACTTTTGGAGTAGACAAAACATGCAAAAGTAGTTGAATTAATCGAATAAGTGAATTTATTTTCTAAACAAATAATTTGCACATTGCGTTTTAGAATGGTTTTGCAAAATTTCACTCACACTAGACTAAACAGCAAAAATTAAAAATTTTAATAAAATTCTTTTATGTGAAATCGTACTAAAATGTACATTTTGACATATACAAAACAATACTGAAAGTAGCTCTTTTTAGTACAGATACGTCACTTTTTACTTTTTAGTACAGATATGTCACCACTTCAAATGTTTTATGTAAAATTAATGACTGCTTTAAAATAATTAACACAATTAAGGTAAAAAGCGATGGACACATGGACATGGAGGTGATTAACGCCTTCCATTTTACAAATCAATTTATTAATTCAGTGTAAGATTTGCTTACTAAATATTATTGATGTATTTTTTTAATTGCATTATTTAATTTCTTACCAACTTGATTATTATACGTATTTCGTTAAATTATTCCTGATAACATATTATTACGTACATTTCTTATAAAAAGTGCGCATTTTATTTCAATTTCAAATAAAATAGTGTATGAACCTGGTCCTTAAAGTGCCTTTTCGGCATTTGCGTGGTTATAGACTTCGGTACGCCTCAGTCTATAATTTTCCGCGCTCATACCGAAAAGATGTACTTTCGTGACAAGATTCATAAATAACTATTTTGAAATACTAATGGGTGTTTTTTTAGCAGCATGAGAACTTCAAATTGAAATAAAACATTAAAAATTGATGGAATGTTTTTTTTATTGTTTATTTAACTTTAATCATTTCAATCAATTTTTATCATTTTCAAATCGTTTTTAAATTATAAATAGCATTAAATTTACTTTCAAAAAAACCATTCCGTCAATTTTTGAATGTTTTATTTCATATCTGTAGGGATATGGATAAATAATCAGAAATATTATAGAAAAACGTTCAGATTTATAAAATTTTAAAAATTTATAAATTTTATAAGTAGATACCTATATATATCTATATATCTTTTTGTAATATCTGTAATTATTTTATACTTTTTAGTCCGCTTTAAAAACGTGGTATTTTAAAAAGAAGTTTTTATTAAAATTTTTTTTTATGGTCGAATAGAACGAAACCGCAAATTTTGGTTTGAGCACTTTACTATTACTATATCTTGGGTTGTTGTTAAACTAATGGGTTGCGAGCTAAATCTAAAATTATTAAAAATCTGCAATTGTTGAATCAAATTAAACAACGGACTAGAATATTTATGAGAAACTTTGATTTATTGAGTTTAGTCTACAAGCTTTCATTAATGTTAGTGGTCTTGTTTGCACTTCGCTGCCAAACAATGGCAACGAAATTCAAACAAAGCTGCTGCTGAATAATTTTTAAAAGTGCTATTTTGTCATTTTATTATTTAATTCATAACAATAACTGAAGAGCAAAATATCAAACGTTGGGTATCTTATTATATTATTATATTTTTACTAAGATTGATAATAATAATAATAGAAAAGGTGTTCATATCTAAGAAATATGCCCACTGCCGTTGAAAGTCTTGACAATTCATTTCTCCAGGTGGATTACTCCTGATATTCTGGTTTTTCTGTAACTTATAGTTCTGTGCATGTTTTAGCTTCTTTCACTACTTTTCTCCACATGTTCCTGTTTCTGCACTTCTTTCTCTATTCTTTCACTCCTATGACTTCAAGATCATCGACAACTTCATCAATCCATCTCGTTCTAATTCGTCCTCTATTTCTTGTGAGGCTTGGTTTTCAGTCCCTAAGCAGTCTCAGCACACTATCAGGCTTTATCATCATTAGATGTCCGATCCAGGTAATTCTTTGTAATTTTACAGATCTCACTAAATCTTTATTACCAATTATCTGCTTTACTTCGTGATTTCTATTTGGTATTTATCTTCGTTTATTTTCTTTAGACCCATGTTTATTCTTATCACCTTTCCTTCAAAGGCTTTTAGTTTCTTTGCTTCGGTTTTTGTCAGGTTCAGCACTTCTGAAGCATATCGTCGCTACAATT
The DNA here is from genome assembly GCA_947369205.1 of Cantharis rufa. Classification (NCBI taxonomy): domain Eukaryota; kingdom Metazoa; phylum Arthropoda; class Insecta; order Coleoptera; family Cantharidae; genus Cantharis; species Cantharis rufa. The sequence continues at coordinate 18,573,980 of OX376304.1, read as the reverse complement.
GTAAAATCGCGTATCTGCAAAATGTTAATCTATAAAAGTCTAATTTAAAATTTACTTTACGCGGGTTGAAAATAAGATTCACGTAGTTACGCGAGTTTACAATAATTGTAATATCTACTATAACGAAACAAAATACAGATACGAAACTCTACCATAGTGAATATTGGTTAGCTTACATTCTAAAGCACCCATAATCCCATATTCGCAAAAATTTTAGATACGTGAGTTTACTATTGTAGCAACGATATGTTACCACCAGTCTAATGAAAGGTCTTGTAGTATATTCTCACTTTTGTTCCTGCAGACAGACTCTTGCTTTTAAGTATCTCCTTGTTTGCATATATCGTCTTTCATCCAGTCTGTATTTTCTTACAGTTATACCGCCCAGTTATACAAATACAGTTATTACAGTTATGCAGGTGTAACTGGGCGATGGATGGGTAAACCGGGGGATAATCAACCGTCGACGGACAACTGGACGAAAAACAACTGGGTGACGGGTAAACTGAGCGACGAGTAAACTGGAAGTAAATTGAGGAAAAATTACGATAAAATTAGATATTGACATATTGAGGAGAATTAAATTTTCTACAAAACAAGTGATCAATAGCATTTAGGTTTTTGGTTTTTTTTTGTTTTTCATTTAATTTTTTTACCTCCAATCAATTTTTAAAAAAAATTGGAGGTATGGTAATCGAAAAAAAATTTCAACTTTTTTTTGCATTTTCGAGATCACCGTATTCAGAAACGTAAAGATCTGCAAAAAGTAGAATAAAAATGTCTGTGTCGGTCGATTTGCTTCCGAACCATCCAACCAATTACGACCAAATTTGGTATGGTGGTAGGGTTCACGGTGGCAAGGTGAAAATAAGGTTTTCGTCGCGACCTATCAATCAGGAGTGCCACCACAAGAAAATAATACGGGATTTTAAAAAAATATTTTGTCTTGCGATATGTTATTTTAAAGGCCTTAAAAGGCTTTATCCAGAATAGGTAAAATTAATCTTCTATCTGTCGTCTGTCAAAAATCACAAGTTGTCAAAGTTGAAACTTTAAGAGTGAATAACTCGAGAAGTGCTGAAGGGATCTTAACCAAATTTGGTACGTATTAGGTACATTGATCTTAATGGATATGAGAGCATATGTAATCCTTCGATAAAAATCAGTAATGCAACATGAAAAACATAAAATTAACTTTTTTAGCAATAACATGAAAAAAGTTTTTGTCGATCGATTTTCTTCGGCATTTCTGCGTCGATTGCAATCAAACTTATTGGACGTATGCCTCGTGGGCTGGAATGGTGAAAATAAGGTTTTGCCAGAGAAATCTTCACCAAGGCCACCACAATAAAATAAATTAAAAAAAATGAAAATGTCGTCGTATCTCGGAAATGTTTAACCAATTCAGAAGATATTAACTGAAATCTTAATTTATATATTTTTCGTGAGAATTTGTCAGATGGCTTGCAAAAATAAAACAATATATTCAAAATTTTAATAAACGTCATAATTTTGTGACATGTGTCAAAATTAGGTTAATGTTGATTTGTATACCGAGTGCAACATAAGAATTGAGTTTAGGGCTTGTAACAATTAATTTTAGAATACAAAAATAGGTAGTTCGGTGGGAAATATTTTATAATATCGTCGTACGGACTGACGGAACGTTACTTTATAAGTAAAAGGTTCTGCCACTAGGTAGCGACCAAGTTTAGGTTGTTTGTTAAATTTTTTCGAAAATGTTTTCAGAATCAGTAAATCGACAGTCAGTAATTATTTACAAAAATTTATTTTCGAAAAATCCGCTAGATGACCGAAAAAATTTGTTGTACCAATCTTGGAGAAATTTTATTTGTGACTTCTTACGGTATTATGTGACGTATATAAAAATTTTGGAAAAAATTCAGTGGCGTACAAAAATAAAATTTTTTTTTCATTTTGGATTTTGTTAAAAAAACTTTTATAGATAGATTTAGGGTAGGGGGTGATACATATAGATATCTTTGCCAGGACTACCGATATCTTTGTTAAGGCTACCACAATAAAAAACAAAAATGAATATTATGTCATCGTAATTTTGTTGTATTCTTGATTGTTCTCTCAGCTTTTTTAATTTAAAGTTGCGCCACATGAGTTTCTGTATGTTTCAGAAAGTTTTTAAATTACAAATTTTGATTAAATTACTTTTAAAAGTAAATGTTTATATAGTGCCACCATGCTAAGAAAAAGCCCAGAAAATATGTCAACTAATTTGATAAAAATTTGAATGAACCAATGAACATCGAGTTATTTCTCAAGTACATTCTGTTGTAAAAGTTACAGATCATTGTGTGTCAATTGTCATTGTGCTGGTTTTTTGTCTTGTTCGTTTTCGTTTTATTCATATTTGAGCTTTATTGTCTACAGAAAAGTGTTCTTTTTAGAACAAATCTTCATAGCTATATTTAATAAATCAATTTAATTAAACATTATTTGGTAAGTACTTTTTTAGGTTAGAATGCAGTTTAATTTTCCTTTGAGTGTACAAATTTAAATACACCAGCGCCAGCCACGCCCCTTCAGAGCCTTGCTTAGTGTGGTCGAATTGTATTATGTTTATTTTAGTGAGAAGGAACTGAATAAAAATAAATACAAAAATCCAAAATAAAATTCAAAACCAGTAGATAATAATTATTAGATATTGTTAATTGACGTTGTATATATATGAGGCTCAATTGTGTACTAACTACAAATAACTGTCGCCGGGAATATTTGACTTCTGGGTAAAAAATGGTTTAATTTTACCTAAAAACTAAAGCAATCAACACACAATTAGTTACTGTACCAAAATCAAAAATTGCAAGCTGACGGTGAGCTATGTGGAAAAAACATTTACTAAGAGAACCCCTCGAATATAACTAAAGGATTGGAATAAGCTTTGGTAGAGTAAAACAGCACTTTAATTAAGCCAAAACTTGTTTATTTTAAAGTTCTAAGATCCACCCTTTCTGGGAAAACGGCATTTAAAAGAATAAATGCAATGCTTCAGCTAGTTTATACAATAACAATCCAAAGGGTGTCTAGCTGAAATAGTGACTCGTTCATTTTCAATGCCCCGCAGTAATAGCTTTAAGGGTAGCAGAATGTAACATGTTTTGTACCGAATTCAAGAGAAAGTATACAAATATAAAATATACAAAATATAAAAATCTAAAAACAAAAGAAATTTTTGCGAGGAATCAAATTTAGGTTCACCTAGTTCTTTTTTTACAATCACATCAGTTAGAACACAATTGAATTATTGTTGCATAAACTAGCTGAAGTCTTAGATTTAAAAATTTGTAAACGTTAATTTCTCAGAAGCAATTGTTCACAGCACTTTAAAAAATAGATGTTGGCTCAATTTTATTGCTTTTTCAACTAACAAAAGCTTAACTCTATGGTAGAGTTACACTTGCGGGGTTATACTTGTTATTAATTAGAAAAAGTAAATCAACACTACAGTTAGAAATTGACAAATTGAAATTGAACAAGAACATTGATTGTGTTTGTATTTTCCATTATTTTCGTATTTTGTAAGCATTAATCTTTTTCCTCTTCGAGTTTTTATTATGCGATATTTTATGTGTGTGTTGGTGGAAAGGGATTAATGCATTTCCCTTGAAAACTTACTTTTGTAAGTTTCTCAGATGCAAGACGTAGTAATTTAAATAATTATTATCATATATTACTTTAATTTTTGTTATAAAGGGTGTCTTTATAAGTGTGCACTATTTTATTTATCAATATAAACACCTATTTTTTGAACGAGTTGTGATATTTTTATTGCATTGTATGGAATAAAATATCCGGCAAATGAGCACCGCGGCTCTGATGACCGGGCATTGCTTTTTTCATGAAATTTTCCATGACTTTTTCACAAAGATGTAGCTGTGTCTCACGGATGCACAGTGGGGTATTTGACCCTAAAACCTGGCCAAAACTCTAAAATTCACCAAATGAGTTCAAAATGTGCTTCAGATTTTAGAAAAAAATATGAAAAAAATTGTATTGATAAATAGGGTAATTTTCTGGGGGTGCAAATTAAAATAACAAAATAAAGTTGGGATCTGTCAGGCAATCGGTACCACGAATTCGGCCGCGAAAAATATTCTATTGGAAAGAGGACAATTTTCTGTGTATAATAAAAAAAGAAATTTTGCGGATTATCCATTAGTTTTCGAGAAAACGGCATTTGAAAATCAAAATTTTACATGCATTTTAGATATGGAAATTCATTAACATAAAAGTTCTATTGACGGTGCGTGCGTTCTGATATAGCCTTAGTGTTAGCAGTCACACGCGATTGTGACATTGTGGGATGTACATCGGGTGTATTACGCAATATTATGCAATAATTTAAAAAATAAACGCAGAACTCGTTTTTAGGTTAGAATCTCGAGTGCCTTGGTTGCGTTCGTCAAAACGGCGCGTAGCGCCCGGAGCGGAGGGGACCGGAGCGGAGGGTAGCGGAGTCCCCTCCGCTCCGGGCGCTACGCGCCGTTTTGACGAACGCTGACTCGCTAAAAACATCCCTCTAGGTCGCACCACCACGCCAAAGGTGCAACTCGAATGGGGTGAAACTCGTAAGATGTGAAACTCGTTAGCAACGGTCGGTGTGCTCCCGACCGGTGGTCGACAACAACTGAATACGAGTGCTCCGCCCATCACTAAGACTATATCAGAACGCACGCACCGTCAATAGAACTCGGGAGCGGTTCAATTCGCTATGTAAAATGCATGTAAAATTTTGATTTTCAAATGCCGTTTTCTCGAAAACTACTGGATAATCCGCAAAAATGTAATTACAAAAATTGCTTAGAAAATTGTCCTCTTTCCAATAGAAAATTTTTCGCGGCCCGATTCGTGGTACCGATTAACTGACAGTAACCATAAAGTTATGAAATTTTCAATATGTCGAGAATTTGACCTACAAATTTATAGAAAAAGAATTTAAAAAATTACATTTTGTAACCAAACTACTAAAAATTTCATCTTAAAATGACTACCGTTTGATGCCCCAACTATTGTACTATTCCAAAAAATTATTACAGTGGTCCTATTGTGTAATTAATAAATTTGAGTTTTGCCCAGGTTTTAGGGTCAAATACCCCACTGTGGCGATGATGCGTTGGATCTGGGTCTCGAGCACAGGAATTGTTTCTAGTTTACTAGAATAAACTCGAGATTTTACAAAACATCATGTTCCTTTAACGAACGCCGTTCTTCTTCTTTTTCGCTTCATATTGCCTGTTGCGCCACCTATCTCGTCCTCGGTCGGCCTATGCATCTTCACCACAAAACATATATCTTCACGTTGGTTTATCTTCGGGCTGCTAGAGGCAGTCTTTCTTCTGTCATTCTTTCTATATGGTCGTTCCATCTTTTGTGATCTTGCACTTTGTTAACATTTAATTCCTCTCGAATATATTAATTATTTATTAAATTTATCCACAATTCGCATATTATGAGCCCATAATGATACTGTTTCTAATTGAATTATGACCCCTATAAAACACTAGTGTTTTATTAATTTAAATCGTAAATATAAATTGGAACCAGAACTTTATTTGTTAATATTTAAATTTACATTGATATTGATGGATATTGTCTTCTTTGCCTCGTCGCTATTGTAAAGATTGATTGTGCTTGTAGATGGATGTACGTCAGTACCATCAACAGTGGGTTTCACAGCTAAAATTTCGGAAACGGATTCAGAAACAGCGCCTTGAATTTTTTTCGCTATATCAATTTTATTCGACACTGAGTCTTCAATGTAGCCCTCCGCAACACTAGACGATTTCCATCCTCCGTGACGTTTGATGGTGGTGAGATCGCCACCGGCGTTCGCTAGTAGAGTTGCGGATGAGCGTCTCATGCTATGCCCAGTATATGACTCTGCGTCCGGAAGATTTAGGAAGGCAGCAACCTTTGAAGGAATTTTGGACATCGTGTTGATTCCAACCGATTGCACTGTGCATTTCTCGTTTTTATATTGCAAAAAGAATCTGACGTTGGAAACGTTTTCTAGACGTAAATGTATGTACTTTCTACAGATTTCAAGGGCGTTGATAGAAAATCCTTCCTCCATGATTGTAAAACTGCGTGGAACGTTCGTCTTAGTATTCGGCAATGAAATAAACAAGTACGACCCTTTATCCTGAACATTTTCGAATTTCAAATTCGTCAACTCATTGCATCGACAAGCTCCAGCAATGCCAAATAACAATGCAACCTATCAAAAATCAAAATAAATATGAAACATATTAAGGAAATTAAGTTTTAGGTACCTTCATCATCAAATATTTGTCATTAGGGGCCTTATCGAAAAATTCCTCAATATGTTCTCTTTCAAGAACCTTTGATTTTTTCGGTTTGTATGTTCTAGATTCGCTCTTCAGATATGAGGTTAGCTTAGCATATTTAGAAATATCTATGTTTTCATGCACTTTTAAAGTGGTCTTCAACATTGAATACTTCGTCCACATCGAAGACGCGGCAAACTTTTTCTTAACGTTCAAAAAATAAGCTAGCAGAACCTCTTCGTTTATCACGTGCACAGATCTTCTTATTTTCCACTCGGAAAAATTTGTTAATTCTTTTTCGTAAGCTGCTCTAGACTTCGTTGGCAACAAATGCAAAGTCGCTTCTTGGGCTTCTTTGAGAATATCTTCAGGAATAATCTGGTTTTCGTTCATTTTCAGACCGCGAAATTATTTTTTCACAAATTTGACGCGATTCGAAAAATAATGAGGGAATCAACAACTGTCATAGAAACCATTACATGGCCCACCTTACCTGCTTTTATCGATGAATTCGTTTTGGCCCAAATCTAAATTTATAACGCCTTCATAATATGCGAATTGTGGATAAAACGTTGTATTATACACGTGTCTTATTGGCCTCCAAAACACTCAAGAAATTAAACACTCGACCTGCGGTCTCGTGTTTAAACTTTTCTTTCGTGTTTTAGGGGCCTAATAAGACACTTGTATAATAAATAACTATTATTATTATTAAATAATAATATATTATTATAATAATTCCGTTCACTGTTTAAAACTTTCCCATTTTTGTAATGTGTTTTCACAATGATAACGCGTTGTTCATTTGTGTAACGCTCCATTTTTAATAATCGGAACAATAATTATAATAGGTGACAGCTGTCAAATTTCAGGGTTACCAACTGCACGAATAAAAATTACACAAAATTTAAATAGTGCACTCTAATTGAAACACTCATTATATTTAGTATTTAACCAAACTCTTATTTTAAACCGCTCGTTCATTATTTTTTATGGAAATAAAATTTAACAATCCAATTTTATTTTTGTAAATACTAATGCTGAATCCAATAATTAGTAATCTTAAAAGCACTTTTTTGAAAACAAACATCAAATGGACTATAAACGTGAATTATTAATTTTAACCAGAATAGGCGTCCCATGCTTTGAATCAATTTGAGGATTTCAAGTGAGCCCTTTTAAGGGCACTGATTTTTTATTTAATTAATAGTTCCATGGTTTAATTATAAAATTTTTTAATAACATTTTTTTATTAATTTTTGGTTTTATTAATAAAATAAAAAAAGGTTAGCTTTTTTTGTCCAAGTCCATACACGTTTTGCAAGAATTCGTTAAGAAAATTCGCTTAATTTAATATAAGCTAATTGCAGTTCACTTCTATGTTGGGTTCTATGCAGGGGTGGGCTGCCAAATTTTGAACAACCGGCTATTATTTCGAAGAAAGAAAAAAAAACGGTAAATGAGTACATTGTCTTCATTTATTTTTGTACAGAATAAAATATATAATATATATTATAACAAAACAAAACATTTAATGCTCAAAATAACACTTTACTAACTAAATAACATAATACTATTAAAATGGCTTATTTTTTGGCTTTAGGGGTAATTTAACAAGCGGCTCGCCGAGTTTCAAAAATTTTAACAACCGGCTCGCGGGAGCCGGACCGAGCCGGCTCCAGCCCACCCCTGGTTCTACAATAGTTCTATAACTTTATTATTGCATTCTATAAATAAGTAACCAATTTAATTACATTATGAAAAAATAGTAAATTAAAAAGATAACAGTTAATAAAATAAAATATTTAAAGCATTGTGTCAAGTGAAAGTGGATCGATATAGCATGGCAACATTTTACACAAGAAAACAATACCATTTTCTTTCGTAGCGCTACAACCCCGGGTGGGTTTTGGCTGACTTTACAATTACTCTCCACACCTCTCTATTTGTCATCAGGTTTAGTGCTTCATCGATTTGTAATTTCACTGTTTCATGACGTTATCTCTCCAGCTTGTTCTTGGTCGTCCCACCGGTCTCTCTCGGATTGTCTCTGAAGATAGCAAATTGAAAATAGATGTAAATAAAAAGAAATCATGCCAAAAGCATCAAATTGGAAATTAGAAATGTTCAACTTAAAATTACGTCATTGACAAAAAAGGAAACTATACAAGAAATAATTTCAGAAATAAGAAATACTGTAAATTAAAATGAACTTTTTTAATATACTTCGTTTTTGCTCCCCTCTCCCTCCGGGATCCCGGAATTCCGGGATCTGAGATTTGCTGGAAATGAGAAACCCTAGTTTATACGTATATAAATCTGCAATTTAAGAGAAAAAAGTCTCAAGGCGTCAAATTGCACAAACTCAGAGGACAGTTCACATCGCCGCCGTGCAAGATTATCATGCTCTCAAATTAGAATGCCCATCGTGGCATGCCCTCTGTGGCAAGTAACGCCGTCCTGTTGGAATCACATTCGGTGGTATCCATATCATCCAGTTTTGGCTACAAGAGGTTGCTTATCATCGATCTGTAGAATTCGTTGTTGCTGGTTGTGGAAATACCAGATTTGTTTTGAAAAATCACGCACAACAGCAAAGTTTTCAGTAAACCGTGCGTTTAGGTGACATACGGGTGTTGACTGATTATTTATCGAACCGATTAACTCGAATTTGGCCACCAAACGTCGAATAGTCGACTCGGAGGACGGTTGTGGCAAATATAACAATCATGTAATGTGCGCGACGTTTCTAGAACAGAGCACTGATTTTGAAAATAAAATTTAAACTTGCACACTTGATTCAACGCTGTAACCTTTCATAGGCCCAATGTTTCAATCGTTAGTTAACCCAAATTCAATGGTTAACCTGCGCTTATGACTACCTGATTGGTCATAAATCTAAGTTAACCATTGAATTTAGGTTAACTACGATTGAAAAACTGGGTATGTTGATTTGCCATTTGTTTATTAATGTAACACTACTGAACAATTCACAACAAACTTTACACCTATAGTCTAATAAATTACGAGCACTGTATAAAATACTATTTATTTCATGTTTTGTGTCTGTTTATAATGAATTAATGACATACATATGTACGTTATCATAAATTTCATCTAGGTCTAGGTCCTACAGGATTTATTACTTAGTCCAATCTAACTAAAAAAATATTTTAAATTAATCAAATTATTGTAAATAAGGTATTTCCTAATTAAATACTTAAAACTAAAATATTACTATATAATATAATTAAATCTTGAATATAACAAATTAATTAAATAATAATAAAAATCAATTTTCCATTTAAGCTTTCTGAAGGTTTTCGCTATCGTCAGAAAATTTATTGTTTATAAACATTATATGAAAACCGAAATAAACGTATTGTCATTTGATACGATTGTAACAATAATCCTTTATTTTAATTGAAAAATAGACTACGACTAAAAAGACTCTATTAATAAAATACCCAGGTTGTGGTTTTATTAATGTAAACAAAAATTAAAATAAGGATTCTATACAATAAATTTATTAATCTAATTATTAATCGAATAATTAATCTAAAATTATTATGATTAAAAACAATAACGCAAAGAAACAACTAATAATTTATTTTGAAATAAGGATTACGTTTAGCGAAGTTAATTATTATAATTAAGTTAATATTTAAAGATACTTCTACTTTGCAGTATTAATCCTTTCGGTGCGGATTTTAACATTTTTAAATGTATAGTCGTTATGCCAAAATTATAATGTACGATATATAAAGACATTTGAATTTTATTTTTGAATTTTTTCTACTACTCATTTGCTGAAAAGCTCCAAGACTTTACCGTAAGTACTGCTGGGACAGTTTATAGCATAATTTTAATGGCTTCTATTACAAGAAGAATTTGTAAACATACTTTGGGATATACATATGCATATGTCCCGTTAGTACCGAAAGGGTTAAAACAAGAGTTTTATAGTATATTCATCAGCATGACATGTTTCATGTGACTATGCACACATCTTCAGATGCGATTACAAAAATATTTATTAGAAATATTTATTTTTGAGAAACATTATATTCATAAATATTCAACAAACGAACCTATGTTGAATAAACAAGAAGAGCTAAATTTTCAAGCACTATTCAATATTTTTATATAATTACCATTTTATCAGAAGGCGCCTTTCATATTATATAAAATAATAACTCCAAATTTACTAATACATTTTAAATTTCTCCAATTATTTTGTTTATTATATTATCTAATAATTATTATTTACTCCGAAAAGTAATTACATTTTAAAAGTAATAGAACATCTAATATTGGGGAACTACCAGTCAATCGATCCCACGAATTAAGCTGGATTTATAGTTGGACGGAATGTAAACGTAGACGCACTGCAAAAAGCTCAACTATGGAATGTATGTACTTTTGTTTATAAATAAACGTAAACGCAAACGGAAACGGACTGGAACGGAAGGGATGACCAACTTTCATCTTTTACAGTGCGTTTGTTACGTTTCTTACGTCGAGTCAATCAAAAAAAGAATTCTGTGTGATATCAGTGTCAAAATTCATTTTGTATAATTTATATGACTGATTCATATAATTTTAGGTTAGATCAAATGTCATTCAAAAGTTCCGTTCCGTCGATTTATAAATCTAACAATATTTTACAGTCCGTTTGTTATATTCCAGTGCGTCTACGTTTGCAGACCGTCAAACTATAAATCTAGCTTTACACTTTTTCTGTAGACTATTAGAAAGAGGACAATTTTCTGAGCATTTAGAAAAAAATTATTGCTGATTAATCCATTCCTATATCAACAACCAATCGACATTCATAAATGTGATTTGTTTCGACCAATCACATGTCATTTTGAAGTTTTGCAAGTGAATAAACTCTAAAAATATATTATATATCAACATGCGATTAAATTCGATACTACTCGATGTAGCTCGAATTAAGGGATCTACAAAAATTGCTCCAGCTACGCTTTCGCAATTTTTAAATCCCCTTAATTCACGAGTTTTTTCCATGGCTATCATGTTTTCGTCTAAAAACAATTTTATCCGATAAAAAGTGAACCTCTTGTGGATTAACCCCCGATTATTCATTAGTTTTCGAGAAAACGACGATCCTCAACCCCTCGCTTCATTTTTGCAATAACAAGATTTTAATTCACCCAAAAGTGTCTTTCGACCGAAACATACATATGTTAAAGTTTCCAGTTTCCCAACACTTCACACTTCAATTCGTTAGTTAAATTAATATTTAGGGTGCTTCTAATCAGCTTGATTTTAAAACTTAATTCAGTTTCCTTAAATTAACTGTTAAACGACTTTAAAATAATTTCAATTGAAAATCTGAAAATCTTATTACAAGATCAATGATCTAACAAACGAAATAATATATTCTTGAATTGAATAAAATTGATTTTTATTAATGTTTAATTAACTTGTTATATTGTAGTTGTAATTTTACATAAAAATCAAATTTCTTTAATTTTTATCTTTTATTATGTAAGATTTTCTGTTCGGCTGAAGTCCGTACAAATTTGACACAAAACATGCAGTTTAAAATACCTGTATAAAGTAAAATTATTTAATATTTTCCTTGATAGCACTTATTATTTAGTTATGGCTTATATGTATAATACCAAAAATCTTATAGTGTGAATGCAAACATTTTTATAATATCACAAGTCATACGACTAGTGACTAGTCGTATGAGAAATTGCATAGTGTCAACCGAACTTGAGTTTAAAATTCAAATAAAATAAACGAACTCAAATGCACAAATTCAATTTTTGAATCTATTTAATAATAAATTAGCGTTACATGTTTCATAATAAGCTACATACAGTTCGACCATACTATGAAAAGCTCTGAAGGGGCGTGGCTGGCGCTGGTGTATTTAAATATGTACACTCAAAAGAAAATAAAAGTGCATTCTAACCTAAAAAAGTACTTACCAAATAATGTTTAATTAAATTGATTTATTAAATATAGCTATGAAGATTTGTTCTAAAAAGAACACTTTTCTGTAGACAATAAAGTTTAAGTATGAATAATACGAAAACGAACAAGATGAAAAACCAGCACAATGACAATTGACACACAATGATTTGTAACTGTTACAACAGCATGTAACTTGAGAAATAACTCGATGTTCATTGGTTTATTCAAATTTTTATCAAATTAGTTGAAATTTTTTCCGGGGTTTTTCTTAGCTTGGTGGCACTGTATATGCATCAAAACTTGATGAAATTGCACTAGGAAAATATCTCGACAGATTTGAACATGGAAAACAATTTCTGTTTAGTTTGTAATACATTATACTTATGTTGAGAGCTAACACATCAACATCTTTTAGTGTCAAGTTGAAATATGGCGTTTGATAATGCAAGCATAGCTATAGGTAATAAATATAAACACATGAAATGTGATGCGGTGCACTTTTCGAATAAAATTTTCTTGAATAAATTGATTTAAATTTGAATTTTCAAGCATAGCTTGTGACACTTGTAACACTCTAATCGTTTTTATATATCGTCGCTTGAAAGCCACAGTGAGATATCTCGGAAAATTCTATCTCGCAATTTACTAACTTGTCCTTAAGCTACCGACCAAGAAAATATTGACCGCTGGCGCAGTTTACATCTGTCCGAAAGAAAGTAATATTAGAATGAAATATTTTAATGTGGCATTAAATAAAATGGGCGTTAAAGAATTTAATTCAATGCCTAACTCAAAATCCTATTTTTGGTAGATATCTCACTGTGGCTTTCAAGCGACGATATTCTCTCTTACATAGTCTCACGAATTAGTCTTTATATTCCGTCTTAGAGTCCCTTTATATTATTAAGATCTATATACCTCCCGGAAGTCAAGTTGAGGTATACGAGAAAGTAGTGTGTGTTATTGATCAGTTGAGATTTACTTACGATGGTGAAAATGTGCGTTGGTTGTGGTGGGCGATTTTAATTTACCTAACCTACAATGGATGGAAACAGACTTTAATGAAAAATTTCTTAACATTGGTGCCAGCCCGCAGCCCCCCACCCCCATTTTGAAATTTGAATCCAAAATAGTCTAAATCGTATGTACCTCGTTTGTACCTGTTTGTACCTTCCCTATTTTCGTTTGTACCCATTTTGTTTTTCAGATATTTCGAAATATCTAAAATGGGAATTTCACCAGCCCCCATTTCGAATTTTGAATCCAAAATAGTCTAAATCGTTTGTATCTCGCTTGTATCTTCCTTATTTTCGTTTGTACCCATTTTGTTTTTCAGATATTTTGAAATATCTAAAATGGGCATTTTGCCAGCCCCCCTCCCCCATTTCGAATTTTTTATCCAAAATAGCCTAACTCGTTTGTACCTTGTTTGTACCTGTTTGTACCTTCCTTATTTTCGTTTGTACTAGTTTTGTTTTTGAAATATTTCAAAATTTCTAATATTGACATTTCGCTAAAGTCCTCCCTCCGGATTTTAAATTTTGGTTATAAAATAGTTTTAATGGTTTGTACCTGTGCGTGTACCTTTCTTATATTTGGTTGTACCACATTTTTTTCGAGATGTACAGAAATTGATATTTGATATTTGAGGGCATTGTTCTAAAAATCTAAATAGCTATATTACTGAACAATAAAAATTAAACATTTTAAAAACCCCTGACTGCAAAAAAATTCCAAAAATAAAAATGAATAATAAAAGCACATTCCTTTAAAAACTAACGTTCCCTTTGAAAAGAACAAAATAAATACTCGTAAACCGATGGTTTGTCACAAAAGACACCCAGAAAGTGTTTCAAAATCTAAAATCTAAAATTATTTCCATCTAATCACTTTCCATAATATAATTTTTTCTGTGATATCCGATCAGGTATATTGTGGAAACCTAAAATTATAATAAATATATCGAATGTTTTTAATTTTTCAAACCATTCACGTGGTGTTGACGTAACCGGTCCAACCTTGATTTTCATATCCTTAACTTGTTGTTCGTTTTCGGATTTAATTCCATTATATTTTTCGATAATTTTTAATTTGTTTTCGTCTATTTTACCGTTTACCAAATTTTTTGTTTTTTGTATACATAATATGTACATCGTCATTGTGTTTAAATTTATCCATCATCTTTATTTTATTTTGCTCCTCATCTCCTTCTAGTTTCAGCTCCATCTTGTCGAAATCTTTTATTACTTCCAAATTGTCATAGCGTCATCATCCAATTCATTTTTGTTAATTAATTTTTGTTTTAATGCTTTAATATGGTTAACTTTTTCTTGTAAATTTTCTTCTAAGATTTACCAATTTTGCTCCCTTGCATCTATTTTCTTACTTATTTTTTTATAGTTTATATTATATCCATAATTTCTTTTAGATTAGTTACGTTCTTAGCCATGTTTTCCGTTATTTTATTGAACTGCCTCATCATCTCATCCATCATACAATTTTCTTCTGTTTGTTCAGTGCCAACTATATGGTGCTGTTTGCACCGGGAATGAATTGTCGACTACCAGTCTTTTCAAAACCTTGCTGTTTCTCCATTGCATTAGGTCAAATAAATTTTAATACATCTTTAATTTTATAAATTTCTCAGAGTTTACTGCGAGTTCAAACGTTAGTTTCATCACACGTTAAGGGATGCCAATAAATGAAATGACCCTAGCCACTCAAAATTCAAAAATAATTTAAATTTTATTGACGACATTTAATTTTTAAAAATGTCGTTTATTTTCTGTGTTGTATTACGGCTCGCCAAATGAGCTCTATACCACATGCCTCGTCGTACTTATAATTTTCTTTTAATTTCTACTATTGAACTTAGCTCAAAATCAAATTAATAACAATGCACTTACTGCAAATTAAAACTTTTATTCTCAAAATAATCAAAATATAATTCTCAACAAAACGACTCAAATTTTACAATTCCGGAGATCCTCCGTCCAAGGACCACTCCGGTCAATTCGGCCGGCAAAAGCAAAGTTCCAACCAAATTTCATGCCAACATAACATTATTTGGCGCCAACAACCATTCAAAAAATTATACAAATTACATAATTTTTGCAAAACCAAATTCAAATTTAAAATATCAATCAAAATAAAAACCCAAATGCAATATAATATTATTTAATATATAAATTTGTGGTGTTGCGAGGTTTTCTTCAATATTAGGAATAAAGTAAACTGCACTCTTCTCGCACTTTATTACATTTCTGGGTGACGCGTTTCGACTTCAAACAGTCATTTTTGGACCCACTGTACAAGAATTCTTTGTTAGTTATATCTTACAACAAATAACGGATAAAAACTTACATGTCAATATTTAAGATTACGAATGCTTATGTTGCATAACACTAATATAAATAAATAAATAAAATAGCTTTATAATAAAAACACTAATTCGGATTGCTTCAAAGAACACATAAATCAAAACCTAAATATGTCGTTAAGAATTAAGACAAGTGAAGAACTAGAGTATGCAACAAATCATTTCATAACAACTGTACAAAAAGACAATACCTTCAATACCTACGACAATACCTCGACTTCGTAACCCCGACAATTCATGGGCAAGATCAAGCATTGAAAAGACTGAACTGTTTGCACAGCATCTAGTAGAGGTTTTTAAACCATATTCTGAAGATCAAAATGAAGAAGTGTGAAAAATGAAGAAAAATGAGGTCGCCGATGAGATAAAAAAGTTAAACAAGAATAAAGCTCCAGGTTATGATCTAATAACTGATAAGGTATTATCTGAATTACCTAAAAATGGAAAACTGCTTATGACGATCTTATTTAATTCCATCCTGAGACTGTCTCACTGGCCAAATTCAGCTAAAATTCGCCAGAATTATATTAATCTTAAAACCAGGTAAACCTCCTACAGAAGTTTCCTCATATAAACCAATAAGTTTATTGCCAGTTATGTCTAAATTAATGAAAAAAATTATCCTTACCAACACATCAGTTCAGTTTTCGCTAACAATATTCGACGATTCAACAATGCCATCGATTAGTAGATATGTGACCTGGACTATGAAAAGGGACCTTACGTCGGAAAAATCAATTTTCATTTTTTTGGTGATTTTTATAGAAAAAAAAACGCTCTTTTAAATGGCGCCAACCACAGGTTTCTATCTTCATCGCTCACATCACAAAAAATTAATCTCAAAGTTAAACGTAAAATCATAAAAACATGAAAATCATCAAAATATTTTTTTTCATTTTTTTAACATTTCTTATAGAGAAAAAGAAGAAAACATACTTTAAATGTTTAAACGCGTTTAATCGGGAAATTAGTTTTCCGACGTTAGGTCCCTTTCGTAGTCCAGGTCACATATTATCTATAAGAGACTCGAAAGCAAACAATTCTGGTCAGCAGTTTTTCTAGATGTAAAACAGGCATTTGACAAAGTATGGCATAAAGGACTATTATACAAAATAAAACAATGTTAACATATTATTATTACAACATACTCTAATCATATTTGAAAGATCGGAATTTTCAAGTACAGCAAGATGAAGAGCTATCACAAATTTATTCCATATCTTCAGGAGTACCGCAGGGGAGTGTACTTGGAGCAAAGCTGTATATTCTATACATCGCCGATATACCAGTTACACCTTATACAGAAATGGCTTCATTTGCTGATGATACCGCTATCCTGACAAGAGATAAAAATGCTCAAAGTGCTGCTGAATTGCTCCAAAGACATCTGCTACTCTTACAAAATTGAACGACCAAATGGAGAATAAAAATAAATGAAGCCAAGTCAAATCATGTTACATTCACCATAAATCGTACTGAATGTCCACCGGTCTATATTAATGATATAGAAATTCCACAAAAGCAAGAAGTAAAATTAGTAGAAGTAGAAGAAAAGAAGTAGACTACATCTAGATAAAAAATTAACATGGAAAACTCATATCACAAAAAAGAGAAAAGAAATGGATTTAAAAATCAAAAAAATTCACTGGCTGCTTGGAAGAAAATCAATCCTGTCTATAGAAAATAAAATGCTTATCTATAAGGTCATTATTAAACCGATTTGGACCTATGGGGATGTGTGAGCATGTCCAGTATAAAAATCATACAAAGATTTCAATCTAAAACACTCAGAATGATTGTTGATGCACCATGGTAGGTATGTCAGTAATAAAACTCTTCACCAAGACCTAAATATTAGTTATATAAAAGATGAAATTAGAAAACGAGCAGAAAAGCATGCAGTGAAGTTGTAAAATCATCCAAACCCTAGCACCTCAATACTTCTAGAAGAGAATATAATCAGACGTTTGAAGAGAAAATGGCCTAAAGACCTGTTTACATAAATAAACTTTTGAATACGGGTATACTGCCAATGGGACTATTCCCCTGCAAGACATTATTGATATCAAATCAGCTTATAGAACTAAATTGTATACAAGTTGTTCTGATTGTTGATATTCAAATAAACAGAATAAAACAAAAAAAAAGTTTTAAAGAAAAACTTACAACAAAAATCAAATAAATGATTATCCAATTTAAAAAGCATACATGTTCAAAAAGTTCTGGAGACGCTTTCCCATACATGTGATACATCATTTGTGGGACTAATTAGATTATAATATTTTAATTATTATAATATACTAATAAAAACAAAGTATATTTATTTGTAATACAAATCGTAAAGTTATTTGGAAGTTTAGAAAAATATTACATTTTTTACGTTAATTTCTATTGTCGTGATTTAAAACTGAGTTACTGCATACAAAAAATTCGATGGCGAAAACTGGATTTCGCCTATTTTTTTATTTCGAGGTACAAACAAAAGTTCAATTTTTAATTAAATATTAAATAAAAAATTGATTAAGTACTTACTTTGAATTTTGTTATTGTTTAAAATATTTTAGACATTTACATTAAATTTTATTGCATAGATTTAAGTTATAAGACGACAGTAAGGCTAAAATATGCATATCAAACTATGGTTTCAATTTAAAGAGATTCAACTTGAAACTATTAATAGATATTTAAAATTTATTAAAATAATAAAAGAAAATGTAAATATTTTTTTGTGCAACTCTGAAAATAACTGAGATATTATAAAAACATATCGAGGGAAAAGTTAAAAAAATCGAACTTTTTCTTATAGCACGAAAACAAAAACAAATTCAAAAAAAATTGATTTTTCTATATCTCTTATACTGCCCCACTAAGGAAAAATAACGTATATGCAAAATAACGATTCCGAGCTACTCCAATAAACAGATTTTGTTTGTTGATTTAACATATTTAAAAAGAGAAAATATTTGTTTAAGAAAATGGATTTAACGAAAACAGTCAAAAATGCACATAAGGTGGTAATAAAATAAGTTGATGAAAATGAAGTTATTTTTCTTCATTTGTTATAACAACAAAACCAAAATTACAGGCATCGTAAACAATTATGAATATTGAGATAATTACAAGGACATACAAGAACATTTTTCAAATTATTTATTCAAACAAAATAATTATGAAAAGAAATTTATAACCGATTCAAACTTCAAATGCAAGTTATAAATTCAAGTACCTAATACGATATGAAATACAACTTTATCTATCAGTAATATTTACCACTTCTATAAAAAAAATAACAGTCACTTATGGATTATTTTCAAAATATTAAGTAAAAGAATAGAACGAATAATCCTAAGTAAGGAAAAACAGTTAAAATTATATATTACATATTTTATAAATAATATCAAAAATTATAAACATTAAACAATAATTCATGAAAACTATAAATCGATTCAGTATTCATACACTAAAATTATTAAATAATTTAATCCAGTCTTATAACATTTACTGTTACACAAAATTTTGAGACGAAAGTCCTTTTTTTTGAATTGCCACAGACACAGCTGCATCTAGAAAATTTCTGTGGTTCCTTAATTCTATATTATCCTCCAATGTTTTTCTTTTGAGACGTTCGTTATGAGCATTTTGTATGTTATCGATGGCAAAGTCTTCGATTCGATGCGAGTTGCCAATGGTGGTATCACATGAACTAGTTGTACTATGATTAGATGACTGTAAACCATGAGATTGTATGGCCATAAGTATTCCTTCATCTTCTACTTGTCCATCACTATCACAATCGTTTATAAAATTGGCAACATCCATTGGTGTATCGGGTACCCACTTCTCTAATACTTCATTAACCGAGTTATCTAAATAACAACGAGCTATTTGTCTGGCTTGCCATTTATTGAGATAATAATCGTCATTTTTAGGAATGGGTTTCACTAGTGTAACAGGAACTTCACTAAACTTTGAATTATTTACACTATTTAGTATGGTTTCATCATCGGAAGATTCTTCGCTAGCAATGTTATCGGTACTAAAAAAGTTTGCTACACAACACCTAGGGTTACAACTTTCGTTCCCATCTTGAACCGCGGACGAACCTGGCGAGTTATTGTCACCATTTTCAGCATCGCCTTTAAGATGATATTTACCTTTCACTTGCCAAGCATATCTTGCTTTTTTCAATGGCCTCCCACATTCTTTAGTATCTTCTTCACAACGATCGCCGTCGTCATCGTCTTTTTGATAACATTGATCTACTCCTTGAGCCCCCATTGAAAACACTAAAAAAGTACATTAAAAATTAAAGACGCCTAACAAAACCTTGAATAAACTACTTTTTCAAGAACACTTATTTCATAGTAAATTCTAATTTACCTTAAAATTCAATAAAAATAAATATTAAATTCTTGACACAATTTTAAAATTAGGTACACGAAGTTAATTAATCAGATGTTTCAGTTTGGCAAACTGTATTGATTGCTTTATTTTGATTTTTTAACCAAATTACAGATTGCCACATATTTCACTAGCGACCCCTAACGCATTACATTTGTATTTATGAATATCAACAGCGCAACGCTGTTTTGCCATGATACACGAATTGTAATTGTAATTCTTACGTTAGGATGGCAGTATGTAACACGTCTAAAATTTTTACTTTTGTAAAAAGCTATAGGTGTCCGTAGTAGTCAACGGTAGTAGTCAGTGGAGACGAATTCGACCTATGTACATAAAATATCTAAATATCGTGCATAAAACCATATTCCATAGTTGAGAACTTCGCAATAATTACAAACTAGGAGATTACTTGCAAAATGATTATGCAAACAAATTAAAAAAGAGTATGGATGAACACCTCGCTTGTTAGTTTCAAAAGCAGGAGTAATGATAAAAAAACGTTGTGTTGCTAATATACCCGCAAATAGGTAAGCAAAATGTGATAAATCACTGCTAGAACAAATTTTTAAAGCGGAAAATTCTACAAAAAAGGTGTGAACAATCTTTTCGTATGACATTGGTTCTCGAGTGAAACGCAAGTACATATCGCTGCTTCCCACTCTCAAATCAAATTTTTTATTTAAATTACTAGTTTCAAACATTTGAACTCCAGTGACCTTCCGTTCCCGACGTTTATT
Source organism: Cantharis rufa (assembly GCA_947369205.1). Taxonomy (NCBI): domain Eukaryota; kingdom Metazoa; phylum Arthropoda; class Insecta; order Coleoptera; family Cantharidae; genus Cantharis; species Cantharis rufa. The sequence continues at coordinate 18,553,185 of OX376304.1, read as the reverse complement.
CGCGTATTCGCCAAAACTTTGGAAGAGAAAGGCTGTGGACACGATAGCCCCCCCCCCCCCCCTATGTCGAATTTGGTTGTAAACGTTTGAGTTTCCATGTCCATCGTTGAGCTTTAACCGTCGCAGAGTTCCACTCTAACACTTTGGAGGGGGGGGGGCAGACAAAAACAAGATATGTTTTTCTAATTTTTGTCCTTTTCAAAATTTTGACAATTTGACCTTTATTGAGCTTCTATATTAATCTTCGTAATTTAATTTTTCTTTCAAAGTTGTAGGTATTTTAAATTTTGTGCACCTCCGAGCAAGTTGCACATGAAACCCTTAATTTTAATTATGTAAACAACTTTTTATTGAGTTTGTAAACAAACGAATTAAACTCCTAAAGTAAGTTTTTAGAAAAGTATATTTTATTAGTTAATATATTCTATAGTATATATTTAAGTTATTAGTAAAATCTTATTATTAACCTATATCAGCGTTTCTCAACTTGTGAGGTGGGCTCCCGGGCAGACTGGCCCGGGCAACTCGGCGATTCCCACAGTTAACTGGGGGTCAGTCAACTCAGTTGACTCAGTTAGATTGCTTGCATGTTTGTTCGCTATACACTCCTAGACCCTTCGGCCGATTTCAAGCAAACTTTGCACACTTACTCAGTGGGTCACTTACTCAGTCTTCGATTAGATTTTTGTCAAAAAATAAAACAGGGAATATTTGAGAGGAGAGCAAGATCTGACAAGTTATGGACAAATGACGAACAAAATATTGTTAACAGGACGCGAAAATAGTTTTCTTTAATTAATTACATTTTGATTAATATATAATAATTACAGTAATACTAGGGTTAGGTTATTGTGCTAAAATATATTCTAAAAATTTAAGAGGAGTGAGAATTTCTCAACATCCCGGAAGTTGGCTCACGAGTAGATTAACGAGATTCTAATAAGCACAAATTGCGTCGCATCAATAGCAAAATTAGAAAAAAACAAAATTCTAGCAACCCTTGTATTTGTATTTTTATTATTTTATTAATCATTTCATTAAGTAAAACTCATTTTAATTGGAACTTTAAAACTCGAAAAACATATGAAGATCGAGAAGTAAAATTATGCGTCGTACTGCGAAAAAAAAAATTACAGCAAAAAAAATTTTTTTTTTTAAGAAAAAGAGATGAGAAAATGGCTGCTGCCGATCAGAAAACGAAAAAGAAAAACATATATCTGTAATTCTGAATAAACGCCGAGTTTACAGGTCGCCGAGTTGTCCATCGCTGAGTTAACCGTCTCCGAGTTGTCGTATATACCGCCTGAAGAGGGGAGCGTGATAACACGAGTATTACAAATAGAAAAAAAATTATTTAATTTACTGAAAGAAAACCACAATAAACAATATTCTGACATAGAGTAATGCCGTGCCGTTTCTACCTTTTAATGTCAAGAACACACAGGAAGCCAAAGAGAAGATAACTCAGAGTATCATACCTCAGGAGTATGTCTTGGTGTCATTCGATGTGAACTCCCTCTTTACCAACATCTTTACAACAAACAACTGGGATATTATCGCACCGTTCACCTCGATTCCTTTGATAACTTTCATCCAACTTATCAATACTATATTTAACAATAGTTTTTTCAGCTTCAAAAATGTGTTTTATTCACAAATCGAAGGCACAGCGATGGGCGACCCCTGTTCCCCGATAATAGCAGCGTTCGTGATGAATCACCTTCTCTGCAATTTTTTCGGCACCATAACGTTCCAACTGCCGTTCTTGTTGCTGTATGTGGACGACATTCTTTCAGCGGTCCCGTCTATGGAGGTAGATAATTGCATTAAAATACTCGGTCAATATAACAGAATGCTCACTTTCACCTATAAGCTGGAATCGGAGGGCTCTATACCCTTCTTAGACCTAAGGGTGACTAGAGAAGATAACGGAACTCTCACAACTGACGTTTACAGAAAACCCGAGTCCACTGATAGGTTGCTGAACTACAACTCCAGCCACCCTATCAAACAAAGAATTAGCGTCATAAACACTCTTAAGAATAGAATATTGGCCTGCGTACCACAGCACTCCGTAGGAATTAGACTACACGACCTAAAACTGCAGCTCCGAAAAAATGGCTACGCTGCTCGGTTGATTGACTGGACCCTCTTTGGGAAGAGACCAACTACTCCCGTTAAAACACCTCACAATCCGGATGACTTAGAAAACAACTGCAAATATAGCAAAATCACATATCGTCCGTGGCTTGAACACAGGATCAAGCACGCCTTTAGGGAACCTGTGGAGGAGGCGGGGGGAGTTGAAGTTGGCATTCTATAACAACCACAACTTAAACAGATTAATATACTCAAGGACCAAGGACAAGGTTCCTACCTTGGACCATTCTAATGTGGTTTACAAGATCGAATGTGAATGCCAACTATGCTACATCGGGCAGACCAAGCAGAGATTATCTGCTCGGATTCATCAACACTTACAGGACATTAAATCGAAGTCCACTAAAACGGGCCTATCGGAACATGCCACCAAGACATCCCACAGTTTTAACCAGGAAAACGTGAAAATTTTGATATCTGAGAAGAACCTTTTTAGAAGCAGCATACATCAATACAACTGAGAATAATGTCAACATACAACTCGATTACCAGTTTTTAGATAGCACATACAAAAACCTTCTTAATAGGTTTAAATGAAAGTTCGATAGCAATCAGAATTAATTCAAGTGTGCTTGCCTTTGACTTTTGTGGTCTTTTTGACTACCTTTCGTGGAGAAATTTGTGTTAGGTCTTTTTTACATTTGTTAGTTGAATTTTTTTTAATAACTTTACTGTTTTCACTATTCGGCGTTTCTTACTAATAATAATTTTTTACAGCTGTAATTGGTCACACGTTCACAGGGTTGTAAAGCGTCACTATTATAGGGGCGTTGTTTTTTGGTTTTTGAACCTCTCTCTTTTTTCACTTTAATTGCAGCTTGTCCCTGTTCTAGCCTGTCCGTTTGGATTTTATGGCGGGTAAAAATTTTTAAATTTATTTTAAATAGTATGAAGGTTGGGTTGCATACCCAAGCGTTGGGGATATTTTAATTGCTATCTATTGAATAGATATCATTTGTCAATTGATTTTATATTTGAGAAATTTATTACGTGTTTTCAAAAGTTTATATTTAAATTTTATATGTTTTACATCAGTTTTTACCACCTTTTTTGACTTTGTTAAACTGCAACTACGTCCGTAAACCTACGCCAGTATCCATCAGCAAGTGTATATCAAACGTTTTACATCCTAACTTGTCATCGGTGAGTGTGAAATTATAAATTTGTAATATTGATTATATATAGGTCGTCTTTCATTACAGGCTTGAAAATGGATGAATAGACGCATCCGAAACGTCGACACTCTAGTTATAGTTGTTTGATTTGCTACCCAGACAACCCGATATCCTTTTCCTCTATTATAAGCATTGGGTGAGAAATATTTTTGGTCAATATTCTGACATAATTAAAAAAATGCACAAAAATACAATAAATATTTAATGAGAGGAGGAATGTTTCACAAATTCACCGAAATGACTACACCATTGGATTATTATGTTATTTTAATCTTACCCGATGACAGCGAGAGGATTTGGCTGAGGCAATTTTTTTAATTTCAGTAACTCTCAGTTTAACAACATCTTTTTGTATTATTTTTTTAGATTTTCTACGATTTTTCCTTTCATAATCATGAAATATCCTTATGAAATCGCAATCAATCGATTAAGTTTAATTTGAAATTCAATCAGCATTTATTCCCATTGATTGAATTGAGAATACTTTATTTTTCTATGCTCTCGCCCCCCCCCCCCCAATATAGTATTATTTTATAAGACTTAGATTTTCAAGATCTTTCCAGTAATACGTAGGTATTATAAAGTTGTTCAGACCCAAGTTTTATTTGAAATTCTAGAGATCTCGACATTCAGGACTTCTACAAGACTATTACCTTTCAATATTTATTAACATCTTTACAATAAAATTTTTGACTAACACGAGTGTGTAACATTATTACACACGTATTAATTTGTCGCGGATTAATCCGAGATTCAAGATTAATTCTCGAAATAGTAGCTGTTGCTACGATACGGTCTAAATTCCAGTAATAAATAATCATTGGTAAATCCAAGAATTATTTTGAAACTCGGATTAATCATCCGTGACTATTAATTCGGGCGTAAGTCGACTGTCGAGAGTTGGTAAGTAAAATAAAAAAAACTTTTTTTAAGACAAATCTTCTTAATATTTTCATGTAAGATGAAAGTAATATATAGAACGATAGGGTATTGTGTGGTTATTCCGACGTAACATAAGTTTAATTGGTGAAAACTTTACTTTTAAATACTTTAAAATATATACAACTTTAACATTAGATTGACTAACTAAACTTTGTCATTCTTTGCAATAAATTAAATAACTTGTCGAAATTTAATAAATTATACTCATAAAAACTTTTTAGTTTTTATAATTATTTTATTATAATTATTATTTTATTTAAAACTTTTACTTAAAATATTATTTAGTTTAATTTAATTAAATTAAATTTAATAATAAATATATAGCACAAAGGGAATTCCTAAGTAACCATGCGGAAAACAGCTGAAAGCGCCGAGCAACGTAGGACAAAAAGTCCGACCTGCTGTGAAACAGACCTGTTGTGGCTAAGAGCAGGTTGAAAATCAAGGATTTCTTACAAATTGAAGAGTAGAGTACAGACCTGTTCTTGATTCAAAGCAACTTAACCTGGTTATTCTTGTAAACAAAGCAAAGATATAAATAATTCTAAAGGAAACAAATTTTGGGACGGGATAGATTAAAGTAAAATGACACACCTAATGTTTTAGACAAATTAAATATTCTTCTTTTGCCAAAATCAACAGAAGATTATTTAAAAACATCGATCGATATAAACACAAAGAAATGCTGATAATTTAAAATTTAAAATAACCATATCGAGAGAAGAATTGAATACTATTTATCCGTGCACCAATATTTACAAATGCTCAAATGAACACAGCAGCAGCAGAAATTATGAAACCTTGAAACCCCACTGTTGGGTAAATACAACATGGACTATGGTTCTCAGTAGTATTATAGAAGATGCTTCTAAACCAGAATTTCTAATTCTGATAACTTGCGTGTTCACTGGTAATTTAAAAATTGAGAAATGCAATTGAGAAATGCAGAAGCTAAAAGTAAAATATCAAAGGCTGAACAAAAGGATTTAGAAAAGAAATTAGTAAACGACTATCGTCTGGAATGTAAGCATTCGAACATTTAAATTGACACTTTGCTGCCTAAAATGGAGGCGTAAAGTAGTTCCCACCCCCTTTATTATCAAAAACCTCAACAAAGAGACCAAAATAGCATGAAAGGTGAGAAAGAGTTAAAGGTGGTCATCCCAACCGACATCTATTGCATTTACCTTTTCGCTGAATTATTCATCATTTGAACAATTGCAAGTTTGTATATCTAACTACTTCAACTACATTACCGTTTATTATCTCTAAAATTTTATTATTAAATAGAACACTACAGCAAATATTCTAACCAATTCTTAACCACTGTGCTAATTGTAATTTACTAATTCATCTAACAATCTGATAACTTTGTATTCAGCTTTATTGTAAGCGGAACTTTCCGCAAATTCTGATTCGCTAATTTCTTTTTGTAAATTACTATAGTAATTTTATTCGGTTGTGGTGAACGAGACTATAACAAATTTTAATTAGGTACAAATTATAGAGTAGTTGAACAATGCGAGAACCAGACTACTTTTTAAAGTCGATTTTTGATTTTACCACTTAATTTGATTTATATCTATAATTTAAAACTCCTAAGAGATTACTTAAGCTTTTATGCTTTTCATCTTATTACCTATTCAATATGTATCAAATTCGGACAAAAAAAAGCAAGTTAGTTCCCGCATAGTTTATCTACTAAATACAAATCGTAAAACAGTCTACTTACCAATCCCAATTTATGTGATTGGTGCACCAAAGATATTGGTGGTAAAACCTGCTCATAACAGCGTATGCTCTATCTAAAACAGCCTAGAGTAAATCGACAACACAATCTACTTAATATATTAAGTTCGAACATGTTCTATAACTAATATTTAGATTTTATATTCAAGTTTTATTATAAATTATTAAAATAATTATTATTATTAAAATAATTTATTAAATAAGAACTCTGCATCTAAAATTTGCTATTCTTTTCTCTTAATAAAAAGAGATCTTACATCATTATTTGCTACCCGGCTAAGCTACATTTACATAATCAAAAGAAAAAGTTTAAAAGATTCATTTTAATTAAAAAAAGATTCAGAGTTGCATAAAAAACATTACAATATATAACTGATTGCATCAATATCAAATAATGTGGGGCTGGCGGAGTTCTTTTTTAAGATTTTGATTTTGCTGAAATATTTTTCCTATGCCATATTATATTGAATATTTGAGATTAACATTATTTATTTCGAAATCTTAGATCTTCGTTACATATAACATATTTCAGAGAAAAGAAAATTTGAAATATGATGAACAATTTGATATGGATTCAGCCAGTAAGCATATGAATTAAAATGATGAAATAGATAATAAAAATAAAAATATGAAGAAAACAAAGTAAAGATACAATTTTAATTAAATATCCAATTTCGACACCTGTTCTTAGTAATCAATATTTATTTCAATCAAAATTTATTAAAAATCTAATAAATTGGTTATTGCAATGGTTACTTTGCCAATTTATCTAATAAATATTATCTTGACGATACTTCGAGATATAGAAATTAGGCATTATACATTTTTTAAGTTGGGTAGATTTGCAGAGCACGGAAATTTTAAATTTTGTAAGCTATTATATCGAACTACAAAAATAATTGCAAGAACATTTTTGATCTTAAAAGTCGCTTTCATGAGGTACACTGAAAAAATTTTTAAATCATTTAAAGAGCTTATTGTAAATAAAAATCCATGAAAAATTTTCAAGGGATTTAAACAGATTATATTTCATATATATAATATTATGTAAGTAAATATGCGAATAAGAAAAATATAAACTTTAATGACTCTTAAAAAATAATCTTGACCCCACTTTCAAATTTTGAGATATTTGAATAGAAATGAAAACTGTAGTAGTAAAACAGTACCTACTTGTAAAAATAGCTGCATAATAGAAACTGCTTTAACCATTTCAATTTGAACATGATTTATTTTATGACGATACGTCATTTGGTAAAGACGTTTCTCTTCGAAATTAGATAACATAATCTTATTTGTCTTTTTATCGTTATCGTTATCGTTTTTTCTTTATTTTGGAGTTTTTATTATTACTTGAAAGATAAAAAATTAAAACCAATATACAATCGGGACGTTGACGCAGGTTTGGAAATAAGGCACCTGAACTTAATCAAATTTCCCACTATACACAGAGGGCTTGTTTTAGCTACACAAGCTGTAAAAATAATTTTTGTATAACCACTATATTATAGCAAACTTATGGTATCCACAAGAGTAAAAATTCAAATAAAGTTAATAAAATTTCTAATTTGCAATATACATACCTATATAATATCTTTTCTTTGAACCATAAAGAAAATGTTTCAACGTTTAATAATTAAATTGGTGTTCGTTTTGAAAAATATATGTGGTAAAACAAACACTACGAGTAAAAATTGATATTTATACATGTTTGAATAGAAAATTCGATTTAACTTGTTCTCGACTGTAAAAGAAAGGTATATATTTGAATGTAAATATTGTTCAAAGTATAAATAAGTGAAATGTTGGATCTTATTACAAACTTTTTGAATAACAATGAAACTTTGAAGTTAAAATAAATACTATTTTACAATGGAGCTTTAAACATAGCAAATTTAATGGTTTGTTAATTGAGCAACCTGAATCTCAATACTTAATTCTTTCATGAATTCAAACATATACTGTTATGGTGATCCTCTTAAATTAGAGTTTCATGACTTTTACACAAAAATGTTTTCTATTTACGTTTTTCTTTGCTCATTTTGAGCGGGTTAATTTGACCTTCTTTTTAATTTTGTTAAATTGATTTAATATTTGTTTTTGGTTTATTATAACCAAACTATAAACCAACGTTGACAATTATTTCCTTTTAGATAGATTAATTGTGGATTAATCCCACAAACAATAATTTGTATTTTGTCATAAAACAAGGCAAAAAAAAAATACAAACGGAAAGTTCACTATTTTCTAGGAGGTAACAAATATACGTACAAGTATTAGTTACCTAATAATATGAAAAATTGTAAGAAGTAAAATCAATCAAAACACCATTGCATAGTGGGTACATATTGCAATCAATTATTTGTAAATATTTACTTAGTATATTTTAATTACTTAAAATTGTTTAAGAACTAGAATGGATTAGAATAAATTGTACTTAATACTTTAAAACACTAATAAATATTATTATTATTATCACTATGCTCTCAATTTGATTTATTTTTATGACCATTAAATAGGTATTGTTAATGAGCATTATTAATTCCCGATGGAATTTACATGTTTTTCTGTAGTTTTCTTAGAATTGTTACCGACGCGTTTCGATGACATTGACGACATAGAGGATATAATATTGTATACTATATTTATATACTACAAAGCAGTTGACAATTAGAGAAAAACCAGAAAGATTGCGCACCTCAACAAGATGAATAATATATAGTGGAGAGCGGAAGAACACACCAAATACACACCAATTTTATAATAAATATACATACAAACACAGACATATAACATTCAGTGAAAGAAAAAAAGAACTTCTCAACAAAGGATTTACCGCAGATTCCAGTCGACTAGATTTATAGATATATCCATAGACATGGAAGTTGCTATCAAAGGACAAGAAGAAAAAAGACATATGAAAACAGAAATCGTTTCTTCATCTTTAACGAACACAAGAGATAAAGAAAACACAAAAAATCAAAGCTTACAAGAAGTTTATTATACAAGGTGGGCCAAAAGTAATCACTCGATGTTCTTTGGCTGTAATTTCTTTTATAATGAAATATTTTGGTTCTTCTTGTAAAATTTGTTTATTTAATCCATTAGAATTTATTCCATCAAGTCGAAAAAATGATATCGGCCAAGTGGCCGCCGCCAGAGTTGATAATCTCTCGTTTTGGTGATTTGCACTGCCGCATGCCGGCCAGATCACCCGATTTAACCGTTCCAGACTTCGTTTTATAGGATTTTTTGAAGTCACAGGTTTATTTCAACAAGCCTCAGACTCTTAAAGCCCTTAAAGAGAATATTTGCCAAGAATGCGAGAACCTGTTGCCCGAAGTTCAGGCAAGAGTGATGGAAAATGGCATAAAATGGTTTCGCATGGTCATCAACTCTGGCCGCGGCGACTTGGCCGATATCATTTTTTCGACTTGATGGAATAAATTGTAATGGATTAAATAAACAAATTTCACAAGCAGAACCAAAATGTTTCATTATAAAAGAAATTACAGCCAAAGAACATCGAGTGATTACTTTTGACCCACCTTGTATAATAAAGAGAAAGCTAAAGGATAACAATCTAATTATTACATTAGCAGATAAGAGCAAGGCCATCATGAATGAAGATGAATAAAGATGACATAAACAACACAAACGATTTTATCACCACGAATGCCACGAGCTGTTGAGGGTCAATCCATTGAACGGGTATATTAAAATGGTTAGGAAATGTGTTCAATTTATACCATTGGATTTGGTTGGCACAAAAAACTTCTTCCAATATTACATAACGATAACGAGAATGTTTAAAACTGCCTTACAACACGCAGAAAAAGAAAAAATCTAACAGCTAACAACTTCAGATGGATATCCTACGACCAAGATTGATAACATGATAATAAATAAAAAGGAAAAAGAAAAATATCCTTATTTCCATAACGATATGATAAAACAAGAAACAGTATACAAAGTAATAATAATCAAATTGAATATTATCAAAATCGTGTTAAGTTCAAAATATTGAAAATCTTACTGTTAAAAAGCAACTAAGTTGATAGTTTGCGACATTTAATGTTTTTAAATGTTTTTTTAACATTGCTTTTTAACAGTAAGATTTTCAATATTTTTAACTTAACACGATTTTGATAATATTCAATTTGATTATAATTTCAATTGTTAATAACTATACATTATACAAAGTAATAATAGTAATACTTTTTGTTTGATTGTAGTTGGCATGATTATGGCTCAGAAAAGGGTTGAAACGCGTTGCCAAGAATAAAAAAAAAGAAGTCAAGTGCATTTAAATTTATATTCTTACATTACTAACTTGTTTAGACGTCCTCTTCATATTATATGCTCCATTCACCTGGGTGGCGATACTCAATCTCAAGTCAAAACATTTAAATTATATAGGAATAAAAGCCCGCGTGAAAACAGCAACCAATATTAGCGACAAATTTTTACGAAAATTGCCGAAGAAACCATCGAACAACGCAATTCTGCAGACACTTTTTTTTGCGCATGCGCAATAATATAATTAATTTAAATTTATTTTCCACTTGATTTATTCTTTCCATATGAATATTGATAAATGTAATCAGCATAAAATAACCATTAAATGCAATATTAATTAAAATAATATAACAACAAATTTTTATATAAATATAGTTAATCGTAATACTTGCAAAATAAATATTTTACTAAATCGGTGCATATTACGCTCTCACTTTAAGATTTATACCACCGACACCCCTATTAATGAGCAACTATCCTACGTAATGCGGTTAATATGCAAAGGGGCCTTGGTAGTAGGACTGCTCCAATGTAGAAATTTAAATTTAAAAGTGAGAGTATGTGCCGTTTTGGAGAAATAAATTTTTTTCTATTTTCAAAATTTTATTAAATTTCTACATGGGAGCAGTTGTTACTAACAAGGCCCCTTTGCAAATGAACCGCATTAGCCTAGGATTATTGCTTATGAATAGGGGTGTCGGTGGTATAAATTTAAAAGTGAGAGCATAATATGCACCGATTTAGTGAAATATTTATTTTGCAAGTATTACGATTAACTTTATTTATATAAAAATTTGATGTTATATTATTATAATTTCGTCGGCTTGGAGCAAAAACAAGATAACTCCAAAATGCGTGCCAGCTTTTGGGTTGAGTGGAAGAGCAGGCGGTTCTCATTGAGAGCCATTCTGAACTTCGCCTTTTTCATGTGGGGCGACACAACTAACGTAAATCATGTACCTCATGAATAACTTTGATATTTATTATTTGTAGTTTGTTGTCTCATATGAAATAAAGACTATTATTATTATTATTATTATTATTATGATAGTTTTGAGAAATGTTGAGTTGACAATGTAAAAGTGTACTTATTCAAAAGTAAATATCTTAATAAAAATTGTATTAGTGTTAGTACAAGTATCTGATTTTGCCAGAACGTATTTGAGTATGATTCGTATCCAATCGTGTAGATAACTCATTTTGTCCAAAAATGGAGTTATCTTGTTTTTGCTCCAAGCCGACGATTTATATTGCATTTAATTGTTATTTTATTCTGATTACATTTATCAATATTTATGTGGAAAGAATAAATCAAGTGGAAGAAATTTTAAATTAATTATATTATTGCGCATGCACAAAAAAAGTGTCTCTCTCTCTTTATGCCATACTTTAAAAAAGTATGGCATAAATTTTCTGTCAAAAGTGGACTTTGACCGCTATTCCGCTATTTGGCAAAAACCGAAAAGATGTAAAAAAATTGCAGTTTTTTGAAGATGGCGGCGCCCGCGGCAAAAATTTTTGTTGGGAACTACTGGAAGTTGATCCGGGTATCAATCCGTACAACATATAAAAAAATTAGATCTACCGGAATTAATGCACCTATTATTTTTACTATTGTGGCTGAACTAATAGTAAAGCTTCTACTTACACTTGAGAGGTTCGTTGCTTGAAAATGCTATATCGTAGTGCTAGCCTGTTCATGTCAGAACAATCGCGATATTATTATTATAAAACCACAAAATCTGAAATAACATAATTATGTAATATTAAACCAATCGTTCGAGCGCATGTGACACAATTTAAATTAATGTTATTGTAATTTCAATCGCTTCTTATTAATTTATTAAGCGCGAGAAAATAATTATTTTACTTTCAGTACAGATAGGTATTTACCTAGGTATTTACCTAGATAGGTATTTACTTATCTGTACTATTTTAACCAACTTTTATAATTTTTTTATAATTATAACCAACAGATTTAAACAGTTTTAATTTCACTTAAATTTTCATACAGACATCCTATTTCGCAAAATCAGATCTCGTTCAATCAGATTCACTTTCTATATACCAAAATTTGTTTAGGTTACTTTATCATTTTATCACTAATAATAATAAAAATTACTTTGTAAAACTCAAATAATGATATTCAAGAAAGTAATCATTTTGCTACAAAATTAATAGTATATTGTGCAACGAGTGCGGTAAATTGTGAATTGCCCACGAGAGCGAAGTTGAGCGCACGAACGAAGTGAGTGCGCTTATTAGTTTGAGTGGGCAATTGACATCACCGCACGAATTGCAGATACTATTTTATTTTACTAATGTGGTTATAAGATGATAAAACATGTAAGTCAATGTCAATTGTTTTTGCGCGCGATCGATCTGAATTTTTGCATATGCCTTCTTACCGATAATTCACGGGGGGTAAGTACGAGGCGAGGGAGGAGAATTTTTTGCTCAGTTTTTTGATATCTAGCACCGTTCTCGAGTTATTGCTAATTGAAATCATATAGAAAAAGCACTCTTCGAAATTAATTTTAACAGCTCAAAGCGACTGTCACTTTATTGTTATTATTGAAAATAACGATTTGAGAGTGTTTCTTTTTTTCTTATGTTTTTACTTATTTTTAATTTATACAAAAATCCAAATATGGCCTTAGCATCGATTCGCGTGCACTAAGTGAAATTTACGTGCACTAAGTAGAATTACCGCACGCAAATTATTTATAAAAATTATGCAATAACAGTTGAATAGGCAAATGGCAACTTAACGAACAAAAAATCGTGCACTAACATACAACTTATACCGCATGTGTAAAATAAAAAATAGCATTAAAATATTATTATGGGAGTTATACGAAAAACTGATTGTACTTTGTACACATTTTCAGCGTTAAAATTTGTTCAACAGTCTTTGTTAACTTCTCTGTTAACTGTTATATTTCAACTGTGCTATAAATTTTATTGTTGTTAATTGAGGCATTTATAAGTTTTCAAACTTATGCAGTTAGGATTTAATAACTATTAGATTGAAAACTTAAACAGTGTTCTAGATTGTCCAACTGTAATAATTTGTTTGTTCACAAATAACATAAAATATGCCAAACTTGTATTTGTATTTTAAGAACTACGCATTTAGAACAACGCTAGGTAGACGCGCCTAAGAGTACGCTCTATATTTTTGTCAAAAAAGAACTTTTTGTATAGGTCATATTACTCTCACCTAGTACCTAGGTATAAGGTATAAAAGGAAAATTTCTAGCTATAAGAATTATAAAAAATAAAAGTAATAAATATCAAATTTATGGGGGGAAATGAGTCTGAGGTACAAACAAAGAAGCATATTTTTGTAAATTTTTTTGCAGAGTACCTTATTTGTTAATATTTTAAAAATTATTTACATTATTAAACATTGTATTAAGAATATTCTGCTAAATCTGCGTTAAAAAATTTTGCAAAATAAGCCAGTGGTAGTGGTGAGAACTAAGTCACATAAAAAAAAGGTTCCATGAGGTAGTCAAGATAACTCATGGTTGCTCCTTCATCTGATATCAAAAACCAAAAATATTTCTTTAGTACTTAAGATTATCTTGGATTTAAACGAAGGAATTAACTAAATATTGATATTTTACTTTTGGTAAAGGTGCAATAAAAAAACTGTGATTTTTGTCAAAAACTGGTCTTTTTGTTTAATTAAAAACTAAGTTGTAATTGAGATAAAAAAATCCTTCGTTGAAATCCAAGATAAACTTATGTATCTACTAAAGAAATATTTTTGGTTTTTTAAGTTATCCTGACTACAGCATGGAACATTTTTTTTATGTGACTCAGTTCTCACTACTACCACTGGCTTATTTTGCAATATTTTTTAACGCAAATTTAGCAGAATATTCTTAATATAATGCTTAATAATGTAAAAATTTTTAAGAATATTAACAAATAAGGTACTCTGCAAAAAAGAATCACAAAAATATGCTTCTTTGTTTGTATCTCACACCCATTTCCCCCCTTTTAAGCTAAGGTAACAAAGTGAAATGTAATATTGGTTCAAGCTTTCGGGAATTTATGTTTTCTTTATAAAAATTTATTTATTTATTTATTCGTAATTACGAATAAATTCTTGATAAAGGGGCATCAATTCCCAAAAGCTTGAACCAATATTACGTTTTACTTTGTTACCTTAGCTTAAATTTGATATTTATTATTTTTATTTATTATCAATAGTTAATAACTTTAATTTTATAAGAGTTATATATACATCAAGTTTTTATACTAAAATAAACATTAATCATATACAAACATTTCTAGAACTAAAATAAATTTGTCTTCACAAACAAAATACACTGTAAGTATAAACTCGCGAGATTGCACAGGAAACAGGTCGGAGCGAGCCTGTTAAAAAGAGAACAGGTCAGCTTCTGCAATTTTTCATTTCTGGACACGTTCTCATCATACTATGGCATCATCAGCCGATGTATGTATTTGAAAGAAAAAGTAAACGAATCCGTTCAAATAACGTTCGAATTGAAAGAAAATCTCTACCCTCCGGTAGAAAAGATATTTAAAAAAGATATTTGTTAAAAAGGAAGTTTAGTTAAAGAGGAAGTTTTGCCGTTGTCATTTTCCGGTAGACACTTCGCCGTCGCCACTTCGCTGTCAGTCGGATTCTTCACTGTAGAAAATTTAGTATTTAATACTAACATGAGCATCATAGAATTTTTATATTTTAATATTCGTTACAATATAATAATATGTATATTATAATTAAAAATTAAACAATTAATTTAACAATAAAATTCGAATTATTTTTATTTCATTGTTGAACGCAGAATAAGTTTGCGTAGGTTGTGCAATGGAGAATTAAAATCTCTTTTAAAGTATCTTACTGGTTTTATAAATTGTATATTTTTTTATTAAATTTACCGTAGAACTAGAACCAACATTTATTCCTCACCTTGGATATTATTATAATCAAAAGAGTCGTAACCACAGCCGTAGATTGGTGTGATCACTGGTTGAGTTACAGAGCGGAAATTCTGGGTTCGAATTTCGGACTTGACAGAATTTCTTAGCTCAGCCTTCCGGTGTGCATCAAGACGTTTGTGGCCAGGTGCTAATAACCATAGTAGTTGATGCACGTTAATATTAAAATAAAAAAAAGAGTCGTAATTTTACTTTTTTAATTTTAATTTTTTTTTTTTATATAATAAAGCGTTTTTAACTACTACGGTCATTACGCATATTTACAATTTATTTATTTACATAGTATGTATTATAAAAATATTAAGTAATTGAAAAACTTACTATTGTATTAGATCAATACTATGCTAATTAATTGAATATTTTTGCGACAGATGATATCATGTGTTTCGAAATTCAAATTCTCCTTAGTGTCACCTGGAATGATGTACAAAAAAATTTATCCGAATAGTATTTAAATTCAATTACCATGTAAAAAATCCATCTTACAATATTATCTGATCATGTTAATAACAATAAGCATTACAATAATTTCAATTTTAACAATGAATTCGTAGATGAAACCAGAAAGTATTGAACATCCCTTTTATCATTCATAGCTTTTATATTCATATGGATGTTAATTGCCTCTTTTATTTTACGTTTTTTGTCTATCTTCTCCCTGGCCAGTACTGTAATATCTTTACGGTTTATGGAATAAGAGCTGTTAATCATGTGTTTGCACAAAGCGGTGTAAGCGTTCTCATCTTCTTCTCCAAAGAAACCGTGTGGTTTTTTAACGTCTCTAATATGCTCCTTTATGCGAACACCTAAGTGTTCTTCAATGAAATAAAAAGGTGGCAAATATCAAAGTTATTTGGCCTAAAAACTAACGACGATTAAAAACTGAGTACGGATAACGTATTATGCTAAAATTTGGAAGTAATATTATTTGAACTCGTTTCGATAAAAAATAATAATTTCAGCATGATACGTTATCCATACTCGGTTTTTTATTATCGTTATTTTTTAAGCTAAATAACATTGGTATTTGCCACCTTAAAATCAAAAGTTATCGGACTCGTTTTAAGTGAACATCTTGTATATTATCTTTAAAAAAATTCGAAATAAGCTTTTTCGTAATGTACGATGTTTTTTTTTTAGTCTTTTTAAGTAGCTTTTTTTAATTTTCGATTACTTGAAGCTATATTTTCTGACATTGTTTAGCTTTAAAAATAATTACATTAAAAAAACTAATAGCATTTAGCAAGTGTCATCTTAAATTCTATTATAATTAGTATTAAAATATGAATATTTATTTTTCTATAGCAAATTAAATATTATTTGGACCTCTTATGCCTGAATTAATGCCACGGCAATTAAATTTAATGGAACTCGCTATGATGCGAATAATTTATAGAACCTGTCAAAAATGGCAAAATTTGAATACAAATATTACAGTTCTTGAAATATTAATTTTTGATTTAGATTATTTCAGCATAAAGCTTGAACTTCTGTTGAATTTAAAATGTTTCATTATAGAACTGACTGATTAGGAATGACATTGTAACTAATTTTTCGTTCCATTTTATTAGTTACATTTGGTAGTATAATATGTACTGCTAGTTAAATAATTAATACAAACATGAAGTAAATGCACATTAAAATTCTAAACCATATGCTATAAAACAACAAAATGTATCAACTGCACCACTAATAAATTATTATCATACATAAATTGCAGTAATTAGTGTTTGCTTTACCTACTATTAATATGAAATTGTGTTTTCTCTTATTTTAAAAATAATTAATAACGTGAGTCATACCTACCTAGTATAATAAATGTTATCACATAATTTATCAGACATTTTATAAATTGATAAATTATATATTAAAATACACAAGAAACCAAATATTTTAAAACAGTGACGAAAATTACTAATTCCTTTATGTTGTTTAAAAAATATTATTGTTTATTCATAAATAGTATATAATAATTATAGTAAATAAATGGAATTCATAAACTTCATTTTGTAGTTTTCGTTTCATGTTTATATTTATTTTATGCTGTGTATTCCGCAGAGAGATTTTATTTATTAACATTCTGACAAAACTTATTTATTTTCTTTGTGCTGAAGATGAAGCTATCATAAAACTTTGAAACTAGTCCCCTATTAAAGATTTATTTTCAAATATAACGTTTAATTTTATTATTTGTAATATTTTTTAAATTTACTATTACTATTTACTATTACTTAAATTTACTATCACTAAAAAGTGATATCACTTTTTGCATATTATTATTATTTATTATTTTTTAATGAATGCTAACCCAGAACTCGAATAAGTACTACTAGCAAGGTGGTTAAATTGAAAAAAAAAATTGTTTTTAAACAAAAAAATAATTCCAATAATAAATAATATGCTAAAAGTGGTAACGAAATCAGGTAGCGAAATGTCCCCGGGTGCAAAATGTCCGGGTGCGAAATGTCCTCACCGTTTTATTACAAGATGTTATTTATCAACTCCAAAAAGTGCGACTGGTTTCAGTCAAAATGACTGTTTTAAGTAAATATTCTGAAAGTATTCTAGCATTCTAGTATTCTTAGATGAGTACAATTCGAGTTCATTGTGCTGACAAAAACAAAATAAATAATATTGTTAATCTAATTCGACATTTCGTCACCTTTCACGACTTCTTCAGGACTAAAAGCTCTTTATTAGTATACTGCACATTACAATAACAACCATTTCTATCTCAAGATGTGCCTTATCGGAAACAAAATGAGAGCAGAAGCACACGACAATTTTGTCGTCTATTCTATACAAAAATAATAATAAAACAAAGTTTCAATAAATAAACTCAGCTTGCTGCAATAAAATCATACACAATAATCAAACGTCAACAATAAAATGTAAAATGTCGACGCTAATAAAATATTTGATTAAAATTGCAATTCAATAATCATACAACACCAAATTCTATATTATGCAACATAGTGAACAAATTACCTAAAGGCGGCTATACAACTTTATTCTTAGCTAATGCAATCTTCTAAAATAAGATTGCTATACATTTAACTTCGGAGCCGGACATTTTAACGCGGCCGTTTGAACGCGAGGACGTTTGAACGCAAGAAATTAGATTCAATTGACCCCCCCCCATTTTTATTATGTTTAAATCATGGCTCATGGCAGTGAATCATGGCTCAGTTCATACAATTTGGAATCTAGCTTTAATGTTAATGGCTACAATCTAATAAGAAAAGATCGAAATAGTCGAGCCGGAGGGGTTGCGGCCTATCTCAAAGAATCAATTCGATACACACTCATTGACCTTCCAAACCATGAGTATCCTGAAGTTGAATACTTAATCTTGAAATTAATTATTAATAATCGAAACCTTTTAGTGGCAAATATATATAGGCAACCAAACTCTGGTTCAAAAAATATCCAGGTTATTGATGACATTCTCTCATTCTTTGCAGTTAATGGATTCAATGACTTTATTATTATGGGTGATTTCAACGTAAATCTATTCAAGGACGACTCTGAAGCAAAACAGTTAAAGGAAATTATACACCTCCATAGCTGTAAACAATTGATATGCGATCCAACAAGAACGACTGCAACATCATCAACTCTAATTGATATTATGATAGTTAATGAAGAACTTGGAATAAACAACAGTGGCGTATTAGAATGTACCATCGCCGATCATAATTTGATATTTTGTGAATTGTCAAATACGAACCCAAAAAACATAGCTCTCCGACAATGCAGGAACTATAAAAAATTGAATCTTGATTCACTTCAAAATGATGCGGAGAACATTGATTGGTGTAAATTTTTCCAAGCTACAGATATAGATGCAAAAGCTAAAATTTTCAATGAAAATATCCTATTTCTCTATAACAAACATGCACCACAAAAGAAAATTCTATTATCTAGAAGAAAAAAATTACGCAAACAAGATTGGTTTGACCTAACATTGTGCAAATTGAAAGAAGAAAAACGACGAGCATTCCTAAAATTCAAAAAAACAAGAAGTGATGCTGACAGAAAAATATACTGTATTAAACGTACGTGTTATAATAATAAATCGAAGCAGAAAAAACAACAATTTTATGCTGAATCTTTTAGAACTATTGGAAACAACAGCAAAAAATTATGGGCTAAAGTGAAGCAAATGAATGTATCCAACAAGTCGAGCAGTCCGAGTATACCAAAAGACTTATCTGATCCCAACGTGATTAACAACCACTTTGTCGATGCTATCCCACAAATTTCCCCAAACCCATTGTACATGGAAGAATGGAGAACTGAGGATAACGTTCCTCAATTTGCATTTATTCCAGTGGAAGAAGATGAACTCAGTGCTACAATTCTAAAACAAAAACCATATTTAGAAGGCTTTGATGGTATATCAGGAATGATGTTACAGTTGATCATTCCATGGATAGCTCGACCTCTAATGCATTTAATAAATTACTCATATGAAGTAGGACAAGTACCAAAAGAATGGAAAATTAGTCAAGTCAAACCAATCCCAAAAAAGAAAAATATGGATTCACTTCAAGATCTGCGACCAATATCGATTTCATCTATATTACTAAAAATAGCGGAGTCTGTACTTTTGAAGCAAATGAACAGATTTCTAACAGAAAATGACCTCATACCGCCCGAACAATCAGGATTTAGGAAAAATCACAGTACTTGTACCCTACTAACATCCATTACAGATGACATACTTGGTGCAATCGACAAAAAGTATCATACTACCATGGTACTTCTCGACATGTCAAAGGCATTTGATAGTGTCAATCTGGAATGCTTGTTGGCTAAGCTACATCGATACGGTTTTCGAGGAAACGTGCATGATTGGCTTCGTAGCTACTTGGTGGGACGACTACAATACGTTCGGTTGGATATAGAAAATATATCCAAAATGAAGGAACTAATCTCAGGGGTACCGCAAGGATCTATTCTTGGACCGATTCTCTTCTTAATATATACGGCTGATCTGGTAAAATATATAAGTTTCTGTAAAATATATAAATTTGCAGATGACATACAAATATATTATAGTTACCTAACAAACGAAAAGAAAACAGCTCAAAGAAAAATTCAAAGTGATCTCTCTAAAATTGAACAATGGACGGAAAATAACTGTCTAAAAATAAATCCAACAAAAACTCAGATCATTGAATTTGGACCAAGACTGGAAAGCAGCATTGATTTATACTTGCAGGATGTCTTACTACAAAGAACCAATTTGGCAAAAAACTTAGGCATAATGATGGACAATTCACTGAAATTTAATGAGCATGTCTCCCTCATTATTAGAAAGGCCTATAGCTCATTGAGACAATTGAACTCGTTTAAAGAACTGCTTCCAAGGGACGTCAAACTCCTCCTAGTAGAATCATTAGTCATGAGCCACTTGAATTACGGGAGTGGTGTTTATGGACCTTGCATCACACAAGAAAATAAACATAAACTTCAAAAAATTCAAAACTCCTCTATACGTTTTGCTACAGGAGTCGGCTATCGTGAACACATAACGCCAACCATTAGAAATTTAAAAATTTTAAAATTAGAGGAAAGAAGAACAATGCACTTTTGTACTTCATTACTTAAAGTAAAAATAACTGGTGAACCTACTTATCTACGCAATAAGTTACAACTACGACATGATGTTCATGGAAAAAATCTCCGTCACATGATGGAAAAATACAATATCCAACAGCATAGGTCGGCAAAGTATGAAGAATCATTTTCTTACTTGTCGGCTTATCTGCTAAATAACATTCCATCGGAATACTGGAATTTGTCAGTGATGGGCTTCAAGAAAAAATTCAAGGAAGATGTACTGAATGGATTCCTGAATACCATAATTAACTACTCCAAATTTTGATTTAGGTTAAATTTAATCATGAAACTTTTATGTATTTAACCCTTTGTGCTTTATTAACTAATTAATTAACACAATAAAGATTATTATTATTATTATTAAATATTGTATTTAATAATAATTATTATTAATAATAAATAAATAATAAATGTTACCATTCTTTTTAACATTGCAAAGAATCTAAATCTGCAAACGGACGTTTGAGCTTGAGTTTTAGTGTTTTCTTTTCCTAAATTGTTAACTGTTTTTTAACTTGTGATGGATTACAATAATCGGAACATCGTTGAGTTTTTGAGAGGTATTTCTCATAATTATGAAATTAATTTTTTATATAATAGTTAATTTTTTAACAAATAAATATGTCGACAAACTTTTTTTTTTCCAAATCCAAATCTTTATCCCCCCCTTTTATTAACTCGTCGTAGTTACACATGTGAGCGCGCCGCGCACATAAATAGGATTTCGTATGTCCATCGTATAAAAAATGATGTCGAATTAATTTGATACTATTAATACCTTCAAATGACATGTCTACAAATAAAGAAAAAAATAAATCATAATGCCATTTGTCATACCCGCCTAGTTATTGTCTTACAAAGTCGACAATACTGATAAAGTGAGCGTCGCGCTAACATTGTACTTACCGTGCAATATTTTTATTACTGCCCCCGTAGTCGATTACGTACACGGGTTTCTATTTCTTATTTCAATTCAACATGGACAATAAAGTTACTCACAGTGTAACACTTACGTTGCGAAATATATGTATGTGTACCAACGACGCCGACGGGTTAAAAATAATAAAAGGGGGGTGTCAATTGCATCTAATTTCAGTTCAAACGTCCCTGCGTTCAAGCGTCTCTGCGTTCAAACACCCGCGTTTAAACGGTCGCGTTCAAACGGCCGCATTCAAATGTCCTAGATCGATTTAACTTAGCTTAACGGCATCCACTCTATCATTTATGAATTTGTTTTTCTTTATATGGTTTATTTCACTAATATTTCTTTTCCTTCTATTTTCTTCTAATACCCGATTTCTTCACCTTGAGATATCTATCGGATAAGTATAAGTATAACCAATCAATTTTTTGTTTTGTTATTTTGAATTTAAATTGCGATAATCTGATCAGTTACTTGATTAATTTGATTGGTTATACTTATACTTATCCGATAGATATCTCAAGGTGAAGAAATCGGGCATTAGTCCGAGATATTAATTTCTTTGAAGTTCTTTATTGTCGTTCTTCATCACTTTCATCGCCCAATGCTACTCTTCGCCTATTGACAGCTTTTTATAATTTCCCTTGTGTTATCTCTTCCTATTTTCTAACAATTATAACTTTGCCCAATACAACACTTCTCGCTCCCATTACAGAGAATTTTGTATACAACTTCGGAACAGTTCTTCCAACCCATAATCTTTCAAACATTAATTAAATATGAACGTGATTGAATACAATATCTGCTAATTCGTTTTTGTAGTTAGACCCTCTTCCTCTGTAAGGAAGCCGGAATTTCTTTATGCGTAACTGCAGATATAATACAAAAAATAAGATTTGAATATAACGGGTTTTTCAAAATAATTATATTTTTTAAAAATTGATTTAGTGTAAATATTTAATAATTTGTTACACCCAAATCCAAATTAATTTACATTTCAGGCCAAACTCATTTTGAATAAAATTCCATAAACAAGATATTTAAAATTAAAATTATTAGATTTTTGTTGAGATTTAGGTCTTTATTTTAACAATCTTTGTTGTCCAACGTTTCGAGAGATTGTTAAAATAAAGACCTAAATCTCAACAAAAATCTAATAATTTTAATTTTAATAAAGGTCAACAATAATTAATAATTTAAGATATTTAAAATAATGTTGATAGGTGAACAATAAAGTTAAATAAAAAAAAATAAATTTTTAAATAATGTTTTATTTGCTAAATAATTTGAGGTTTCAATCGATCGTATTCAGTGTACACTAGATATACAGATATAGAGGTTTGTTTACATACTACAATATTAATATTACTACCGGCATTTTCAATAATATTCTTATACGAACATTATTATTATCAACATTGCTGTCAATTGTTATTTTTCTAAAAGTTCAAGTTTTAAGTTGTTCGAAACAATGAATTTTTAACAAAGAAAGAAAAAAAATTAATTTTGAATTATTTGATGGTAATAATAACAAGAATTTCAAGCAATATTAATACTACTCACTAAAAACGAAGAAATTTCAAAAATGTTTTCACCTTGTGCATTGAGAAAACAGAAGTAGGTGGAAGGAACAAAATGTGTGTCGTTTTACCGAGAGAACCGATAAGATGAAGTCACAGCGTACATTATCTTCCACTTGTAATAACGTATATGAAAAGCTAGAGAGTTTTTAGGAAACACAAAGGAAACTAAAAAGGAAAGATATACATCTCCTTTTTATACTTAAAATTGGTTTTCGATGGGGTAAATAGAATTGCATGAAGAAAACAAAAATGTATTATCTACAAACTTGTAGATTAACAAACATTATTAAGAATACCTATTTTGAACATCAGCTAAAAAAATTAATTATGCAAATCGGATATCGTTGCAATAAAAATTTGTTATTTTGTAAAATTTGAAATATATCTAAAAGGTAACTTGTAAAAACATTGCATATATATGTATAAAACGATCAATTTCAATCACATGGATCAGCCTTTCAAAGTAATCACCTTTCAAAGTTCGACATAAAACTTATCTAACAATACTCAATATTTTTTATTTATAACTTCGTTTTTGATTCCTCATATAAAAATAGCAATAAAAAATAAAACCGAGCAAACAAAAATTTGTTATAATTTACTTATAACCGTTTTAATTTTATGTAACGGAAAATTTTTTTGTTTACAAAACATTTCTAGGTTCATTGTATTTAAAAGTTGAACAGTTAACGTTTCAGTAACTACACCAATTAAGGGTAGTGCTTTCCTGGCATAACCATGAAAATTTTAAAACTTAACTTGTACAAATTTTCCAACCCTACAAATAATTAATGACTATTTCGAAATATGTAACTCAAATTCCCCAACCTTACAATATTGTTAAATGTTAACTTAAAAATTTGGAAGTTTGCCAAAATGCAATAAAATATATTATTTAATTCAAAACTTGGAAAATCCTTCCTTATATCGTATATTTTTAATTTAATTTTAAATTCCATTTTAATTATGCAAATTAATGAATACATTAAACAAACAATATTTTTTAATTAAAATTCTTGTGATTTTCATTTGCAATTCATTTTAATTAAATGCAGACATATTCATTGAACGATGTTTTTAAGACATATTAGCTTTTTTTATTAATTTTTTATAAGAAATTATTAAAAAAATTCAATAACTTGGAAAGTATATTTTTATAATATAAATTCGGAAACGTTCTCTTTTAGAAATTACAAATTTTATATCTCTTATCTGCAATACAATTTTATATTCATTAAGGACATTAATGAATTTTCTTTTTTGTTTAAAGGATACCTAGAAATACTTGGGCGTTTTATTTCAAATGATTTTATTTTAGGAACTTTAATAGTCATGCAATATCAACATTTATTGAAGTTATGAAGAGAAAATAACATTTGAGCGTGCTATTAGTTTCATAAGGAACAAATCGTTTAAAAACCAAACATTTTCACTTTTATTCGTAATGGTAGAGAAACGGATTTCATTTAACATTACTTTTATTTATTTTTATAAGAAGACTTATTTAAAATAATTATATCCGTTTTTAATTCACAAAATTGAATAAAATGGGATTTACGTGTAGTTATACAAAGTTGGGTGGACTATAATAAAATTAAATGTACGGTTAGTTGATTTCACTTTCACAGTTTACACTTTCTCGACGACCAACGTTCGGTCAACAACTAAAATGAATTTTATTATGCTGGTGCGTATTTTATAATAAATATTATTTGAAAATGTTTAATTTAATATCTTTTTTTTTAGACCCTCACCATTGCACTAATTGTTATTATTCTTCCCTATAAATCTCTTTCTCAAGGAACTTCTCAGGCACAGCTTTCAGAATCGGAACTTGACAAAGCCTTAAACGATCGCAGATATTTAACAAGACAACTAAAATGTACACTTGGCGAAGTCCCCTGTGATCCAGTTGGAAAACGTCTTAAGAGTAAGCATTTTTAATTTGTTTTACATAACATTGTGAATCAATTAAAATTGTATTTTTCAATATTTTAATATGCTTACTTCTAATAGGTTTAGCTCCGTTGGTTTTAAGAGGTTCTTGTCCACAATGTAGTCCTCAAGAAGTTCGTCAAATTCAAAAAGTCTTACTTCACGTACAAACAAATTATCCCAAAGAATGGAATAAAATTTTACAAAAATACTCTTCAGGATAAAGTTGACCATGTAAGTTTCTTTAATATAAAAGTGTACGACGGTGTATTTCTGAATAGTAATTTATAACACAACCAATTAAATGCACATTTATTTAAGTGTTATTGAACAATATGTGATTATAATTTTTAATTATTATTTAAAAGTTGTGCAATAAGATATTTAGGATATGTTTTCACCCAAGGCAAAATCGTGTCGTAGGTAATAGTTTCGTCAGAATAATGAAATGAATGAAGTTTTATAATTATATAAATTGTTAATAAAAATTGAAGAATTTGTTTTTTATTATATTTGATCGATAATATTAATATTGTGGTTTACGTCATCGCGGTTTCAAAATACGACTACGTCCAACATACTAACCGCTAGTCTATGACAGTGATATTAAAAAATGTTCGACTAAATAATTAACATTTTATCGAATAAACTGAAAAGCTAATCTTTTTGTTTGAAGATAGCAGTTGAATTTAAATTGATGATATAATAGGTCAAATTATCCATATTCGTAAACACTTTTGAATAGAAGTTTAATTTTGTAGAAAATCGGTGTTCAACAGTTTTGCTATAAATTGCGATTCTAAGTTTGACACAAATCGAGAAGTGATAAAATCAATTGAAATCTATTAAATAATTCTATTAGAAGTGTTGGGTAGGGTAGAAAGTCTAGGTAGTACGTTCTATTGGGACTAGGAGAACGGATGATAGTTGATGATATCGGACCAGTGTTCTAAGTTAAACTAGGTCAGCAGTTTGCCCGAGGATAGAACTACGAAAACCACAACTGCAGCCATTGTGAACAAGAACGCTTAAAGGAATATTTTCAATTTAAAATGCAATTATATACGAATTTTAAAAACTAAAATCTATTGCAGTTATAAAACTGTTTTTGTAGTTGTAATGTAGCTACTAACTATTTCTATTTCATCTGTAGATGGTGCATTTTAAGAGAAAATTGCATTTCACAAAGAAGTTTTCCGAGATTACATGTTGAAAAATATGTATCTCGATTTACATTCAAATGTAAGAAAACTTATTGCAAAGCGATAGCGCTGACCAAATGCAATACTCACACAATTACTGTTGTTTTGTTTGTTGTGCAGATTTTCAGCTTGAAATAGCGATTCGTTATTGGTCGAAATAATGACATACCTGTGTAATCAGTTAAAAAATCGATTATTTTTTTCGCAAACATAAGAAATTGAGAGTTAAACATGAATTGTTGAGATTGAAAATTTCAAACACGTTTTTTTTCAAAACCATACGTTTTTCAAATTGACTTGCGGCGTAGCTCAAACAATTTTTTTCTGATTGAATTCAAATTTTAACTGTGTCTTTATACTAGATTTTCTAGAGAAATACATAAGAATTTTGCAAAATATTGAAAATTTTTTTTGATATGAACAATTTTCGATTGGGTTTTAGACAAAGAAATTAAATTGAGTTTTCGAATACAAACTATTTCTACAAAAATCAGCATTTTAAAATATCTTACTTTTTTTTGTAGCTATTTGGATAAAAATTAAACAAAATTGTAGTTTCGTTTTTCAAATTATAACTTGCGGCACTTATGCTGCAACCTAATCTTTCTATGTAGAAAAACTCGACATTGACGAGATTCAGGCCCTTCCAATTTTAAATAAATAACGAACAAAATCATTTATGTGCTTCGAGATATGAATAATACATCAGTAATAAAATTAAATAATTGAAATTATTCTTCAATTATATATTTATCTATATAGTACGTCATCAATATATTCCGATAAAATTACGACGTCGTCCATAAAAATTAGATAACTGCCCTGACATCTTACCGTCAAATTAAAACATTAAAAACATTCTATATAAAATAATTCAAAACCTTCATTATTAATAATAA
Source organism: Cantharis rufa (assembly GCA_947369205.1). NCBI lineage: Eukaryota > Metazoa > Arthropoda > Insecta > Coleoptera > Cantharidae > Cantharis > Cantharis rufa. The sequence goes on along the minus strand of OX376304.1, from coordinate 18,525,708 downwards.
TCAAAATATTAGCGTAGATTTCTAGAATCAAATTATTATAGACAATATTTGTTTAGCTTTTACTTTAATTTATCTATTAAATTCGTAATATAATATGTGCAAATGTTTTTGACCGAAATGTACAACAGTTTTATATTCATTAATACTCATAAGTATCAAATTTTACCAGAAATACTCATAAAAAGTGTTTAAATTAAATTTTATTAATTAACTACGTGTTTGATCAAAATCGAGTTGTAGAAAATTGTTGAAGCATTACAGAAATGCTAAGTATTGTCTAAAAATTGTTTGTTCATTTTGATGAATTTCCGCTTGAAGTGATACATTTTCATTTAAAGTTAATTAACTTAAATTTTATTAAACAATTTGTTAATTTTATTATAAATTTTTAATTGGAATATAAGAATATACAGCTATTGACAAAATTATTAGACATGCTCGAAAATAGTGTAACTGTGGAAGTTCTTCTGAAAACAAAAAATATTGCAAAGGGGGGGCTTTCTGAAAATAAATTGATTAGTTCTTCTGTTTTTATTAAACAAGATCAAGTCGTGTTTTAACAACATTATTTGGGTTTTAGTTTATTTATAATATTATAGAATGAACCTTAAAACTAATTTTCACAATCGTGACCATTGTCACGTCTTGACTAAAGAATAAATTATTTTTCTGATTTCATTAACCAAAAAGACTTGCTTTCTCTCCGGTAGTTTATTTGCAAAAACCCTGATCACATAATTTTTATATTTTTCCGTTCGTTTACCTCGAATACCGTATAGTTGCTTACCGAAGTTTCGCGTCTTATTTCTACTGAAGTTTCCTAGCCTCATTTTATTGCACATTATTTGCACGTTCATTTGTTTAACCATAACTATACTTAATTTTCCTCAAAGCGCGACTCTCTTTTATTTAACCATTGAAATATTAATTTTCAAAGTGTGACTATCCTAACTCTATAATGGTTTATATGTAATTTTACCTTATAGCCGATCATAGGTAAATAATATAGAAAATTGATTTTTTTAAATATCTACTTTCTATTATAACGGATAAGAATACTAAAGGAGTGTCAATTTAAAGCGATAATTTTTTTGCTTCTAAATATACCTAACACTTGAAATTTTGTTCTTTGATCATTATTAAACACTCTGTAATAAAATTAATAAATAAAGCTTTTAACGAAATACTAGTAGCCTAGTTAGAATTTTATTGCCATTGCTTTTGTATGAAAATCAATTCCAATAAGTTACTTTGACAGATTAAAATAAATTTTGTTAACAATGAAGGTAACCACAACACGAACGTATTAAGCAATACGAGTTATTATATTCTCAATTATAATATAGCGACCGGTGAACAATTTGTTATAAAATTATAAAGACCACAATAAGAAGTATTTATGATTGAGCGATATTTATAAGGAAGCAAACAATATAGCTTAAGGACATCCAGCTACAGGTTGGTATTGCAGTTTGTGCTAATCACTTTATATATTTTTGTAATTTTTCAAATGAATTCACAGATTCAAGAATAATTAGGAAAATTTTTACACCCAACAAAATGGGGAAGCAAATGATGACGCAAGCACTTTTGTCAATACTGATTTTCCTATGCCTGGAATCAAAATTCTTGACCTCCTGTTCTTGCCGAACAGCTGTTTTATCATGTTTTATGACGTATTAATAATTTAAAAGAATTACTGTTAGAATACTTGAATTGCTGTCTACAAATAAAATGTTTTCGGGTTATTATTTATGATCATTCAAATGTATCGAATGGTTTACTCGTAAAGGAGATATGATTCGAGTAAATGTTTACGTTTAGTTCAGAGTAGTTCAGAAATCCAAACTGAACACGTGAACGTGAACGTAAACTGATTTTAAAAATAAAAATTTAGAGCAGTTTCAAAATCAAAAGTCCTAAACGGTTGACAAATATGTATTTTGAAATATTACGCTATAAAGTAATAATACCATTATCAAAACTTGTAACTTACTTAAATGTTAGATAAATGTAATAGATAGGTATCTGACTTAAAGATATGAATACGTCGAGTTCAAAGTTGAATACAAGAATATCTGTCTCTTTTAAAATAATGTCAATTGTGGATTTCAAACTACGAAACCGTCTTATATAAAAGTTGTTGAGTATGTCCAACTGATCGGTTCTAGATTTCAGATAAAATAATGCAATTTGCTTAGAAATTGCAAATTTGATAGTAATAAATCTTTATCTGAAGAAATATATTATTTCTGAATTCAATACGGCATCGTAGAGAAAATTTATAAGTAGTACCTATCACAAAAAATTTGAGTAATCTTCATTATACATATAAATTGTTTTATGATTAACGTTTTAATTGTTTTATATGTGTTATTATATTTTATCAAGGGTTAAATCCTCGGCTAAGTCATTATTATCCATTTTATTTTATTTTTCAACAAAATTTTCGCAAGACGTGGTATAAATAATAATGTTTATTAATTCAACTAAATTTGTATAAAACTGTAATACTCTTTTTATTAACTATTTTGTCAATAGAAGTAAACAGCATGTTTAAAATGTCACAAGCATTAGTTTTAAATTCGGTACAGAGTAGTGCAATATTAATTAAATATTAAAAATTTAGAAACTTTGCTATTTCTTAGCTTAAAAATATATAGGATACAATGGTACAAATAGAGAAAAGAGTGTACCAAGGTTGTTAATGCTCAAATATGAATAACACGAAAACGAACAAGACAAAAAACCAGCACAATGACATTTGACACACAACGATTTGTAACTTTTACAACAGAATGTACTAGAGAAATAACTCGATGTTCATTGGTTCATTCAAATTTTTATCAAATTAGTTGACATATTTTCCGGGGTTTTTCTTAGCTTGGTGGCACTGTATATACATTTTTATTTATTGTCACGCCGTTTCTGACTGACAGCAACTTGTCAAAAGTCAAATTGCTTGTTGACCTCTCACTATAGCAATTCTCGAGTACAAACTAGTGTTTAAGGCGTGATGTTATTCTTAGAGAAAACGTCAATTAAGGAAATTTATGTTACAGTTTTCAACCTGCCATGTTTGAAACTTTTTGAAGGCACTGGTTGGTTTGATATAAGGCAGAAACAATCTAATTAGTATTGCTAATATTCTACAAATTTAACTTAACAATAATAAGGATTGTATCTCTTGGAAACATTATTTTGAACTTATACTTTCATAATTTAATTAACAAACATTTATTTAGTGCAACTAGGTAATTATAATGTTCTCGGTATATCAGTGATTGGTGATATGTGTTGTTGGTATACTAGAAGCTATTTTGATTATTATGAAAATCATATTATTTGACGTTGGTTGGAACTAATAAGATTGCTTTTAATTATTTTACCTAACAAAAACTAAAAACTCATTAACCAAAGGTTTCCAGGTACCTACTATGTTCTTGTGACAAAATTAATTAATTAAAAATTTGCAGCAGTAGATATATTGTAAACTGTGAATAATAATTGATAATAATAATATAACGTTTGTTTTAAATTTTTACTTTAGTTACAAAAGATTCGAAGGTTTTAAACTACATTTCATATATTACTAAATGTAAAATATTTGAATTTAGTTGACCTAAGAAATCAAGCAGAAGAAAGGGATTATCTTTATCGATAATTGAACACAAAACTTGTACTGGTAAATTTAAGTATTCTACAAATAATAATACATTACAGTGCAAGTCAAGTGTTAGACTACAACTTTTCAGTGAAAGACTTATGCCCGTTTTCACCAACAATTCCTAACGTTAAGAATTCCCTAACTTTGAGATAAGAAACTCTTATGTCAAATTTGGTTTTCACCAAGCGCTAAAAGTTCCTAAAGAGCATTAAGAAATCCCTAACCTTAGGTATCCGTTTTACCGACCCCTAACGTGTTAGGGATTCCTTATCGGTTGTATTACAGGTATAAATTAGTGTTTATTCTTATTTTTCTTTTAACAATTTTAAATTAACATATGTATTGCACGAAAACTATGGTGCGCTACTGAAAGATTTCGCGTTCTTTAACTGGTTGGAGATATCTTGGGGGTATGGCTCGCGATGATTGACGGTTCTATTTCTATTTGGCACGTACTCTGGTAAAGTTCAAGTAAAAAGAGATAAACACATTTTTAATATAATATGTATGTAAGCGCTTTAGTGGTGGATCCAGTGGCGGATTTATACTTATAAGTTGCCGCCTCCACCCCTCCCATTTATTTTCCTGTATTTTTTACGAATGAAAGACATTATTACTTTCTTGTAAATAAAGAAGTATTGTAATCCCGATATTTTCGGTTCTCAGATTTTGACGGAAATATCCGATTTGACCTTCCCTGAATCCATTTTGACCAGTTTTGTCGTGTATGTCGGATAATTCAAATACGGCAAGTCGTAGAAAGTTCAAATTTTGTATTTGAGACTCTTATAGAATTTAATTGTGCACCTCCAATTTTTGGTTGCAATTGTCCGGGCAAAAAGGGCACATGTAAAGCGATACATGACGCGCACGTATGATGTAATGTAACTTGACGATATTCTTATGAAAGTTCAACACACGTAGTAAGTTGAACTTGTTGAATTAGTGATATATTAATTAAAGTATTCGAGCAAAGTATTACAACATAATTGCAAGTCGATACTTTTAAACAGGATGTTAAGTTCAAAGACTCTATGCAATTATGCTGCAATAAGCCGAATTACTAAATATAAATAATGTTAATAATAATATAGGAAGGAGTTGTAGTGGAGGTTTACCGTCACTATGTCCGAGTGTACGGATATCGTGCCCTTCAGGCACAGTATTGTTATTCGTTAATTAATAACTACTTAGTAGCATTAGTCGATGACATAAATGTAAATAGTATTGAATATAATCATTAAAAGCAATACTGAGTATTATTACCAACAACCACCTAGAGATGGAACACCGGTTTCCCTTACAGGACCAGGGTTTACCATACACGAATGAATTAACAAGATTTTAACTATAAAATCATTATTTTACATTTTAATTATTAAGAAAAGTATTAACAGTTTAATAAGGAAGTCATGTGGTGTCCACATCAGATTTTTTTATTCTTTTTTAAATTTAAATTTTACAAATTAAAAAATACTCTAATTGTTATTATTAATTGAATACGACAATTCGATGCTAACATTTTTTTTAAACCACGCTTTTGTACCTTGCTTCTGATAGCTACATCCTGAAGGCGTTTTTTATTCTATTTAAAACGAAAAACTACCTTTCCGATGAACAGTTGGATGCAGGGATTGTCAAAAAATGTATCAGTGCGATCTTTCAGTTCGGTGTCGTGCAGCACTTGGCAATTTTTAAGTATATTCATTTTAGATATTCTTCCAATTTTTTCAAGAATCACAAAAATGTATATACTCGTTCACAAAAACCTCCGTTGTTGGTAGATCTTTCTACTTATCTTAAAAAATTAGTATTTTAGTAAATTATAAGTAAACTTGCTTTTTCAATTTTTTTGAATTTTGTAAAATTTTAATACGTTGTATTAGAGTTTTTTAAATTATTATTTATTTAAAAATGTACTATACTAACCACAGCCGTGAATTGGTGTGATCGCTGGTTGAGTTACAGAGCGGAAATTCTGGGTTCGAATCTCGGACTTGACAGACTTTCTTAGCTCGGCCTTCCGGTGTGCATCAACACGTTGTGGCCACAACATCGGAGGAGGTAGCATAATAATGGGCTCGATATGTGGCCTGAGTGCATGCAAGCTTCGGCCTGCCCTCCACTTCCAATCCTAATCCTAAATGTACTATACATAGATGAGAGAGATAGTTACTATAGATGTTGAACTCCCACCAATTTTTGTGACCAAGTAATAGTTCATACTGACATCACGAGAAGCGCTGCTAATGGCGCAATAAAATCGGCGGGAATTTAAATAATATACATTATATTATATTCAAGATTTTATATTTATTGTAAATATTAGTGGAAATTTTTCCAGTATAATTTTTGTAATAAAATTATAATATAATAAAATTAGTATAATAAAATTATACTGGAAAAGTTTCCACTAATATTTACAATTTTAAACAATACCCAGAAAAACTAAAAAACAATGTTTCTTTTCAACAATGTCTTTTTATTTCTAAAGAAAACATTTTAAAACATTTATAAGCTCTAAAAACGTGTAAACAAAGCATTACTTAATGAGGCTTGACCAAAACCTGCTAGGATTTGTTTCGATTGGATTGAAAAAATTCTAGCAGCATTTTGTAAAGCTTAATTAGGCTACAAAAAGCTGCTAGAATTTTTTCAATCAAATCAATGCAAGTTTGTAATGCCTCATTAAGTAATGCTTTGTTTACATGTTTTTAGAGCTTATAAATCCAAATATAACAATTCATTTTACAAATAAAACATAAAAATAACTCAAAAAAGTGGGAACCGATGAGCTACTCAATCCACCCACTGACTCCCCCAAGCGGAGCATTACAACATAACAATACATTTTACAACTAAAACAAAAAAATCACAGTATCTTCGTTGTCGGAGGTTGCATCTGATAATTAAATACTTTTTAATGCATTTAAAAATCCAACTTTAACAAAGATCCAAAAATCATACTTTTTACAATTGGTCCCCGGCGAATGACTTGACATATAATTGGACACAGTAAATTAATGATCTTGATTAATATTTCGTATCGAAAGAAATTTAAAACCATCCTCTTTCAGCATTCTCCATACATAGCGGAATGTCTAAAAATTAATATAAGAGTTAGTTAAATAAAATATTAAAACTTGCAAAATGATTATACCTTAATAGTAAAAATCCAATTTTTAACTGTGGAAGGTACATATTTTTTCGTTCCCTTTTGAAAACTTGTGGTTTCTAAAATTTGAATTGCTTCTATCCAAAAGTCATGGTGGGGTGAAGTCGAGGTAACAGCAACCTTTAGAAGTTTGCCTTCCGAATGTTTTATGCTTGTTCCATTTAAAGAATCGAACAATTTATCAAAAAATAACAAGAAATCTGCAGTACCTATTCATCATCAATGTAGCAATCCCTAAACAAAATTTCATATTGTAATAAATTAATAACAAATTAAAAATAATATAACTTACCAGATTTTACTCATTCTAGTATCTACACACAAATTCTTCTTCAGTGAAGTTGACCATCACAAAAATAAAAATTTTTAAATTTAAATTTAAAAACACACATCAGATGTACACACTAACACAGGGCAGCACTATTATATTGTATATTATATAAATATACTATAATTCTCTGCAGTTATAGTTTTCATGTTGTATATCTTCCATTAGCCATTTTGGAAATTTGTTAGCGCATGGTAAATAGTGAAAGTTGTCATATTTTTATCTAGCAGTGCCATCCCATGTCGGAAGTACAAACTATTCCCCCCGCACGGATGACGGTACAACCCCTCTCGCCTAGAGTTGAACTAGCGTGGTACTATACTTCGTTTTATAATTTTTTATTAGTTAGACGACATGTTTCAAATATACAATATTCATCTTCAGGAAGTCTACAGAAGATTATGTTACAAATATATTATTAGATATATTATTATATTAAAAAAATATAAAACGAAGTATAGTACATTTTTAAATAAATAATATAAATAACTTCGATCGACAAATCATAATTATTTTTACCTCCAATCAATTTTAAAAAAAAATTGGAGGTATGGTAATCGAAAAAAAATTTCAACTTTTTTTTTTTGCATTTTCGAGATCACCGTGTTCAGAAACGTAAAGATCTGCAAAAAGTAAAATAAAAATTTCTGTGTCGGTCTGTCTGTCTGTCGGTCTGTCGGTCGTCAAATTTTGTCGATCGATTTGCTTCCGAACCATCCAACCAATTACGACCAAATTTGGTATGGTGGTAGGGTTCACGGTGGAAAGGTGAAAATAAGGTTTTCGTCGCGATCTATCAATTAGGAGTGCCACCACAAGAAAATAATACGGGATTTTTAAAAAATATTTTGTCTTGCGATATGTTATTTTAAAGGCCTTAAAAGGCTTTATCCAGAATAGGTAAAATTAATCTTCTATCTGTCGTCTGTCAAAAATCACAAGTTGTCAAAGTTGAAACTTTAAGAGTGAATAACTCAAGAAATGCTGAAGGAATCTTACCCAAATTTTGTACGTAGGTACATTGATCCTAATGGATATGGGAGCATATGTAATCCTTCGATAGAAATCACTAATGCAACATGAAAAAAATAAAATTAACTTTTTTGGCAAAAACATGAAAAAAGTTTTTGTCGATCGATTTTCTCCGGCATTTCTGCGTGGATTGCAATCAAACTTATTGGACGTATGCCTCGTGGGCTGGAATGGTGAAAATAAGGTTTTGCCAGAGAAATCTTCACCAGGGCCACCACAATAAAATAAATAAAAGAAAATGAAAATGTCGTCGTATCTCCGGAAATGTTTAACCGATTCAGCTAAAATTTGGTGTGTCGATGGAGCTTTGAAAGTATAAGTATTGGTGAGAGAACAAACCGAGCCAATTGTAACAGGGCGGGGCAGGTCAGAAAAATTATAGAAAATCTTAACTGAAATCTTAATTTATATATTTTTTTTGAGAATTTGTCAGATGGCTGGCAAAAATAAAACAATATATTCAAAATTTTGATAAACGTCATAATTTTGTGACATATGTGTCAAAATTAGGTTAATGTTGATTTGTATACCGAGTGCAGCATAAGAGTTGAGTTTAGGGCTTTTTAACAATTTATTTTAGAATACAAAAATAGGTGGTTTGGTGGGAAATATTTTATAATATCGTCGCGTCGTACGGACTGACGGAACGTTACTTTATAAGTAAAAGGTTCTGCCACTAGGTAGCGACCAAGTTTAGGCTGTTTGTTAAATTTTTTCGCAAATGTTTTCAGAATCAGTAAATCGGCAGTCAGTAATTTACAAAAATTTATTTTCGAAAAATCCGCTAGATGACCGAAAAAATTTGTTGTACCAATCTTGGAGAAATTTTATTTGTGACTTCTTACGGTATTATGTGACGTATATAAAAATTTTGGAAAAAATTCAGTGGCGTACAAAAATAAAAAATTTTTTTCATTTTAGATTTTGTTAAAAAAACTTTTATAGATAGATTTAGGGTAGGGATGATACATATAGATATCTTTGCCAGGGCTACCGATATCTTTGTTAAGGCTACCACAATAGAAAACAAAAATGAACATTATGTCATCGTATCTCCGGACAAACTGAAAAACTGAAGAATGAAGACAACAGAGATAAATATGCAAAGGAGATAGAAAAGCATCTACAGGCAGGAGAAAAGGAAATAGAAGAAAAATGGGAAATAATGAAGAATGCTATAACGAAATCATCAGATCAAATTTTGGGAAAGTATAAGAGAGGCAAAAGACAAGACTGGTACAACGATGAATGCAAGATAGCAGTAGCAGAAAGAAAACGAACAAGAATAGAAATGATAAATAAAGGAACTGAAGAAGCAAAAGCAGAATTCAGAAACAAAAGAAGTAGGGCTAAACACGTATGTAGAATAGCGAAGAGAAGAGCAGCAGAGGAGGAAATGAAGAAGTTGGAAGAGAGCTATAGATCAAAGGAAGTAAGAAGGTTTTACCAACAAATAAGGACGAAAAAACAAGGTCAACGAGTAAAAGAGGTGTATTGTAGAAGTAAAGATGGAAACTTGTGCATGGATGAAAAGAGAGATCTCGAAAGATGGGCAGAATATTTTGAAGACACACTGAACGAGGAGGAAGAAGATAACTACAGACTGGAATTGGAGGTCACTTCTGAAATGGAAGAGGAAGAAACAGAGAAAATATCACCACCAACGGAGGAAGAAATAGAAAACATAATAAGAAAGATGAAGAATAACAAAAGTCCAGGGGAGGAGGGTATCCAGGCGAAAATGATCAAATATGGAGGTGAGCAGATCATAAAAGAGGTACATGAACTGATTAGCAAAGTATGGAATGACGAAAGGATGCCAAAAGATTGGTCACAAGCGATGATTTGCCCAATTTTTAAAAAGGGGGATAGAACAAGATGTGAGAATTATCGAGGCATAGCTCTGTTAAATGTGGTCTACAAGGTATTGGCAAATCTCATTAAAGTAAGGATGCAAAAATATGTAGAAATAACTGTAGGAGAGTACCAGTGTGGTTTTAGACTCGATCGGTGATTGACCAGATATTCACTCTTAGGCAGGTGCAGGAGAAATGCTATGAACATGACATAGTGATACATGCGGCATTTGTTGATTTCAAGCAGGCTTACGACTCCATAGATAGAGAAAAATTGTATAAAGTGATGGAAGAATTGGGAATACCAAGAAAGCTGATAAGATTGATCAAAATGACTCTTGCAGACACAGAAAATAAGGTCGCGGTAAACGCTAAATTATCAAAGAAATTTAAAGTAAGTAAAGGGCTGCGACAGGGGATCCCTTATCAGCAATTCTTTTCATAGTAGCAGTGGGGTGGATAATATGACGAGCCGGGATCCTACGCGATGAAACACTATACAATAGAGGACATCAAGTGATAGCGTATGCAGATGATATAACGGTACTGGCGAGATCTAGTAGGAGCTTAATAGAAGTTATGTTACAATTAGAGGCAAAGGCTAAAATACTGGGCTTGAAAATCAACAAGAATAAGACCAAATACATGAGGGGGAAAAAGGTGAAGTCAAACTGGGAACTTGTTTTGGAATGGAAACAGAGAGTGGGGAGCAATATAGTTTTGAAGAAGTAGACAAGTTTTGCTTCCTAGGGACAGTTGTGACGCGAAATAATGATTCCAGTAAAGAGATTAGCACTAGGATAGCAGCTGGAAACAGAAGCATAGGTTCTCTGATGTCGGTAATAAGAAACAAGAGTGTATCACGAAATATTAAAATAAAAATATATAAGACAATTATCCGACCGGTGGTAACTTATGCTAGTGAGACATGGACAATGAGTGAAAGAGATAGAGAAAACTTGGAGATATGGGAACGAAAGGTTCTAAGAATTATTTACGGAGGGAAGAAAGTGGAAGACGAATGGAAAAGAAGAACCAACGCAGAAATTTATGAGTTGTTTGATGAACCTCAAATAACAGATGTTGCCCGATCGCAAAGAATGAGATGGTTTGGACACGTACTTCGGCTTCCGGAATCTAGAATAACAAGAAAAGCAATGGAAGGAAGACTTTTGGACACGAAAAAGAGAGGTCGACCAAGAAACAGATGGCTGGATGCGGTGGAATCGGACTTGAGACGAATGGGAGTTAGTGGATGGAAAGAGAAGGCACAAAGTAGACAGCAATGGAGAAAAGTGGTGCAACAAGCCTTGGGCTTTCATGGCCTGTCGAGCTAATTTATATATATATATATATCTCCGGACAAAATTTGGTGTGCTGCTGGTGATTGGAGGTATTGCGGCAGAGAGTGACGATATTTTTTTACAAGATGTTCGGATTGATACCAGGATCAGATTTTTTAAACATTTTTTTAGTTTTTGCCTAATAGCGATCAAAGTCCACTTTTGAAAAAAAAATTTATGCCATACTTTTTTGAAGTAGATCAAATTTGCTACTATTTGAGATTCAAAAAAGTTTTCTAGCTCCAGTAGTTTTCGAGTTATAGCTCTTCAAAAATCAGCTAAATCTCCCATAATTGGAAATTCGAACCCCTGCTGTTTATTCCGTACCTTCTACATACTACATTTACTTCATTCATTCGGTAAAAACCTATATAATAAATTATAAAATAAATAGTATCGACCCGTTAGCTTTAATTAACCAAGGAAGGTGGAAAAATAGCGGGTATATTGGGTCCTTTGAAATAAAACTAAAATATAATCGCTAACCAGTTTCGGCCCATATATTAGCCTTCATCAGAGTCTAAAAAAACAACAACATAATGTACGGCATAAAGTAATAATACATCGCTACATACCAACAAGTTATTCAAAAAAAAAACATCTAAACATGGTAAAACATATAAAAAAAGTTGTATAAGACAGTGTATAACATCACAAAACATTCGCAAAATTTCAGTCAAAAACCATAAAACTTTTAAAACTAAGCACGCGATAACATAAAAATCGAATTAAATCAAGGTACAATAATACAACATGCGCGAGCAATCTCACCAGCAATCACAATCCATAAAACACACAAAACAACTAAACCAAAAGCCGCAAAACACAGGTCCGTCCTCACAAAATAATTTCTTCAGTCAACATCTTTTAGGTTTTGTAAGACCGGCATAAATACTGCTCAAGCCGATCATGTCCGTCTGGAAATTTAATGACAAACCCTCATCCTTGGCTTCTTTTATGTGCAGCATCTCCAACACCAGGCGTTTGTTGTAGTTTCTTTCCCGATCCAAGATCTTTACTTCATTATACTATTACTATCCTATGATCTGTTTCTATGACGTGTGTAGCCAATCCAGTGCTGCTTTTGTTATTCCTTACGTCATATTCATGCTGGTAAATGCGCTTCTTAAGATACTGCTTTGTCTGTCCAACATAGCTATGGCCACACTCACAATCAATCTTATATATGACATAGCTTTCATTTTCTCTTTCCTCTTGATCCTTTCCACAGTTAAAAAAGAAGGAAGTGCTCTTTTTATTGTAAAATATGGTTCTAGTGGTCATTGAATCGAACAAATTCCTTAATCTATTGAACAGCCCAGGCACGTACGGAATTTTTACATAATTTTTAACTTGGCCACCCCCATCATCCACTATCACATTCGACCGTCGTCTGGAACACGCCTCTTCATATAGGATGCTATTTATAAATTTCTTTGGGTAACCGTTCTTAACCAATATAGCTGTGATCAAATTATAGTTTTTATTCAACAAGTCAGGACTACTTATTTAAAAGTTTTATGGTTTTTGACTGAAATTTTGCGAATGTTTTGTGATGTTATACACTGTCTTATACAACTTTTTTTATATGTTTTACCATGTTTAGATGTTTTTTTTTTTGAATAACTTGTTGGTATGTAGCGATGTATTATTACTTGATGCCGTACATTATGTTGTTGTTTTTTTAGACTCTGATGAAGGCTAATATATGGACCGAAACTGGTTAGCGATTATATTTTAGTTTTATTTCAAAGGACCCAATATACCCGCTATTTTTCCACCTTCCTTGGTTAACTATATAATAAATAATAACTTTTTAACTAGTGTAAATTTGTTACAATTTGACCATCGAATGTGTCCGCTATATCAAATAGATTACGATACAACATGTTAAAAAATATCGTTCTTATTGAAAAAATGTAAAAATCAAATACGGATCAATTTGCCATTAAAGATAAGATCGAGAAGCAATAACAATGTTAAGAAATCAGTTATTATATGCAACTTGAAAAAGTTTATAATTACAAGGTAGATTAGAAAAAGATATAACTATAAAAAAAAGTTCTTACCTACAATATTAACTTAAATATCAACTAAACATATCATTGGGCGCTGAAGCCCTGGCCTATCAATATCAGCTATTTCGGAGCTGACCACTGTTGTATCAGAAAATTTATTCATGTTGGTTTTGAGTTCATCATATAATTATTAGAACAACAAATGACTCCAAATCAATAAACAAGGTGTCCATCATATTTTTTTCATCCTTTTTTTCATGCATCATATTTTCAATGCTGTTTTCTGCATACACCGTATTAAAGAGCTCTTTGAGGCCGCTTCCAGCCATGAGTAGGTAAAACCCTCACAGACGTAATTCTTCAATGCAGGGTCATTTGAGTTTCTTACTATGTTTTGTGCTTTGATATACAGAGGCTGTTGAAAGGTGACAAAACACGTCTTTCGATCAGTGCTTTACACTTGCCACTGCCGAGTCAAAGAGTAGTATAAATTGTGTCATATTGAGTTGGAGGATTGTTGATGAATAGAAGACAAAGAATTTTTTAATTTATTTTTTTTTCGATTTTAACCTTACACATAATATTTTAAAAATTTTTATTTTTTAGCTACTTATTAACTTTTCTTTTATGCCGGTTAAACCCATATTAACAGATTTTCAAAATTTTCACTATTTTTCAAAATACAAAGGAAATGTCGCTTAAAAAATTTTTTTTGCTTGATTATTTGCGTTTGCAATTCACATATTTTCATTTTTTTTGCCGTTTTATGGCAAGATCCTCGGAAAATTCAATGTACCAAAATGATCGTTTGTGTAGACAGCATGAATTAATCAAAGCATATAAAATTTTTTTTTTAATTTATAAAGCGTTTGGGGAATTCGAGTTTCTAACGAAATTATTATTCCTTTAAGAGAGACCGCTATTTCCGCGTCCCCGATTTTGAAAGTCCCGACTATAATTATAATTGCCATTATTGGAACTATTATTGAATTTGGGTCTTCCGTAATCGCAACCTCTTGCACCAAAATTTTGCCCGCTAAACCCGCTTGAATTCGAATTTCTTCCTCCGCGGTTTTAAAATTGATTGCGATATTGATAGTTTGGTCTTCCTGAATTCTGGAAGTTGGTGTTATTTGGAGGGCGATTATAAGTACTAAAATGATTCTGTGATCCGTTATTAGAAAATTGTTGATTTCCAAGATTGAACCAACAAGTAGACGTATAATGTCCGAGTACATTACATCGGCTACAAAAAGGTCTATTATTGATTCATTAATTTTTGGAAATTTCAGAGGTTACTAGTGTTTATGGGGTTGTTGGATTCAATATTTAGCAGGGAGGGTAGTTGGTTAAAGTTACCTACAGCAAATCTCTCTTCGAAATCACTAAGTTTGTGGACTATTTTTTCTAAGTCATCCATGGACATCCCCGAAAATCTTAATTTAGCTAATTCAATTAATTAACAAAATTTTACTTACACTAATTAATTTCTTTATTTGTAAAAAAAAACTTTCAAAAAATTTTAAAACTTAACTTAGCTTTGACACAACCATCTGGGCCTCGTTTCATAATCAAAATTTACTAATATTACTAGTTACAAGTAACTTTAAAAACTCTGTAATAAAAAATTGCTTTCTGCCCTGGCGGGCAAACAGAATTTTTCTCTACACGCTGGAAGAAGAACCAGCTTTAAAATTTAGTGTAGAAGCCCAAGATGTTACGACTAGCTGATTTGTGCCGGTAGCGAGGGTGTGCTTTCAAAGATAATAATCAACCATTGCAGGAAAAATTCACCAACAAAGGAAGTCCAGCACGGAGATGAGAAAGGAGAAATTGTAGATACTTGTCTCTATATTATCCGTAATGGAGTAACATACAGATAACAAATAGTCTACGCCCACAGTATAATTAAAATAAAAAGTAAAAATAATTCGCTTTATTAAATTAATTTAAAAGACCACGTTGAAAGGTATAAGCAAGATAAAATGCTATCTTTGAAGCGCCTGATAATACGGTCAGGCGATGGAAATAAAACCAATGTGAATTGAATTATTGCAAATAACTCTCATTAACCGCTGCAAATAACGAAAGCGAAATATGAATAAATAAGGAGTCCAAAAAAGATAAATAAGATGTCTCCTAAAAATCAGTCCACTGAACCAACACTTACCCAAAATTTTCTTGAACACAGAAAACAATCACTTCAGTCTTTTCGAGCTCGAGTCCCTAACTCGACTGAAAATTCCACCATACCACCGCGCGCAACGCAGTCTCATCCGCCCAGATAACAGGAGCGCCGCCTCGTTGTGAAATGCAAAAGGAATACATAGGCGTACCCTTAAAAACAAATTCAATAAAATTTGTTACAACTCTTTAAATAATTAATCTGATGAGCTACCTGCGTGGTTTTTGGTGCTTATTAATAAAATAACCTATTCTGAAAGCACAGCAAAAAATTTTTCTCCGATGGTTTTCAATAGCAATAATATGCAACTAGTATTTTCCAACTAATAATATTAGTACTATTATGAAACGCGGCCCTAGTTGTCGTTCACGGCAAAAGCCTCCTTAATCAAAGCTTTCATACCAACGTACCAACTTTATATTTGTTGGCGCGAACAATCAAAATTCAAAACCGATGGTGAATTCGCAATACGTCGGAACCCACATTTTGTAAAAAAATGTTTTTTTGTTTAAATGTGTGGTTCTTCTGCGTCGTGTAATAAAATTTCGTACACCTCAGCATATTTGAAACTCAAAATTTTGACAAATGAAATATTTTGTAAGTGAGAAAAGTATTTGTTTATAATATACCATATCCCACTTTCAGTCTCAAAATTAAAATGTTGTGTCCCCATGACATTTATACCAAAAAAAAAAGTTTTCAAATTTTGTGCACCATAGTTTTTCGGATATAATATTTAATTATTTATTAAAACTGAAATCAGACGTTTTAATGCTATCCTGAACAATTTGATTTTTGTGGTTTACGACGTATTGCAAATTCACCATCGAAATATTTTCATAAAATTAAATTTAAAGCAAAACTCTTACTTAATTATGTTTTGTGTTTTATTTTTTAAATGTTAAATTTATACTGGCAAGATTGCGATAACCTTTTATCTTCAAAAATTTAAATTTCAAAATTCAAAATTTAAAAATTGGATTTTGAAACACGGCAATATATACCAATAACTCATTTTGGCAATTTTTGCGCATACGGCACTTTCGCTTAGCAGGGCAGTATACTACGTGAAGGTTACACCAAAGACATTACGTGAATGAAAAAATAATAGCGCGCCATATTCATCCAATTTTGAAATTTGGCCCATTTTGTTAAGATAGTGGCCAAATTCAAGCTTTGTGGGGGGGGGGGGAAATTTAATAGGAGATTTTTAACACCAAATTAAAATTATTTCCAGGTTGTTCGGAATTATTCCCACTATCAGCTGTGTTATACGATTTATCGACTGGGCTATCTGAGAATTTGTAAAATAAAAGTTTCTACTTATGTAGTTATTTATAAAATTACCAACGTGTAGTTATATATTTGTAAGTCGACGTTCTGACCCCATATAAGCATATAAACCGACGTTGTGGCACCTATATTTACGTTGTGGCACCATTTTATGGTGCCGGATGGTTTTACAATTATATATGTCATCTGGAAGGGCCAGTAAGCCTATTAATGAAGTTTGTGAAAGGTGCCAGTTGGACTATATACACTGTAAATATAGACGTTTAGTTCCCTTTTATAAAATCATATAAGTTCAGAGGGCGCCATTGTAGTTATGAGTTCGTCGCATCGACTTGAGGTTGACTTATCCACGCGTTTAGGCACCGCATTTTTTGTATACAGTATTTTGACGTTTAGGCACACTGGGCGTTTCATTAGCTATCATTATTATAGTTTATGATATTACAAATGCATAGGTAACTAGTGTTTGCGATTCTAAACTCTAATGACAAAAATCCATTAAAGGCGAGAATAACTTGCATTACCATGCTGTTTTCGCCTTTAATGTAATACGGTTTGTGGACGAATCGATCAAGACTTTCCAGTGCCAGTTATTTTTGGCAATTAAAGTATTTATCGTTGAGGTTAATGCCGAATTTGACGGACTAGTCAACTCGGTAGATTTTTGATCATTTTTGAGAAAATACTGATAATTACCAAATATTCGTGTTTTTTTCTTTGAATAAAGATTTTATAGTGGTTTTATAATAATTAGCGATTTCAACTTTATTATGAATTCCACTAATTCAAAATATATTTTAAATCATAATTTAAATCATTTTTAAATCATATTATGATTCGCATCCTTTCTCTGACATTGATTAATTACAGAACACTTCTTAAACAATTTTTATGTACTTACTACAAATTATAAATTTTAATTTAGGTCAAATTACCTACTAGTTACTTCTTACTTCTACAAGGGGATTCCCAAAATTTATTTTAAATTGTATACATATCATATTCCCGCAACTGTTTTATTATGTGAAAATATCAGAACTCCTAAACTTCGTCATAACAAAATTAGAGAAGGTTTTTATTGTAAAGCATTTTGTAATCACCGCGTGATTACCTTATGTAACTGCATAATGCATCCCTAAGCATTTGCTATTTCCTTGCAAATACTTGCATCGTAAGTTGCTTAGGTGAATTTTTGTTTGATAACATTTTAATACTTTTTATATTCGTTATTAATTACCAAAAATTAGTTTCGCAAAACAATTTGTCCTTATCGAATTTGTCGATAATGAATTTACAAAACCTTACACAAATTACATTTTGCGTAAAATATCGTAAGAAATAATATTTCTGAAACAATAAGAACGCTTTTAAAAAAGGAAGAACAAAATATTATGGCAGTTCAAAAAGATTTAAATTTATAAAATTTTTTGAATTTTAATTTTAATGCTTTTGGTTTTTTGTGGGTAAAGCTAGATTTTGGCAACCGAGATTCTAAAAATTTTATTAATTTAGAACTTTTTTAACTGCTATATTTTGCGGTCTTGTGTGCTGAAGACCTTGTCGAAATTTCAGATTTTTTTTTCAACGAATTATAAAGCAGCGTAAAAAATTGTCATTTCTTTATGAATAAAGATAAGAGGTTGTCTACCAAGTTGCACGTCTATTTGGCGCTTAGTAACCTATACAACGTTACAAGATTTATTCATAGTAGATAAGAATAGTCTACGATTAGATTTTGATAAATTTCGTTTATTATTGTTAAAAATGTTCACAGCAAGTTTACAGACTAACCGCCAGATATCTGATTTTATTTATTTGTTAATTCACCAATATGGGGAATATTTTTTGTTGAAATTGTTCAACCAGCGCGGTATCAATTGCTTGCAACTTATAAAAAACACCACTTTCCAATTTATCTAGTAGGTACTGTGTTGTCCCGGCTAATCTCAAAAACTACTGATCCGAATTTGAAAAAAATTTTATTGATTATTTTTTCAAGTCAATCGAGTAAGAAATTAAATTATTCACTTAAGTTTATTTATACTTCAGTCAACTCTTTTTTTTGTTTACGATACTGTAAATATAATTTTGTGCACCACCGAGCAAGTTGCGTATGCGACGTACACCTTACTTTTAATTTTAATTCGTAAAAATTTTAGTTAGAACTTTCAGATCTGATTAGTATTCTAGTCGGAAAATAAGAAAGTAATAAATCTGAAAATTGTGTCATAAAGAATATCTAATCAATCTATTGATTATAGCGCAACATAGAGCAGGTACACAGTATAGTTTTCTATCCTATCCCATCCTATTTTTATCTAAAAATATAAACTATGCATATTACAACAAAATTTGGACTTGCAGAACTAAAAGTGACCCACTTTGGTCTGTATTGAAGTTTTCCTGACAGTTCAAATTTGTGAATAGTTTATCTAAAAAAAATTTGAAAAAAAACCTTACTACGGTTTTTAGTATAGGATACGTTTGACCTTATAAATACTTTGCAAAATTAAAATAGACGTTTCTGGACATAGCGTAGGTGTACAGCAGTTTTCTATTCAGTTGCCAAGACGGTTTCAGTTCACACAAGATATTGTTACGTATCTTTTCATTTCTTCCGTAATGTAAATATAAAAATACGTAACACAAATTACTGTAAACTTAATTATAAATGCTGTAAAATTCTGTAAAATTATACTAGTAAGCACACTTTGTAAGAAATATGTCTTTGTAAAACATGTCACTCACAAAAATGGACATGCAGCCGTTTGTTAGTAATATAAATTATATTTGAAATTTTATTTCATATAAAAATCATAATAAAATTAACATTATAATTGAATATTTTGAGAATCAAGTAAAAATGTGTCCTAAACAAATGAAATCGAATTATTAAGCAATTAAATTGGTTTAATATTAGGCAGTTTATACTAGAAAACACGTTGTTTAAAGGTACGTTTAGATCTGGAACTTATTGCACGAATTTTATGTCCGACAGTAAGTGCTAACAATGCTAAGCATTGTTAATATTTACTGTCCGACATAAAATTCGTGCAATAAGTTCCAGATCTAAACGTACCTTAACGTTTAATTTCAAACCAATTTTATTGGTTAATGTTTCGCGGTCATCGGTTTAGTACAAATTTTTACTAAAATAAGTCCCTGTATCTCGAAAACGATGTACAAAATGTAGTACATTATATAAAAAAAATTCATTTTTTTGACCGACTAGAATACAAATCTGATCTGAAAATTTCTTACTGAAATTTTGCATGAAGCAAGCATTCCCACACGCAACTTGCTCGGAGGTGTACAAAATTTTAACCGCTCAAAACTCTGTAAAAAGTTAATGCAACCGAGCATGGTATGAATTAATAAATAAATGAATAAAAAAATGAATAAATAAAATTTAAATTTTAACTTTGTTCTTTTTGAGAGTTGCGCGCTTCCGCTTGACCTAGAGTTTGTTAATAAGAAGTACTTTTTAGCCCCAATAGGGTTTTAAAATTCACAGGAGGCCTGCCTAAAGTTGTCTAGAAACGATTTTTGTTCGCACATCGTAGTTAAAAGCTGGAACCTATTTCAATTTGTTCCTTAATCCCTAAATAACAAAATCCTTTTGGTCGTCAAGAATTCGTCCTGTACAGGGGGGTGTAGGGAGAAAATTGTAAAAATGAAAAATTGTACAATGAAAAATTGTACAATGAAAAAAAAACAATAAAAAATTAAATGATCTAATTTATACTTATAGTCGATCGACACCGCAGCGATAACAGGGAAAATTCTTGATTAATATTTTGTCAGTCCGTACGTGGGGTTTCCCCGACGCGACGACTCGACGCTTAGATCAAAATATTACTATACTTATATTAAAATGAAATGGCCAATAAGTATTATTTTTGTACTTTTTAGATGTTTTTTTTTGTGTAGGGGGTTTTTAAAATTTTTAATTTAAGTTTTATTTCATGCTTTTTAAACTATTTATTATATTTATGTAAGTAAACGTGATAACGGAGCATGGAAGTTAAATAAATCCAATTTTTCTTTTTAAATAGCAAGACCACAATACAAGAACTTCAAATATAATATTTTGTTAGAGAACAATTTTAAATCAAATTTTATATTAGAATTAAATTTATTATGAGAAAGAAAGGAATACTAGTAAATTCAGTAATTGATTGTAACAATGTAAACAAACACTTGTTAAAGCAACATGTATTGCAGTAGTATCGCCCACATAATGATAATAATGCTGTCATACTTGTAACACGATCTCTCAAGATTATAAATTTTCAAAAATATTTACGATTTTTTTGAATGGCTGAACAGATTTTTGTGCAAAATAGCTAAGAACACTCTCGATCAAGTTATCTTTCAAACAAAAAAAAAACAAAATCAAAATCGGTTCATCCGTTCCGGAGCTATGATGCCACAGACACACGTTAAATTTATAAGAACACCTCTCTTTTTTGCGTCGGGGTTAAAAAAAAGATTATTTTTGGATTTTTTTGGAAGGGCATGCCAAGTATGGCACTTCACGTGCGACTTGGCTAAGTTGTAATGATTATTTTTTCAAAATAATAAAATATGTTATCAAAATTTTACAAAGCAATTTCTCTCTATATAGCGCTCAAATAACAAAATTACTTCAAACAGTTCTTTAGATTACATCTAATTATTGTCTGTGGGTGCCGTTGGAACCATAAATTGGATTTATTTATTAGTAGAAAAAAAAAACGAATTTCTTTTAACTAAGTTTCGCAATAATATTTTTGTGTTTCTTTGACGTTGAATGTCAACAAATCGCATTTTTGTGTTTTTAAACAAATTTGTGCAATATGAAACGGGAGCTGTTATCAAATTTTCGAATAGGAAAAAGTGCCACATATTAGTAGGTGCATAATTCCCGCGTAAAGTGATAGTGATGTAATTGCGTAAAAATGCTGATCTTCAGCAATTGCAACAATTTATAATCACGTTACATTACAGCATTTGTACTTCAATACCTTACGCAGCTACATAATTTTAATATTAAAAAATTATTAGTAAAAATAATAATTTTACATTATAAAATATAAAGAGTATAAGTATTCTTCCAAAACAATATTAAATTTTAAGAAGAATAAATGTGGCGTTTTTGAGAAAAACCACTTCAACTTTTTTAATAATAATAGAATGCAATATTTATCTAGTCTTTTTGAAAATTTTATATCAGCAAATTAAAAATGTTAGTTAAAATAAAATATAGGCGTTCGCGTCCCTTATGACGGTCAATATGCTCTAATGGGTAATTAAACAAACTGAATTCTGAAAAAACTTGACCAACCATTAATTTATTGAAAAAATTTTGTTTTATTTTATAATTAATAATTTGGCAATTTTAAATTATACATGATAATAATATAATAACACACGGTTTAATCCAAAATATCCGATATACAAAATATTTTACCTCAACAAAACAAAAATTTACCTAAAATAATTATTTCTATATTTCGAAAACAACGTTACAAGAATTTATTCATAGTAGATAAGAATAGTCTACAATTAGAATTTGATAAATTGATTTTGCGTCGTACAGAACTACATTTTAAAATTTCGTTTATTATTGTTAAAAATGTTCACGGCAAATTTACAGACTAACCGCCGGATATCTGATTTTATTTATTTGTTATTTCACCAATATGGGGAATATTTCTTGATGAAATTGTTCAACCAGCAAGGTATCAATTGTTTGCAACTTATACAAACACCACTTTCCAATTTATCTAGTAGGTACTGTGTTGTCCGGGGCTAATCTCAAAAACTAGTGATCCGAATTTGAAGAAAATTGTATCGATTATTTCTTCAAATCATTGGAGTATAACAACGGCTAGAAATTAAATTATTCACTTAAGTTTATTTTACTTCAGTCGACTCAGCAACTTTTGTTTACGTTAGTGTAAATATCTTTTTGTACACCACCGAGCAAGTTGCGTATGCGACGTACACCTTACTTTTAATTTTAATTTTAATTCGTAAAAATTTCAGTTAAAATTTTCACTTTATTTAACTAAAATAGTGGCATATCTCTAAAATGAATAGAAATTTTTTTATAATGAAATATGCATATTTTATTGTTTTTAAAATACTACATCACTTTAGCTTTATTATCGGTAATTTAATACTTATTAAATTTTTGACAATACTTTTTTAAAGTTTAGTATAATGTTAAAATGTTTGTACGCTGTTTAGTCGAAATCAGCTATGCTGACTTGTGCCATTATTCCGGCCAACGTGCGAATTGTTCCCACACGCAGCTTGTTCGGAGGTGTAAAAAAATTTTAACGGCTCATAACTTTGTAAAAGTTATAATTATAAAGATCGTAACTCATATAACAGCACAGCATAGGATCAGCAACTGATCATCAATTTTCTTTACATGTAGTTAAATGCAAACGTCGGGTGTTGTGCTGATGCTGTTAGGTGGGCGCACTTACATTTAAATACACATAAGAAATAAAATTTGCTTGTGATGATCAGTCGCTGTTCCTATGCTGTGACGATATATGAGTTACGACCTTAAATTAGCAACAAAAGTTGCTGAATTGCTGAAGTAAAATAAACTCGAGCGAATAATTTAATATCTACTTTCTTGTTGTTAGTTTCTTTTTGTTAGTGGATTGATTTTTTAAGAAATAATAGGTAAAAATTTCATTAAAGTAGCTCAGTAATTTTGGATTGTATTAGCTAGAAAAACACGGTACAAACGCCATCTTCCAAAATGTGTGTTTTTTATACATAAGATGCAAACAATTGATACTTTTACCTGGTTAAATAATTTCGATAAGAGATATTTAAATTTATTTCCCTATGAATTATAAAAGATATTAGAAGAATAGTTAACGTATTGTGAATAAAGAAAGACTACGTTCTTATTTATTTCCTTTTCCTCTTTAATTTTGTAGATGCAAAGTTGTAATGTATTTATTTCAACAATGAATGCAAACAAGACATTATAAAGGTAAAAAATGCAAACCACATCAAGGTCAAGATGATAACTCGCTAAAAATTAAGTAGGTGCCGAATCGCGTCTTTATGCCATTTTATATATAGCCAAGGTGCCACAACACCTTATATAGCGTTGTATATATACGGGGTCTCAAAGGATATTTATACGTATGTGCCTCAACGTCTTTTTAATTTTTGGTGCTTGTTCGTTAATCTACGCGTATATATATTTATATAACAATATATCACTTTAATATCTTTGTTTTTCAAAAAACAATAGATACAATTATGGGGGGGCCCAGAAATCGTTTGTGGGGTGGTCTGAATTTGGTACTAGGTATCTACAGATAAAATTTTATTCATTACGCATAATTTCACAAAACACACCTTTTTTGATAATTCAAATTGTTAAAATTGCATTATCATTATAAATTTGATGGATTTATCGATTCAATTATTTTCTGTCTCATTCTTTGCCAACGTACAAATTGGTATGTGTCAGGATGGCCGAGCGGTCTAAGGCGCCAGACTCAAGGAACACCTTGCCTGTAATATGCAGGTTCACGAGCATTCTGGTCCTCTTTGAGGGCGTGGGTTCGAATCCCACTTCTGACATCTTTTTTTTAATATTTTCTTAAAAAAAAAATAGCAATAAGCACAGTGTCACTTAATTTTTATGTTTATATGGGCGAGGGGGTAAATAAGTCTGTTCTATCTAGAAGTCGAGAACAAAAAGCAATTTTCAATATTTTTGATATTCCGTGTGGTTCACAAGAAATTTAAGGTGAATTATTTTCAAATATATACCTCTTATAACCTATTATAATACCTATAAAAGCCGGCCTGTATAAAAGTTCCAAGCCTTCTGAAATTTATTTTGAAAAACTAAATTTGAAATTTTACAACTTTACTGACAATGTATACAAGCCTTTTAAACACAATTAATTATTGTGAAACTATATTTTAATTCTTAAGTTTATTTTTAATATATAACAGCAAAAATTGTTAAAAAATTCGAATGATTCAAATAATAGCGTATTTCGAAGTTTTCGTTTTCATCTAAACATAACCTCCAAGTTGTCAAATGGTTGTTATCGAAATAATCTATGAAGTCTTCATTAATCATATTAGTATTATAGTTTTCGGCTAAGGTAATCAAATCGTAAAAATAATTTTTTATGTTTTCCGATGGTTGTTGTCTTCTATTGATTAATTTAACATTTGCCCAGGTCTTATTAACATTTTCAGGATCCTCCATATTGGCGATTTACATTAACGTTGGGGGCGCTGTTATCACCAACAACATGGTAGGATTTATGGTACTATTATACTATATAATAATTATATATACTATTGGCCACAGTGAAAAACTGTTACAACCAACGTTTAAAACTCACCTTACACCTTCCATATACCTACTTCCTTCTCCTCCCAGATGATATCCACCTGCATCTATTTCCAACTCCTCCATCAGTAGGCCATCGAACATTTCGGGTCAATCGGCCCTTGGATTCTCACTGGTATTAGACGGTCAAAGTAAACTGTAACATCAATCGTAAAATCGTCTCCAAAGTGACACCACAGAGAACATTTCGACAAAGAAAAGAAAAAAAGAAGTTATCGGTATGAAACTTGATAACAAACTGATACAAAATCATACGATTTACTTCATCTGAAATTAACAACAGAAATATTAACTTATCACAATTTTTGTGAAATACGATTCCTGTGTAAATATCATCAGTTCAATTGCAGTTTTGCTGTAAATAACGCTAGAAATTAGCCCCTGTATTTATAAAAATATTTAAAGAGTGTTTTAAACCTATTTTAACTAAAACGCCCATTAAAGTTAAACAACCAATGAAAACCTTACAATGTAGACAAATGAACGTTGGCGATTGGTGTTTTATGACGCCTGCATTTTAAAGGCTTTGTAAAGCTATTTTAACTTTCTAAAATTTTTATGAATACAGCTGCAGATACATGTCAATACACGTTTACCTTAGTATATTAGATATCGAAATATTTTCATTAACTATGTATATTTGTAAATCCATAAATAAAATTTTTATTCTTCCGTTAACTTTAAGTAAATATTATAATTATCCTAATCAGGCTTACTAGAAATAATATGTACAAAGGGCAAACCTTTTTGAGAAATAATTAATTGTGTAAACCTTAATAAAAGTATATTTTAGAATTGTATCAATCGTTTGGACTACAGGAATAGAGATTTCACCCGGGGCTATTTGGAAACAGCTGCCACAAGTTGTTGCATATGATTATGAAGCAACTATCCCCTTAATTTACCAGATGGATTTTCTACAAGAATAAGCAGAACGTCTCCCTAATATACAAAAGAAGTGTTACAATAAGGTAAACACCAACTGCCTACTTCAAACTTCCATCAACAATTTAGGTGCGGCCTACGAGAGGGACCTCAATATGTTGAAGAAGATGTAACACCGGGCCCAGTAATTGTAACACCCTACGTCGTTGGTTAATGGTAGCGACCACCGATTTTGGTGTAAAACGGCCTTGAGAGTTCCTCTCGGTAAGCTGCCACCAGTCAATTTTTTATTGACAAGAAATTAACAAAACTAGTAATAAATGTAACGTAGAAAAGCTCAGAAGACGTAGAAACCAAAAAAAGAGAATCTCTATCTTTGCACAAAAATAATAACGCTTAGATTTTCAATTTGTTGTTTATTTTATAAAAAAAAAGATTAAGGTTGATAATTACAATTTAACATGAATTAATTGTTTAATTTATTTCATTATCATGAAAGCAAAAAAAAGAACTTTATGTTGATATATAAAAAAAAAAAAGAATTTACTTGACTTAAGTAAAATTATAAGGTCGACTCGTTAATACCTAATAAAAGAAAAACTTTTGTAAATTCAATTTGTTCTTACCTGCGATTGAAGAAAATCAAAACACAATATTTATTCGCGACGCGACGTTAATGATAGTTAATAAATGATTTGAATGAATCTAACACAATAATAATAAAAAAAAGGATATGATTTGAACTTGACGAGTTCAAATAGCAAAAGGAAAGGGGGGACCACGACGTCTCTTTTGGATTAAATCGAAAGAGGCTGGAACAGCTCGGCAAAACGGCTGCTCGAAAACGACTGAGGAAACGATTGGGGAAACGACTGATTAATAATTCTTTGTGTTGCCTTTTTATGTCCTCAGCTTCTTTGAACTTTGGATTCATTTTAACTTTAATATTAAAAGTATAGTTTAAGAATTGTCTTATCTATGGCGATGAAATATAAATTGATTTAAGGTAATTCTTCTATCTATTTAGTGGTAGATTACCACATAAGTAAGTTACAATTATATGGCCAATCTGATTGTTTTGAATTCTAATTTTTATAAAAAGAGTTTTAATTATTAAATTCTAATTTGTGTTTTGATTTTTGTCAATGTATTCATTTGCAATCAGGCATTTACTGTTCATATGGTTGAATATTGAATATTTCACATAAAGATACTAGAAATAATAAAAGCAGATAAATGATTTTTATGATTTTCTAGGTCGAGTTTTGACCTATATAATTGGGACCTCCGGAACTTCGACCTTAAGAATCTTTCTTAAATTTTCGTAATCGTGTGTTCATCTAAATAATACGTTTAACAAAATTTTTACTGAGTCGAGCTAATTTAAATTATTTTATGTTTACCTATTAATTAAATTATTGAGGGTGGTTTGTTACAAAGAATTTATACACCAACCTTAACATGGAACGACCAAAGTCAATGTCACACACACGAGATGAAAGAAGTTTAGACTTCATTGTTGATGGCCTGGAATGATGCTGTGGCGTTGCCACAGGACATAAATTAGATGACTTCACCACCACCGAAACCAACATTGAAATTCAAGTGGAAAAACTAACCTAAAGTCTGACAGATACGTTGAAAAGAATAAGCAAGGATTCAAAAGAATTCAAAAAAATTAAAAGGAAACAAATACTGCATATCGGATGGTCTAAGATAAAGTCAAGTCGGTCGAACACGAAATATCAGAAATCCTGGTGGAGGAAGACAAACGCCGAACCGGAATGACGGCTTTTTCTGACTAATCATTGCAAAATTTACGAAGAATAATTTCTTTATCAAGAATGTTTCAAACAAGCACCATTTTGGATTCTTGCAAATACCACCGTATCCCTTCCAACATTTTGTTACAAGCTTTAACTAAACTGAAAAACTCGAAAAAAAAAACACAAACTGCCCCGGCTCACTGATGACTCACTCGGGCGTGGTTGAATAGTTAGGAAAGTCAAAAATATACCAAATGCACATAACGATATTTAATTCTTCAAATCATGTTTACAACCATTCTAAAATTTTACCAATTATTCTTTAACCAATAAAAATCAACAATCTAATCCAATAATTAAAATTACTGATCACATCAAAATTAAACCCAAAGTTACTCGGCCGTGGTCGTCACCACACCTTTTTAAATCCCCTGAAATAAACAACTTTACTTACTACTTAATTATTACATCCTAAAGCAATACAAATAATTCCATTCCACCTGACGGGTGAAATAGAATAAACAGTTTTGTGACTTATTTAGGTCAAGCAAAATTACTACGTCATAATCATTATTATCAACATTCTAAGTTATTTACAAATGACTGAATTGTCTCACTACAATGACCAATACTAATTGCATCAACATTCGTTAACCTAACCAATAATCAATCTACCAATTTGCACTTCACTGACATAAAATTTACTTGTACTACTCACATTAGTGAAGTGGGACTGGTACCAATATTTGCCTGCCAGCCTAAACGCTAAAGATGAACCCGTCGCCATCATATATTGAACCTCGTACAAACGACCAAGCGGATAATACCTTCGGAATCCTTTTTCCTAACAAATTCTGATATTCTTGTATTTACGAAATCTGACCCATTTTATTAGTCACCAAATCAGTACCTCCATAGCTTAACGAACTCGATTACTCTATCCAATTTCTATCGATTCATCAATAATACTTCATTATTCCCAATTATACTTGATCTCCTGTATTTTGATTACGTGACTTAACATCACCATGATACAATCAATTTATCATCACTCCGCCGCGACTAACAACGCATTATCGGATCTTAAAAACCTTTCCAGATTTGAAATGAATTTAATAACCGGAGTACCGAATCGTCGCGTCCGTCTTATGTGGTGATTACTTCAGTACTGCCTTACTATCTTTTCCACCCCCGCAAGTTAACTATCAGGCCGTAGACATGCTGATGGTGACCAATTTACTTTTTCCACGAACGGAAATGCTCAAGGTTCCTCGCTCTATATAAAATGCTTAGTGCTAGCTTCGCAAATAATTAACCATAGGCGTAACAATTTTTAATTCTGCAGTTCTACAGACAGACTTAGGTAAATTAGAAAAGGAACTCAATCTTTCTAAGCAAACCTTGGCAATACCACTTAAGGACATATTCAGGTTTTACCTGCTGCCCATCTGCGACTGTTTGTCCACAAAAATTACATAATATTGAAACTAAGGGTTCCAATCGTTAAGAACCATCAATCATTTGTTGATCAACTGTTCGAAATATAAACTGATTTTACAACCAATCAACCAATCCTGGTACAACCAATCCTGCACTCTAAACTACAACACGCTGTACCTGGCAGTTTCAGCAAATCGTAGAGGAACTACATCTATACGAGCGGTATCTGGTGTGGCTTTACACCAATGTCGGACCTATGAGGACAAATTATGTTACATTCCACGTCTGTCCGCCGATGAACTTCATGGACCGTTGTGTGCCATCAAAATGTTTAAAGGAGAGAGCGTAGAAAACTTAAGTAAATATTGCCCAATGACCTGTCATTCTTCAACTTCAATGCTAATTTCGGAAATAGAAGAGGGAAAATTTTTAATTACTCATCCATTAACCGAAACCGTTTTAGAATGCTCAAATTATTCCAAACCCTTAATATCTCAAAGTCCATCCAAAATAGGTTTAATCCGTTTAATTCTACCTTGATCCTGCAGATTAATCCACCTGGAAGAAACAATAATCGCGGAACGTTATCCTTGTTTAGAACACTTTCCTTCTGAAACAAAAATTATTCATACAATTCTCGCTACCTAGTCCTCCATGAAAAGTTTTATTATCCATCCAACAACAAAAAATCTTCCAACCTTAAATAACATATCTGAAAGTCTAAATCCTAACTGGACAGTGAAATCCCCCACCTAAATTTGATTAATAAACCTGAGGCCATGAAACACTTATTAATGAATATAGTACAACAGCGACCTACGGAAAAAATCAGTGTTGCCGATAAATATGGGTTTCATGGACACTCCCTATTGTTAATTTGGAATACAATCTTAATTATCTTCATAGGCTACCTAATGCATAAAATCTTAAAAACGCCAGTTACCATGGTAACCACCACGCCGACAGTTTCCGCCGCAGAAGATTTTGGATCGACAATCCACCACGAAATTTTAATAGTCACCACCACATTGTTATTTGCAATTTTGGTTGTTATTAGTACTTGGTGGTTAATAAAGAAATGGATAAGGCATTGTAGAAAACAATCAAGTGTAACAAAATCGGAGAATAAAAATTTAAACCCCGGAAAGGAAGAACCTGAATCAAGTCAAGAGGAAACCCCTACCTACAACATCAACATACCCAATGAATTTAGGACATTAAAAAGGGGAGAATCTATGAGTGTCTTGTTGGAATTAATGTGAAGAAAATCTACCGCCCGTGCTATCAGTGAAGAAAAAAATAATTAAGTGTCGCAAGTTAATAAAAAATGGTTGAAAGGACAGTATTAAATAAAACGGCGTTAACTAAACGATCTTTAAAAATAAATGTGCTATAAGTTATAAAAAATAAATGTGCTCCAAATAATCAAATAAAAGTGATCTAAAATGAAATAACAAAAGCAGGGTAACAGTGAAATTAAGTGCTATTTTGTAAAAATATTTTATAAAAATATAGTAAAATTGTTGTAATATCATACAAATTTCAAAGGAGACGCATCGTATAATCTAAACGGAAATTTATGCAAAAAGTCATGCACAGCTAGTAAAAAACATCAGCACCACTTCTTACATAAATTTATCGTAAATCACATTAATTTGGTATATAGAGTTAAAGAAGTGTAATCGATAGAAGTAAGCACAATTGAGCGCAAAATGTTATAATATGGCTAAGGAGTGAAAATGAATACAATTGAAAAATAATTATTGTGATAAGGCCTAAAGAGAAAGAAATGAGTACAAATGAATACCGTGAAAATGAGCACCATTGAGTAAAGTTTATAATAAAGTAGGATGATTAATAGCACGGGTAAGCATTTCACATATTAAAATAAATGTAAGCAAAACAAATATTTTGATTCGACAATTAACTGTCTGTAAATTACTGTCCATTACTGTTTTGATAATCTGGCTGAGGAGGCATTTTACCATTGGAGTACGGTCTAAGCGCTTAAAAATATACCCTGGATTTTGAACTAACTACCCTTTGAACTAACAGAAAATTTTAGAAAACATGGAATTCTTCAAATAAAATTTTATTTTTTATTGTTTTCGATTTGTATTTTCAATGTGGAAAGTTATTTATTATCAGGAATTTGTTTTTTTTTGGTGATGCAATTGTAAGTTGTTTTGGGTATGTGTTGGTGGATCATAACAATTTTTTTTGTATATTTTCTGTATTTCGTATTTTATTATTTTTAATCTTAAGCTGTTTGATCCATGGCAAGAATGTATTATTTTATTATTTAGTTTTTTTTCGATCTCTATTGGTTTAACTGGTTATTAGATCGATCAACTTTTGCGACTTGGGCCAGTCGCTTATTGCCGACGAGGGGGTAATGTCACAGAAATATCGATCACACTGTATATAATCGAAATTATAATTAATGAACTAAATACATTTGGATATCCGGTGAGATCGATGATTATACAAAATCAGAAATAGAACATTGGCGAGCTGATCTAACACGATCGATGTTAATAAAATCAAAGTGCAACAAATGATAAGAACCAATATAGGTTTTTTTATTTATATTGGTAATTAAGATTAATGTGGAGATATATAATATATGGGGAGAGATCACGTAGGTAGGGAGTTACTCGATAATTACTGTTTGAACAGTGTTGCCGCCGTGATCCATGCCCGTCAGCATCG
The DNA here is from genome assembly GCA_947369205.1 of Cantharis rufa. Taxonomy (NCBI): domain Eukaryota; kingdom Metazoa; phylum Arthropoda; class Insecta; order Coleoptera; family Cantharidae; genus Cantharis; species Cantharis rufa. The sequence continues at coordinate 18,493,613 of OX376304.1, read as the reverse complement.
TGATCTCCCATCTTCTGTTTTTAGACTAAGTTATTTATGTTGTAAGCTTGTGTATAATTTTATATGTTTATTATATGTGTAAAATCTTTATGTTGCGTTAATATCTGAGCTACGCTACAACCCCTCCACTTATAACCCTACGTGACATGTGGTGGAGGCGCCTCTATTTTAGTGGTTACAATAAGTCTAAATGCACGTATTAATTCTTTGAAATGAAACTGTCTTAAGGAGTCACTGAAATAAAGACCCTGGTACTCACGGAGATGTAATTCACTTTGAAATTGTAAATTGTAGGTACATAGCCCAAGTAAATAGTTTTTCATTTCATTATTACTTAAATTGTCAAAATAAAAACAAAAATGTCCAAAAATGCGTATAATCAGTATTTTTAGCTTAACATTATTAAAGTTCATTTACATGGTTTTCAAAACATAATATTTAGTATGCAGTTTTGTGTTAAAAAGTAGACGTCGCACTTATTTTGTAGAATGTAAGAAGTTAACGTAATGTCAGGTCCTTTTTTTAAATCTTTGCTTATTGTCACAATTCATTTAATTTAAAAAGTAAAATTTTTTTTTAATTCAATAAATCGCCCTGTTTTCCAAATAATTTTTAATTTTCCAAAGAGTAATTTTATAACATTTTAAAAATTTTTAAACTTTCATTACATTTTTATTCCGATATTTGCCTTTCTCCAAAATTTTTATCCAATTGATTTTCCTTCTTCGATGTGTGGTTTCATTAATTTGAAAATTATTCCTTTCTTATTTATGGATTTCAATTGCGCCTCTTTTGCCAAAACAATAAAAAAAGTGTTAGTACTCAACTTCATTTAGTATTACGTTTGATATTCTTTTTGCATGTAGTAATTCTTATATTTCAAATTAATGCCTAATAAACTCATTACAAGAGCCCAAGCAAAATTAAACTTAATAATTTCACAAGATATCGATAAGTTACTAGGAAATTTTGATAATTCGACAATAAATGATACGGTTATTGCTAGTGAGCATTTTAATCCTGAATTTCAAAGTAAATACTATTAATAATTGCATTCAAAACTTAAGAGAAGATTGTCAAGAAAATTCGAATGTTACGAACCCATTCAATAAAAGTTCTATGATTTTAAGAAGTCCCACAAAAGATTCCGCGAATTCAGACACCCCTAATTTCATACGTTCAGATTCTCATACTATGGTTAATGAACCATTAACAAAAATTAAACTAAATAAGTTAAGTCATTATGAAAATTTAACGGGTGTAATTACTACTTCGAAATTAAACGGCAAAATGGAACAGGATTTAGATTACACAATCCAGGAAGCAAATATCACTGTTCAATCACCTAGATTACCAAAATTTGTGACTCCAAACGTATTCGATCCGGCTAATTGCAACACTTTAAATTTCTTAAATTCTTACGAACGCGCTTATTTAGCCAATGGCTAGACAAATAATTTTAAAATTAAATTCCTGAGGAGTTATTTAGGGGGAGCTAGTGCCCTTTGGTATAGTCAGTATCTAGAAGACGCTAACAATAGTAATAAAAAATGGGCAGAAATTAAAAAAGATTTTACTTCTAAATTTGGGGGAGATTCGTGCATTAGACTAGCTAAAACTAAGTTAATTAATAGGAAACAACAGTCATCGGAAAATATTAAAAATTATTTTTATGATTTAGTAACTTTGGCGGAAAATTACAATCCGACCGCGAGTAAAGACGACTTCGTGGATCATTTTGAGAACGGTTTACAACCAAAATTTTTACAAATGTATTGCATACTGCGATTTGCAGGAATGTGTGTTGATGACTTGGAAAAATTGTCCATAGACTCAGCAATTTCGAAGAAAGAACCGGCTGTAGGAAACTCGGGTCGATTAACGTCATTACTTACTTTCGATTCAAATAACCCGGCAAATAAAATAAAAAATCCCTTAACTTTCCAATCATTAAAAAATCGAGCGAATGGCCAGAACATAAGCAATTTTTCTCCTAAATGCAAGAACCGGCTACCCTTTTGTAAAAAAAGTCCTCACTGCCCCAAAGTAATACTCAATTTGACAACATTACAAAATATAATGGTGAGAATATATTGCAAAGCTCTATATCAAATATAAATGAAAAAATAATTATTGCTATCGAAATTAATGAAAAAATTGACGACGAGTTCTTAAATAATAAGTATACCTTACCTGTGGAAATTTCCCAATCAACAATGCCAACGACTACAAATTCAACAAATAATGATGATAACCTTACTAACTATATCAATATTTTAGAAAACCCAAAAAATGCACACACACTTTTCAGAACTAAAATGTTTTTAAGTTATCACAAATAAAATACACCCTGTAAGTATATAATATTACAAACGTTTTCACCATACTATGGCATCATCAGGCGATGCATTAGCGTGTAATATGGTCAAGGCATTCCAATCGACGGGATCACCAAATTTAAATTTAAATTATCAAAAGATTATCAAATTCAATCGGGCGTAATTACCAAAATTTTCCTAATTTTAGAATAGAAAGATAAAAATTTGTCTCCAAATTTCTTTAAATATAATGACATTTTTTTACAAAAAATAAATTAGTTTTCGTATCTCGTTTAAAATTCGAAAAGGAACCACTTTGGGATTCCTCGAAATCGCGCACGAAATAGATAATTTTTTGAAAATGCCCTCTCTTGAAGAAAAACTGCAATATGGCGCTAAAAAAACCAGATAAAGTCCAACTAGATGACCGCCAAATACATAATGAGCTTACTGAAGAACAGATTAAGGAACAAATGCAAAATCTACTGCTAGAATTTGGGGATATTTTCTCGAAAAAAATTACGCACCTGAAGCAAAATATTTGAAGAGCAATAATTATGACTGGAACAGGAAAAGGGAAAAAATGTTTTTGATTTACCGTATTCAGATTATTCGGAATTTGTATTTGCCATTCCAGTATAAAAGAGCTCAGTTTCCTCTAACTTTGTCCGGGTTACATTTTTTTCTTTATAAATTTATGTTGTAACCTACGGATCCATACGTATTGAAATGTAAAAAGTTGAAGAAATGAAAATGAAAAACAAATGAATTTGCGATCTTTTGCTAAGACATTTAGTATGCATAGGTATAAAAATTTGTCAAACTATCTTTAAATAAAAATCTACTGCTAGACATTGAGTTACGAGAATAATTTCTACGTAAGACTGAATTGAATTCGTTGCAGCAGAGAAAATTTTGAGTTAACAAGGTGTTGTTTTTGTTAAATTAATTTTTTTGTAAATAGATTAGTGAAAAACAACAGGTGAATAGCTATGTACGTATATACGTGTTAGGTAGATTAATTACCTATATAAAATCAATTCGACAAATTTTGTTACTAACAAGGTTTATAAAAATACCATGCTCTTCTGTTGGAATAAATTTAATATTTTCTGTCTATAAGTTGATTAGTCCTTTCTGACTTGAGGTTCTTTTTTGGCCACTGATCACTCGTATTTTTTGTTTAATAAAGTGACCGTTTTTTCACATTTATTTTCACATATATGGGTTGTAATTATCAAGAGACAATTCTAAAACAAAGTAGTTAGATAAAAATCTTCAAGAGCCAATGAAAAAAGTACAATCTCTTTGTTGTAACTTAAGTGCATGTCTAAAAAGAACTGACCCACCAACACTAAAGAGTAGTGATATTGTTCCTACTGACATAATAATGATATTATAGTGTAATATGACCTATAATTGATTTAAAATAAAACGAAAATATTATTATTGCATTGGTGATATAATATTGAATTGTTACTGTACTTGATATTAAAATATTTGAATTACAATATGATTTTTATAAAATTTTGAAAAAATGTAGCGTATTGTATCGTTTTCCTCTAAGTATCACATAAGAGTAATTAAGATATTTATAGCATATTGATTTAATACATATGTGTTAACTAAGAGAGTTAACTACCAAATTTATTCGTCTATCTCTAGATTAAAGCGAAAATTTACGGAATTATTTATATAATAAACAATAGTAATTAAAAATAATTGTATTGAAAAAAAAAATAAAATGTAGCGTTGTTCCAATAATATTATTTAAAAAAATTACAACCCTTTTTGTAATTTCTTATATTAACTTTAATCTATTTGTAGTCGGTACTATAAATACCAAGAGAAAACGGAACACAAGATGATATACTAGCGTGAGAACGTGCATATGATATTTTCAGAAAATGGATTCCGGTTGTGAGAGGATGCTGTCGTTTGGAACATGGCATCATTCACGATCTACCACTATATAATATAAGTACACATCATCCAAATAAGCATATAAAACTACACTTCGCCTTTTATTGAGACTATTTGTGTAAAAGGTAGGTAAGATATATTCCGTACAACATAAAAATCTCAATTGTTTAATGTGTACTACATAAAAATTCTCTTTAAAAATAACCATAATATGATCTCATTAAGGGTTAATATTTTATGGAACAGTTAAAACAAAACTGCGTAGCAAATAATAGTACTAACTAATCACAATTGCACTCTTTTGGATGCGTCGACTTATTATTCAATTACGTGTATTACGTCAACATAATTATGTATTCAGTTGATATTGTAAAATAAAAATAATTTATATAACATTAATTTTTACAGAATGACTTTTGACATGTTGTTAAATTCTGTCAAGCATAGATCTGTAATTTAAATTAGGAACACGTCAAACGTATAATATTATATTTAAATTGGAGGCAAGTCGGATGTGTCGCGTTCTTTATTAATTAATAAAACATATTTTAATTAATTTAAATCATTATAAATATAACTTCGAATGTTAATTCGAAGGGTAATTTAGAGAAATTAAATTGAATTTATTTCACCTTGAACTAGAGATCTTTAAAATTGAACATCAAATGCAGCATTAATTATATATTTGAAGCTTTACATTCCATTTGGAATACAGCTGTTCTCAAGGAACTTACAAAATCCATTTTCATTTAAATGAGGGGGATTAGTCCTCATACATATTTACATTTCATTGTATCTCACACTATTTTCATAAATCTCTGTGTTTCTTCGCGTCATTTATCAATTTTCTCCAAGCATTCCTATCAGTCGCCATCTGGTTCCATCCTCTCACTCCCAGTATCCTCAGATCACTCATCACCTCATCCCACCATCGCATCCTTGGTCTGCCTCTAGCTCGTCTCTGACTGGGTCTCCACACCATTAACATTTTCGTGACTTCTCTACTATCACTTCTCCATACATGTCCTAGCCATTTTATTCTTTGAGCTTTTATAAATTTGACAACGTCTTCGCCTCCCATTTCTTCAAGAAGTTCGAAATTCATTTTTGATCTAGCTTCACAATTTATATATTTGGGACCCAATATAGTTCTCAGCACCTTTCTTTCAAAGACTCTCAGTTGTTCTGCTTCTCTTCGCGTAATGCATATGACTTCGGATGCGTACGTGAGGACTGGCCTTATCATTGACTTGTAAATCCTGATCTTGGTTCTCTTAGATATTCCTTTATCTCTTAGAATGTTTTTATTCGCGAAATAAGCTCTACTACTCGCTTGTATTTTTTCCTTGATTTCCTCATTTCTCTCATTTCTGCTATTTATCCGTACTCCCAAATAAATAAAACTTTCAACCTGTTCAATTCTGTAGTCGTCAATTACCAAATCTTGTTTGTCTTCTCTTGTTCTTCTCTGGCATATCATGTACTTAGACTTTTTCTCGCTTATGATTAAACCTACTTTAGCTGCTTCTCGTTTAATGATTTTAAATATTTCCATCATTCCTCCTCTCGTTCTAGATATAATTACTACGTCGTCTGCATATGCTATTAGTTGACTTTCCTTACTTATTATTGTATCCTTACAATCGGTAGTTCTAATTATTTTTTCGAGCACGATATTAAATAGAGTCGCCGACAATTCATCACCCTGTTTCACTCCTCTATTTACTTTAAAGTTGCTGGTTTCACCTTCTGTCGTTCTTACGGTGGCTATCGTTTCTTCCAGTGTCATTAAAATTGTCCTTATGAGTTTCTCTGGGACTTGAAACTCCTTCAAAATACCTTTTAGATGTTTCCTATTCACTGTATCAAACGCTTGTTTGAAGTCTATGAATAGCATGTGCATATCTATATCATACTCATGACTCTTTTCCATAATTTGCTTTATTATATGCACTGCGTCCACTGTTGACTTGCCACGTCTGAAACCATATTGATATCCCCCTATTATCTTGTTTGCATATTCTTCGAGACGACTGTGTATCAACGACGACAGGATCTTGTATGCCGTGTTAAGCAGCGTTATGCCTCGATAGTTATTACAGTCCTCGGAATTTCCTTTCTTCTTTATTGGCACTATTACCCCTTCCTTCCATTTCTGTGGCAGATTTTCTTGTTTCCATACTTGTTTTATTAGGTCACATAATTCGTAATGTAAAATTTCTCCTCCGTTCTTTATCATCTCCGCTGCTATTTCGTCTCTTCCTGCCGACTTTCCGTTCTTTAATTTTTTTATCGCTATTAAAATTTCTTCATTTGTCGGATCCGGTACTTCAACACAGTTTCCTGGAATTTCTTCCGTAGTCAGTTCTATTACATTATCTTGACGCGTATTTAACAATTTCTCGAAGTGATTCACCCATACCTTCTTGATGTTCTCGGTACCGCTTTCCAGCATTCCTTCTTCATTCATTAGTGCTCTAACTTTTATATCATAGGTTTTCCTATTTTTCTTTAATTGCTTATAGAAGTTTCTTACATTTGTATTAATTACACCTGATTTATTGCAAAAAGTCACCGAAAATTGGGTTCATCGAATCTTATTCTACAAACGAGCTGAAGTAGACCTTTGAATGATAAGTTATTAAAAACATACTTGTCATAAGTCGTACTTTAAAAAAAAGTTTTGCTGTTATTGCAAATATTTTATTATTATTAATATTATTATATTTTATTTATAATATTTTTAAATATTATTATATTTTATCTTCATTATATCGTATGAGCGCTGTGCTCGATATTGCACGTTGGCAAGGTCGGGTACGTGTTAGTGGCGTTCGTATTAGAAGTCCGGCATGTTCTTCAGACCACAGCTATTTTAGTGCCCACAATTAAGTGTTTTTCAACAAAGTATGCGGCACTGATGACGACTAATGAGTCAGAAACACATACGTGGTATGATGGCTTGATAGTCGATGAAGCAGTGTGTGTCTGTCGCTCTTACTTAATTGTGTTTTATTTATTAAATTTTAAAATTTATACTGGCAAGATTGCGTTAACCTTTTATCTTCATTATTATTATTACTACAGATAAAGAGCAGAGGTACAATAGTGATTGCTCAAAATATAGGTTTTTAATTAATTGTATTTTATTCAATTTTAAAAACATTATAGTTCTTATTGGGAAACCCTTTATATACTACTATTAAATTGTTTAGAAACATATATAGTAGGTACTATATAATGAGTAAACAAAATTATATAAACATTATATTTTAGTTTTGAAACGTAAAATCAAATTTCCCACAATAACCTACTACCAATGTTTAACCTAAATTTCTTAGGCGCTAAGCGTGATGGTCATTTTATGCACAAAATGACCTAACCGAAATACTACAATCCCGAAGTCGTAGTACTTCTTCATAAAGAATAGTAAACGTTAGAGCAGCTGATTAGTTAAAAAAAAACGCACGCGAACATACACATAATAAAGCACAAAAATGGTTTTGATGTTTTATAATTTGACAATAAATTATTGTATTTGTATTATGTACTCTTCGTCAGTTTTGATATAATAGTAAATTTGTTTGTTTGTAATTATATATAGGTTATCTTTTTATATGGACAGAAAGCATAATTAAATTAAAATTTAATTTTTATGTAATAGTGATAATAGACATCATCAAATTTGTATCTGCGACTTGTATCGATTCCAAGTTTTTAAATATGATAATATTATTTTTTTTTAGAATTCTTGGTATATATGTGAATCTGAAATTAAATTTTAATAATATTGATAAATTTTATTAATAAAAAATTTCACTCATAAAAAAATGCATTGTGTGAAGTTGTACTGAAAGAATAGTCACTTTTAAACGTTTTGTTAAAATAAATTAAATATTAGTCATTTCAGCAAAGTAATGCGATTTTATATAATATTTAAAGATTAAGTTAAATATTATGATCAATTTCATAAACATTTGTATACCAACACCAGAAAAATAGAAAATTAAAAAATTCCTGAAACTGATCAAATCACGTACATACAAATGACATCACGCCCTAAATGCATAATATAACGGCGGTAAAAGTTCTCGTGATATAAATAATATAAAAGGATCTAATTGTGAGATGATCGTTGTATGTTTTTGTCCTGTTTTGTGATGGATGGTGTCCTGAACGTAGTATCCCTCTTTAGATTGACCGATTATAAATATTATGACCGATTCGCCTAATAACTTTAAAAAAAATTTTAAGCTTTTGTTTTTGTTTCGTGTCGCGTTAAAATATTTGTCTACAACTTATGCACTAACTTGCATATTTATTTATAATATAATATGCAAGTTATGACAAATACTATATTATTTTTTTATCAATGCTGAAACTACAATAATTTTTATATTTTTTATTATTATTGACTACAACTGATGGATGTAACTGATATAAAGCATTAAATATTACTTTGTAAAAATTGTGTCTGTAATATTTTTAATTTAAATCGTAATTCCTTACCATCCTGTTTCAATGTAAATTTTAATTCTAAAATTTAATTAAAAAGTGGTAGAAAGTTTGTAAATGAAGTACATAGAATATAATTAAATTTCGTATTATCAACAAGAGCTTATTGGGTATTAAGTAAACAATCGGGTAGTTAGAAATGTATAACAGTTAAAACGTATATTAAAATTTTTCTTTTAAGTTTATTGTTACAATTTCGAAGATATATAAAGAATATATATTATATAGCGAATTTTTCAGATTAGCATTCAAAATGAAAGATCACAGATGTGTCGCAAATCTACAGCCTCTAGTAATTTATTCACAAAGTTTTTCGCATCGTCAAGTAGAAAGTTAAAATCGAGAAAACCAAAGATACACCACATATGCAAACTTAGAAATTAGAAAAAAATTTGTCTCTTCAGATTTAAATAAACACTTAAAAGAATAATAAATCATTTTTAGCTAATTTTTTTATCGTAAAAATTTTTTATTACTTTTTTCATTTAATTTTTCTTTATTAGGAACATTATTTTGCTATATTAATAATATGTCTGATACCGATTATTTACTAGACTAGTACTCGACTAAATAATAAGTAATTATCTAAATTAGTGATAAAAATCAGAATTTTATTTTCTCGGAAATTAACTAACAGCTATTGAATGAAAAATTGATAGTATTAGTAAGAATCATATTGCAGTATAAAGCGTTTTTGGAATTTGATTTAAATTTAATAAATTGAAGAACATTATTTACATTATTAAATTCATAAACTTAAATTATATCTATGTATTATTTTCGGAATATATAGACATACCAAGCCGAAAACCGACACCTGCAAAATATATTAGTAATATTAAATTTATTACATTTATCGAAAAATGAATCTTTGCGACAGAACGAATTTGAGCAAAACATTTTAGCACAGTTAAAATTCAATATTTCATAGCACTTGGGCGCTAAACTTTTGACTTAAAATGTTAACTCTTCCTTATCACGTTTTGAAAACATGGAAAATGTTTTAAGCAATGTTTATTTTACGGGAAACTGCACCTAATGCATTTTGGTAACAAAGCTCTCCGAATCGGTCTCATACATTATGGAAAGTTTTGTGCTACTTTCCGGTTCTTGTCATTATTTCCGGAGTTGTGTGGGACACCACAAAACAATATAGCGGTCACATACTTTAGACTGTGGCTTCCGTTTACTACCGTACCGCGTTCCTACACAACGATATTACTAAAAATATTTCTGGTTTCTTTGGAACTAAAAATAAATCATGTATACAATATTCTCTCTCCCTTTTACATTATTAACACATAAATTATGTACGCAACATAAAATATGAACTTTTAAACCAGTCAACTAAGTAACAGTTTTACATAAAAACGTAAAAAGCTGCTATATGTATTCTGCTTCGATAACTTATTACTACCTAAGTAGAATTTCGTAGAACTTACTTCAAAATTAACTATTTAATACAGGACAATGTGTAAGGTATGAGCTTCAAAAATTATTTAATTTCCAATATCATTAATAATTTATGTAGGTATTACTACCTACAATTTCAACTAAAAAATGTATTACGAGTATCAGTCATCTTCCTATAACTACCAGCTAACTTTAAGTTCTATATTTTAATTTAAAAATTCAACTACACATATCGACATTCATAAATGCCAAAAGATGCAAGCATCGTCTTTTTCCGAACAAATATTAATAAAATTTATTGACATCACCAATCGGATAAATTACCTCAAGTGTGGATTACCGTAAGTTCGAATTATTGATATAAATCATAGCAAATGATTGTTAATCATACTAAATGTCACCTCAGCTACTTTTCTAAATTTCAATATCTTGCTGAAACTTCAATCATTTGTATAATGCTTAATCTTTATTCCACGCTACCCTGTATGTTCAAACTCAAGATTTAAATAGGTACTCTTGGGAATCTTATATTTGCCATGTTAATTTTAGCATAACAATGTTACCTAGTAAGAAAGAGAACGATTTATTTTAATACATTAATGTCTGGTTTCATAAACATAAAATATTGCCCAATAGGAAAAATTGGCGAGTTTTATCCGCTTGTTAAAAGTTTTGTAAAACTAGAAATAAGCAGACTCGCGTGATTTATATTATCACAATGCAATAGAGACTTCCAACAATGCGTACAAATTCATGATGTTAACAAAAATAATTCCTACATGCACAGGGAAAGTGGTATAAGCATAAATCGTGCAGTTTAAGATAACGCAATTTAAAAGGTTACTCTAATAGAATAAATCGGTTAAGGAAGAATGGGGAAAGCTAGTTATTAGTGGTTTACCGTAGTATGGTGCATTTGAATATGGTCGTCTTATAACCATCGAGAAGTATAAAAATTTAACATAATTTTCTTTTAATGTTTATTTTTACTTTATGTGCAAAATTAGAAAAAAAAAAGGAAAATACTATGTTATTATTTTATTCATTTTATTATTGTTTCATATAATAAGTCGCAAATCATTACTTATAAATTTACATTTTTTTAATTAAATTCTAAATTTAAAATATTATTTTCATTCATCATACGATTTTGTAAAATTCAATCCCATAAATATTCATCAAATTAATATTTCCAAATTTAAATTTAAACTTTTCAATCTCTAGTTTATTAATCCAAATCAAGTGTCAACTACATCCAAATTTCAATAATCAAAATTATGCACAAATTTTGTCTAATTTTGAGAGAAATAAATTCACAAATAGTCATTCAAAAATTACTCACTCAAAATCAACTTTATTCACACAATTACAAAATCCTCAATTAACTCGTAAAACTAATACAGAAGAAGACTTTTTCCCTAACTGCTGCAGGTGGCTATTTTTGGCAGAAACCCTCGCTTTTGTACTCTGCTATATAACGCAACTCAATGGGGGGAAAACTATTTACAACATTTTAAAATTATAAAATTTTTATATAAAACAAAATTTACAAATAAAATGCAAACTTCAATGGGGATTTTGGAAACACAACAATATGTAAATGTGCGCCTTATTGAATAAACTAGAAATGGAGTTCTCAATATTAATTGATACAAGCATTCTTTCTATGATATGATAAAATTCTAAATTTCATTTTCTACGATTCATCTTTTTGAAGACGAAACAGCAGAAACAAATACTTAAAAAATAGTATAATATTTAAAAAGTTAACTTAGGGTTAACTCTTACCTTAACTCATAAGTTAACTTAAGTTAAGTTAGCCTAGGGTTAACACACTGTTGAACTGATTAGTGTGTTCTTGACTTGTGTCTTCGACTTACAGTCGAAGTTATCCCTGGTTTAACTTTGATCCAAAAATGACACGAAAATAATTCTTTCTGCGTGTGTTTATTCAGGTTACGGTCCAGCGGAGTGAATATAAAATTTAAAAAATTGGGATAAAAGTGCACAAAAGTGTAATTAATTAGCTATTAATTATCCCATAACAAAATTTTAAAATTTAATCATGTTTCCTTTAGTTTAATCAAAACGATTCATATTGTGAATAGAAAGAAAAATTCTCGTCCGATGGAATGATTGATAAAAGGGAATATCGGGTTTGCGGACACCAAATAAAAACTACAAATGTTATATCGTCGACGCGACGTTTCGAAAGTGAATGTTTGTGAATGTTTCATATGAATCACTATACTTAATAGTTATACTGAAAACAACATTTTTCCTCACACCTTCGAAAAATATGTAAAATAAATTTTATTTCTTGTTGCACAACTTTCTCCGAAGTGTCCTATAAATTAAAATTTTTGATTTATATCGATTTTGAACAAAGCAAATATTATATGAAAGAAAAGAATAGATTCTACATTCTACTTTTTTAATAATTTGTTTTCTTTTAACACCACATTGAACTTTTGGGAAAGAGTGAAACATCAATTAGGCAAACTGTAAAACAGCTCTAGGGAAAATATAAAACGTGTTGTTTACTCAATTTTACGTGTCTGTTTAATATTCTGTCGGTAATAAATTAAAATTCAGCTGCATGATTCAAGATAGTATATTTAGCGAAAATTTATTGAATAATATGATATTATGATATCCAATGATCCGATATTATAAAATTACTACAATGTATTATACTACTAAATAGAAATATCCCGCGACTTGCAATTCTTAATAAAAGTTAAAGTTCTTATCGTTTCAATCAATAATATATTATAATATTTTTTTTTAATTAATAACTATTAGTCCAATGAAATTAGACTTGAACTCAGAAGGTCTGTTTCAAGGCATGAAAGTTATACCAATCGATAGCTAAAGGTTCCCTTATGAACATATTAAAATGTATCAGCTAAATTTTTCCGGCCTGATTTATAATTAACAAAAATCAATTGAAGATTTACGACTAATCGACTTTCACTATCCATTTCTTCCAAGTTACTCACTTAATCCAAAAAATAAAATTACCAATTTATAGCACGGAAAATTTGCCATCAAATTCAATCGGAAAACATTGTGAGAAATGCTTATTTATTAAAAAATAATTTATTTATAATTTTTCAAAATAATTTTTCAAAGAAAAAGTTGCCAAGACGTCACCTGGTCAGGCGCAGGTGCAGAGGCTACGCGATCTGATCACTTGACAGCTTGGCAACAAATATTTACAAACCACTAAAAACATTATAATAAATAACTGATACATTTCTCACCATGTTTTCCGATTGAATTCGATTGTAAATTTTCCGTGCTATAAATTGGTAATTTTATTTTTTGGATTGAGTGAGTAACTTAGCAGAAATGGAGAGTGAAAGTCGATTAGTCGTAACTCTTCAATAGTTTTTTATTAATTACAAATCAGGCCGGAAAAATTAAGCTGACACATTTTAATATGTTCATAAGGGAACCTTTAGCTATCGCTTGGTATAACTTTCATACCCTGGAACGCAACTTCATGGTTACCCTATATTCAAAGTCCGGTTTGACTGGACTATTATAGTAGAATAACTATAACTAAACTAAAAAACTAATTATAACTAAAAATAACTAAAACAATTTTAAATTAACATATTATGTATTGCAAGAAAACTATGGTGCGCTACTGAAAGATTTCGCGTTCTTTAACCGGTTGGAGATATCTTGAGGGTGTGGCTCGCGATGATTGACGGTTCTATTTTTATTTGGCATGTACTCTAGTTGCTTATCAAGGTGTAAATTTATAAGTTGTAATTGCAATTAAAAATCATCGTTACAAACTGACGTCTTATCAAAGAAAATAATAATAAGATTACCTCTTCGTGTAATCTACATTTTTTTTATTTACATTTTTGTTTATAAAACATTTTTCTATTTTCTTGCTCCGTTTTCGATTGATACTGTGTCATAGTCAACATACTGTCATGTTCAAAATTAATTAAAAATACGAGTTTATTATGATTTTATGATAATTGTTTAATTTTGTAAGTAGGTTTTGTGTTGTTGATTTTTAATCGTCCGGTATATTTAAATTATTGTTTGTAATGTTAAGTTGGTAATATTTTGTTAAGTTTGATTATAAAAAATGTGAAAATATGCTTTTTGATAGCCGATTGCGAGAGAGCGGACGTGAGTTTGTCCGTTAAAAAATTAATTTAATAAAAGTGCGATTTAATTTAATAAAATTTTTTGATTTAAGTTTAAGAAAAGTGTTTTAATTAATTTAAGTTGTTAATTTAAAAATTTACAAAAAATACATCGCATTTATTGGTACAACGAAACCAGAGATTTATTTAACAAAAAATTTACGAAAAATACATCGCAATACATACAACATACGTTGTATGTATGTATGTATGTAACAACGTGTCAACATACGTGAGTTTCCTTTGTTTCCTTTTAATCCTAACTATAAAACATTCACCCCTATTCTGTAACTCCTTCGTTATCATAACGAATTTCGTAAAGTTTGGTTTCGTTAACAATTTTGCAACGAAATTCGTTGAGAATGGTATTCTGTAACTACACCCTAACGAATTCGTTTCGGGGTTCGTTCGTACGACGTTCTGAACGAAAAAGCTAAGCGATTTTTTACGATTAATCACGAAGTTGTATTTGTATCATAATTCGGCTCTGTAAACAGTAAACATATTTGAATTATTTGAATTTTGCTATTTTAGCGGCAAAATTATGACAATTATTTGGTTAGAGTAAAATTCATATATTTTCTTTTTTTCAAAATTATTCATAATAATTTACGTATTTACCTCAATTTATGTATGCTTAAAATAAAACCAAGTTATAATAAAATGTCCATCAGATGTTTAATTTTTTCGGTAAAATTTCTTTTACAAGCCGACAAAGAAATAAGCAGATTTAAGGGTAATCTTTATTGCCTTGTTCCTCTAGTTATTTAACAACAATTTGATACGTAGGTCTTTTCTGTGAAAAGTAAATTAAATGAAAAATTAATTGAAAGTAAAAATTTGCTTAAAAAAACTTGAATTTAAAAAAAAGGGATTTCCGGCTGCTCAGTTTGCATCAAAACTTCCTCAGGGTCGTGAGGCGGGAAACTAAACCGTAATTGGATAAATGACTACGAGTATCAATCCAATCTCATATGACGGTCAAGTGTGTCGGTAAGCTCACTTTACAAATAAATACCTCTGAAAAGGAATACATAAGACAATTAAACACAATGTAAAACAAAATATAAAATTTAATCTTGAATCGATGTTCGGCGAAATCGGCAGTTACAGTAATAATACTTAAATGCTACGAGATAATGTCGACACCTTGCATGCATTATGACTTAAAGTTAAAAATGTTCGGTACAAAAATTAATAACAGAAAACGGTATAATTTTCACTTCTACCTGTGAAATACGGCATCGATATTTGGATCGCTACAGGCGAATTGGTAGCCGCTGATAAAACCTGGTATAAACGCTGTGGTAATTATCCGGCCCAAATTCTAGGATCCTTCGATATGCAATTGACGTACACTAATGACGCACTACTATATCTAAGTCACTTTAAAGATAATACATTACTCACTACTTAAGCTGGCCTGGAGACACATTGACCTGATAGTAATTGACAAAGATGCTCGTCAGAGTTGGCATTAGAAAAGACGGAAGTATTGCAAAGATGTAGACAGAATCGGCATTTAACGGAATGATGCGGTAATTTGAATTATTAAACTCATAAATTTGGTATCATCTCTTCGAGATGTAACGTACTCATTATTTCGGAAATAAACCCCTCGAAATATAATTCGCACTCTTCTTAAAGATGACTTGGTGCGTGGTCGACCTTGGCTCGACAAACCTTGGCTGCGTCACTAAACATGACACTAATTATTAATTAAATATTCTTTATCCTTTAATCTAAGATAAGGTAATTGGCGCACATGGAAATCGTGACTTCACGACAAAAGGATTATGCGTCACCAATACTCGCGGGAACATAAACACGGTAATTACGCGTAAACTCTACTCACGCATACTTGTGCGATAAGCGGTATTCGGTAATTATGCGGCACTAAAATTACGCACTTGCGCGGTAAACGGTATCACGATGATTGTGCGTAGCACTATATTTACGCATACTTGCACGGTAAGCGGTATTCGGTACTTGCGCATAACGGTAACTCAAAGTCACAATGGGTTCTACCCCAGGAGCTAACGCGACCACACTGGTCCGCCCGCGCTCCAGGGTAGACTCTGGTAGACTCTCTTGCTTCAAGCAATTCTCTTGGTTAAATTCCCACTCCACGATGTAACCTTGTCGAATCTTGCATAGACTTGCTTGGAAATGGTTCGCGCTATCTCGCCCGTTGGAATTTGAGACCATTAACGATAGCAAGCGACAGGAAAGGTGTAATTTATTGCTTGTTAAATTTGCGTGATTTTATTAAAAAAATAAAAAAAAAGCAAACCGTAACAAATTGTTTACAAATGTGTACTTTCATGAGCGGTTTAGTGAACATTTACACTATTTTTACTTATTATTTCAATTTCAATTTTTTATATCTTTTGCAATAATGACCGGGATTGAAAAAAACGTTTTTCAAAGGTGACTAATGTGCAGAAAGCATTATACGTGCAATTTATGAGAAATAATGAAACTTTCCGAACAAAAAAAACCACGCCAAAAAATGAAATGGGTTACTTGTATCTCGAAGATGTCGATGATTAATCCTTATATTGCCCCTAAAAATTACAATCTGATTTAGTGGTGGCTTGTCGGGGTAGGCAGAGCCTCATGAAGTCAAGTATCATAGTTCCGCAAAACTATAATTAATATTCTTAAAAACCTCAAACTTCGGTTTCACAGGCCTGCCTCACCGCCTAAACTTCTCACAAGCCTCCACTTATTTACTAAATACGTATTGTACATAAAGGAACATGTACTATGTATTGACCTTCTTATATTTTGCAGTTCTTCACCTGCCAGAATGATGTCTAACAATTGTGGATCCATTTGTATATTTTTAAATTGTTTTTGTACAAATATCTGTATTATAAACGTTTTACAATAATTATGTTCAATTAAAAAAGAATTAGCAAACCTTAAATTATTAGTTTATTAGCTCTTGAAATAATATTATATAAATAAATTATAAATATAAAGAGCTAAGATAATAATAAAAACATTAACCTCTATTTTAATCTGTCACTCGACAGATTAGCTCTCAACGAATTCGTAAAAATACGCAACGACAGCTTCAGAGCTTTCGTACAAAAATACGGTCATAACGAAAATGGTAACGAAGGCATTTACGAATTTCTAGGTTAGTGAATACCAACTAGACAACTTAACAAATTTTTAGGCGTAACGAATCGTAATCTCGTAACGAATGTGTTACAGAATAGGGGTGATTGTCTCAATTTGGGCGGTTCAATTTCAATATACTATTAATTATAATATTGACATCGCGTCATTTTCAATTTATTTCTAATAATCAAAATTTAAAACTAACAAAAAGATATTAAAATTTAGAAAACCAAATTTCAATATAATTATTATCGACAGTAATTTGATAAATAAAGGAAAAAAAAACTAAAAAGTTTTATAAGCCTTCAGTCGAGATGACCTTATCATATTAGATGGCGCTAATAGTTGTAGTCGCTGCTTGAAGTTTTAAGCAATGCAAATTACGAGTGGATACTTTGGCAGAAATTGGTACTGCGCTCACCAGCGATTTACCGATGAGATCCATCTCGTTAGAGTAAGATCGAAACTCGAGTCTCAGTCTAGGTGACTTAAAACAAAAGTTGGTGCTGCTCGTTTGACGTCTATATAAACAGTGGCTGGATATTTGAAGGTAGTACCTTATCTAATATGATAAGGTCATCTCGACTGAAGGCTTATAAAACTTTTTAGTCTTTCTTTCCTTTATTTATCAAAATTTAAAAGTTCTTATTGTTTAACCCTTTCAGACCTGGATTTTTAAATTAGAAAATAAAATTTATTTTGTTAATTATTATTGATCGGAAGCTAATCAAGAAGTCCGAAACCAAATTTGAACTGGTTTGCTTGATAAGGATCTAGTGTAAACACCCAGAGTTGTCAATTGCGTACACCATCTTCAAAGAGCTATAGGGAGAATTTTTTGGGCAGAATCCCCAAAACATCTTACGCTTCCCTTATTATAAATAACTTACAGTTCACATACCAGTAAAAAGGAAATCAATATTTGATTTCACACAGTAATTATTCGTACATACCAATTATATGTTTGGGTTGATCGAGATTCATCTTGCCCGACGCGATGTTGAGAAAACGGGTATATTACATACATCAAACGTCAGAACTATCTAAAACTGCGCATAGATTTTCTTTAAAATACATTGTGGGAAACACGTCTAGTAATTTACAGCAAAAATATAGAGAGGCACAGTAAGCAGAGCCCTGTAAATGTTATGGTGGCAAATGCCACCGGCAGGGACGAAAGGGTTAAAATGGCAGAAGACTCTGAAAGTACAATTACAGAATTAAAACGCCAACGCGGCTCATTAAAACCTCGATTAACTTTCTTTACAAATTTTATAAATTCGAATTTCACGAAAGTTAATAATGAAAATACGGAAGTCTTTATTCAACTCAATGATAGACTTAAAAAAGTTTAAATTCTGTTTAATGATTTCGTATAAATTCAAGATCAAATTGATCGTAAAACTAAAGCAAGAGAAATCGATAAAGAAATCGAAGAACGCCAATCATTTGAAAATGTATACTATAAAAACATCGCGTGTAGAAAATCTAGAAAATGAAAATAGGGGTAGTTCAGATGACTCAAGTCAGCACAATATCTTAATGTCAAATCTCAATTCAAAAATACGTTAACCTAAAATCGAATTTCCTAAATTTTCAGGGGATTACCAGACGTGGATTGAATATCGGGACACCTTTTAATCTTTAATACACGAAAACACGCAAATTGGGGGAATTCAAAAATTTCATTATTTACGCGCATCGCTTAAAGGCTAAAATACTAAACAAATTATACATCCCTTAGAATTATATCTGATACAAATTACCAAATTGCGTGGGATCTTTCATGTGAACGCTATAACAATAAACGCTTATTAGTTCATAACCACATAAAGGCAATTTATGACATCTCGACTATTAACCACGAGTCATCGTCAGAAATACGTAAACTTTTTTACTTTTATTTTGTAGTATTTTTTTATACTTATTATTATGTACCTAAGCATTTTGTTTATTTTTAATTTTACTTACTGTTATTTACTATTATTAGTACGTATGTATTTTAGTTATATTAAAATAAATATAATAAATAAGTACGGTATTATTTATTGAGATCACCCCTTATATCTATAGCAATAGTTCGAAGGTAATGAATTCCAAATGCTAGTAATATACCATAATACTTTAATTTATTAACTTTATTATTAATATTAACTCTTGAAAATATATAAATTTAATTAAAATATTAGAATTAAAGGAGCAAATCAAACAACAGTCTTCGAGCTTTCTTTCAATATATTCTTGAGAAAGGGAACACCAAATTCCCGAAAGCTCGAAGACTATTGTTTGATTTGTTCCTTTAACTCTAATATTTTAATTAAATTTATATTAATTTATTAACGTTTACAACAAAAATATATTATGTGTAACTCATCAAGGGGGTGTAACTTTTATATAATCTGTATAGTATTCGATATCATTATTATATTACCAAGTTGTATAAAAATTGTTATTGCTGGAGCCTATTTTACAACAACTTATTGTATAATACACAAAATTTTGCGTATTACTGACAGTAATGTTTTCTCAACAACTCTGGCTAATTGATCCATGGTACTACGGCCTTTCTGAAATCCATATTGTTGCTTGATAATTAAATTATTACTTATCAGATGATCGACAATTTATTCTTGGATAACCTTTTCCAAGGTTTTGCTCAAACAAGAAAGTAAGCTAATTGGACGGTAGTTTTTGGCTTTGCCCTTGCCCTTGTTTAGTTTTGGAATTGCCAATATTTTAGCCGTCTTTCACACCTTAGGAAAATAGCACAGCTTCAGATATGACCTAAAAATATAGTAAAATTGTACCACTCCCTTTTTGGGTAGGTAATTAAGGTACTTATTAGTAATCCCATCAGCTCCGGAAGCCTTCCTTACTTTACGACTTTTGATAATTTGCTGGATCCTTTTAGGAGTGATGTTAATTTACAGCATGTCGTTAAGCAGTTTAACGTTTGCTCTTACCTGTTCCTCTAACGGGGAAGTAAGTAAGGTTGGTAGTTACCTAGTGTACTTCTTGAAAAATATTGGCAAAAACATCCACCTTTTCTTGGTTGGTATAATAATAATAATTTTTGTTTCCATGTTTCAAAGTGGGCGTTGGTTCGTTTTTTCTTCTCAGCGAGCTATTGGGATTTAACATTAACCAAACGCCACCATACGACAGCAATTATAACTACTCCATCAAGTATACTTGAGTATACGAAAGTGTCTTTTAACGTTTATAGTGTCCAAACATTTCTGCATAAACCAGTATAAACAAATTAAAATTTTACTGAGGTATACTTGATATAGCAGACATATTGAAGTTACACTAGCGCCACCATAGGTAGTGTAAAATTCCTATAAACTTTCCACAACGAGTTTATTCCACGCCGAGAGCTGGTAACGATCGAATGTGTGTTATAACGTTTGCGACAAGTGCGTGACGTATATGATGATTTAATATTGTGCAATTTAAATTTTGCAATAAAAGTTAATTTTAATTAAATTATAGTTAAGTGGAATTGTTATAATTGTTGGAAACGAAAGTTTAAACAAATTGAAATGAGCTAATTTGGCACATATATTACAAAATTTTCTGTTACACGGTAAAAAGAAATTTTCAACAACCAACTAAATGGGGAAAACAAATTTAAAACGGAGAAATA
The DNA here is from genome assembly GCA_947369205.1 of Cantharis rufa. Taxonomy (NCBI): domain Eukaryota; kingdom Metazoa; phylum Arthropoda; class Insecta; order Coleoptera; family Cantharidae; genus Cantharis; species Cantharis rufa. The sequence goes on along the minus strand of OX376304.1, from coordinate 18,472,488 downwards.
CTTCTACCGTTATTAATAACAACAAAGCAATTGCTGAAACAAGCCAGACCAAGAAATCGAAATAGCAAGTTGAAGACAGTGAAATTGTTTACAACGTAAATACTACTAATAAATTTGAGCTACTAAATAATAGCACTGTATCTGAAGATACATGTATCTGTATCTGAAGATACATGCACCGGCAGTAATATCTAAACCCAAGGCAATTAAACCGGAGCCAATTATTGTTTTCGTTAGCCACGTAAAATTGACATTAAGGAAGTCATAAATAATAAGTTCTACCTAAAATACTTAGGGAACAAAGTGAAAATAATCACAGAACACCTGGATGATTTCAATAAACTGAAATCAAGTTTAGCGGCAAAAGACACGCAATTTCATTCCTATAGCCGGGATCTGTCAGGGAACTACAAACACGAATCGAGCTCCGACAACTATACTATTGGAAAGAGGACAATTTTCTGAGTATATTAAAAAAAGAAATTTTGCGGATTATCCATTAGTTTTCGAGAAAACGGCATTTGAAAATCAAAATTTTACATGCATTTTAGATAGGGATTACATTAATTAAAAAGTTCTATTGACGGTGCGTGCGTTCTGATATAGTCTTAGTGTTAGCCGTGGCACTTGTATTCAGTTGTCGACAAACGTTGAACTCGTTTTTAGGTTAGATTCTCGATTGCCTTGGTTGCGTTCGTCAAAACCGACGCTCCGCTACCCTCCGCTCCGCTACCCTCCGCTCCGCTTCCCTCCGCTCCGGGCGCTATGCGCCGTTTTGACGAACGCTGACTCGCTAAAAACATTCCCCGAGCTAGCACATACTCGCCTAAGGTGCTACTCGAAAGGGGTGAAACTCGTTTTTAATTATTAGCCTTTTTTTAAATTTTTAATTTGTTGCATAATGTTGCGTAATATAATGAGTGCGGTTACAAGCAAGGGGTTCAATATGCTCGATGTGCACCCGATTATGTCACAATCGCGTCTGACTGCTTACACTAAGACTATATTAGAACGCACGCACCGTCAATAGAACTCGGGAGTGAATCAATTCCCTATGTAAAATGCATGTAAAATTTTGATTTTCAAATGCCGTTTTCTCGAAAACTAATGGATAATCCGCATCCAAGTGCGGTCTTAAAATGCTCAGAAAATTGTCCTCTTTCCAATAGAAAAGAAATCGAGGCTCGACTCGTGTTTGTAGTTAACTGACAGTAACGCTATAGCCTTAGCAATGAAAAAGGGATAATGGCTGTCCTAGAAGGTGTTCAGCAAATGAACGAAGAGGAAGTGTTCGACGCTTTAGAAAATGTGAACGCAAAGTTGTTAGCGTTAAACTTTTAAACAAAGATAATCAATTTTAGCCGAAATTTAAACAGGATTTACACGTGTACAGTAGCTTAAAAAAGCCACTAAAACAAGTAGCTAAATTAAGTGTGGGTGCTTGTCTACATACATTTAGAAGATTTGTCTAGGCCATGCAAGTAACTAAATTTAGTTACATATTTTAGGAGCTTACTTAAGCTACCGTACACGTTTAAATTAGCCTTTAAGTGGCTTTCGAAAGTGAAGCAACTTTCAATGAAACACTAGCTATCCGAGATGTTGGTAATATTCAGGTGTACTGGGAAAAACACAGAGCTAGAAGAGATATCACTCAGTGCTATCGGTGCCAACAATTTGGACTTGCAGCTGACAACTGCAACTTAAAAATTGCATGTCGTCGATGTGCTGGGAACCATTTATCGACTGAATGTACGGTCCCGGAAGGTACTACTTCTAAGTGCGCGAATTGCCAAGAAGCTCATAGCGGTGATAACAGAGAGTGCTCAGTTTACCTGAAGGCTTTAAATAAAATGAGCAAACCAGTGCCAAAACCAATCAAACCTCAGGTTTATGTAGCGTGTCAGGCGGAATTTCCATCCCTCAGGCCGAGCAGATCTATACCAAACTTTATACCTACGATGACTTAGGTGGTGAAACAAAGGCCAGTTATTCGTCACGAAGTGACCTACCAAGACCACAAATTCCCAAAGTTAACCACGTAAATTCACTTTTCAGTGAATTTAAAAAATTGATTGGAGGTAAAAAATTGGAGGTATGGTAATCGAAAAAAAATTTCAACTTTTTTTTTTGCATTTTCGAGATCACCGTGTTCAGAAACGTAAAGATCTGCAAAAAGTAAAAAAAAAATTTCTGTGTCGGTCTGTCTGTCTGTCTGTCTGTCGGTCGTCAAATTTTGTCGATCGATTTGCTTCCGAATCATTCAACCAATTACGACCAAATTTGGTATGGTGGTAGGGTTCACGGTGGAAAGGTGAAAATAAGGTTTTCGTCGCGATCTATCAATCAGGAGTGCCATCACAAGAAAATAATACGGGATTTTTTTAAAATATTTTGTCTTGCGATATGTTATTTTAAAGGCCTTAAAAGGCTTTATCCAGAATAGGTAAAATTAATCTTCTATCTGTCGTCTGTCAAAAATCACAAGTTGTCAAAGTTGAAACTTTAAGAGTGAATAACTCAAGAAATGCTGAAGGGATCTTACCCAAATTTGGTACGTAGGTACATTGATCCTAATGGATATGAGAGCATATGTAATCCTTTGATAGAAATCAGTAATGCAACATGAAAAAAATAAAATTAACTTTTTTGTCAAAAACATGAAAAAAGTTTTTGTCGATCGATTTTCTCCGGCATTTCTGCGTCGATTGCAATCAAACTTATTGGACGTATGCCTCGTGGGCTGGAATGGTGAAAATAAGGTTTTGCCAGAGAAATCTTTACCAGGGCCACCACAATAAAATAAATAAAAAAAAATGAAAATGTCGTCGTATCTCCGGAAATGTTTAACCGATTCAGCTAAAATTTGGTGTATCGATGGAGCTTTGAAAGTATAAGTATTGGTGAGAAAACAAACGGAGCCAATTGTAACAGGGCGGGGCAGGTCAGAAAAATTATAGAAAATATTAACTGAAATCTTAATTTATATATTTTTTGTGAGAATTGGTCAGATGGCTGGCAAAAATAAAACAATATATTCAAAATTTTAATAAACGTCATAATTTTGTGACATATGTGTCAAAATTAGGTTAATGTTGATTTGTATACCGAGTGCAGCATAAGAATTGAGTTTAGGGCTTATAACAATTAATTTTAGAATACAAAAATAGGTGGTTCGGTGGGAAATATTTTATAATATCGTCGTACGGACTGACGGAACGTTACTTTATAAGTAAAAGGTTCTGCCACTAGGTAGCGACCAAGTTTAGGCTGTTTGTTAAATTTTTTCGCAAATGTTTTCAGAATCAGTAAATCGACAGTCAGTAATTTACAAAAATTTATTTTCGAAAAATCCGCTAGATGACCGAAAATATTTGTTGTACCAATCTTGGAGAAATTTTATTTGTGACTTCTTACGGTATTCTGTGACGTATATAAAAATTTTGGAAAAAATTCAGTGGCGTACAAAAATAAAAATTTTTTTTCATTTTAGATTTTGTTAAAAAAACTTTTATAGATAGATTTAGGGTAGGGGGTGATACATATAGATATCTTTTCCAGGGCTACCGATATCTTTGTTAAGGCTACCACAATAGATAACAAAAATGAACATTATGTCATCGTATCTCCGGACAAAATTTGGTGTGCTGGTGATTGGAGGTATTGCGGCAGAGAGTGACGATATTTTTTTAGGAAAGATAGATTAACCGAACGGCAGGTGATGTTGTTATCTTAATTAGAAAGGGGTTGCCGCACGAAACGGCAGAGCAATCAAACGTAACAGCAGAGCTATAATTGGTTATAAAAATCAATTCGAAGAGACCTTTTTATGTTGGTGCCATGTACGTTGCACCGTCTACGTATTTAATATCTGTTGAGCTTGATAGCCTCATGAACATGTACAACAAGAATATAATCGGAGGGGATTTCAATTTCAAGCACCCCCAATGGAACTGTTAGTATCAAAAAAAAAAACATGGTAACACCTTAAAGGCACATACCTCTCGTATTCCGCCAAACTACGTTATCTCGGATACCAATTGGCGCAAGTTTAGAGAATAGTGCAACAACACAATTCGCATAACATCTGAACATCAGTTCTGTTGAGGAAGTGGACCTTGAAATTGCTCAATTCACCATGACAATTACGGAAGCTCACCAAGTTTCCACAAAAGTTAAAATAATTCGGAACAAATTTGTCGCAGATCAGGAAACCGACAATCTGAAACGACAATATAACAAAGCTCGACGTAAGTGATTGGCAACAAGCAATGTGGCCTATCGTATCAAGAAGAACCAACTTACGGATGACATTCAAAACAGAATTAAAACCATTTGACGTCAATAATGGTTAAGTAAAACAAAAGATCTTAATCCGAAAGGGTGTACCGTCAATTCGTCGCAGACAATTTATCGGGTGACAATTTGTCACGGACAATTCGTCGCGGCAAATTCGTCGCCCGCGACAATTCGTCGCAAGCGGCAATTCGTCGCATGCGAAAATTCGGCGCAAGCGACAATTCGGCGCAAGCAACAATTCGGCGCAGTGACAATTTGTCGGAGTAGAGAATTCGTCGTATGAAATGATTTGATCGCCACTAAATTCGCCAAATGTAACTGAAAGTTGCCAAAATGTCACTTAAATTCATTATCTTCTGTTTTCTGTTATACATTGTGCCCGTTTCTCGAGCTTCACCATATGGGGATTTTATACCAACTTAATATTTTATTTAGTAATATATAATAAATTAAAAAACTTTATTCGTTTCATATTAAAAAAACGATCAAAAGAAAACATTTATTATAATAATTAACAGTTCACTCCGACTATGGTGCTTGAATATAATATGGAAAGTGAGAAAGGCCGCCAGTTATTATTATTTAACGGCTATATTCATAGTCGAGAAAGGAGCAAATTACAAATATAATTTATATTTTTTATTTTATTATTATCTATTATGTTCATTAATCGCGTCCATCATATTATCCAATGTGTATGATATTTAGTGGGGAATCTTGGACTGTGGTGTTAATAAAACAATTGGTATTAGATCAACGTTTCGAATATTTTATTTTTCTTCTTCTTCAGGATCTGAAACATATTAACACCACAGTCCAAGATTCCCCACTAAATATCATACACATTATTATCTATTGTTGATTATTGTTTCCGTTGTTGTTTATTGTTTATTAATAAAGTTTTTTATTTTTTTGAACAAAAGAGAAGAGGAAAGTACAATTAATTGTGACGAATTGTCTCATGCGACGAATTGTCTCATGCGAGGAATTGTCGCGCGACGAATTGCCGCCGACGAATTGACGTGGATCCCCACGAAAGGTTGTATATTATAATATATAACATTTATTCAATTTTAAATAGTTACATTATTAAATGTTAACAAATTTATATTATATTAACTATTATTAGGTTAAGCCCTTTGTTATATATATAACATATGTACAGTGGTCATAATTTTTGATTTGCAGAATAATTTAAATGAATTATAGGATAAAAGTTTCAAAAAACCTGATAATTAGTTTTTCTAATTGATAAAAATTGGGTTTGGGAATTTGGTGTAGAATTTGGTAGGTTAGCATGTATTGGGCTTGAAAGTGAAGTTACAATTTACCAATGCAAAAAACAGCACAATTAAAATAATATTTACATTGTCGATCTTCGTTCCTCGACAAGGACCGACAGAGACCAGTTCAGGCTTTAGTTGTAAAACTTGTAATCTTGTAGCAATATGGACTTCAGGAGTTTGCTTTGTTCTTCGAGATTACATTGTCAAGATCGTAGACTCCAATTTGTCAAATTAACTTGTTTTCGTGGAACGAAAAACTTTTCAAATATTTTTCGGTCAATTGTTTTATGAAATCACTGACGTATTCAAAATCGTTGTCTTCGTGCATGTGCTTGATAATAGTGTAGCGAGCTATTTGACAGGTCGCACTTTCAGTGTAAAGACGCGTCTCCACTTATGCGGGTTAAGCCGGGCGGCTTTTTTAGTGGGGAGGTGTACAGGCAATGTTAAAGCATACTTTGGTATGCTAACCCGGGCCTAACCCGCCCGGCTAAAACCGCTTAAGTGGAGACGCGTCTTTATAGTTGGCGATGCTAGATCGTCGAATAAAAGCATACCTGCTAGCGGTTCGCAAGGTTCGATTCTCGAACCCACACTATTTAATATCTACATCAACGATATATTAATGCATATGGTATATATGCAGACACGAATATCGCTTTATACTCCGACGATATAGCTATCTATTCGTCGAGCTTAATTAAAGATATTATCGTTGAAAACATCAACGAACATCTCCAGTTGGTATTCTAATTTTTAAGCGATTGGAAGCTAAAATTAAATGTCAGTAAGACTGAGGCGATCATGTTTACGAACAGCAGAACTCGTCGTACAGTTGATATTAAAATTAACAATAGCGTTATCGAACTGTAAAAAGACATAAAATATGTCCGCTTGCTCTCAGATCAACGACTTATGTGGAACAAGACTATAGCTGATAGAGTTTTAATATAGATAGACAGAGATAGACATTAATCAACTACGAAGCACAGTTGTCCAGAGAGTTTAAGCTTCTGCTCGTTCGCACATGTGCCAAGTCAGTCCTGACATACGGCTGCATTGTTTGGGGAAGTGCCTCAAACAGCAACTTAATTGCCGTACAACGTTGTCTCCACAAGTTTTTAAAAGTGGTGAACCATCGCTACAACACCATCAAGCACATGCACGAAAACATCGAGTTTGAATACGTCGGTGATTTCATAAAACAATTGACCGAAAGATCTTGTTCCACGAAAACGAGTTAATTCGACAAATTGAATTGTAGGCTACGATCTCGACAATGTAATCTCGAAGAACATAAGCGAACTTCTGAAGTCCATATTGCTACGAGATAACAAATTTTTCAACTAAAGCCTAAACTGCTCTGCTGGTCCTTGTCGAGGAGGGACGATCGACAATGTAAATATTATTTTAATTGTGCTGGTTTTTGTATTAGTTTATTGTAACTCCACTTTCAATCCCAATACCTGTTAATCCACCAAATCCTACACCAAATTCCCAAACCCCATTTTTATCAATTTAGCAAAACTAACTATCAGGTTTTTAGAAACTTTTTCGAAATCAAAAATTATAACCACTATACATATGTTAAATATCTAACAAAGGGCTTAACTTAATAATAGATAATATAATATGAATTTGTTAACATTTAATAATGTAACTACTTAAAATTAAATAAATGTTAAATATGCATTATATACCTTTCGAAAAGCATAATATATATTACCTATACGAATGTTATCTTTCGTTTTATTTAACCATTCTTGATGTCGAATGGTTTTAATTCGGTTTTGAATGTTCCGTAAGTTGGATTTTCTTGATACGATAGGGCACATTGCCTGTTTCCAACCACTTACGTCGAGCTTTGTTACGTTGTCGTTTCAGATCATCGGTTTCCTGATCTGCGAAAAATTTGTTCAGTATTCCTTTAACTTTTGTGGAAACTTGATGATCTTTCGTAATTGCCATGGTGAATTGAGCAATTTCAAGGTCCACTCCCTCAACTGAACTTATGTTCGGAGTTATGCGAATGCTGTTGTTGCACTCTTCTTAAAATTGGCGCCAATTGGTATCCGAGACAACGTAGCTTGTCGGCACGCGAAAGGTAAGTATAGTCATCAAAATGGGTCAGTGATTTGAATTCAATTCATTAATTGTTTCCAGTTGAGTATAGTTTGTTATTCCATTTACTAAAGAGAAATCTATAATAGATTGTAACAGACCTGGCGGACTAAAAGTAGATGTGGGCGGATATAACAGCAGATAGTTGTTTGTATCGATGTGAGCCTTTAAGGTGATACCATTTCTATTTGGATACCGATCACCCCCGCTTAAAATCTTGTACTTGTTCACGATGTTATCAAGCTCAACCGATGTTAAATTCGTAGACGGTGGAACATATATGGCACCATCATAAAAAGGACTCTTCAAATTGATTTTCAAAACCAATAGCTCTGATATTACGTTTGGTTGCTCTTCCATTTCGTACGGCAACCCCTTTCTAATTAAGATAGCAATATCACCTGTCCGGTCGGTTAATCTATCTCTTGTAAAAACAAAGTAAATTTTAAATTTCAAATTGTCGCTTACCTTTAACCAAGTTTCCGTTATCAGGGTAATATGGATATTGTGTTCGACCAAGAAAAGTTCGATATCTTGTGTTTTGATGTTTACAACGCTTGTGGCGTTCCGCGTCATTATCTTCAGGTTTTCGTGGTTGTGAGTACCCATCGACTGCCTTTGCACATTTGATGAATGCCGACATACCAGCACTATCGACTGGTGCTAATGGCTACTAAGCTATAACGCCATTTAATTCGCCCACAGCTTTTAACATTTTATCAACGTTACACATTTATTCTAGTTTTTTAAATTCTAGCACTTGGTGGTACGTGGTTGTTCACCTTGGGAATTTGTGGTCTTGATAGGTCACTTCGTGACGAATAACTGGCCTTTGTTTCACCACCTGAGTCATCGTAAGTGCAAAGTTTGGTATAGGTCTACCCGGCCTGAGGGACGGAAAATCCGCCTGATGAGCTACATAAACCTAAGGTTTGTTTGTTTTTTTTTGCACTGATTTGCTCATTTTATTTAAAGCCTCCTGGTAAACTGAGCACTCTCTGTTATCGCTGCTATGACTTTTTGGCAATTTGCGCACTTAGGAGTAGTGGGACCGTACATTCAGTCGATAAATGGTTCCCAGCACGTCGACGAAATGCAATTTTTAATCAATTAAAAAGGATTTCGGGTTGAAAGGGAATGCAAATCAAACACTGATATTGGGTCGGTCGACGTGTCAGAGTTCTTTATTACCCCATCTTCAGGACAAGATAGAGAAAAGCAAAAAATTTAGTTCTGAAAATACATCATAATAGAATACAACGACCCACCGATGGCAATGTAGGAGTCAACCTTCAACGAAGTCAAGTTATTTAAAAAAATTATTTATTTATTAAAAAGTTATTTATTTTCTGCAAAAGTCTAAAAGTTAGGTGAGGGTTGTGTACATAACTACAGGTTACAAAAAGTATAAACAGTAGGAAACAAAACTGAAAATAAATAAATAAAGAGACCCATACAATGCAAACATGCGTTATGGTCAAAACATAAAACCAAATAGTTAACAGATGAAAAACAAAAATTTTCAATAACAGAAAGTGGTCGTTGTTATAGTCGAAATCAAGTGTTCTGGTGGTAGGGAACCTCTCCTTGAATTTAACTAGTAGTAAACATCCAGCGTTTAAATACTCATAATTTGTTTGAACATTCATATTATGCGTATTGGTGGATATGTACGCCGCTTCAAGAAAAGTTCGTTAACGTAGTTCCTCTCCGTAGCCAGAATACTGATGTTATCCTTGTTTAACTCATGTGCAGTCTGTATGGCATGTAGAGATAATCCAATTTTTGTAGGTCCCGTTTTTACGTCGTGCATGTGTTGTTGAATGCGGGAAGACTCTCGTTGTTTAGTTTGGCCAATGTAACATTTGTAACATTGGCACTTTATACAATAGACCACATTAGCCTTATCCAGAATAGGAACTTTATCTTTTGTTTTGGAGAACAGTATTCTATTCAAGCTATGTTTGTTGTGGAAAGCCAGGCGTAGTTCACCACTTCTTATAGGATCCCTGAAGGTGTGTTTTATCTTTCTATCCATCCATGGATGGAAGACGGATGAAAAACGGAAGATGGAATTTAGACTTTACTAAAGGCTATAGCCGGGTAAGCATGGGGAATTGGCCTTTAGACCGATTTGGCTCATTTTTTTTTAGAGATTCCTTTCAAAGCACCATTACATTTTCCAAAATATTAGATCCTAAATGTTGATAGTTTCTTAGAAAAAAATTATTTTCGAAATTTAGATAAGAATGTTTTTCTCATATTATTGCAAATTGAATGATTTTTGAATATGTTATAGAGGTACTTGATATTATTTATGCTATGCAAGATATAAAAATAATAAATAATAAATAATAAATAATAAATAATAAATAATAAATAATAAATAATAAATAATAAATAATAAATAATAAATAATAAATAATAAATAATAAATAACATATCAATGAAAATCATTAAAGGCGATAGTGATAACCATTAGTTACTTAAATGATTAGTTATATAATTACAATTAAAAGGTATTTTCTATTGCTTTATTATGATTATTACGACAATCGATGCTGTCCGGTGCATCTAGGTAAGAACTTTTATAAATATCAATATGTTATACCTTTCGTAAAATTTGGAAATTAATATATGTTATAAGGGCATATAAAAGGAATATTTGACAAAAATTTGGTGATTGTTGTACGGCCAAAATTAAATTTTTTTAATTTTTGAAAACTTTTTCCCGTTTTTTTCCTATTTGATGTGGAGCTAATACCAAAAAAAAATTACCACTTATAGGTCTGAAGTACCTCTATAACATATTCAAAAATCATTCAATTTTCAATAATACTTTCTGAGAAAAAAATTCTTTTCTAAATTTCGAAAATAATTTTTTTCTAAGAAACTATCAACATTTAGGATCTAATATTTTAGAAAATGAAATAGTGCTTTGAAAGGAATCTCTAAAAAAAATGAGCCAAATCGGTGTAAAGGCCATTTCCCCATGCTTACCCGGCTATATCTTTTAGTAATCACATCTGAATCTATCAGTTGTGGTGGAGAATTACCTTCATTGTTTTGGATAACTGTTCTACGATTAGTCACCCGTGAGGAGGGACTCACCTTTGTGAGCGAATTATAGAATTCGCAATTTCGGCCTCCCTAAGGCCCACAAGATCGGCACCTTCTTACGACCGGTTGTTAGTTGCATTGAATCACCGTCGATCCTACTGGCTAAATACATTAATGATATTTTAAAACAGGCCACACCTTCCTTATTATTCAACGCCAGGAACACTAAAAAGGCCATGGAGAGCAAAAATAGGGCATTACCTCCGAATTCTTTCCTAAAGCATCGATGTTGTTGAAATTTTGGGAATAGGCTCTACTTACCTCCAACTTCAAAATCCATCCTATGCCGATATATGCTTATTGCTTTTTAGGGGTGAAAACTACCCCTTATTGCCAAAATAGAATAAATTGTTAAATTTTAACGTAAATCGAAGTAATTTTTAGGCTTTAATAACGTTTGATTAAGTTAAATAAAGTTAAATAAATTAATTATAGTTAATAAATAAATAAATTTACTAATAAATTATCTAAATTAACTAATAAATTAACTTAATTTAAGTTAAATAAATTCCTATACTTTAAGGCATTATTATTGGATGGCTGAATAATTTAACCCTGATAAACCAACCCCCTTTATAATTAAATGTGTAAAAAACGTAATTTATTAATATTTATTAATCTAATTTAAATTAATTTTATATCTGTATTTTGGGTTAACATTATTATTTTTTTTCTATTTTTCAACCCTTAAAACAAATGGCAAATTTAGCTCCAACAAGTACAGTTGTTGGGGCTAAATCTATGCGCGGAATAAAAACAGTTTTCTTTTCAGCAGTTCCTGTTAAGACTTCCGAAGATATTATGCACTATCTTATGATATCTTCGGATCCCTTGATATTTTCCTTAAGATTGTCAACTAAGTCACCGCAAAAGAAAATAAATGAAGAAGCTCAAAGCTTATTGATATCTTCAATAGAAGCTGATAAGTGTTTTATTGAGAAGGAAGAAGTATAAAATTAATTTTATTGAAAATTCCTAACTTATGTAAATAAAAATAACATCTTTTAATCTTGATTATTTAATTTTTTATGCAGTACTGTTTTTAGGGAAAATATCCGCAAATACATTTTTCACAGATTTGATGGAAAAGGGTGTAGGTTAAGCATATGCCGAAGAGTCGTCTTGAGTCGATTGACAGTTATTTATGTTATCCGTTTTTTTTTTAATTTTTGGATTTAAGAATATCAACTGCAAAAGCAGGAATACGCTGAGTTAATCCGGAGCACTTCTACCAACAATTTTAGAAATTTTTGTAATTTGCAACATAAAGAAAATGTATGGTCATTGACGAACAGATTGATTACAGATGCTCCAATTTTATATTATTTATAATATTTTATAAAATTATAAACGGAAGATATAAAGGTTTCCAACGATCAAGAGAAAACTACGCGATCAAACTTATCGATCAGGCGCAACAATTAGAACCGGTATACACAGAGAAAGAAATGATAAAGACAATGGCTTAGTATGTATGGCAAAGTACGATCCAGGATCGGTGTGGAAAAAGTAAACAGTTTAGAGAAGTTCCTTGAACTATTAAAAAGATTCGACGAAACGGTCGAGTTTAGGTTAGAAGAATATAGGCGATATGTGGAACCACCACAAATCCATGTGAACAAAAGTTTTGCCTCTTACTACATTCTTTTACATAAGCTTTGTGCCATCTGTGTGCTTGTTCTCGTACTACTACTTTGAAAGTTCGCAAGGGCATTTTACCGCTCTTTTCAAGTTTTGCTTTGCTTTTCTAAAAAGTGTTACTGATTACTGTGTTATTTTTGTGAAATTGCTTCGTTTCATATAATAATAATAATTATAACAACCAGCAAAGTTATATTAATTGCTAACTGATTATTTTATTTGTCTTTTATTTATCATTTCTTGTGTGTGGTGTTAATATGATAATACCTGATAATATGCATAAATATGGTATTACTATAATACAACATCAAAATTCAAAATTTTGATTTAAATTATGTTTCAATTATAATAATTTTCCTATATAAACTGGGAACGCAAATCGCTTTTTATCAATTGACCCAGGTGTAATGACACAACTTTATCTTTCCAATGCCTTCAAATTTTAATAGTCCTTTTATAATCAATCCAACAATTTCATTTAAAATTCCTAATATTTGTCTAAATTAATCAATTCTTCATGATCGCAATAATACACTTATTCCAACTAAGAATAATTAAATTTATTTACTATCAAACTTTTCAAAAAAAACTCAAGAGGCAAAATTTTTATTTTCCACCTCCGGTGGCCATCTTGGTAAAAAGCCTCATTTCCATCTCTCACTGCTACCACCTTAACTTTATTGGTCCGAAAACAATCAAATTTAAATATTTACAAAATTTATGTTTCAAATTTAACTTAACAATTTTTCTACAGAACAACATAATAATTTATATTTAAAAAATTTGAAAATTATTTGTTAAACGTATTTTTTTCTAAACTAAACGAAAGTGAGCTGTTTCATTACCGATTTTAAACACCAAGTCAAAGTAAATTAAAGTATTAAAAGTATTAAAATAAAAGCAAGAAACCGAGAACAAACTGAATTTCTTATGACTGTCTGAGAAAAGATGATTTTTCTTAAAGCAGTACGTTTGAATAGCATTAATTAAAATTAAAGTTAACGTTTTTGTTACCAATATAAAAATATAAACGTTCCTAAGCAACGTTTTTTATACGTGCCTTAAAGTATCGTACTTTTAGTGCTAGCCTTAAAATTATAATATGAAATGGCAGTTTAATATAAAAATACAAACATCAAAGCTGTTGGATTTTTATTACACGCATAATGTAAACAGAATGTTTGAAATAATTTAAATTTTGAAATATTAGTCATCATTAATAATAATGTGGATATCCATTTTTAGTTGGAGAAAAAATCCAATAATCCTATATTATTATGTCGACATAATTATACTTGTATTTATTTGTATATATATTTGTATTTTTGTATTGTATGTATTTGTGTCGGAGTATTTACCATCGGCATAATTTGTTGTCGACGAAATTACATGATACCATACATTTTTCAAATTAAATGTGAATATTTGATCTGCCAAAACGTTTTCTATTCAAAGCAAGGCATTATTTAAAAAGATCCCATGTTATTTTTGCATTTTTAACAAAAATATAAGAAGAATTATTAAGTGATGTGTATGTATCTATCTACAGATGCCGGAAAATTTTCCTTCGATTGATACGATTTCCATTTTTATCTCTTGCAACAGTGCGCAAGTTTCTGAAGAAACTGATTCTCCATGTTATTTGTCACTATTCGCATTAAAAGCAGTTGTCTGTAGATATACCTTAATATTATAGTCGCATAATATAATAATTATTTTAAATTAATAATAGTATTAATATTTTTAAATATATTTATTTAAAAATGTAAATAAAACTTACTGACATTAATCTTATAATCTGATATTCTAATTATACATTATAATAATTGTAATAAGTAAATAACATATTCAAATTACAAAGATAATAAAATTTTTAATCAATCAGACATCCTTATGATAAATCTTGCCGTAATTCAAATTTAACGCAGTGGAAGTAGTACAATTCATTAAAATACATATTTCATCAGCAGGAAGCTTGTTCCTAACGTCCTAAAAGCAACGTTTATAAATATAAGACGATGTGGCAGCTAAATATGGAAATTTACTTGCAAAAGCTGCGATGAAACCAAAGTAAATATTTACCACAAAATATGTATATATACTTATTTAATAATAAGTGAAAACTTTTTAAATTAAACTTTATGAGTAGAATTTTGCAGAATTTAACATAAAGAAATAGTAAAAGTTAATTAAACAAAAATAGAAAAATCACTAAATATCTTTTTATTAAAAACTTTTAAATACACTTAACTTGGACTAATTAGTGAAATTAATATTTAAGTGAATTGAAAAATCAATTCTTCCGGTAGTTGCTTTATCGTAACTTTAAAAATTTGCATTGTGAAAAATTAAAAAGGAAAATGATAATAATCTTTTTCAATTATCTATCTAATCCGACAAGGAAATGTAATTAATTGTTTGTATAGCACAAATAAGTCAGATTAATATTTTATTATAATAAATAATAACAAACGGAAATAATTAAATTTTTTAATACGTTTATCATAAATTTCATTAAAGTTTTTTATAATATGAAAAGCTTAACATAATATAAAATATGATTTTCTTTAACTGTCAACAAAGATTATATGGCGTTAATTGCTTTGTCGTTTTGTTGTTGTTTAATTTTATTATCTACTATTATAAATCTACTTCTTCGACATTTACTTTAAGTTCTAATAATTAGGCAGCGAGAAAAATACTTAAAAAGAAAGTTTCACACCCATCGAGTTTTACTTACTACACTGCAGTTATGATGTGCAGTTTAGATTGTTTTGAGTTGGGTGTATATTTGCATTTTCGTAAGTAATATTTACTCCTCTTGCTATGTCACCAAGTCAGAAAATAGTTAATATGTTAATTCGTTGAATTTTCATAAACAGTATGTAAAATATATCTCTTAATTGAAATATCTCACAATCGTTATTTTGCACTTGTTTTTCCTTAGTGGAGTTGTAAAGTACAATTACATATCACTCACTAGGAAGATAGGCAGCTTACCGCTAAAAATTAGCATTACTTTCAAAACTTTGTCTTGTCGAGTTCTATATTGCCGTTCTTAGTTAAAATGTTTTCTAATAAAAATACATTCTAATAATCGAGATCTATCAGTCCATACAATGTAGTACAATAAGTATTGCTATGTATCTATACCTAAAGCGCATTGAAACCTAGAGTCAGTATGAAAATGAGGAAAATCCTTACCTATCACGCGGATAACGCATTTACCCAATCTCACCTTACTTATATTACCCTGCGATCAGTGTTTATCTCTACCTGAAGTATTTCTCCATGAAAGAATGCCAGTTAATTTAATATACTTACATGTTTGAGAAATTATGATTAATAATTACCTATATCGAATTATTATAATTTTAAGTTAAAAAGGCATACCGTTTCTAACTAAATTATGATTTTCAAAGTGTAAGAGAATATCTTGTGAAACTTTAATAATTAGGTTTTGCTGTGTAGATTTGATGCTTCTGAAACATGATCTAACTTGAAGAGGAGCTTTCTTACTCCGCAGACATTTAGCAATTAGTGCAGCATCTGAACAAACAAGTTAAACATTAAATAACATAAACAGCATCTGCTGACATAAAATTTCTAGCTACAATTTGTTGTAATCTACAAAATTGAGAAATTTAGTCGAAAATGTTGGGATAAAGAAAACATAACGATTAGCACGATGCATCTTATATATTCTTAATTGCACTCGTTTATAAGAAATATAACTTAGCATAAAACCAAATTAAAAGGCATACTACGGATCGCTGTACCGTTTTATAAGAAAATATACGTTAAAAATAAAACGAAAAATATATTTAGGTATATTCTAGCAGTTTAATAACAATATTCCGCTTGACACTTTAGAATCATTAAATTATTTATTTTCTTTTGATTTGACCGCAAAATATAATAAAACGTAAAATTAAATTACTTTGTTAAACTAAAATTAATTACCAAATATTAAATTATCTCAAAGAGCCAAAAGTACTGACGATTATTAACAACTATTATTGATAACATTTATTCAATTACCCAAAAATTTCTCGTCAATCCGAATTGAAGTACCAATAAACTAAATATCTAGGGACTGGTGTCCCCACTTCCCTCTCCAATTTAAATTTATTCAACAGATTAAACTTTATACGGTCTATTGTAATTACAGTATTTTGGTATGTATAGATGTAATACATCAATTGCTGTCAAACAAATACTTGAATGAAGAAAATTTTTGCAATTCAATAATTTAAATAGAACAAATATAATGTTAAAAGCGGTCAAATTGAAATGAATGAGTAGGTACTCCCAACATACGATCAAGCTATCAATATTTATGGTTCTGCCTAGAATTTGGTTATCAATTCGAAAAATTAATCAACTTTATTAGTACAAAAAACAACTTCTAAAAATTAGTTGCTAACTCTTTTTGTTAAATTTTGCTGTTAAAATGTAGGCAAAGCTTATCCATATCTTATCAGATCAATTTTAACACTCGTTGTACAATAACTACTTTTATATCATTTTCGTGCAGATTTAATAATTAATGTAAGTTTTAAACTACCACAACCATCTGTAATTAGTAAACAATAATAGTTTAACAGTTTAACTATTTTTATTTCATTTTAAATTAATATGGTACGCAATGGCAGAAATTAAAAAAATATGCTTTTGAGGTCATAACGTATTCATAAATAAAAACACAATTAAATGTTTCTTTTCCATTTTTTTCAACTTTTCAATTCAATTCTATTGAACGCTTCACAACTGTTTACACTAATTCTACCTAATATTGTGCATTTTAAATTTCACGATTTCAAACCCAAATCGTACCTACTTATTTTTAATCTCCGAGTATCTTACAAAATTGAAAAATTTTTGTACTTGAATAGCAGAGTACTCTTTTTATTTAACAGTAGTTGTGTAACTTTTGGAATAAACATTTAAAAAGCTTTTTAGTTTAAAAAAAACCATTTTTTTTTAAATAGTTTTAACGCGTCAACCGACGCGTTTAACTATATAAATATATTTTGATAAAAATGTAACATGCAGACATAAATTTCAGTTTTACATTAAAATATAGGGTTACGTGTGTTTACTTTGGCGTAGGTTGTTTTACGGATTTCCCATTAGATTTCTAGAAATAAATTATTGAACCACCTCGGTTTCATAGTAAAACACTAACAATACACTAACAACAGTGTTAACAGAGTGTAAAATACAGGTAGCAATCAATGTCAAAAAGATATTGAGTAGTTTTGGAAGGCTACTTCTTCAGCTCTCTTGCTCTTGAGTGTTCGAATTAACACAAATTTCGTGAGATGTACGGTAAATCATATAATCCAAACTTATGATTAGCTTGAGAGTGCATGTCAATTCCCTAGAATTCTCTAGTCAAGAGTCTACGACCACGTTCATTATAATACAAAGCGATTTATAGATAGTTTAATAATGTAACTGTACAATACATGTGCCTTGACACATGAAATGTCTAACATTAGATTCGATTTTCAGAGCGTTCAAATTAAAATATTTAGGTTACAGTATAATTTTGACACACAAAACCCTATTTGGTTGCCCGGGCTAAATAAATAATTCGATTTATAAGAGAAAAATTTGAACTATGGCAAGTTTTAGTCAACTTAAAGAAATTGGTTGCACGAGCAAAAACAAAAACAAAAAGGACGAAATTTTGGAGCACAGATTGATAACAAAACTGTTACCCATAAGCTTATTTGTCTACCTCTATTACATAATATGTATCGTATATTGGAAATTTTGCTGGGATCATATTTAAAACTGTTCTTGTAAGTTAAATAATAACCGAGCAAGCTTGCAAAAAACATAAAATTCGCATACCGTAATGTTTGTGCAGCCATGCGAGTCTATTATGGATTTAACCAATTTATATTGATTGGTACTTTTCAATAATGAACAAATTAATAATGTATAAATTGGAGTAGGTACACCTACTTACTTAGTTAATTAAATTTATTTACATAAAATACACAGAAAAATATTTAAATACCCACTAATTAGTTAAAACTTATTATTAGAAAAACTTTAGAGAAATTCCCACGAGTAGTTTTTAATACTTTTCTGAAGAGAATTTAGTTTACAGTAAAATTTTGTTTATTCCATATAGACCATTATAGTCCCGTTTAGGTTAGTCGCTATACGACATTTGGGCTACAAAAAGATACCGGGAATTGATCGCTTACAGTACAATATTTCTTAAAATTAGTGCATTAATTGGAAGGTTGAATAAAGATTCATAGAAAAATTTGGCGTTTCCGTTTGAATTTTTATCATTAGGAGAAAATAGAAAGCGACAAGCATTCTGTAGTTGACCGTAAAATTGAATACTTAAATTTATTTTATAAGTTATCATTAAAGTGAACATCGATTTTTTCGTTTCTTTTTTAAATTTTAGTTTTACGTGCATCAACATCTAGGTTATTAATATTAGAACCTATATTAAATATATAATTAATATAATTACTTTATTGCAGAAGTATATTTTTAACATTCTTTTGCAGATCTTTACGTCTACATCCAAAAAAGTAAGAATTTTGACGTAACAGCAAAATCCACCAAAATCTACGTTTTTTTAAACAAATTCTTACCAAAGGCGAACAAACTAATCAAATATAAAAATTGAAATGATTCTGGGTTGATTCAGTTTCTTTTAGAAAACTTTTAGAAACGAATTCGTATTGCTAGGGTTGCTGTGCGATTCTCTCTATCAATAAAATTGACGAATATATCTAACTGAACACTAAATATCAAACAATAAAATTTGCGCTCAAGTAAATAATATGAAATTATTGGTAGCATAATGTTAAATTATTTACGATGTTGAATAAATGTCATAAAGTGATTTAATCACGTAACAAACAAACAAGATTTGCAATAAATTACATTTCATTGAAATTTATTTATTTAATAAACCGAGTCGATTTGCTTTCTAGTCGAATGATTTCAGCTTAACCTTAAAAATATTTTGTCTGCTATTTCAAGTCGAAAGCGCGATTAATAATGATTGGGGAAAATGAATTCTGGTACTGTAACAGGAACTATCCAGATAAATGCTTTACCTTAGATATTTTTTTACTCACTGCTTGTATGTACTTTTGTACTTTCCGTAGTCAACTCGTTTAAATAATGTACGTATATCTGTGTGTCTTACAGCTAATGTATTATGTGCACAGAAGTATTCACTTAAAATTTTATACAGCATCCAGACTAATACTATAACGTAGAAGTACTTTCTCGCTAATTTGTCGTTTAAATTTATTCATATTGTAATTGGAATGCATTACAACAATACTGTTTTATTTAGTTTGTAACGGTTTTAGTTTACATTACTGAAATCACATAAAATATTAACATAACCCATTCTGGGCTTAATTTAATTTCACTATTTGCAAAAAATAAAACTGTTCACTGACTCTCAACAATATTAATTAATACGCAAAGGAAACAATTTAATATAAAATACTATAAATGTAAATGCAGTTTTAATAGAAATTAAAACTTCTTAAATTTGTGCAAATACACAAATTTGACAACAAATTCTTGAGATTTATAATATACAAACCACGGTAGGTATAAAAACAACTGCGGTTATAAAAAGAGTAGCATTTACACATTAATAGTCTTACCCTTTGTTGCAGTAGGAAGCGCTTATAATTTAGAGTCTAATTTCTTGTTGACCCAGATCGATCAAGTGATGAGAGTTTAATTAGATTTTAGGGAATTCCGTTTCATCTCTCTCTGGCGTGATTTTACTTTCTGCAATTTAATCACCAGATTTATCTAATCTAATGCTTGTATAATAATAGCGATAGAATCATTAGTCAACCTTCTATTATATCTTTTCGACTTTGTCGTTAGCGCAAGTCAAAAAATTATGAATTGTTTTTGTCAACAAACCTTACTCGAATAAGATACTATTTAATTTATTTTTTAACATCCAAAACGCAAAGGTGTAAATTATAAATAATAAGCCTTTATAAATAACAAAAAGTAATAAAAAAAATTATAAAAAGTTCCAAAATTACTTTATATTGATATTGCTTAATGCAATCTTTATTACAAATCACAACAAAGGACAAAAGTGATGTTTTCAGAATCAAATATACTTGACCGATAATAGCCATAACAAATTTACCATATCGATATTTTATAAAACCCAGAAAATGCACATAATACGAATTTTAGAACTAAAATGTTTTTAAGTTATCACAAATAAATTACACTGTAAGTATACAATATCGCAAACGTTTTCACCATACTATAGCATCATCAGGCGAAGAATTAGGAATTCATGAATTAGGAATTAGGAAGGTGGCACCACTAGTGAGGAATACAGGGAATTCCTTGCCAAGATGACGGAAGTGTCACAAGTGTCATTTTGTTAATCTTGAATATTAATTACGGAATTTCGCATTATTGAAGAAATTCAAAGGTGTTTACAACAAAAAATGAAGGAGTTTCAAATAAAATGTGAATTTTGTAGTTTTGAGAATAATTTGGTAATTTTAGAAATTAAATTTTTATAGATGTTAATTGACAGATGGGAAGAGATTTTAGACAAAGATGAGGAAGAAGTAAAATTGTGGTTGAAAGTTAATTGGTTTTTGAGAAATTTGTAATACTTAAAGTTATTAAAGGAAATACGATAGAATTTATAATCAACCACCACCTGGATACGGAGATCAAATTTTAATTTTTCCATTAACAATTTATTTAAGTGAATATTTATGCCAACAAATTATTTAAAAGCTTATTATTTAGACATTTCTATAACATTTTTGGATTTACAAAATAAACCATCTCTGTCATCATTACGTTGATGCTACTCTTAGTTTTAGATACATTGTTTGATATGTATTATTATTTTAAAGGAAGAAAATTATTTTTCAATTTTAAACAATTTAGCAGGATTAATTAATAATAACCTTTATTGAGATAAAACAAAATAAAAACCTAACTTATCGATGTTTATTTGAATGTATTGTTATTTTTAAATTATTATTAAAAAAAAATATTGTTAAAAATTGCATTACCATTTACATAAAATACACTATACATACTATTTTAAACTAAAAATGTACCTACTTGCTTAATTTTCACCAGTAACCGTTAGTACAAATATCAGAAACATTTTCATGATGCCGAAGATGCAGACACCAGATTAAGCTAATTTGCAACTCGTTAGCATAATCAATACAAATTCTGTAATAAAACAATTTGCCGAATAGACGCAAGACATTTATATACTGCCTGTATAATATGTTATTAGACTTTTGCTTTACTATAAATACGGAATATTATCGGTATGAAATAATGTCTATGAAATTGGTGAAGTGAAAAATGCAATTGTTAAAATCATAAATCGAAGTACTTCAGACAAAAGTAAAGTATTTTATTTTTAGTGCAACCCCGTGCAAAACCGGGTGTCCAGCTAGTAATTAATAAAAAATATCAAATTTTTTGTAAAAGATTTTGTTAGGAAAGTGTTATAAAAAAGTCTAAATACCAGCAGTATATCGTAAAAGTTACACCGCCAGACAAGGCATGACTCCTGGTCATTTAGAATACACTGCTGTGATCTAAAGTCTAAAATAGATCTATGGGCTATGAAAAAAACAACGGAAAACAGTATCCTATTTATTACATTCCCTAGTAATTTATCTTGGCTTCGACCAAGTGATTGCCATCGCACTGCATAGTGTATGGTAGTCAAACACGAAGGAAAGTTTACATAAAAAATAAATAAGGCTTAGTTATATAAAATGTAAATTTCTTTGTGAATAAAACAAGGATATACTTTTTACGACCGGTTTCGGGAACTTTCCAGCATTAAGCATAAAACTACAAGAATTTATTACTATTAATAATAATAGGATATGTAATGTCATTTTACATACAATTCTTACTAGTCAAATATACTATTGGAACATAATTTTCTGCAACATGCCACAATTCCTCATTTAGGTGAGAAAAACCTTTCCAAAGAAATCTCAAACTACACGGTTTGTAATATTTTTAAATTTGTCGTTCAGTTTTTTAAAATTTCACCCGCGCTGACCGGGGGTGAGCTTCTAAATTTAAGAAAGATTATTTTATTGTGATGCCAGATTTTTGGACATTTAGTATGTAATTGATAATTTAACAATTCATTTTGGTTAGTTTTTATGAGAAGACCATTGTATCGGTTAAAAAAAACATTTTCTTAAAAGTCATAACTTTGATAAATCATTTATACCTAAAGCCAAAATCACTTATTTCAATTACCTTTTTACACTGATATCATAAACTACTATTATATCCCAAAAATTTGATACCAGTATACGATACAAATAACTATCTATCAAATATCACTATACAACACAACAACAGACAACTTTTTTATAAATTATATCAAATTATAAAGTATATTTAAATACCTAGGTACTTCTAAATACAATAAGGTATAAATTAGTTGTATTAACTAAATGCTAAATAGGATTAATAATAAAAGTAAACCCAGTTTAATTTCAGCCTGTCAAAATGGCTTTCAGTCAGTAATAAATTAATATAAAATTTATTCTTTCAATAATATTAAAACATGTCGTAACATTCAACAAACTTTTTCCTCAAACGTGTCAGTTGCGTAAGCTATTTAATCATCGTCGATTTTATTTTGAGTGCTACCAGGTTATTTTGACAGACGAAATTTAATAAGTTTTGCGTAGTAAAGTTGGATTACTTTTTTTGTAACATAAAATAGTAGAAAGAAGTATAACGTTGGTAAAAAATTTCATCATCCTTAAGATGATAGAATTTATATTTGGTCTATTATTACTCTTATAACACCAAATGTCGTCTTTGATAATTTATATTGAAAATTATTTAAAAAAAATTTAATATAACAAACCGGAGATACTTACCAACCAAATATTAAATAATATAATAGAATACTGTAATGATGTTTTGTTTTTGATATACAGTAATCTCTTGAGACTAACATTGTTATAGAAAACCAAATTTTAGCTTCTCCTATTTGATATTCACATATATCGGAATATTTTGAATATGTAAGTAGTAAACATACGTATTTATAAGATCTTGCTAAGAATATCAGAAATACATATCAAGATAAATAAAATAAACTAATATAATAATTTGTTAGTATTCCTCTAACTTTTAGAAGTACCTATTTACCAACAATGCTACATTTTACTTTCAAGTGTTTTATTTTTTTTTTAAAGGTTCATAGTAAATTAATCAAATTTTGAATATTTTGTTTGTTTGTGGAAACCCAATTGAAAGTTTACTGAAAAACACTATCTTATTCGTGCATAGCTTATTTACATCTAACGTCGCGAGGTACATACTGTGCAATAAATAATAAACTGTCTGTATAAATCCTTGTTAAAGCTATTTCACCAGGAACAGTTTGTATCATCAATTTATCGGGCAATTAAATTTTCATTAACAAAATTTGAGTAACAACGTGAGTGAAGAAAAAAATAGTCAGTAAATAAAATAATGCTTTATAATATATTTTACGTATTTAGAAATTTAACATTGAATGATAATATACATGGCATATTAAGTATTTAGTTGTTAC
The DNA here is from genome assembly GCA_947369205.1 of Cantharis rufa. Classification (NCBI taxonomy): domain Eukaryota; kingdom Metazoa; phylum Arthropoda; class Insecta; order Coleoptera; family Cantharidae; genus Cantharis; species Cantharis rufa. The sequence goes on along the minus strand of OX376304.1, from coordinate 18,448,398 downwards.
TATGCTACTAACTAAATTTGGTTCTAGTGATGTAGTACATATTTTCATTATAATCAAGTACGTATAGCTAACTACAAAAGAAAATTCAGTAAATGAAGCTAGCGGAGTAAAGTAAATCTTTAAGACAGTAACTGATGAACTTTGCAGTTAAATCAAAGTGAAACATAAATCTTTGCTCGTCTCTTCGTTTTAGATAAATTGCTTGATTTCTACCAGTCTTTCCGCTAATTTGACAGTATAAGTCGCCAATCAAATTGATTACATTTTATTTAATTTTTTTGGTACACATACTTTTGCTAATGCTGGATAACAATAATTCAGTGCAGAATTTTTTTAAAAAATATAATTCTAGAAACTAAAGTTCCAAGTTTTTTTTTTGGTTAAAGAATAAAAACATTTTGGAAACGTAACGAATTTTCGCAATACTACGTTTAAAGCTTATAATAGGTATACTTTCAAATGGAATAGGGATTATAAATTTGAGTTATTTGGTTTAGTTGGAAATTGAAGACGCTAATGCTAATTAAATTATTAGTTTTTTTATATTAGAATTTTCGATTCACTGCGTTTTCATAACGAGGTTACGATAAGCTTTGACATATTTTAACCAAATACGGTAAAACTCCTATGTGGAATTCGTTGTTAACTTTCAACATAAATAATGTAACTATTAATTAAAAAAAAAATGAAGTATTATGATATAGTGATTTACTAGATAACTATAAATATCACTAATTTTGTTATATTATTAAGATTTGAAAATTTATGTATCTAGAGACTCCACACTTTTGTGTATAAAATAACTAAATAATACTGTTGTATTTTCTGGCATGGTTTATAACAGATCGCGCGCAAGTGTTTGCACAATCAGTAAAAGCAACCGCTCGCAAGTTTGTAAATAAAGGGTAGGTATATCTTATTTCCAAGTTGTTAATGTTTTTAGAAATCTTATACCCTACTGAAAAGTGCAAGATGTTTTATTGAATCGTTCGATTGTGAGATTCACCTGAAAAGAAAACAATTTAATTTATTTTTCGGCATCAAAACATCTCACGTACAAATCTTTCCTACTTCAAATATTAGATTTGCTGTGTTTGGTCCAATAATTGCACATGACACTTTATATTCTCACGAGCATTTAAATTTAATGTTGTTAAAGTAGAAACTATCGCAAATTCACTTTTGTGTACAGCATCAAAATACTTTTTGAACTTTCAGTAACATTAACTTTAAAATTACTTTTGTACTACATTTAATTAACGTTTGAAAACATCGGTGGTATACAGGTACGCACTTTGAAACTTCGTAACTATAACAATAAAAATAAATCGTTCCTTACAAAGAAAACCAATTTGAGATAACAATTAAACTCATACTTCACTACCGTAATCTCCTGTCTTAGAAGAATGCATTTATTATTATTAAAAAGAAAAATAAGATGAGAAAACTCCAATGTAATTGCCATCAGAATTGATAAAATAGCCAAGTTTAACAAATGGTGGTACATAGTTTTCTCTTTTTCATATTAATTAAACGGTTTTATTTATGCGACTTAATATACATTTATTGTAGTAAGTACAAATTGTAAGCAATTTATTTAGTAAAAATTAACAAGTGAAATGAGAAATTAAAAATCCTGTAAACCAATATTTTATTTTTTAATTTTTGCCATTAATTCCCTTGCAATTCCTAGACCAATTCCTAGACCTCCCAGTACTCAAAATTGTATTAAATGTATTACAAATATTGGAGTGTATTAGTATATTGCAAAACTCAAAATAGTGTGTACACTTATTATGTGTTGGGGTAGAAAAAATTTGGTACATTGTAATTCAAAGTACTGATATGGTTATTTGTATCACTCTTATCACTAAACAAATCATTAAAACATTATATTATCTGCGTCCTCGCCACTGACTCTCGAGCTATTTTTTTAGGAAAAAAAATTGTTTTTGTGAAAATTTGTACAAGTCTCATTCCGGTTTATTAAATTAAATTAAATGAAAATAACTATTAACATTTTACAAGTTACACAGCTGATTACAAGAAACTTACTATTTTAACTAAGAGAACTAGAATTATAATTTTCAATAGCTATTAAATTGAATATGCATGTACTATCCTTACATCATGATGTAGGCTGGTGGTATATTATGAAAACCGGAAGTACTCGAGGGATACTGCAAGCATTGATATTCATCATTCAGAACTAGTTCTATTCAAGCTTGTCTAAATAAAGCTATATTCACAATACACATATCTAGATAATTGCATCTGCTAATTGCTACGTTGAATTGATTACCTCCTGAATTTTTGGATATTGAAAGTTTTTAAACAATCAATTTTTCACGTCCTTAGGAAATATATGAAAAATGTTAATGATAAGATAATATTCAGAAATCGATAAAAGTCGATTCTTTTAAAATAACAAAAATGAATTTTAATAATGCTAAAATTTTAGAATATAAATTACAATTATTGAATTTAAAGAAGTGCTTGATAGAATTAAAATTAACTTCAAAATTTAAAATAATTGGTATACCTATCTCAAGGTAAGTTTTAGGTCAAGTCTTCAATATGGAAAGTGTCCGATAATCCGGACTCCAATTTTAAAATTTTTTTATTGAAATCATATGCATAATAGCTGAGCGTAAATTACAAATATAATGAACATAATATTTTATGGATTATTTGCAATTTTGATAAAAAAGCCAAAAATCGCAAAAATTTTATTCAAATACTGTTTTGGCTGTTTGGCTGAAAAATTGATTAATAGCAGTGCCTGTTTAGAAATAGTAGTAGAGGCAGCGCAGGCGAGTACCTTTACTGGGTAGACTTTGGTACGGTCATACCAAGTTCGAATTTTTAACAGAAATTGATCAGGTAGAATATTGTTAAAAATAGCTTATAAACTAATAATATTTAATTTAACTGTACATTTAAATGCGTACTAATTTTAAACCAACAAAAAAATTTCTTTCAGGAACTCAAAATTGAAATTAAAGGAAATTATGAAAGACAAAATCTAGAAAAAATGATAGCTCTATAAGAAGTGGTTTAATCTTATTGAAATCTTGCATTCTTGTAAACCAGGTACTTAAATGCGCGAATGATCGATAACTTTTCTTCTTTTAGTGCACTTGACTCTCTTTTAAATATTGTTAAGATATTTCAGTATACGTATTTTAGAAAGAGGTATTTCTTTACTTAGACGACCCACAATGAAAGAATAAATTCTTTTCTAATCCTGTCAATAAAAATATAGAAGTCTGAATGTGTAAGTATAAGGGCTTGAATTAATTATAGTTTTAGAATTTGTAAAACTATTTGTTGCTAAATTTTGTTCAAGCGATTATACACTTTAACGGATTTTGCTAATGTACCCCTGAGAGTAAACTCACAATTTACTTATGTGTAACTAATCGTAAAATTAGCCGTTTTAGAGTTGCTTACCTGTTACAAGCAAGCCGCTATTACTGCTTTTACATCAATTTGGCTTGAACTAATTTGAATTTTGGGTTAGGAAAATTTAGTTATGCATATTATTTTATGAGTCGTTCGCGGTTTATGAGTATTTACTAAGAGTTAATATTATACCTACCTGCTTACTCTTTTTCCTTACGATGTGTATAAACTTCATTCTACTTCATCTAATTTAAAATTATTCAAATATTTCTAAAGACAATTCATTTATAACTACGAGTACATGTATAATTTATTCATTACGTTTGAAATAAGCACTTATAATACTGCGGGCAATGTAATAACAGTAAATTTAAATCTTAATTTAATGAACTATAATCATATAACCTAACTAATAGGTTTTGCCATAATTTTCAGAATTAAATAAGTATTTATATTTTCTAAATTTATATAAAACTACAATAATTATTATTAAAATAAAATTTTAGTTTGAAATCATTACTTCAATATTAGCGAACATTGGAAATCAATTATTTTATGTTCGATTATTTTATAACCTTAATAATCCATGTTTATAACAAAATAATGAAGATTGGAACGTCTTTTTTTACATTTACTAACATTTACTAACCGAGGCAATTCCCTTTTCTTAAGAAACACTGTACATATTTTACCGCACTAACTAACCATTTTGTTAAAGAATATATCTTACTGATATATATAATTACAATTAGGGACCGAATTCAATCTGATTTTTGTAATAACCTATTTTTAAGTCTTTACATAATTTAGTTTTGTATTTTGCATATGAGAATTATTTTTTTATTTAAAAAAAAGAGGTACGTAGGGCAAAGAAGCGTTACAGAAAGCTATGGAAAATGTGGTTTCTGGAAAGATGGGTACACCCCAGAAACTACATTTTCTATAGCTTGTAAATAAAGCCAGCAAATATTATGGAGTTTCTTCCCGAACAATTTACAAACATAAAAAACTAGTATTCACTTGCGTAGGTTACCAGAATTAGGGATTGAATATACGAACAAAGACATGTGAGGCATATTAAATCTTTAGAAAAGACATGGTTTGCTCTTAATTCATCATCGGTCAAAGTAATGGCGTATAGTTTTGTTGAAATATTAAAGATTAACCATAGTTTTTCTCATTAACTTAAGTCAACTGGAGATGATCGAAAATCAGAAGGTTTGGCGCTTGTCAGAGCACAAGGTATGGAACTGGTACGGTGGGGATCAGTTTTTCACTTGCTGCAACGAGTTTTAACGAATGACCTTTTAGACAAACCAGGCAAAATTTTTAATGTTGACGAAACCGGCATACAAATTAATAATAAACCTGGAAAGGTTGTGGACACTAAGGGTGGCAAAGATTAACCACTCATTAACTAATTCAGAGAAAGGACAAAATGTATATCTGGCTTCATGTTGTAATGCAGAAGGATATATTTTATTCCATCAACAATAATTTTTAAAGGCAAAAACAAGAAAGAGGAATTTTCTCACGCCTCCCTTTTGGTTCTTCAGTATTTATGAATCCAAAATTATCTTATATTAATTCGGATTTTTTTATTACATGGTTTAAGGAATGTTTTTTTTTACCAAAAATTACACCAAGAAAATTTTTATTAATTTTGTACTGACATGCCCACATTATAATGTTATCAAACTACTGGATTTAGCAGGTCAAAATGGAATAATTCTTTTCTGTTTGCTCATTCTAGAGGTCAAGAATAATCGATAGGCGGCACTATCGATAATTATCGATAGGCAACGTTTAGACCATCGATAAATATCGATAATTTTTTAGCAAAAAACTAGCATCTGTTGAAAGTGCAAAATTCTCAAATAACTAACATTGCATTTTTATTCATAAAAATCAAAGTTATGTTAGTAATGATAAAGGTAAATTGCTGGTACTGAAAGCACCTGTCACGTGTCACGACCAGTGGCGTAGCCAGGAATTTAGTTCGGGAGGGCAACGAGCAAGGCGAGTCTTGTAATAGCGCCGCAGACAAAATTTTCTCAAAGTTTCAAGGTCAAACGCTTAATAGATAGTTAGAAAATCACGACTATCGAAAAATATCGGTGGCGCTCGATAGTAGTTACTATCGATAATAATCGATAGCGCTATCGATTGTTCTCGACCTCTAGCTCAGTCATAAGACCAAGGCTTTGCAACCTTACGACAGAATATCTTTTAAGCCCCTAAAAACATATTTTAATCAACTTACTATAATTAAAATACTAGTGTGGCGTAGAGCCTACACCATCCGATTGAGAAGCGGGTGACCGCGGTTCAAATCCTGAATCCTGAATCCTCGAATCCTGAGTCGAATACGCTGCTGTGATCTAAAGCCCAAGATATATCTGTGAGCTGTGGGGAAGATAACGCGAAACCACCTCATTAATTAAATTCCCTAGTACGTCATCTTGGCTCAGCCAAGTGTGATCGGCAACGCCCATTGAAGTTATGGCACATTTAAGAAGAAGAATCAATTTGCACAAAATTGGATGGTACACCATAAAATCATAAAGTTATCAAGAAATGTCATTTCAACTTTAATCGGTAATGCTTGAGGGAAAGCGGCTACAGTTTCAAATAGAATAACTGGATTTAGAACATGTCAAATGCTACAATCCGTATGCTATATTCCATATCTCTTTTATTCGATATCTGATATCACTGCTAATTCTCAGTTGTCTTCATCAGTCTTAAGTGAAGAGAACTTAAAATACGAACAAAATGCAGTTCCAAAAGATGACAATAGTGTACCATCAACTTCTGGGGAATACCCTGACATAGTTGACAATACAACAACTAACTTAAATATTCCACAGTAAGAGGCGAATACTTCAAAGAACCAAGACACTCCTTCAAAGATTTTGAAAGATGTCAATCCAGTTGCTGTCATTCCTAGAACAGTTTCAAAAAGAAAACAAGAAACTCTTAAACTGACATCCCCTGAAAATAGAATAAAGCGAACAATTTTTGCAGAAAAGAAAGAAGCCAAGGCACAGAACCTGAAATTAAAAAATAGATGAAACCTTGTAATCGATACAAAAAAGGTGATGGTAAACAAAATGCACTCTAAACCTAAAAGGGACAAAATATGTCAGTTTTTCTAGTTCTGAAGAAAAAGATCCTGTTTTATTATCAAGTGATGAAGTATCAGATGAAGTCGATGTGTTTTGTGCTCAGTGTGGTGAGCACAAAACTATTATTCTATTATTTCCCAACATTATTTAAATTTGACTGGATCCAATGTACAATTTTTGAACGTTGGTTTCACGAAACATGCACTCAATTATAGGATATTTTTAGGATTTTGTGTTTAAATTGTGGATAGAAAAAAATGTAAATTTTAGTGCTTCCAAAACTAGGGCGTTTTTAACTCACTTTGGTGAAAAACGCCCCAGTTCTGAAAATAATATTTCATTAAAATTTTTCTATTTTTTTCAATATGTTATTCCAGTTTTCTATTTTATTTGTTTGTTTCATTTATATCTTTAATATAAAAAAATTGTTCGTATCGTGTTGAAGTTTTATAAATTATGCATTTTTAAAAATTTACTCTATATAAATACTTCGATGGTACAAACTCTATCACTAAAATATATTATGATTCAATGAATGAATACTCTTCAAGGTCATTTTGTTGATTATTATCTTCACTAGTGGAAAGATGAAATTTTTTTACTACTAGCGTTACTTTAAATGTATTAAATACAGAAATGGAACTAAATTAAAAATTTAATTTAATTTTAATGTTTAGACTATTAGTTTATTTATCGGGAGTAAATTTTTAAATAAACGAAAAAATAGATTTAATAACATACAAAAAGACTTAAGGGTTTGTGTATATTGTAGTGATAAACAGGAATTTAATCTATCATTTTAAAGTACAATAAGAACTCTAAACTAATATTAGAACGTGCCCCACGTTCGCGTTCGTGCGTTTTGTTGTAAAAGGTACATTATTCCAAAATGACACATAATTTAATTATTATTATAAAATAATTTTTGGTTTCATTGTATTATTTTCTAAAATGTAATTAAATTTACTTTCATTGCTTTTGTCATACATTTATTTATTTAGCCTTCGAGTTGATTTCGTTGCTATTTAAACCATGGTACGACTCCCAATAATCGACAACCGAACGACATTAAACTATTACTTCAAAGCCCTCAAAGGTAACGATGAATTGCTTCGGAACTGCACATAAGTTAAGCTTGTTAATCTTAACAGAGTTAATCTGAACATACATATTTGCTTATTCCAAATAAGCAAGAATTTCTATAAAATTAAACAGAATGCTTCCAAAATGAAAAATGAAAAAAATTGCACCAACGTTTTTCATTTATGAAATAATCAGATGGAATACATACTGTATAATATATAGTCGGGTGTAAAATTCAAATGTGAATTTTAATTTTATTCAAACTGAAATAATATAATACTAAAATATTTGAACGTGAATTTTTTTGCGTCAAATAACAATGATAGGTAAATTCTACAAACTTATCGCTAAAAAGCCTGGCGCCAGACCGAGTTAGCACCGCATTAAACGTGGCGAATATTATCATTTTCCTGTGAGTACCAGAAAATAATTATTTTCGTATATCCCTAAGATAGTCATATGACTTAACTAAAAGTTCAATTCAGAGTGAGGTTTAAACGTATCTAATTGTGCTGTAATCTGTCAAGAGAAAATAAGAATAGGAAGTATTTTGGTTATTCTGTATATTAGCATAATATATAACTTGGTAGAAATTAGCACCAGTATTCGAATATTTGTTATGGCTAAAGGTAAGCTTTTAGTTTACTAGGTAATCCTTAAGTCTCGGGCTTACACTGTGTTCGCTATGAAGCTGGAGTAATACAAGTACATTATCTTTACTTAAATTTGTAAAGCAGCTTGAAAAGTATAAAGTAAAAATAAAAATATTTAACAAAACTAAACAGAACGTTCAAATAATTTAAAACATTTAAAAATCTTAATAATTTCGATTACCTTTTTTGTTTCAGGTTTTCAGTTTTTTTTTATAACAAAGAAATATTTTATATTAATGCTTACTAACAAGAAGGGATGAGCTATACTATTATATTAAAACAAATTGTGTAATAAAATTATAAATCATAACATCAAGTACCTACTTTGTTGTATCTCGAATATAATAACGTTTCACGAGTCTAGCGAAAATTCAATTAATTTTATTTAGAATATAACCCAAGATGTGCTACATCATACATAATTATTGTTTAATTTGATTTGGTTCACTTTAATGTAAAATCTCGTAATAAATATATCAAGTTTATTTTAGGAATATGTTTGTGAATTAACATTTTATTCATTACAAGGTTTCTTACATTATCAAGCTTTAAGATAAAATAAATAATCATCAATACGCGTGCTAAGTATTTCTTTTAAATAATATGGATCGCAAAACTAATTAGCCTTTATTAAATAAATAGTAAGGTAGATAGTGGAAGTTCCACGTTTTCCATTTTTAATAAAAAAATTTGAAGTATTAGAAACCCAAACAAATCACGAAAAATAAACAATTTCGATACATTTATTGAACGAGTTGCACCTTACCGATGCAAGTTAAAAAAAATAATCAGGCATTTTGCTGCAACACTACGAATTACCTACTACTAAAAAGTTAATATATAACAAAATTTAGGGAAAAAGAGATTGAAATCTATATTAACTATTATTATATAAGTTTTAATTTTTTTTAAGGTCCTAGTAAAATATTTTTCTAATTCATAATTGAATTATGCCTAAATATTCAGAAAAAAAATTAATTTCAATCGCTCCCCTTTGGAATTACTGAAGACTTTCAACTTGATAACTTTCTTAAACAGTTTTGCCTTAAAATGTGTACATGTCTTTCATGAATATTTAAAATCACTACCTGCTAAATGTTACACATCAAAATTCATAAAATTTTCCTCTTACCTAAATTTTTGTATAAAATGTAATTTTAGGTGTAGGTTTTAGTAATAAGTAATTATAATAATCGATTTTAATCCCTCCCAGCTGTTGATTAAAATTTAAATCAACATATTCCTAAAATAACATCTCTACAACTTGAAATTTTTATTGGTAAGGTACCATACAAGAACGAGCAAAAAATTTTAAGATTTAAGCGTTTTAAGGGATAGAAATTTTGTTTGGGGAACTCTAAAACTACTAACTATTAACTTCCACCACAAGCAAGCTAATAAGAGTTGATAATTATTATGTAACAAATAGGTTGTAGTCTCATATTTTACAAGTCTCCCAAAATGTTATATATAAGCAAAATCGCAATTTAGCTGCACTGTTGAGATCTGATAAAATCAATAGGTACATTTATTGTAGTAATTATAATATTACTGAACGTAATAATTTTATTGCAAACCCTAAAATGAAACGTTTTTAACAATTTTGATATGGAAAATAAACATGTAATTGAACGCCGTCTAAGTTTGTGATTACAGGTCGCGTTCGTTCGTAAAGCAATTAACTCGATACACGTAATTTTGCATTCCAGACAACCACCGAAGTCGTTGTGGTAGAGCTAGAGAGACACTTAGAAATGACGTAAATCCTTTCCAGCTTTTACTCGAATTAAGCTTGATCCAGTTATACATCCCTGTCCAGATGTAAAGTTCTATTACGACTAATTGTAAGTACCAAGACGTTTTAAAATTACAATTCCCCAGAGTAGATATGTAAATTGCTTGCAAATGGTTGTTCTTATGTTGTTACCGGTGTCTCTACAGCGTTGTTATTATGAGAAAACAGGTTTTAGCACATTTACATTCATTTAATTTTAAAATCAATTTGTTTTATTTAAATTAGCTCAGGACCATTTAAAATTAAATTGAAATAAAAAGGCAAGCTTTGGAATGCAAAAAATTTAATTATTTAAATACATATCTGCTAACATTTTCAATACAAGCCAAAGATATTTAAACAATATAAAAATTTAACGTAATGGTGGAATTTGTAACAGTTGTTTTTATGACTATAGGGAAGCTCTGTGCTAGCATTTCAAATATAATATTCATATGTTTGAAGATACATGAGAGTATTGCTTTTATTTTAATACATTATTTTAAAATACCAATAAATAATAAATTTTATAACTTTTATTATTGGATTATGGATAGGTAATACAAATAAAAGATGCCAATAAGTTTTATTCGCTCTCAAGAAAAGTTACAACCTTTTTTCGCGAAGTTAAACTTAAGATTGACACAAAATATTTTGATTCAGAACAATAAAGTATTCCTAATTTCTAGTTTTCATGGACCATTAAACATGATCTCTTGGGGTGCCAATAATATCAGTATTAAATTATAAATTATTGTTGACCTTTATTAAAATTAAAATTATTTATTAGAATTATTTAAGTTGCTTGTTAACAATTTGACATAATTTGTCATTTTAGCCTTAAAAATGAGTCAGTAACGACTCGAAACGTTGGACAACAAAGATTGTTAAAATAAAGACCTAAACCTCAACAAAAATCTAATAATTTTAATATCAGTATTCTATACCACTTTATGTGTAAATAATTCTTAACTGTGGTTTAATTTTGGAACATATTTTAATTGATATTCCAACATTTATTTTAAACTGTAGTAAGTTCTAGGGTCATATGTTACTGGAAGAACCTATAATATCCGAAACAAAATATCCTAATACAAAATGTGGTAAAAATAAAATACAAATATAATTTAAAAAGAATGTTTTCGAAATGCATACATACACGTTCAGTCCTGCTATAAGGGTTAGTTGTTTTGGATATTATTTTTTTATTATGTAAGCGATTTGCTATCGACTCTAGGATTGAACGTCTCTGCTATTAAGGATCTAACCTAGAATTGTGTAATGTATATGTGCATATGTATACAATATGTATACATATTTGAATATTTTAAAAGAAGGGGTTATCTTAGCAATTTTACAAAGATTGTTAGGAGTAAGTAGACAAAAAAAATTATAGAAGGCTTGCGGTTTGATTTAATTACGTCGCGAGTGTAATACTACTGTGGTGCTACTCTGAAAGCTAACCATGCTATTACATAATCTAAATTATCTTCTAAATAATTTACAATAGTACCTTAAATTAATCTATCAATCATTGTATTTGTTCGTGACACACATACAGAGTGAAGGTGACTAATTACAATCGGCAATCTTTTAATGAAAGAATTTTCTAAAATCTTGCAAACCTTAAAAGATTTATGTGACCATGGAGAAAAATTCAATGAAACTAGTCAGATAAGTACATATTAGAAAAGAAGTGGTTAGATTATTTAATATAAACCACCTATTAACATTTAAAATTTTTTTTCTGCAATTGCTTCTACTTCTATTTTTACTGTTGATACCATGGAAACCGTGGGTAGGACCACCGATTTAAACTTTTGTTTAAATGTGATTTAGGAGTTGCCAATTATACATCGCCGAATTGTCGCAGATCAATCTGTGAAATATTTGATTTAATTTTTATTCGCTGATTTATTCTTATAGATTGATTATAAGATGTTATCCGTTAATTTTAGTTTATCAAAATAGCTTGAATATCGAGTTTAATGTACAAAAATATATGATTTTAATTACATTTATGCCCATCACAGGTGGATCACTATGATGGGAGCACCGTTCAGGACCTAGAGTAGGGGAAGAGGCTCTTTCCGCTCTTTCCGCTCTTTCCGGCTCGGAAGATATGTTCTTAGCATTGATGATATTATATTGGAACAGTGTGAGCAGAGACTACAACGGTTGAACATACTAAACTGTTATCAGAACATGCAATACTATAAATACAGATTCATAAAAACAAACTTTTAAAAATAAATGTATTATACAATAAATTTTATATCGGATATATCATTAATTGGTACTTACTTAATTTGGTGGTGGTGATAATAGACGTCAAAAAATTTGTATCTATGACTAGTATGGCTTTAACATTTACAAACACTATAACAAGCAACTCGAGGGTGTTTGAGCAAATGCTCCAAGTGCCTCTAGGACTTTTGTAACAGTAGAAGCTCTTAAGGTAAGGGAACGAAGACGTAGCTCTATTATTCATAGAGCCCTGGAAGCTCTCGTGGTAGCACTCAACATGCACCGTTACCAAGACTTACTGATGTTTATTCCATTATATCAATCTAGCGTCACAGGAGTCAATTTTCACATTTTAGACGACTCATTTGGTTAAGTCTTCAATAGCTCTCATGTAAACATTAATCGAAGAAAAGTATTCCTATGTAACTCAATATTCGGTGCAATTTTCTAAAAAGTTGTTAACGCAGTTGTTATCGTAACAACTGAAAAATAACAACTATACTTAACAACTTTCTTAACAACTTTAAATATTTTGCTATTTCCTAATACACAATTTAGCAACGTTGTTATAAAAATTATTTTATAACGATCGTTGTTAAATCTGAACAATGTAGTATGTCGTAACTTATAAATTTTGTTTTCTTAACCTAGAAATAATTTATTTGTGTTATATACGTTTCATAATAATTAATTTGCGACATGGATAAATTCATAAAAGGTAAAATTCGATCTCAAAAATGCACTTTAAATCAATATAATTTAAAGGTGTATTATATTTCAACAATAAAATAATGGTGGAAAAACTTGCCAAAGGGAAAAAGACGATTTACAAGAAAAATTGCAAGAATTGACTTCGATTTTAAACACTACAAAGGGCGCTACAAAGACTAAGCTGTATATTATTTATTATATACAGTAGCGCTACAACCCAAGATGGATTTTGGCTAGGCTAACCACTTCATTTTATGAGGGATTTTCAAGGCAGATTACTTCGGTGGTTTGCCATTGACCGCTGAAGGAAGACGCTTAGAATAAACGGAGCAGGACTTTGGGCGCCGCCGCTTGGGCGCCCAAAAGTCCTGCTCCGTTTATAATGGACCAGCACGTAAATAATGGACCAAATTTGAACGAGCTCGAGGAAAAAGTAATGGGACACATTAGGATGGGTGACCGTTAGTGGCGATCCTAATTTAACAGAAGCGGGAATAGCTGTTATAAAAGATATTGATTTAAATAACGGTAAATATTTGTTATTAGTTAATCGAAAAATAGTTTCTCGCATTGTTTTCGATTTGATAGCTACTTCTTCTGCGTTTGTGAAATGTATGGAATTTTTAATAAATTGCTTTAATAAAATAATTAGATAAACACACAATATTACCTTTGGTCTTGCTCTTCAAAAATATTGAAAAACTCATGTCCATACAATAATATTTTATGAAATGCCATAGTTGTTACCGTAAAACACCACATTTTAGTAGTTGTTACAATAGCGATAAAAAATAGCAACGAGTCGTTAACTTGAACAACTTTGAATTTTACAAAATAGCATTTTTTGTTATAACAACTGACCTCTCACATAACGACTAAATTTAGTTGTTATGGATAACAACTTTTTTTTAGAAAATCGCACCGATTATCTAAGTATGAAATAGTGCCTACTCAGAATAAAATCTTTTGGAGGACGACGTAATCAGAAAGCTGTTTATTTAAAGAGCTATTATATTATTTTATATTAGCAGAAGAGCGTAGCAAGATTCTTCAGTTGTCAATTGTTAGTCAGATCAAATTATATATTCGGTGCGATTTTCTAAAAAAAGTTGTTATCCATAACAACTAAATTTAGTCGTTATGTGAGAGGTCAGTTGTTATAACAAAAAATGCTATTTTGTAAAATTCAAAGTTGTTCAAGTTAACGACTCGTTGCTATTATTTGTCGCTATCGTAGCAACTACTAAATTATGGTGTTTTACGGTAACGACTATGGCTTTTCACGAAATATTTATTATATGGACATGGGTTTTTCAATATTTTTGAAGAGCAAGAACGAAGGTAATATTGTATTGATCCAATTATTTTATTAAAGCAATTTATTTAAAAATTTCATACATTTCACAAGCGCAGAAGAACTATAGCTATCAAATCGAAAACAATGCGAAAAACTATATTTCATTTAACTAATAACAAATATTTACCATTGTTTAAATCAATATCTTTTATAACAGCTATCCCCGCTGCTGTTAAATTAGGATCGCCACTGACGGTCACCCATCCCCCACCCATCCTAATCCAATTACTTTTTCCTCAAGTTCGTTCAAATTTGGTCCATTATTTACACCACCACTGCACCGGTTGCATTCATCCACTGCTGGTAGTTTCTAACTTTACTTTTTACTTTGCATTTATATGCGACAAAGGCCTAAGAATGCAACATAATATAGTTAATGTAATTTATAATTATTAAGTTTATAGGAGGGCGGTTAAGGTCTGATGCTTTTAAGTACGTCGACTACTAAGCAGAGAGCCCTGGTTCAAGCCCGAATGAGGAAAGAACTATATTCTAACCGTCCTCCCTCGGCAGTCAATGGTAAACCACCGAAGTAATCTGCCTTGAAAATCTTTCATAAAATGAAGTGGTTAGCCCGGCCAAAATCCATCCTGGGTATAGCGCTGCTGTATAATAAAAATATACAGCTTACTCTTCGTAGCGCCCTTTTTGGTGTTTAAAATCGAAGTCAATTCTTTCAATTTTTCTTTTAAATCGTCTTTTTCCTTTAGGCACGTTTTTTCCTCCATTATTTTATTGTTGAAAATATAATGCACCTTTAAATTATATTGATTTAAAGAGCATTTTTGGGATCGAACTTTACCTTTTATGAATTTATCCATGTCGCTAATTAGTTATTATTAAACGTATATAACACAAATAAATTATTTCTAGGTTAAGAAAACAAAATTTATAAGTTACGACATACTTCATTGTTCAGATTTAACAACGATCGTTATAAAATAATTTTTATAACAACGTTGCTATATTGTATATTAGGAAATAGCAAAATATTTAAAGTTGTTAAGAAAGTTGTTAAGTATAGTTGTTATTTTTCAGTTGTTACATAACAACTGCGTTAACAACTTTTTTAGAAAATCGCACCGATTATGTCTAGTGATATGTAGAAACTACGTAAATGTAACTTTAACACATTTATTTATATATTTAACACAATTTAACTGAAACTTTATTATTATTCCTCATTGAACTTATAAGGAATTAAAGGCGTTTTTCTTTACTCGCATCATTACTATAAAACAAATGCAAAATAGTATATTACATTACTAGTGGAGAAACCCAAAGATTCGCTCACGTATTTGCGAGTTTTGCATGCGAGCCGTCAGGCGAGTGTGCCGCCGCAAATAAGTGAGTGAAAGGGTTTCTCCACGAGTGATGTATAGCGTTTTGTTTAATCCTGCACTTATAAATATAAAAATGTATGAAAATACAATTTATTAAAATTCGTGTCATCAATAATTAAATTTGAGATTTTGAAATTGCAATAACTCGAAAACAGCGCTAGATATCGAAAAATTGAGCAATTTGTCGTTGGAAGCCTTATGCAAAATTCTAGATCAATAGCACGCATTTTGCGGGCAAAAAATAAATGAATGACTGCATTTTTCACTCACTAGTAGGTGAAAATTTCTTCGCTCACTCGTTATACTATAGAATTAATTTGAATTAGTAAAACGAAGGTTTCTAGTTCCGTATCCAAGTAAGAAACGACATGTTTCAATAGCATGATTGAACAATAGTATATTGTTTGGTAAGGGGTGAAACAAAGCGATTTCAGACGAGGGTGAAATTTGCCAGCCCGAGTGAAGCGAGGGCTGGCATCACCTTCGTCTGAAATCGCGTTTCACTCCGCGCCACACATACTATTTTTCATATTACCTGCATTGAAACAGAAAATTTTTTTGTTTCCTAGAAGAGGCTTCATACATCCTAGATTAGAGTAGTAAGTTTTTTTTCGTGGGTTTCGGGATAAAGTTTTGAATGAATTCAAAATTAACATCCTAATCTGTACTATTGTGTGTGTTTTCCTATGTTCGCAATGTATTTTTTTAAAGATTTTAAAAGATGATTTCTTAAAAACTACACCGTAAAGGGACTTGAAAATTCACTAACACATAAAAAAACTATCTGCTTTTGATTTCATCTAAAAAAACCATTGGTTGCAAGCGAAACCAAACTCTACCGAACCACCTTAAGATAAGCATTTTTCAGTGAAATTCTATAAAATCTATATGTACCTACTATTAATCGTCGCTAATCTTACAATAAATTGGTAATTTATAAAATTATATGGGGTAGAGTACGCTAACCGGGCCCACAGGTTTTTACAAATATCACTAAAATTCCTAAAATTTGAAAGAGGACATTATAATGAAGCGATTAAACTATGGATGAACTCCAAGTATCGATTAATTTAGGAATTAATTGATTTTAAAGTTTTGATTTTTCACATAGAAAGTACGTTAACAATGCTTTTTGTTGACTGTGCGTGTGCTCCGAGTGGGTCTCGGACTGCGAATTGTAAGGTGCGTGGCTTGCATCAGTTGACTTACACCTGTCCGGTAATTAACATTGTTAAATAATTTATAATTTTTCGAGTTAAAGCTTTTAGAGATCCATAATTTTCTAGTTCTGTTGCGGCCCGGGGGATATTTTTAATAAGTTTTGACAAATACCTTCACGGGAAGATACTCATCCAAGCTAAAATACACACTAACACGTTGAATATTAGAATAATAAAAAAAACCTAATTTTATACATTTTGGGCCCTGATTAGCACCGATTAATTATCCGAAAGCTCTAGAAGAAATGGTTCAGACCGGGTATCGTTCTGTAATGTCGCTGCACGACGTTATTGAAACAATCTTCAATAGTAACTCGTATATTATATATAAACTAAGGGATGGTCGGAGCCATCTCACAACACCACAAATTATTTATTTATTAAAATTTATTTTTATTTATTAAAATTTATTTATTTATTAAAATGATAGTTCTTCGTAAAAAAAACAAAGTAAAAAGTTGGTGCATTTCAGATTACCAAACTCCAAAAAATTATTTGTGTCTTAACCAACATAATATTAGCTCTATATGATGTAACCGACTTTTGGTTATCATAATCAAGTGGTAAAGTGTTAAACTTATGCAGCTTTTAGGTTTTACAGTTTTTTTCAATTAAATTTCCTGAACAACCTTAAAATGTATTGTCGTCTACATTAAAATGGTCTACATAGACTATGTACATTAAAATAGAAAATATATTTTCTGTAGGGTTTACCACAAATGCAAATATGTTTAAAATTTAATTAAGTATTATTATTTTTGCTAAATCACTAGCATTTTTGTTAAAGAATTAACTTTATATCAATTTTATACGTTTTGAACAAACGATAACAATAACGAAACGAAAATACAGAGATCAAAACTGATAAAAAATTATGCATAATATTATAGAATGCACACAAAAGCATCTATTTAATATAGTACTCGTATATGCTTCAAGAAGCAGTTATTATTAATAAAAGTTACAATAATCATAAGGAAACATTTATCTATACGTGAGTGAATTCTGATTGAAATGATAAATTATTGAAACATATTTTCATTTATTTTACGATTTATAGAAAAAGCACTAACAATAGAAAACTCAAGTAGTATTGATTATCTTATAAAGCACATTTATAAGCACGTGCCATTTCCTTTCACGATAGAAAACTCAGTAACATTCTAATTTAAAATATATTTATTTTTCGTAGTTGCATAATAACGTACTTTAGAAGTTCAGTTTTTGCACTTAAAATTAACACAACAATCAATAAGTTTTTAATTGACTATTAGGGGTATGCAGTACAATTTTCTTCAAGGTTTTGTGTAATCCCTATTTATCACGGTGATGTAATTACAAGTGCCTAATTAAATCGTATATGTTTTAAAGATTTAGTCTTTTTCGTAATTCTAAACTTTAAGCCTAAAGCGTCTGCCTATTAGAAGCTGACGTCTATCTTGATAATTAGGAATTGAACCCAATTTGAAGCATTATTGACTTTGTGGAAAAGTTGAATAATTTATTTACGGAAGCCTCTAAAATTAATAAACAGGATACATAGTCTACTCAAAATGCCACTCATCCAACTGTTAACCTCTAATGTGAAAAGAGATTGTAACAAGATATTGTTAAATTTTGTTAAGTTACATTTTATGGATGATGTTGGCATTTCCGAATATAACTGTTACTATCAAACTAAATCACATTTTTCATAGCTTTCTGTTGCCGAATTGATTTTAATTTTGTATTTTGAGGCGGCTATAAGTAAATTTTTTGTTTTGTTGGTGTTGTATGGTATTTACTGCGATGAATATTTTAATGCTTTGGTAAGATTTATATTTTCTTCACTGCTGCAGCTTGACGAAATTTTGTTATTTGAGCATTTTTGTTTGGTCTCATAATGTCGAACAAAGTCACCTCACCTTGAGTGAGGTCGTTTAGTTGATCAGCATCAGGTGGTTACGTTTTTATTTGTTGGTTTTAGTTGTACACCTGATGACTGAAATTGTGATTGGGTAATGGCTTCTGTATTGGGTTTTCCGACGTCACACGTGGAGTGGTTTTCCGTGTGAACGAGGAGGTACACGATTCATTGTCGGTATATCTGGTTTCATTTTGGATTCGGATGAAATGAATCGTGGTACTTAAAGAAGTTTTGATCGGCGTCATCTTTTGTTTTGGTTGGAGATTGCCTAGAATGGATGTGGACGTGCCATCTAGGAAGATTTATTTGTAGCAATTGAAATGTGATTTGAATGGTTGGTTTTGGTTAATCGATGTAATCTGCGATTTTACAGCTTAATGGCACAATTATTGAGTAATGAATTTTGTTTGATTATGCTTTGTTTTGTTTTGATGTCTTAATGATCTTATTTGAACCCTGTCATTAAGCAGGAGGATAGAAAAGCATCATTCGATTTGTATGAAGTAGACCTAGTAATGAAAAGGTGCACATAGTAAGTTTCATTTTAATACCATTGTAGGCATTATATGTTTGTATAAAGGCATTTACTTTTATAATTGATGCGTCTACTTGCAATACCGGCTACATCCATTTTCCTGAAAACTTATCTAACAGTGTAAAACCATAATGTTTTAACAGAACTTTAGGGTGTTTTAAAATTTAAAAGCTTATTTGAATTGGATCTAGACGTCCTTGAAACGATCTGAGTTTAACACGCGAAAGATCTGATATTACACTATATAGTTTTAGTCGGTTTTACACTGTTAGATAAATATTCAAGAAAATGAATCTAGCCTGTATTGCAAGTAGACGCCTCAATTATTGTCTTGCTCTTAGTATGGAGTGGCGTTGAAGTGTCCGCTAGTGCCTCCAATCAGATACATATGGCTTTTGAGCTGGGTTTCTTCATCAGAGGTTCCTAGCATTGCTTTTTTTTACAACTAACTAGCAACTATCACAACCCTTAAGCGGCACGTAAAATAGCTTCGCTTCAGACTTCTTATAAAAACGTATAGTATCCTTAACAACTCATCATTGGAGTTAATTTAAGCGATTAAATATTAGCTGACGTCAAGCCTGAAAGTTTTGCATATATAATTGGTGCTTTCGTACTCTCATGGTAAAAACACAAAGAAAATTACTGTCAGAATTAGTACTACATCCTCCGCACTGTCGGCATACTTCAGTACCCAAATGGAATACGACATTAACTTTTCATTGCTGTTATATTTTAAATAATTGAAGAAAATATGAATTCCTTGTAATTTCACCGACATCAAATACTCCGACAGATTATTAGGCCGGCAAGTAATTATGACGACAGCAAATACATCGACCAGTAATTATGCCGATAGCAAATACGCCAACCGTTTTTTTGAGCCGAATTATTGCGTGTATATATCTATTGCATATGAAATAAATTATATACATCTAGAAAAACTAGATTTTTGAGTCGCGCTGTTTATTAAAAATATCCTTGAAGCGTTTCAAATACGAAAATGATACATATATATGGAGATGGGATCTTTGAATTACCTTACTTATTAAAAGCACTTCTAAAACTTTGAATTCACTGATTAAAAGTGTACCATGTTACGGTTAGGATTATATTTTGTATTTCTTTAAATTTCCCGCGCCAAACTCGAAGGACCGACACGCTCAAATCTCTAATTGCAGAGTGTATCGTGAGCTTTAGCGTGAAGGTCAGGAGATAAGCTCGACCTTTTTGTCGGCAAGTTTCTGCCTGAGCATTCCTAAGCGGAATATTAGGAGAGGGTAGGTGCGATAGTTAGATTTCCAGGCATTCGAGCGGGGTACGTAGATTGACTAGGTACTAGCTTGCAAGTCATAGCGCGAAGGAAGTTTGTTCCTGCCTAGTAAAATTTAATTTTACCGCCGTTACCGATAAGTGCCTTACCTCATTGTGAATTACCGTAATTGTGGCTCAAGGTTTCCGATTTTCTTGTGAAGATCACGCGAGTGATTACCGCGCTGTGCTAAGGCGATTACGCCATTCCGCCTATTTTTGTGGTTACTGTTGTAGCAAAAGTAATCCAGAGTAGCGCTAGGCGCACTGGAACCAATTACAAGTATTAGTGACGTATTAACTTTAGACGATTATAATTTGTGGTGACGCAATTGCGTTCACATTACTTAAGTGCGAATCTGCCATACGACCTACATTATCGCTACATTATCGCCTATTAGGCCACTGTCGCAGACAGCAACTAACCCTCCAAATTGTTGGAGTGGGCTTTCCTTTGTAATATTTGTTGTAACTATTTTTTAATATTAAATTCATGCATGCCTAGGTCGACCCTTTTTACTAGCATTAAGAACCTGCGTTGTAATACGACAAGTTTTATTATTAATATACATACCGTCTCGAATCTTTTTTAGCAGTTTTCTTGAGTACTTCTATTTCTGGATACATTTGTAAAGATTCGAGGCATAAGCAATACGCAAAACCACTACTTGGGTGACTCTCGTAGACGTCACCCAGCAGCCGCGATTTCGCTGAGTACGACCCTGGAGGTCCGATTACGCTACGCCGGGCCATCAAAAGTAATAGTGGAATTAATTACATTAAACTACCATATCAACCATGCAATAACCAGAAATCTAAAATTATGGATCTTAAGAGACGGGATCTTTGAGTAGCTCCACTAATTAAAAACATTTTATTAACATCCCTGAATGTAGCTGGAATTTTCCAAAGGTGCTACTCGAAAGAGGTGAAACTCATTTTAAGGTAAATCTAAGATTTGCCTAAACCCATTAAAAACATCACCCTACCGTGCTGCAACTCGGTAAAATGTGCTGTTACTAGCACCACCACTAAGAGTATATCTAAACACACGCACCGGTAACAGAATGCCTTGATAGAAATCGTAGTTTGATTCTTATCTACAATGCATGTAAAATTTTCTCGAAATTTTCAAGAAAACTAATGTATAATCCACCTTCAATTATTTTTATAAATGCTTAGAAAATTGTCCTCTTTCCAATAGTCTATAGGAAAAAATTTAATTCGTGGGATCAATTAACTGATGATAGTAACCAAAAATACCATAGAACAAAATGTATGTTGAATAACTGTTAGTCGAACAAATGTCCTCGAACATACGAATTCCTAGAATCAGGCTTGGGCATCTTTGAGTCTTTAAAGGATAGCAGTTATGAATAGTCATTCTAAAAACTACCTAGAAATATTTATATAATTGTACTTACGGCTGCAAATTTTTGCAAAATTAAGGTAATTATATAATAATAACTGGTAGCAACAAATATATTGTTAACAGATTTAAAATTAAAACTTGAAAATAATGAAGATTAATACAAAGTAATAACAAGTTGAGGTGGTTAGTTTTTAAAAATTAAAGATTGTAAATGTAAATTAAATGATAAATATAAATTGAAACGAAATTTAATAAAAAGTAATTAGTGAATGTAAACGAAATTAAGAAGAAGAATTTATTAATTTAAAATAGAACAAAATTGTAACAATTTAAGTCGAGTCAAGTTATAAATTAAATTGAAAGTAAGGAAAAATAATTGCTAAGGTAATTGCCTTACAAGACTGGAGCGCGTGTACCTACATGATCCAAATATTTTAATTATTTATTAATTAATAAATGCAATTAATACAAAATTTATTTTAAACGAAAATTGGAACGCAAATTTGAAATAAATCATAACATTTAACAACCAAATTTCAAATTATTAAGATTTAAATATTTATCTCGATAATAGAAAGTCATAAATATTATTTCCATGATGATCAAGTTATATAGTACCTATAGCATTTGTACGTACTATGTATAAGAGGATTATATATAGGGTGTTTCAATAACAACTTGCATTTTAAATTGCGTACCATTTCCGCTGGTTAAATGTTTAGTCAGCCATATTTGGTAGCGGTTATATAGAGACATTCATATATTTATGATGTAAAAATACACATTGGAAGAATCTTTATTATTAATTGTGAAATATTACAGTAATGATCTTCAAGCAAAATAATCATTCTAGTTTGGACAATCGTCCGCCTATGCCCTTTTTCGAAACTTTAATCAAAAAATTTTATCGGATATTTTCATTGAAAGATAAGAGAAGCTTTACATAATGTCGTATTAGAAGATCGGTTAAAAGCATTGCTGTCGTGAATGCCAGTATTCACCATAGAATTTACCATATTGACAAACTCTTTATGGCTAAAATTGGAAAGAATAGGTGCATTCAGCTGGTCCGTACACGAAATAATGTCGTTATTTTAAACTAAGTTCCCAGGTCATGTTATCTTTAATTTCGGAAAGCAAAACTGGATCGGTAAAGAAGTTTTGGATTTAGCCAGTTTGTATACTTCTTCTTCTGAAGTTGAGACGATTCAACAATGCACGAAAAAAATCAAACGCCACATTCGTGAATTCAGCCGTATTTATCACAAAGTGTGTTAAAAAAATTCTATTTCATTTGTAATGTCAGCAATTGAACTTCAAAAATTAATAAAAATTTCACAGAATTTCTTTTAAATATTGTGTTTTTTTAAAATGCAAGTTCTTAGTGAGACACTCTTTATAAATAATAAATATTATTATTTGTGATTCCTGCTGTTTGTGACCTCTTTAAATTTTACACACGTAATTATAATTTAATACAGTACATTTAGTTAAAATAGAATTTGCTTGGGTAATATGTTTTTCTTGTCATTAATATCGCGTTTGATTTTCTAAATATTACCGCTGAAAACCTTTTACATGAATGTCAGGTATTGTAATATTAATATAATATATAACATGACATCACTGTGGTTGTCCTGAGGTAATTTAAATCTCACCCCCATATCTACAAATAGAAATTTAATTTATATATTAATTGTTACTTTACGTATTTTTGATTTTTAAAATAAATGAAACTGAAAAAATGTTCCTTGCAAGTGCACGTTTTCGTGTCTTATATTTTACAATATAGTGGCATTGGAAGCATTGTACAGCATATTCACTTTGTGTATTGCTAAATAAACAGGAAGCAAAGTTATTTGATATTCAAAACAATATTTTCCGGTTCTGTGTTCACGATTATGCAATGTATATAAATTTTGAAAGACATGTATAAGACGGAATCTGTAATGTATTAGAATTTCACACAATAATGTCACTAGTGTAAATCACACAGTAACTACGCAAGCTGTAACTAAATATTTTAAACTTTTTATTTTTTGTATGATACAGATAGTATATTTTATTGTACACTAGCATAAAGCCCGTCCACGGACGGGCATCTAGACCCGATTGGTTGGAAACTCGATTGATGTGCAATCGATAAATAACTACTCCCAGGGGGAGTACCGTCGCCGGTACTTTAATATATTTTTCGGTTGGTAAATAAATTCGACCAATCAGATTGTTTCTTTTTTCACCAAAGAATGACACGCTGGAGAAGGAGCCGGAGCCGGAGCAGCAGAGTGCTGGGATTTTATGTATTAAGATATACTATATACAGTTACTCACAAAATAAAGCGTACACCTTGTAATAATTTAATAATTGCATCATATTTACAAGAAACAATTTTTTTTTTCAATTTTCTTTGGTTATGATTCGTTTCTAAGGACTTCCGGGCATCATAGGCGCTTATTACAAATCAATATTTTCGTTAGTATTACTGTTAAAAAAATTGTTTAACTAGACATGCTGATATGCGACGTTACAAAATAAAGCGTACATCTAAGAAATAATATAGATTGAATTACATAGTGCAGATATAATCGTATTGCACATTTTATTTAGATTAGTTATTTGGTAAGTGATTTATGAAAAATGTAAATTATTTTGGAAAATTACCTAAGTGTTTGAGAAACTAAATTCAAAAATGGTTTCTACAAGCTATTTCTATCTGAATGATCATTATGAAATCAGTTTTTAAAAGGAAATCATTACGCCAAATTGGAAAATTTGCTGACAGAATACATTTCACTATACATAAATATTACTAAAAGATTTCAAAATCTATAATACGACAAATTAAACGAAATTCAAAGACAAATAAACAAATATTAGCATCAATCTAGTGTCACCGATAATTAACAATCCAATATCCATTTATATATTTGGTCGGGTTTTAAAATACAAGGCTATAATGGTCATATTGCGAGAAAGAAATCATTTATTCAAAAGTAAATAGACTGAAACGGCTAAATTTTGCAAATCTTAGCCAAGTTTTGTCGAATAGTGTTATGTTTAGTGATAAAAGTATATTTAATTTAGTTGGTAATGACGGAAATCAAATCGTGTGGTAAAATCCACACACAAAAATTAAATAAAGGAAATTTATGTAGAACCGTGAAGTATGGGGGATGGATCTGTTAGGTTACGGAGGTGTATGTCGCCAAATGACATTGCTAGTATATTGATACAACAATACACAATAGCTAAGTACAAATATATTTTGATTTTGAGAGTTAATTTATGACCTTCTACCGAAAAAATAAACTTATACCCTTGTTTTTATTTTTAATGAGACAACAATCCTAGGCATACGGCTTTTTTGGTACAAAAATAATTACTGTACCATGCACCAAATCAACGGACAATATGTCCACAATTACTTGACCTGATGAACTTCATCGAAAATGTATGGAATGAACTGAGGAGACGATAAAACACTACTATACAAGCAATATAGCAGCACTAATAATAAAACTACTTAAGCAATAGAATAAAATTTCACTAGAAATTACAAAAAATTAGTACAATCAATGTCCAGACGTTTACGAACAATTATAAGTGCAAAAGTTACCCAAAGAGCCATTAATTTTAGAATTATGGAATTTAATAAGACAGTGTACGCTTTATTGTGTAACATCTAATTTCTTTGTTTCTGATTAAATCAGTCTTTTGCTAGTAATACAAAACAAAAGTTTGATTTCTAGTCGGCTATTGTGGTTCACAGAGGTCCTTAGAAACAAATTATAAAAAAAAAATGTTTGCTTAACCTGTATTCTTGTAACTATGATGAAATTATTATATTAGGTGTACGCTTTATTTTGTGAGTAACTGTAGTTCTCAAATGAAAAGTAGACACCATGCCGTGAATACCTTTCAAAATTACATTTTCCTTGAAAACTACTAAGACATGTCAGAAAAGCTGGTAGGTACACAGTAAAAAAAATTGGGCTTGTTAAATACAAATTGTAACTTTGTTCTTTATGTTTTCTCTAAATGATTTATTCGTTCAGTTAATTATTTCAGATAATAGAAATTAAATATACCAAATTAAAGTGGAATAACAATAACTGAAATATTAAAATGAACTTAAAATAATAAAAACTAATAAAATAATAACTACAAATAAAAAATTTCGTCAAACTAGGCCAGATTTCCAAAAGTTCCTAATATACTCTAATTTATATACTATATACTCTGAATTTCCAAGCCTATGCGTTGAATGAAAAAGGACTTGGCACGACGGTCACCGGATTTTTCAATTAAAATTTTACCAATTTCATCGGCAAATTTCTTTGAGTCCGATGACCATGTACCAAGAGTTTCCACCGCAAAGCCTAAAAATTCGTAGTGGTCACGCAGACCAACATATTTTATAATTTTTAATCAGTTAGAGTTGCTGCTCCTGCTGACCTAGAAGACGACTTGAGGTGACATGAAGCTAGTGTGTCCACGCACGTATGTAGCATCCCACACAAGTGCTTTCCCTCGGCACCACGGCACCAAAGTCATACCATCCAGATGCTTTCCGTCGTCGCGTGACATGCCCGGCGGCTCCAATACAGCAGGGATATTACTAGATGTTAAGCCTCAGACGATGCTTGTTTTGCTGCTGGATTGCCTGATGGGAGCCTTGCTGGCTGGCGCGTGCTGGCTGCGCATAGAAAATGACGTCACTGCTGGCTTGCTTGCTGGTTTCAGTGCTGGATTTTCGTGGTAGAACCGGTGCTATTTTTGCTGATGGTTTACGTGATGGGTTTCAGCGCTAACCAATGATAAAGTACCGTTGTGTTCATATACACGAGTGTTACCGAAAAATTTCGATTTAGGTAGCTGTTGCTACCTGCGTGCCCATTGAAACCACAAAAGTAAAAAGAGATAGTTAAACGCGTGTGAAGCCAACCAAGCAGGTAGAAAACCAGCAGAGAAACCAGTAAGCAATCCATCAGTAAAACAAGCATCGTCTGAGGCGGGCTTTAGAGATCTTTTAATAATATTATTGAGGCCGTTGTGTCTCGAGATTCGCCCGGCACTTTTCTGGCACGATAAGCCATGAATTCCGCGTGCACTCACAACTTGACCACAAACACATTATATGTGACTGGCAAATGTTGGCACCCAATCTAAATTAATTTTTTATGTTATACTATTATATTAGACAGTATTTTATATTTTTTTTTAACGTATATTTTATAAAATTTTATTTACTATATAATTTATATACTACAATTAAATTTCATTAATACATTCTAAGTTTTACAACGTTGTAGAATTTTATAAATATATCACGATAATTAATTGTAAAATATTGTATAAGCTTAACAATGTAAGTTAAGCTAATTATAATTTTAAAACGTGTACCATCGATTATGCTAAATATCTAAATTATAGCAATCTTTACTAATGCTGCAAACGTGCTCAAATTATTATTAGAAACGTAATCAAATTGGCATGAGAAAATATGTTAAACGCGGTCACATTAATGTTGTCATATAATATATTCCTAAAGTTTTTATGAACTAATAGTAAAATTCTAAACTTGAGTATATATCAAACGATACATAATAGTAGATAAAATATAACGTGTATACAGCAATGGTTTTAAACTAAAATGACAAATTATAACAATTTGAAGTACAATATACGAGACCTATTTTTTTTCTTATTATTTATTCGAATACACAGAACACTTGTAAATATAATGAACTTTAAAGAATTATAATAGTTATTTAGAGCTTAAAGAGGCTTTTATGGCGTAATACGTAATTTTTAGCCCGAGGCAGTAGCTGAGAGCTAAGAAAAAGGGGCTAAGATTTTTTATAGGTAACAGACAACCACATGAATATTTTGTATTGATATTTTAGATTTTGTATTTTTAGAATTCTTCAGCGCAGCGGACGGCTGTGGTTTTGGTCTACCAATCTACGTAATACACAAATATTGCTATTACAATGATAAAATAGGTATTTATGCAATAAGAGGTAAAAGTGACACTTTTTATAATAAGGCGTTTAAATCGCCTTTGTTTTTCATAGCACATTAAATAAATTAAATAATTAATAAATTTATTGTTTGTTTAAATCTTGCATTTTTCTAGAGAATTTTCTTATGTAACCCTATGATAAGTTTATAGAGAGAAAATTGCAGATTATGAAAATGCTAAAAAAGACATATTGCCATTAGAAAAAAAATTGATGTTTACTTCTGGTTGAGTTTGAAGTATAAAAAAGTTTACCTCCACAGTCACAGATGGTAAATTTCGAGTTGAATAAAAAACTATTTAAAATTTATTTGTATCTAATCAGATATAAAAATTATTCATTGTTACCTCTCAACATGAACACTAAGTTCATACGTCCTCCATACGTCCTCCATACGTCCTCCATACGTCTCTATATTTAACATCAAGTTTAGTGCTTCATGGTATTGTAAGCCTAGTGCTTCCAGATCTGATATGATATTGTCTCTCCATCTTGTTCTTGGTTGTCCCACCGGTCTCTTTCCACCTAGATATCAAGGTAGGATATATCATTGATCACAATTTGAAAGTACAAATACAGGGAAATACAGGAAAAACTTCAGTATTTTATTAATTTGCCTATAACTTTCATAACGTCTCCTTGTTACTACTCACGGGTGACGTCACTATGCAAAGTTGGACGCTTTTAGGTCACTTAGATATCCTACCTTAGTAGTTATTATACCATGGTTAATAGTAGTACCAACTAAATATATTTACTGATTATTTATTATATAAATACTATCAGTATCTGTAATATATAGAGCTTTTGTATTATCAAAAAAATATAAAACCAATAGTGTCTTTTATTACTTTGTACTTTAATCGTTTTGAATTACCACGCGCGATAAATTATTTTAGGCGATGAATTATGTCGCGGGTGATGACTTTTCGCACGCGACGAATTGACGCACGCGATGAATTGACGCAGACGATGAATTGACGCAGGCGATGATTTGGTGCAGGCGAAGAATTGACGCAGGCGAGGAATTGACGCAGGCGAGGAATTGACGCAGGCGACGAATTGACGCGCGATGAATTGACCGCGAGGAATTGTCGCGCGATGAATTGACCGCGAGGAATTGACGTAGATTCCTACGTAATATACTGCTCTGACTTTTTTACTACAATATTTACTTGTGTTTTTATATAATATGAAATATATTTCAAGTGTAACGCTATGATCGAGACAAGCTTTGGTAAAATGATAGAGCACTAAGATTAAGTAAACACCTGTCTTTTTAAAGTGCTATGAGCAATCGGCTCTGAACAAATACTTTTGCTTAATTTGCATGCTCTTTCAACCTATCTAAGCTTGTTCCGATACTAAAGTTACATTTGAGAGGTTCTCCTCGTTAGTGTAGTTCATTGACTAAAACAACAACAAAATTTTAATCCTATATGGCGTAGCTTGGTGTAGCTTATTTATGATTTTCGGTTTTAATGAACAATAATCGTAACAATTTTTTGTTATTATTATAACTATTTCGTATCCCTGAAGCATTCATTTTGGTGCTCTTACGTGTAACTATAGTGTTTATAGTTGAGAATATAACGATTCTTCCTAAGTAGCGACAAAATTTTCGTGGTACGCGGTAAGTTATTACTTATTACTAAAGTTAGATCAGTTATTGACCAGAAAGTACTAAAATTGCTACTGTGGAATAATTGAGTCGAGGTTACCTGTTTATCCGTTTCAGGGACAGTGGAAGTATTTCATTAAATATTTTTGGAGAGCAGCCTAATATATTGAGAGCTCATATAATCATTATTACCACCATTGGTTCAACTTGCGTAACTGGAACAGAATATAATACCCACCGTATAAGGTTTATATTTGTAAATTACTTATGTAATTCAATTAATGAAATTCATTATTATATCTCTGCTTATTGTTTTATTCGCAAATTGACCGTATTTCTTTCTTTGTATGTCCATGACTAAATTTTAATTGGTGATTGTTGTTCTGTTAAAATGCTTATTCAACCATTTTATAATATGAGAAAGCTTTTATTTATATAGAGAAAGCAAATTAGAACACAAGTACATGATCTGTGCTCTACATTTTCAAAATAAATACATTTATTTGTACATTTTATACATTTATTTATATAACAAAGAAATAGTTCAAAACATAAAACACTAGAAAATTAATTAGTAAAGATTGATCTATTCTAGGTGTATTGAACAACTCCGTAAGAAAGTATTTCTGTTGTTGTAAATGGCAACTTTTTTTATAGCAGATGATTACATCTGCTAATTATAGAACAGTGATACTTTAATTACAACAGTAAATAAAATACTTTGCTTTTATCAAAGTTGGTATTGAAATTTATTGCAGTAACTATTTACGCAACAAGTAATAAAAGGAGCATTGTTGCGTATTGGGCATGAAATTTTTTTCGAAGTTTTACCCGACATAAAAAAGCACGCCGTGATCGGAATAATAAGCTTTTTTAATAAAGCTTAATCATATTAAATTTTTTTGTATTATTGTTTGAATTCAAAACAAGCAAATGTATTATTTATGTATTTTAACTATTACGGAGTATTGATTTATAAATTATTTTTGTTTGCAATAAGCCGTTTTATACCTACCTACTACCTGCCTACGTAAAACAGACAGACGTCAACAATATTATAATAATGTTTGAGGTTTTCCACAATTTTCCGTTTTATAAAATTTGTAACGGTACCGGTTTAAATTACAATAGAACTTGGTTTTACCAGAATTTACTTAGAAATAGAAAATTCTTTTTATTTTGATTTAAACCATCGGTATGTTCGGATGCAAGTGAGCAACAATGTAAATATTTTTTTAGTTTTTATAGTAGCAGATATTTTGTTGCTTGATTAAATAAACCGAAGTAGTACCTAAGTAAAAATTTATCTTTGAATTTATTGCAAATTTTCTATTATACGGGACATTGCTTTGTTATTGGTTTGCTTTGTGCTTTTTGTGTGTTTCGTTTTGTGTTTTGTTATTAGGGACTTATGCCATCTTATTAACAAATGAAAAAATAAAAAATATCTGTTTTATTTATTTGTTCAATTATATAATATACTTGGATACGCAACTAGAATAGTATATTATTTAATGAGTGTATAATGAAGGCCATATTACACGACAATTGTTTACAACACGAGCGAACGCAGTGAGCGAATTCTGTAATTATTTTCGTGTAATATGGCCCATTATACACGAATTTAATACGATTCTTTATCTACGACCGTTAAACAATAATAATTAAGACTGCATTATATAATTATTTAACTCTAAGTTGTATCGTGTTTATTAATTTTCAACTATCGAATCAAGTTGCCATTTGTCATTTATAAGGAAAACAAATAAAAATTGCCAACAGCCGTGGATAATGAATCCATTATCCACTGTAGAATATGAGCTAAGTTATGTATTCGTGGTTACACATATAATGACACTATTGTTCGACAGTCGTAGATAAACCTAATGTTTTACTCATTCAAATTATTTCTATGGTTACGAGTGGGCGAAAAAACTTTCACCCACTAGTGAGTGAAAAATGCAGTCATTCATTTATTTTTTGCGCGTAAAATGCGCGCTATTGATCTAGAATTTTGCATAAAGCTTCCTACGACAAATTGCTAGGTGAGGTTGAGTACGAGCAAAGAGGGGGTAAATTTTTGGCTCAATTTTTCGATATCTAGCGCCGTTTTCGAGTTATTGAAATTTCAAAATCTCAAATTTAATTATTGATGATACGAATTATAATAAATTTTATCTTCATGCATTTTTAGATTTATTAGTGCAGGTTTAAACAAAACGCTATACATCACTACACACTACAAGAAACCCTTTCGCTCACTTATTGGTTTCTGCACACTCGCCTGGCGGCTCGCGTGCAAAACTCGCAAATGCGTAAGCGAATCTTTCGGTTTCTCCACTAGTAATGTAATATACTATTATCGATATTCATAAAAACTAATCATAGTTTTTTTTAAATTTTTATTTTAAATATCGAGAAGAACAGATTTTGTTCATGTTTTAATATGGTTCTGTAAATAACTACTTTGATGATTTTAATGTCTTTAATTATAAATCTGAAATTATAATAATAAAAATTACTAATCAAATTAATGCTTTTTTAAATTTTGTATAATTGGCGAAAATGGTTGGAAAGCACTGCTTTAAACACATTAAAACTTAGGGTTACCACATGGTAACAGATGTAATGGTTTGTAAAATTCTTGAGTAGCAAATAAACAAAATGCTTTTATAAAATTATAGATTTAAAAAAAATTAATCTCTGCTTGAACGGTTTAAATCAAACGGTGCTTTAAAAAAACATTGCTTATACATTTTGAGATTTTGATGTAATACTGAACTATAATCTTGTACTTAATAATATTAATAATAAGTTAATTAATAAGAAGTTTTTATATAAGCAAAAACATGTTATTCTTGAGTTTAAAAATTTTTGGTTATTATTAAATTTTAAAAATGTTTTAAGTACCTACCACTTACAAAAACACATCATGTAATAAGTCAACTAAGTAGCAAACCAAAGCAGATACAATTTCTGCTTTAAAATACATTTATACATTCCTTATATTAATCGTAAAATTTGTAATTTTTAAAATATTAGGTGTATCTATTTACAAAAACCTGAAAATTTTTTTAAATTTAGATAAATCTTATTTTAATTTGTAAATCAAAAAATATTGTGGCATCTAAATTTTCCAAATAAACCTATTAATTAATTAAATTTTAGACAGTTTTTAAAAGGTCGCAGCGTGAAGAGAGTAGATATTATTTTATATTCCAAACCCGCACTTGACTGGTTCTGATGGTTTATCAAAAAACTACTTATAAAAATTGATTACACTGATAAATAGGTAAGTAATTATTATACGATATAACAGACATTTACAAGCTTGTCAATATCATAATAAGTTAAATCTAACACAATAAAAATAAAAAAGGCTGTTTTTTGTACTAAAATTTTTTACTTTCGATTACAAAACAATTAGCTATTTATTCAACTGGATATTTCCTTTTTACGACTTCCTATATTTTTCTTTAGACTTCCGTCTACTTTTTCATGATAATTCACTTTCAACCTCATTATGTAGCCTAATTCCGTTTTAAAGAAAGAATTCATCATATAAAAGTTTGAAGACTTGTATTGATCCCTACTTTTTATAACGTGTTATAATGATGAACCTTCGCTCGTCTTCTTAATCTTTCTTTGAGATACTCCAATGTTTTATCATTTTATGTTTTGTAAATAATCATCAATGCTTATTTACTAAAATTGATCTCAACGTACGATTTACCATTACTTCTAACTTCTTAATTCAATCACTAATCGTAGAATCAAAATAATATTGCCGAGTAGTATTATAAATACTTATAATGTACTAAAAGAAAGAACCTGTATCAGCAGTAATTTTTTATGTACTTTATAAGTAAACTCAACTGTTTAACTCAAGTTTTTAAAATGCCATGGAAATGTTAAGAAAATAATTTCCTTCACTTTTCAGTAGGTATACACTATGATACTGCATCTTTTCCACTTTCTTAAGTTAAGTCAGTATAGTAATTGCATTCGAACACTTAACTAATTTATCATCAACTTGGCTTTTTCGTGTTTAACTCCAATTTATTAACTTTCTAATTCAATATTTATGTAGTTTATGTATAAAAACACATAGTGTTTCGTAAAGAAAATAGCAGTTCAATTCATGGTAGCACCGAACATACATACTGCTGTAATCTCATTTCAGAATCATTTTTTTTTATTTTGTAGTTACTTTGAATTAGTTAAGGCGGCTGGAAGGTTTCGGGTAAAGACAGTTTGGCTCACGGAATTTTCGACGCCTGAAATATTTAATTCTTAAAAAATTAAGTTGCATTGTGATCAGGCTGTTTTTTGGATTTATTTATTTTTTATTGATAATATTTACATTGTTGTATGCAACAAAAAGATACAACTATACAACTATTATCTACAAAATACCCATTTTGGTTTGATTTAAACAAAATGTAACAAATTTTACAATAATTTTGACTGAACTTAGATTAGCTAGTAAAATCTAATCATCTAGTTTATTAAAATCAATAAATATTACAGAAGTACTTAAAAGATAAATATTAAAATATAATAATTAATACTAGCTATCAGTGTCCTACTACCGTATTTATAGACGACGGGGTTACTTATACTTAAAATGCTACCTTTAAAATAAACCCTTATCAACCGAGTGAATAAAGTTGCAATAAAAACAAATTCGTTCTTATTTGTCTTACTTAGCACTTCGTTTAGACAGGTTTGGTTTTGGAAAACACTTCGTTTTTTTTTCGCTTGCATTTTTGTTTCGATAATTTTTTATTAGCTACTTTTAGCCCTAATCCACCATGCTATATTTTGGGAGTGTGGTAAAATTTTATAAACAAAACAATTGTAGCAATTTGATAGTTCCAGAGTATAAGCAGGTTTAAAAATTGTTATATTTTAACTGCACACATCTACATTATGTTGTTAAGGCGGGTCCAGACACTGCGAGGCTGCAGCGCGCGGTAACCTCGGGATACAAGCCTCGCGCTGTGTGGACTATGTTTCCTGCGAGGCTGCCGCGCGCGGCGCGCTTCGCGCTGTGTGAACGGTGATTTTCTTATAGGAATTTCATGAAGTAGACATGTGTCGAGCGAAGCAAAGCTGCCTCGCTAGCCACATCGGAAAGGTCTAGACCATGTTTACAGTAAAGGAGATACAAAACGGAGCTGCCTCGCTGCGAGCTAAATTTTGTCGGTCGACTCAAAGAAAAGACTACGTACAAAAGTGGTCGAGTAAAGAAACAAAGTTTCCAAACAGGATAAAGTTAACATTACTGTCATACTTGGGTATTTAATTGAAGATATATTGCCATTAAGTGTTCAATTTTAGGTCTTATTTGTTACATAATTTATGACCATGTGCATTTCAAATTTAAAACTTTCAAAATTTTAGCCAGTCTTGTCAACGTGTATACAAATTGTACACGTCATGTTTATACATATTGGTTTAAAAACAGGAATATGTTGTTATTTTCCAGCAAACGATTGTTTGCTTTTTTTAAAGAAAAATGCAAAATTTAAAAAAATCATTGCAAACTAACTAGATAATAAAATAAATACCTAATTAGTTACGTTTAGGTAATTATTATAGAATTCATTAGTACTACAATTATTTAATTACAGAAAGAATGAATATTATGATAAAATTTTCATAGATGCAAAAAAACATTATGCAAGTTGTAGGTAGTTAATTATTATTAGTTTAATCGTTTAGTAATCGTTTAGTAATAATTATTTTTCGAACTTATAAATCAGAAATAATAAACCCCAGGTAAGTGCTATGATATTCACAACAATAACATCAATATATCTTTTAGTGACGTTTTCACGCTACTTAAAGAAGAAGTGCAACTGGTAATATTTTTGAAATAAATAAGAAAGGTTTATCCGTGAACTTATTCTTATTCTTAATAAAATTTTTTAATTATTTCTTTAAAAGATTTGATTTATAACTTCCATGCTCCGTTTATACGGTATTTATATGCTAGATGCCATGATACGACTGGAGATGCATTCTATAGAGACAACTACGCAATCGCAGGGGATACATATGAAGCAGCCTTGAAAATTCTGGCTCGCACTAGCTGGGATACAAGTGGTCCACACTCTGCGAGGCAGGTGCCTCGCGCAGTGTCTGGACCCGCCTTTAGACAAAAGCTATTCTAGAAGATGCGAAAAAATAATTTTTTTATGTAGGTGGAGTTGAGATCTTTATAAGATTTTAAAAACTCAAGTGCCCGTTTTGCACCCTCTTGCACAATTTAAAATAACCTATCAATTGTTAATTTTCTATAAAAAAAAGCGATGTAGATTTATTTTAGTTAATATAAATCAAGTCTGATTGGAGTTGCTTTAGAAATCAATTAATATTTTTATTTGTAAACTTCAAGTTTATTATTTATTAAGAAATAAAAGATATCTAAACAATTATTAATTATTAACTATCAAGTAGGTACATCTTTTTTCAGTGTAATTATCCTAAAACAAACTGAATAATTAATTTAATTAAACGAAGCAATAACAGTTTATTAAAAATACTCGTAGACACAAAATTCGAAATAATACATTTGATTTTTTATGTAGTAGTACTTACATGTGCGGTAGCTACATACCGCGGAGGTGAACTAATTGTGATTTATATAAGAAATCATTAATCTTAGTTAGAATATAAACTCCGGAGACTTATAGCACAATTATAAAATAAAGAGGAACCGAATCACTTCAGTATTTTATCTGGATTTATGTAATTTTAATTACAGGATGCCTTTGTTCTTTCAAGAAACGTTTAAAATATCTTAAAAAGTTTTTTTCATTAGTATCTATTATATCCTACATATAAATTTTAAAAATTCAAAATTATATGTAACTATTGTTTCATCGGTACAACTTAAATTAAAAAAAATACAATTTTATATTAAAACAGATATTAATATTTAGAGGGTGATAGTATTAAAAATTTAATTTGGTATTTACCTTATTTCGACCTCAACATAAAATAGTTTACGTAAGGTACCTAACACAAATTCTGATTAAAATGTGCGTTATTTATGTCAGGTTTTGGTCTTTATACTTCAGTAATTTCAGAACAATTTGTTTCAAACAACCAAAAATTTATAAGTCAAAATTATACCTACGCTTTAATTTTAAATGGTATATCTACAAAATTATCAACCCACATAGGTATTAACTATAAAACGAACAGTAGAAATTCTTTTCTACTGATAAAAATTAATTGGCCTGAATGATGTCCAAACAAAATATTTTTAACAAACCCGAATTAATGTTTTGTAGAAATAAAACAAATTAGAT
Source organism: Cantharis rufa (assembly GCA_947369205.1). Lineage (NCBI taxonomy): Eukaryota > Metazoa > Arthropoda > Insecta > Coleoptera > Cantharidae > Cantharis > Cantharis rufa. Next base: position 18,411,386 of record OX376304.1, on the reverse strand, counting down.
CCACATTTAGATGTGCTCTAAACTTTAGGACTTTCCATAATGAGATGCTTTAAAGATTACAAGCGGAATTTAAGAACAATTAAGAATAAGAATAATATCTACTCTTGCTCGAATTTAAGCCAACAGATAACGTTTATATTCAAGTTAGTTCATTATTTTTTGTACACACTGTTTTTGACAGATCTTTCCTTGAATGTAAGCTGCTTATGAAAAATTACGTTTTGAAATTTTCTAAAATATCCATTTACTTTAATAGTGCACCAACTTTAAAATACAAAAGCTAGAAGCCTGCATGTATAAAACAAAAACAAAGTTTGTTCAAATTATTTTAACATAATTAATGTTCCACGTAATTTTTCTTTCCAAATTTAAATTGTGTTTATTAGGAAATTGAAAAATTGAAGTACTGAAATGATGCAGAAACCATTTCTGGTATGCAACGATATAGTATATTATTGGATTATAGACCATAAAAAGACAACCTTTGATTTTTATAAACCATGTGACTTGTCTTGACATAATTGTACGAAAAGTCTTTCATATGCTTCTAATAAACAATATACAATTTGTATCCAATTCTTAAAATATTTTGTGAAAGTTCACAATATTATAGTTGAAGCTGTAATGTAATACACATGATAAATATTCCATTCAAATATTGATGAACTTGTCTTAGCTACTAGTAATACAATTTTGAGTCTGATTAGCGATAAGCTTATATTATAATATAATGATGTACGAGCGTAGGTTAACATTAATCAACTAACTGAAGCAAACAGTGGACTGCGACATCTGCTAATGGAACACATACATACATATATAATTCAAATAGATCAGAAGCACGTGTTATTTTAAAATATTTATGTATTATTAATATTTATCGTAAATTATATGTCGCTTACTTATAAAATCAATTCTAATAATAAAACTAATTAATCCTTAACAACTCGTGAAACGTAAGTCGTAATTTTGAATATTGCTCCATAAATAATTTTAAGCACGACTACAACAAATTACAAAAAAAACATAGCTTTATTTAATTTTCAAGTAAACGCTTTTAGAATTTATTAGTAGCCAATTAAATTTAAGCATTTGTGTATTGAAAATTTAATATCAATTACTGAATCATTAATTGCATTGGTGGTGAATAGTGAACTTCTTCCGCAACCAAAAATACATTAAACAACCAGACTGAAAGCTTCGTGATTTATAGTTATAAAAATAAAAGTTAAAATATCTCTAATTTAGTCAGCATTCGTCAATAAATGTTGATTATATTTTAAATATGCTATACCCTCATCTGCTCCCTCGTTCTCAAAATTTTGCTATACTTGCAAAATAAAATAAACTTTAGCACTATTATTGAAAAATACCACTTTATACTGAAATTATGTAAGGAACAAGTTTGAGCGAGAATTAGAGATCAGAATATTAGCGGTAAGTAATTGGTCAAAAGATCTGCACGAACTACATTATGCTGAATACTGTTGAGTAATCCATTAAAGTTATAGCATCAAATTAAATTAATAATAAATATAAAATAAAAAACAAACTCTCCTCGAGAATTAATTTACTTTTTATGAGAAGTAGTTTCGCCAGTCGTCTTCGTCAGCACATTTTAAAATTTCAAAATGTTAATAAATTATTAAAAAATGATAAAACTTGATATTACAGTTTAAAAGTATTAAAGTTTGTTTAAATATTAAAGTTAAAGTATTTCAATATTTAAATGATGCCAATTTTAGATATAGTAATTAAGCCAAACGGTATAAAAATGTTATTAAACAAATATTTCAAACAATGGCGTGTACTCCCGCTTTTCGTGCTCATTAAGGTTTTCACTATTACTTTTTTTTATTCGAAAACTTGCAACAGATCTAATTTTTAACCTTTGTTTTCATGGTGGGGTTACTGTCAATCAATCGATACTACGAATTAAACTTTTTCCTAAAACTATTACAAAGAGAACAATTTTCTGAGCATTAAAAAAAAATTATTGCGAATTATTCATTAGCTTTCGAGAAAACGGCAATTCAAAATCAAAATTTTACATACAATTCAGATAGAGATACACTACATACGCGAGTATTCTGTTACCCGTACGTGTGCCGTACCCGTACCCATACTCTCAGTGATAACGGTCAGATGCGATTATTACTCTGTCGAGTGTACATCGTGCGTATAGATGCTTGCTTTGCTAGCAACCACACACTTTACATCGCATTGCAGCGGGGTATGGGAATGTTTTTTGTGCCTTTTAGGCAAATTTCGGATGCACTTTAAAATGAGTTTCACCCCTTTTGAGTAGCATCTTTGGCGAGTTGGGGCTACATTCAGTGATATTTTTAACGAATAGATTAAAATTTTCTTGCAATTGAACGTGACTCATTGAGCTAAATTAAATTAGTTAGTAATTTTAATGGAGAGATTGAATTTTATATTTAGTCAACGAAAAAATTACAACTTCGTATGTTATACTATATTATATCTCAAATACAGATATTTTACAAACATTTAAAAAAATTTTTATCGTACGCAAGTGAAAATTCGATGCTTTCACTTTTATCTGATATTAGAAAAGTTAGTTATAATGTGAAATATGGTTATTATCTTAGTTTTAATTTATTAAAACGTCAGCACTCGATAAAGAGCACTCATAATATTTTTATTTAAATATTAGTTATCGCGGTCATAGTTTGAAATATAAATTTGATGTATGAAATTGACAGCATTTATATTTTTTACTTAATAAACTTGACCGATGTATTCTAAAACTACTTTTATAATTAATATCATAAGGTAATTTGAAATAATTTAATTAGAAAAAAAAATATTAGAATTACTTTACAAGGTGTTTTTTATATAGATAATAAAAAGTATCTCTTTCTGTGCAATTTATTAGTTATGCAGTAATCTGAAAGAACACATACAGAAAGAACTGTTTTCGAAACATCGTTATTCAGGTCACAGAGGATTCCGCCCATTCATTCAGGTTGCATTTATTTATTTTTTATCATTTCAAAATTTGCATTTTTGTTGTTTCGGTACTAAACTAATAGCACATAATTTTTTTTTGCATATATTTTCTATTTTTAAATGTAACAAAATTGCTATAAAATTAATTCTTTATTTGTTAACCTATTATTACTCAGATCATCATAAATTACATAGGCCCAGTTTTTCAATTGTATAAGTTAACCCAAATTCAAGGGTTAACCTACGTTTATTCTGATTAGTCAGAAATCTAAGTTAACCATTGAATTTGGGTTAACTTATGATTGAAAAACTGGGCATTAATTTATGGGAAGTATCAGAAAACTGATCCCACGAATTATACTTTTTCCTATATTAGACTACTGGAAAGAAGCCAATTTTCTGAGCATTTAAAAAAAATTCAGGGTGGATTATCCATTAGTTTTTGAGAAAACGGCATTAGAAATTAAAATTTTATATAAAAATTCAAAGTCGAACAAAAATGGTCAATAGCATAATAATGTCAAGTCGAACAAAGTTCGTAAGTTCATCGGTCGACAATATTTTTGCAACTACTGACATAATAGAATAATTTAATAGACATTTTGTTAATTATAAATTTTTATGGTTTTCAAATACAGCGTAATATGTAATGTATACTATATATGATATTCTACCATCATTTTGATAGTTACTTACAATATTTTTAAACCATTTCACTTACAACTATTATGCAGTAATAAAGTTGTAATTCATTTAATGAAAATTGTATTTTGAAATTTGTATAAAACAGAGATATTGTGGGAATACTATATTGCATGTAGGTTTGAGTTTGGTAACTTTCAGCTGAGTGTATTACGGAGTAGAATATATTTTCCCCATTTTACTTCTTGTTTTATTGCAGTTGAATAATTAAAAAATTTTGAAAATAGCTAGTGTCACCTTGACAACTAGCTGTTTGCCGGACGTTTGATTAAAATTCTCTGCTGGGTGATTTTACTATCCGATGTCCGAGAGAACAGTTTTATATCTATATTCTAGGATGTAACAGGGCAGTATCTTATTTTTGTGAATTAATGAAAGCAAAATTACTAATAGCTGGTAGGTTATTTAACGATTTACCTAGTCGAAAAGAACACTTTGTATACAAAGGAAAATTTCTTACATTCGAATCCCAACAAAATTCGTCGGTTATTTAACTATGGCAGGCGTAGTATAAAAGTCTGCCACCAAACCATCAACGGAAAAAAATCGCTTTGATTCCAGATATATACAGTTAAATTGTTTTCATTTTATTCGTCCCAGACGTTTTAAAGAATTTTATTTTGCTTAAAAATAAATGTAAATTCTGCTTATTGTTATTTATTTTGATATGTAATCGGATTTTCTTCGTTATGAAAATCTTTGGATGGTTTTGTCGAACATCGATTTATTGATATAAAAAAATATACCAAAGTTACAAGTTGTGGCTCTGTAATAATTCACATTATCGATGACGGTACTGGAGACACTATTGAAAGTGTAAACTCCTACTTTTGCACTATAAGCTTAATAAAATTTTTGTAAAGTTAACTCGATTGTGATATTATCTCAACCGGCATCTACAAGTTCTATTTGAGAATTATTTTTTAAAGCTACTCATTCTAGAAGGTGAATTTCATGATTTTGCTTAATTTTAACAAAAGTTAATTTTATGTTAGGTTTATTTAGCGTTAATTAAATAGCACAAATGTTTAATCAAGAAGTTGCTCCATTTTGCAGTTACTAACAACTTCATATTAAAAATATAAATTTTAGTTAACAAAGTACTAATTTTTTAATTCTATATACACTTGTATCAAACACTTTATATCCATAAAAGGAATTTATTAAACTTAAATAAAATATAATTAACTAAACTTGTTTGTGTTGTTGAACAAAATTAGATATATCATGCGTCAGGGATTCCGGAATTATCTACTGTTTCTCAGCTGGACGTGTTTGGAATAATACAATATATCACGAAAAACCATCCGTAGAATGTGCCTTTAAACGCTTTTGCTGTATATGCAACGTTTTCCAGAAAAAAAATTATATCAAGACAAACTGCTCCCCAGAGGCACCCCGATCAAACTGCGATTTCACCCTCAACCCACATTAGATTTCCTATAGAATTGTAAAATTGTCAGCGACATTTATGCAAGGATATTCCTTTCGAACGACATTTCAGTTGAAGTAGGTGCATATTTGTTTAAATATTGAATAGTATTTGATAACAAGAAATAAGATGTTATCAAAATAATATTATCCATTCAGTTTTCTCAACATAATATTTGAAAATGTATCAATTATATACTTTTTCCTTTATAACTTATTATTAATTATAATTAATACATTAAGAATTAACTTCGTAAAACAAATCCATTTAATTATAATTACTTTAATATGGTAATAGGGCAGTTGCAAAAAAAACATTGTGGCGCAATTGTGTATTATAACAATTCGCAAAAATTTTAATAAATAATAATATAACTACATTGTTTCACTTTCCACTAAATAAAAAAGATTTATTATTTCCTAGCATCATCTGAAGTAATGTTTAATTGGTAGGTAATTGGCAGTAGTTTCTATTTGAAAATACACCTACTATTTTTAATAGCTATTCCTATACATTGTAAGGTATATTATTAATTTAAAAATTTGGAAGGAGGTGTTTGATATTGTACTACCTTATATCTGTTTATATGTATATCAGTTCGAAGTTCGGTAGCTAAACTGAAGTAAAATGTTTAAAGTTTAAAATTCAACATCCCCTTAATTCCTAAGTTCTAAACAGAACGCGCTTGTTAATTAACAGCAGTGCCATTACCGTTTTTGTGGTAGGGGGGCACAAATACCCCCTATATTAATTAGAAATGTCATAGTCAGACTTTTAACGACCCGTAGCCGTTATATCGTAATTCATATTGTGTTAGCGGATGGTAAATTCTTTTCTGCAACAATCACTGATAATTTTTTAATTAGATTTTTCCAAAAAATGGTTTGACCATCAATAAATTTTCTTTTTAAGGAAAATCATAAAATTATGATTGAATTGTTTTTATGCTAATGATAAAGATAAGAGAATTAGGAACGCGGTGGTTGTATTTAGTTTTATATCAGACTACAACCACCACGGCAATAATTCATTTTTTCGCGAATTAATTAGTGCACAAAATTTGCAAATACGGCATATAATTAACACCTAATTAGCACAAAAATTATGAACTAAATTTTTTTTAATTTTGAAAAATTGGTTGTTGTAACTTGATATTGGTTTGTTAAAGAGCTAATAATGTTGTCCTAAAAGCATTTTATTAATTTAAATAGTTCGAATTCATTTGAGTTTTATGAGTCAACGTTTATATTTTACGTTTATTTGTATATACGAACTTTGATTTTACAAATGCACATTTTAGAGATTATGACCAAAAGACACATCTTTTACCTTACATTGCAGGACAAAAGTTGTTTTCGTTGACAGTAAATAAAACTCTCTTGAAACATACTGCTACTACTACATACCGGGTTACAGGCTATCCCGTAACAGTCGTATTCGTAACTCACATTTACATAATATATTACAAAGCTCTTAGTTTTAGTAAAAATATGATTTAAAATGCAAATACTTGTGAATGAAATCTAAAATCTAGAAAATACAATATAAACATAATATATTATAACATATAATAGGTATATTTATTTGTTGAGCAATACAATATCTGGGGTGACTTCTGAAACAATTATGTATTGCTTTTAGAACAATCAAATTTAAAAAAAAAATGTGGTGTAAAAAATAAAAATTTATTGTAAACAGTTTTGCTTTTCTTGACATGTGCTTAACTTCATTTCAGCATTCTTTTAATGAAACTTATACCATCAGTTCAATATTATGAATTATTTTAAGTTTAAATGTTTATAATAAATTTTAATATTTTCTCACTCCAGTAGCGCTTTTCTTAATAATTAGTAACAAAAGCTCCGAATCAAGTAAAAATTGTCCTAAATTCAGATGTTTTGAATTTATAAAATTATTAAGCTTTTCCTGTATGTTTCAGTTTAGTTTCTAAAACCTTCAAGTTGAAGGTTTCCAAACACAATATTTACTAAAATCATTATTAATATTAATGATTGACTAGATTTGTACTACCAAAACGTCGTAAAGAATATTTCTCTCTCAATGTCAGATAGAGAGAGAAAGAAAGCGAAATTATTGTTTTACTTATGTGAAAAACCTATTTCTCGTTTTAATAATTAATTATTCTCTACATAAAATTACATTAGAGCGAATAGACAACAAATTACTTGTTTATGTGTAATTAGTTTGTAGCAATATATGTACGCTCGGTATACTATATGCTATATGGTATCTTCCCATATCCAATCGCTCTCGACCTAATAGTTTAGCATACAGAGACCTATAACCCGAATAACCTTATACTTGTATCACAAATACCCTAATTTTGACTGTAACGAGACTTAATTAATTTGTACACAACCTGTAGGTACTTAAAAAGATTTTCTGAAAACTTTTTATTTTTCAGTTTTGAAAATTTGTTTGCGGAAAATGGAGACTACTATCTATTCCTTATTTCTTAGTGTATACATAAATAATTGATTTTTAACAGCAAATAAATAAATAAATATAGTAAGAATAATAAATTAATAATTGAATTATTATTTTATTTAAATGTAAAATAATTCATTCGACTATAGATTTTATATATCGTATTTTAAAAAAATTGTATTTGTACGTGACATAAAATGTATGGATAAAATTATTTTTCCGGCTTATGCCGTTGCATAAATCGGATTACGTTTTTAAACACATGGTATTAATAATCCTGTTGTTGATGATAAATGTTTTATGTTTGAGAAATCAATGAATTAAATAAAAAAGTATAAATACTGGTAATTGCTTGTTTAAAATCATTTACAAATGAATAATTTCAATGAAAATCTGTCAATAAAATAAAATTTGAAATTACGTATAAACCATTTAACAATTGGGATAAAACTACAACACCGAATTACAAGTCCCCATTTATTTATTGAAACACATACGAACCACGATGCAAATAATTTGTCAGAAAGTGCAATAGTGATTATATCTGTTATCAGCCGTGTTCTAGTGAGTTGTAAACTCTTCGACTACTATTACAAGCCTCCAGGCTTGAAAAAATTGAAAGATAATCACAACATTCTGTTCCAATTTAAATCTGTACTGCTTTATCCACCCGAAATCAAAAGTTTAAAACAATCAAAAAAAAATTCAAGAATAGAAAGCAAGAACAAAAAAATGAAACAAAATAAAATAATAATAAATGAAAATGTATAACAGAATACGGTAAGAAAATAATGACAAAAAGTAATACAAAAAAGAAGCAAATTCAGATAACAGAAATAAGACAAATATATTTAGATCAATCTAATAAGAAATAATTAGTTGTAAAAATAGCATTTACCTACAGACCTAGGAATTATTGTAAAATAATGAAATCTCTTTGTGTGCGACTGTGACTACGTTCAAATTATTGGTGTTTCAGTTACAATAATGGCAGAAATACTGTATTGTGCTCTTTTCTTAATTATTTATTTTGAACCACTTAGGATTCAAGGAATCATAGATGACATTTCAAACAATATAATGTTTATCAGACGTGTTATTGTTTAAAATGTTGCAGTTCTATTAGGAACCTATTCAGACATGTAGATAAAATAATCTACATTAACTTTGTGCAGTTATCTTTCCGTGTAATACAGAAAATGGGTTGAAATTCGGTATGTAAAAAATTGACATTTGTTTGTCGTAGTGCGTGAGTTAAATTCTATCTAATTGAATTAAAAAAAAAAACAAAAAGTGTTCTAATCAATTTTATTCGAAAAATAAGGAAATTAAACTAACTTATTAATTAAAAGCAACTTCAACTATGAATGCTAAAAAACTACTAACTAACTGTTAAGCCGCGTTCTCACGAATCAAGTTTAGTTGACCGATTACAGAAAGTTGTACGATTTTTAAGAGAAAACCTTCGTTTCCATCAAGTTGACTCTATTGTTGCAATAGAAAATCATTCAACTTTTGTTGATCAACTAAAATCGGTCAACTGATCTAGCATCGTAAGAACGCGCCTTTACAAAACTTATTCTTTTATGCTTTTCTCCTGGATCTTCATATTTCAATTAGCAGCGAATTGCCAAGAGTTCCCATGGAACTTATGGTCAATAACATCAGCTGATAAAAGGTGTACAAATTCTTTTTGACGATATGTATTTTGTCATTCGTATATTTTTATACTTTTTATATAATATAGAATTTTATTTATTTTTATTTTATATAACATTCGTTATATTTTTACATTTGTCAGGAATATTACATTACTTTTCGAAAAAGTAAAAAATATGCATTTTACTCACTGTTTCCGAGCTTCTATTTATCCTTTTGCTTTTACCATTCATGTAGAAATCACTCAAAAGCTAAATTCTAAACGCGATTATAATTATCACAACCATCCATATAATATTCATATTGTAATAATAATACCAATTTTGCTTAAAATGTTAAAGATTTGTACATTCACATTTTTACCATAATTTTATTTATAATAATATTTTGTACTTATACTTTAATTAAGTTTTTAGACATCTCGAAGTCAATGAAAAATAAATGCAGATAACATGACATGAGAAAAGACATCCAATCGAGATATTTCACTGGAATGCAATACGTCTTAATTTGTCTTTCTCTTTTTCACGCTCACTTAGGGCTACGGTCCGCTAATTGCTAAAACCGACAAAGAAACACTCCAGTACTGTACTAATCGGATATAATATAGTTGTGACAGGTAATTTATACATAAAATAAAATAATCTGCAATTAGTTCGATTTTGATGTTGTAAATACTATAGTATCAGTATTTTTAACAGACAACAAAATACTTACACTTTCTGAAGTACAATGTACGAAGTTTTCAGTGTATATCATTAGAAAGTATTTTATCGGTAAAAACTTTGCATCTTTTTAATAATAACAAGTATAAGTGCATCATTTGGTCTTGGCTGAAGAAATGTCGATATCAGCAGTAATATACTAGTACAGTATACTAGTATACTTATATAAATAGAATAAGAGTTATACAAGTAAAACACGAATATATTGATTATTGTAATATAAAATAACCCGTAAACTGAAGGTATGGCTTTTCTGTGAGTACATATCACATATCATCACATATTATAAAGGAAATCATTATAGCTTCAACTACGTTTTTTTAAGAAAATCAAAAGTTATTATAATTTTATTTGATCAAAATAATTTTTTTCTATTAATAGTCATAGAAACACAATAACTCATAACATTCTTTAATAATAATTTATTAAAATGTACAATCAATTTGCATACAATTAAGAGGAAATACTTATAGCATCACCCAATATATATATTATTAATTAATTATTTTAAACTTTCTTAATTAATGGGTATGGCCACCATCTTTTCGTATTACCTCGAACAAGTGATTGGGCATAGATAAAATTAAATTATTTATTATTTCCGGCGATATTTCGCTCCATACGTCCCGTATCCTTTTCTTCAATTCTTCCGCGGTTTGAAATTGTTTGCCATTAAGGTAAACTTGCCTTGAAATAATACCCCCTAGGTTCTATAATGAGGTTTAGATCAGGGCTGCAAGCTGGCCACTTCAATACCTCAATATATTTTTAAGCAAACCATTGCCTGGTGGCCCTGGAGTTGTGTATGGCAGCATTGTCTTGCTGAAAATGAAGGATTCTCCATTTTCAACAAGATTTATCTCCAGCAAGTCCACATAATTTATCGGAATTTATTCGTGTCAAAATCCAGGCCAATGGAATAGTACCGCGGAAGCTAAATCCGCCCCAGGTCATCACTGTTCCGCCTCAGAAATTATTACTCAAATGAACCTCTGTTTCTTTACGATGATCATGCCAGTAATACTGCCAATTTCTTCTCTTCGCTAAAAAGCATATTCTTCCATTCATCGATTTAAGACATGTGCTTATTTCTAGCGAATTCCAATTTTGCCACTAAGTGTGCAGCGGTAAGTATAGGTTTGCCGACTCTTTTATGGTAATTTGCATGAGGGTGAATATGCAAAATTTGTCAAACCTTTCGGGCGGTCACAGGTAGCTACAAATCCCCTCGAATTTGCGACGACGTCATCTTTTCAGCAACCGCTTTCTTGAAAATTTCACGTTTCTGACGGTTGCTTAATTTTGATCTTCGCCCTGCTTTCTTGTTTGCGCCATAATTTTGACAAAATTTAAACAAATTATCGATCACCTTTGACGATCTTCCAATTTTTTTTCGCAATTTGGCGATTTGAAAGTTACGCATTTTTATACGCCCTGGCAGAGCTATTTCTTTGCTCGTTAAGCGTTTTCCTCGACTCATATTGACTGCAAAGGTTAAAATTAGCGTTATTATACAGAAATAGTTTTTTAATAATTGTAATGACTTACCTTTAACGTTTGACGAATAAAAAAATTATAAAGTTTTTTTAATTTAAATAATATATTATAATATAATAATATATTATTCACCGCTTTATAAAGCGGTGAAATAATAATCCAAAATATGCCAAAAGTTCATTTCTTGATTTATCCTTACAGTCTCTGTCTCTTGAATAATCATGCTTTATTTTTGTATCATTTATATACAGGGTGGGGCGTTTATCGTAACCGAAAGTAAAAGGCCGTCAGTTTTGAACGGAACATAATTTTTTATTTATTTTCAGATCAAAAGTTTATAAATTTAATAAATTTTTGTTATCAATTCACTTCTTGAAGATAATGCTGCTGAGATGCTGGCCATTATTGGCTTGGATGCAAGCTTTGTACCGATAATCATGTTATTGAAAACGTTAATTAAGATCGACTGCGGAATAAATTGAATTACTCTGGTTATTTCTGCCTTCAGATTTGGAATATTTTGTGGGCTGGCTCTCACAAACAGAAGTCCGATGGATTTAAGTCTGGTAACCGTCGTGACCATCTCATGAGGCCTATCGGCTAATGATTTTTTCATTAAATTTGGATTTCAACAAGTCAATGATCATCGTAGCGATATGTGGTGGTGCCCTATCTTGTTGAAACCAAGTATCTTTCAATACGATTCGCTTAGTACGCAATTTAGGCAAAAAATAATCTCCGAGCATCACCAAATACCGCTGACTATTGACGGTCACGGCACGGTCCCGACACTCAGAAAGGAAAAGTCCGACAATGGAGTTTGACGACACCGCACACCAAACTGTCACACGTTCCGGAAGCAAATTGACTTCCTGGATGGTATTCGGGTTCGAGGCAGTCCAAATACGACAATTTTGTTTATTCACATTTCCATTCAAGTCGAAATGAGCCTCGTCAGACATGAAGACGTGATTGATAAGCGTTTCATCTGTTTCAAACATTTCAAGCATTTTTTTGCAAAATGCCAAGCGAACCGGATAGTCGGAAGGGTTCAGTTTACTTACTAATTGAATTTTATACGGAAATAAATTTAAATCTTCAATAAGCATGCGCCCAACTGATCGTCTACTGATCGATAAATCAGCAGAAAGTTTTCTTGTCAAAGCCGTTGGATTCTGGTTTTTTTCGCTGACGCGTCTTTGGTAACACTCTTTGGTAACACTCTTTCTCGAAACGCGAAATAACCGTTTTTATCTGCATAATTGATGGTATATCGGATTTATGTTCATGAACCACCGCACGTCTGATCAAAATTGGAGACTAAAACTCATACCAATATTTGATCACTTTCTTCCTCATTTCCAAATACAGGTTTTATCACTAGACAAAATTATAGATTACTAACTGCCAAATAAACCCAAGAACTGTCAAAAACTCCGCTTTGGAGAGAAGTTATCGCCGGTTACTTTCGGTTAAGATAAATGCGCCACCCTGTACATATTGGTATATTTTAAAATTTTGTCAATCATGCCTATAAATCGATTATTCTCATAAATGAATCAATTTCACTTTTTATGTTGTTAGAATGATTGGTAAGTCAGGGAGAAGTTTTTATTATGTTATGTCTCTTAGTTTTCGACGAACGGGTGAACTTAGTTTTACACCATTTACTAACCTTGTCTTTTCCTACATAGTATAGTTCATCACTAGTACATGTTTCTTCTACTTCTTCAGTTGACAAATTTTGTTCGGAATCACTGTCAAAATCATTGTTTTCAATCATTTCTTCGTTTAACTCACTGTCACTATCACGATTATTAAAATTTTCCACTTCTTCGTCTGATTACTCTTGCAACATTCGTGCGATATCAGCCATCATTATTTAGGTAAAAATTACAAAAAAATGAATAAATATAAAAATGCAATAATAACATTTAGTAATATTACTACTTTTTATCAGCAACACATTTGCAACGTATAACGCGAGATCGGACGCAGTCAACTGAAATAAATGCTGATAATAATTTGAAAACGGAGCAAAAAAAAATTACTTGTAATAGATTGATATCATGTACTGTATTGTCTTGGAATAGAAAAAAAAACAGTAAATCCGACTATTCAGAAAAAAGTTATACCAATAAAAGTATAATTGTCGTACAAAATGTGCATACGCGCCTGCTGAAAGGTTAAAAAAAACTATCGTTCAGATCTGAAGGGACGATAATCTAAATCTAAAACAAAATAATACTCGAGCTTTGCTCGATTTGCAAACAATAATATTTAGGTTGTCCAGGTAATCTTCTTATTCAGATCAATCAAAAGGTGTCGGCGTTATACAAATAAAAAAGTGGTAAACTCCACTTTCGCAAAAATAAAACAACACTAAATAAACAAAATGTAGCTCACCAATTTTGTCGGTACGCCCCTTCTTTTTACTACCAATGTTGACCACACTATCGCCTGCGCATCAACGGCTTCTGTGACGTAAAAACAAGCTTTGCGTAGATAGATGTTATACGGCTTAAAAGGTGAACTTTAGAGTTTAGAACATTCGCAAAACTTGTGTTGCAGTAAAGGATTGATTCTTGATAAGATTAGTACAAAACTCCTTGATATAAATCGGAGGTAAGGCGTTGAACGAATATAACCTAACTTTTGTGACTTAATCTTTCCTGTTGATGCTAGCGTTTAAAAGGACGAAGACCTAAAGAGAATCTTTTACAGGAAATGATGTCTCCAATCAAAATGAAGCTAAGCAAGAACCAATGAGAGCCAAGCACGTTGGGGAATTATGTTTTCAAATTATTGTTGTAAACCAGAAAAATATCTTTGCTAATTTAACCTTACTTTGTGTGTAATACATAAAGTTATCGTGAACTTGGAGTATTTATTTGTTTGTGACAAAATATTTTTGAATAAAATGTTACAAATAAAAATGTAAAAGGAGAACGGTCTTGATAGCATTATAAAAATTATGAATCAATGAAGTTTTTATATTTATATTATCAGTATTTGGAAGAAAAATAAATATGCGGTTCAACTCATAATTTCCAGTGCAGATGTAACAATTGAAGATACAAGTGGATGAAGATGTTTAATAAAAATTGATTTTATTGTATTGATGATGGTGTTATATACCTACATCTTTTATATAGTATTATTTCGGATTCTCAAATCTCCATCTTATTGAAGATATCCAATACATGAAGTTGTTACACTACCTTATTTTAAATACGTGACAAAAACTGTAATGCTTGATAACTCCAAACTATAATTTTGTAACTTAACACCTTCATTCACTCGTGTCTTCGTGTATGTATATAAACGTACACAAAACACGAACACTAACATAAAAACCATTTCAATACGCTTTGCTCTCATCAGTTTTTGCTTAGCTTCATTCTGATTGGAGACATCATTCGCAATTAGGTCCTTGTCACAAAATTTCTAGAATGAAGCCCTGACCATTGCGAAATTATTGACACAGGAAGTCGAAGAAGACAACGAAGATGAAAACTTGAAAGAGAAGGAAAGAAATTTGCAAGAATCTATTGATATAAGTGAGCCTGGATCATCTAGGCCAGGGGTGTTCAAACTTGAACTGCTTGCGATCTACCTCATCAAGCTTACCTCTATCATAAGACTTCGATTGATCGACTCTGGGAGGCTGCAAGTATATGTGATGGTATAGATCAAAAACAAAAAGAACAAAAACGTCGCCCTTCGTCGATTTTCTTTGACAAGTAGCACGCACGATCCAGGTTATTGTTTGCTTATTGCTTGTAGCTCGAATCCTTACAAAATTACCCTGAAAAAGAAGTACACAAGAAAACTGCCAGTGAGGGTTTGTAACGGTACGTATAATAAACGGAAAATATGTTGCAATACAACGCAGGTTCCTTAAGCTAAATAAAGGGGTCGACCTCGGCATGCATGAAATTAATGCTAAACAAATACACAAATAATACAGTTTTGGCCACTCCAACAATCTGGAGGGTTGATGCTGTCGAAGACAGCGGCTTAAATTGGCGATAAGGTAACGATTTCGATGCACTTTAATATTTAAGAATTACTCACATTAGTCAGTTGAATTCGAGACACAGCAATAGCGAGTAACTAAGGTATTTCCTCGGGCGGCAGACGGTAAATAATTAAAGCTGGAAGCGGAATGTTGTCTTGCAAAAGCGCGGGATTTTCGACCCTGCGCACAGTCGTCGTATAGCAGATGCTCCTTCAAGCAAAATGGACGTAAGCGTCCTTACAAATACTCGTCATCAAGTTATGACGTCACTACGGTAGCGATGACGGTAAAATAGCACGTCACCACAATAAGTAATACTTGTACTCGTACCAGGGTTAAATCACTACCTGGATTTATTATACTACCAAGGTAGTCACAAACAAAAAAGCGGAATTGCGTAATCACTTTACGCAGCGCGGTAATCACTCACGTGATCTTCACAAAAATCGGAATTAAGCCACAATTACGGTAATTCACAATACGATACGCATGAATCGGTAATACAAATTTTTCGGCGGAATTATTCGCTCGCTCGAACGTTTCAATCCACGTACACCGCTTGAATGCCTCTCTAACTACAAGTCGTCCCTACCCTCTCCTAAATTGTTCGCTCTGGAATGTCCAGGCATAGACTTGCTTACCCAAAAAGGTCAAGCTTATCTCCCGGCCATGAGTAAAGCACTCGATGCATTCTGCATAATAAAGATTGGAGCGTGTCGGTAGTTTGAGAAGGGCGCGGGAATTTAAAGAAAATTTAAAAATAAATTCGTAACCGTAACACAGTAAATAGCAAATCGTGGATTAGGCCTACTGGGGATACAACATAAAAAAACGTGCCTCTTACTCTACCTCATGGTGGTGCGCAAACGAGTAAAAAAGACGACAGTAGTACGTATTAACTATTAAGTACTCGGTTTGCTGAGATTGACTCCGCTGTAACTCGTGAACTATTCATCTGATTGAAAAATATTTTATACAAAAGTTGCAGGCAATTTCATGCTCTATAGTTTTTATAAAACTATTTTTGATCTAGGTGGCACTGGAGAGAAGATATTTTCGAAAAACTAAGTTGTGGTACAATTTTTCTAATATTAGAACTTTCCTTGACGTTTTGTAGCGAAAGCCCCTTTTTATGTCTCCAGTGATTATGGGCTATATCTCATTTTCGGCATTTTTGCAGTTGGTCACATTTACTTGTATGCCGACGATATTTGTCTTTATAGCAGCAATATCCTTAAATTTGGAAGCTCTCAAAACTGTTTTTGTAAGATAACCTTTTACAGGGAGAAATGCGTGATAACGTATGCTTTGAAACTAGTGATCCCACAATACAACAGTTCATACTACAGCGGACTATTTACCTGATCTGTGGAGGATTTGTTGTGCTTTGCTACAACTGCTATTGTATATAATAACGTTTACCAAACTCAGTACACCATTATTCTGAGTTTTTAAATTAATTTTTTTAATATTGATTTAATAAATAGTATAAAGGTAAGATTTCTACACTGCTTAATTATTTATAATATTTTGTTATACTTATTATAAGTACTGAAATTGGGGCAAGAAGATCGAGGCCATCTTAAATTTAATTTAATTTTAATCTTGTGGTCAAGGTTGAAAGTATCGCTGTGGGGTAGAAAGCAATAGTCAATAATAATCTGCTGAAATAATCTTTCTATAATTTCTGAAGTAACTTGTTGAAATAATTAATAAATACCAGGCACATGCTTGGTTATAACCTTAATTCCTTAATTTATTTCCATATAAAATATTTTAAAATCTTTTACCTTTAACCAATTAAATTCACTAATAATAACTATATAGATTTTATTATATAAGAGTCTACTCATTATTTAACTTCTACTATAAATTTTTTATTTCCCAATTAATACCTGTTTATAACTTCCGTTTTGTTTTACTATTCAAAATTACTAAACTATTTTAAAAACCAATTAAAACAACTTTTATCCCAATTATCTGTATTTTTATCAATTACGCTGCTGCTTAATAATAAATATCTAAAATTACGTTCAAAATAGAATTTCTTTCTGTCTGCCATCTTGGGAAGAAGTCTTTGACATATTCACTCGTTTGGGTCAAGCATACATAAAAGCGGAAATTAAAAAGTTTTAAATTTGATTAATTTAATAATGGAAAGATAACGGGCGACAGTGTTAAGGTTAGCGGCACCAACACATGAAAATGTATCAAATTGTAAATCAAAATGTACATAATTTCACTGGAAAAAAAAGTACAAGCCACGATGTTAATTTTATAATTAAATATTAATTTGTCAAGTCTGAATTAGTATCTATCTCACTGCGCATTACCGAAATAGCAGTTTAATGTTTTCAATAATAATTATTTTCTATAAATATTTTTTATATTTTCTATATGTTCTGTTAAATATACAAAAATGCACTATAATAAAGATTCAACAGTTCATTAAAGCGGAGACAGAAAAGTGTGCTTTGGCTTACCACTTTTCCTACTTTTATATCACTCTTGAGAGAACGTCAAGCATTTAACAGCCCATATGTGTTAGAATAAACAAAATTGGAAAACAAAAATTCAACCGTTTTTCTAGAAAATTAGAAACTGAGCAGCTTCTGTGTCGTTTTGTAATATTTATATTTAGCACTTATTGTACTTATTTGTATCAAGGGAATATGCCACAATATTATTTGTTACAACTTACAAAAGGTGCACAATAATTTAGCTTTGAATGCTTAGTTTCAAAACCGTTACTTTCCTTTTTGAATCGAGGTATTCGCATTTGCGTTAAATAAATATCTTCGAGTGTATTGGTTGTAAAGAAACGCTTGAGCTTTTGTTTATACAATATTCACGGAAACGTTTTGTCATCCAACAACCTCCCAAGAAAGTACGCCAGCTGAAATAGTATTGCTTTGATAAATTTGCATTGGCTATAATAATAGTCTTTAAGACACAAAATTCTAATATTAAAAGATACGAAGGCAAATATATCAAACAAAATAGAAACAGTCTGAAAATAAATATTTTAATTAATGCTGTTAACATGCAATTCAGCTGTTTTTTAAAGCAAAATTATTTACTAAGAGTTAAAAAAAATGTTTAGTATGTAATTATATCATAATAATTATTCTCAATATCAAATAGCTAAATTTCAAAATATTACAGTGTTAAGGAAATTATGTAAATATGTAGTATATTGATTGGTCAATATTGTATTTACATTTTCATATTAACTATATTGTCTTGATTGAATTTTATTTTACTGCAATATGATATAGTACATTATAACACATTTACCATAATTATGCAATTAATTTACAATACCTGAAATAAACTTAAAGAAAATATGAATTTCAAGTAAATGAAAAGTAAAATTACTTATTGAATTTATTATAACAAAAATTTTGCGAGTTACTATCCTTGCAATCCTACCTAAGAAATTGAAAAAAAACAGTAGTTTTTATTAGTAATAAAATTGTTTTTTAGTAAAAATTCATATTTGTTATTAAAACATCGATAAAAGCTGAGATATGCTTGATATTTATAACACCAACAAGTTAAAAAAATTCTTAAGGTTTTTCGATATCCATATAATTTTTGGAAATTTGAACGTGACAATGCTGTATCGGTTGCAGCTCATAAATAATTAATTTCTCGAGAAGAGTTAGTAAACAGTAATAAAAATATAACTACAAAAAAATTTGAAAAACTTTAAAAAAAAAAGTCTTTTTTTTTATATCTTTTTTAAACAAAATCAACGGTGAATTTGCAATACGTCGTAACCCACATTTTGTAAAAAAGTGTTTTTTTTGCTTAAATGATTTATGTGGTTTGATAAATAAAATATTGACAAATGTTGTAACTGAGAAAAGTACTTGTTTATAATATGCCATATCCCTATTTCAGTCTCAAAATTAATATGTTGTGTTCCCCTTAACATTTCTACAAAAGCAAAAGTTTTTAATTTTTGTACACAATAGTTTTTCGATATAATATTTAATTATTTAATAAAACTGAAATCAGATGTTTTAATGCTCTCCTAAGCAATTTGACTTTTGTGGTTTACGACGTATTGCAAATTCACCATCGAAATATTAAAAAAAACTGTTGTGTTTCATAAAATGTTTTTTACACTAAGTATAAGATTTTCTTAATATTTCTTAAGATGTTTCTTTCAATTTTTATAGATACAAATATTTTGCTGTTTTACACCTTGTGATTTTCATATATAATCTATTAAGTGATGGTTTTGATTTCCGGAAATTTGCCGCCTGGATTGTCGAGTTCCTTGATGCTACGGAAATCTCGCGAGTCGAAGACGAGCGGGATTTCCCAATGGCATCAAGGAACGAATGGCATCCTTCTACTTTCGTTATTGTCATATTATTTCTTCTCAACTTTTTCTCTTACCATCTAATCTTTTTTCAATTATATAGAGGCGATCCTTCATCTTTTCCCTTTCGACCTCCCACTCCTTTTTTTCACTCTGGTGATTTTCTCATTGCAGTTTCGTTTACTCACGCGTCTGATTCAACTCGTCCATTAAATTGTTTAATTCTCTAGTGAACTGTGTCTTCCAGTTCTCTAGCATGTTCTCATTTCCAGTCTTGATTTCCTCTTTTACGGCGTTTATCATTTTCTTCATTTCATCGACAATTTTTTCCATTTCGCTGGATGTATATTCTTCTTCTTTTTGATTACTGGTACTTCTAACTGGGGATCTTAGCAACAATTGAAATACGCGATTATCTTCTGTTGGTGAGTAGCTTTTCTCTATTTCTTTTCTTATTATAGTATTGTCGCTTATTTAATATTTAGGAATTATTATTTATTGATACTTTCTCGTTAGAAAAGCAGCTACTCGGATCAACTCCTAGAAGGTTACTGTTCTCCCTATTTTATTGCTAACAATAATTATAACTTTGTCCTATCGATGCAAGTTACGCCACTGGGTTTCGTTTGCATTTGTAGCCACGCACGCAACTTCGATTCAATATGGCTGTTAACAGCTATATTAACAACAATAACAATAAATTGTTATTATTAAATTTTAAACACAAAAATCTGCTCAATTTATTCGATATGGTTGTTTGTAATTGAAAACTTTACCTACACTGGTACTTCCAATCTCAATTGGCACGCTTCTCTATTAATTGAAGAGTATACGGGAATAACGATCAGGGTCCATTTTTGCTAAAAATAAACTATTAATGCCATTCGATAGATGGTAATAATGAAAAGTATCTTCTAGTAAAAATATATATAAGATAAAAATGATTTAAGTCCAGTGTAAAAAACCATATTTTTAAAATCATTTGAAGAGTACACGGGAATAACGATCAGGGTCCAATTTTGCTAAAAATAAACTATTAATGCCATTCGATAGATGGTAATGAAAGGTATCTTCTAGTAGAAATACATATATAAGATAAAAATGATTTAAATCCAGTGTAAAAAAACATATTTTTAAAACCATTTATTAACGATCTTAAGAGTCTGTAAATCTTGAAGTTCAATTTACGCAAAATATACAGTTTGTGACTCTGATTATTATTCCCGTGTACTCTTCAATTGCAATAATGCGATATTTCAAAACTTATCATATATTACAACATAATGCAGAGAAATTTTCAAAAAATTTTAAAATATCCAAAAGTATTGAAATGAAATTAAAAATACATAGTTAGTAAAGTACATGGGGCATTCCACGCCAAATCGACCACTTTTGAACCCGACCCCTTTCGATTTGGCCGAAACCTTTTTCTCGTTTTCTACCCCACTAAATATATTTCTCATTTCATTGTTCTAAAAATACTTACAAAGTATAAATTTAAAAAATTACTTGAAAACAAGAGCCCTTTTCCAGTAGCGGATCCCGAGAGGACAATGCGATAGAGGCAATTAAACCCCACTTCGGAACTCAAACAACATCAATTATTAGACCCAAAATATTCTGATTTGTTAAAAGTTCCTAAAACAAATTCGAGAATTTAAAAATATTTTAATTTTTCAAATTTGAATTTTAAATGATGACCTTAACATAAAATAAAAATACTTTATTGTATTGTAAATGTTAACACAAGACCACATTTTGTACTTCAAATAATTTAAATCCGAACTTCCGGAACCGCCTAATCACGGCTTCAATAAATTCAGGTAAATATCAGCTTATTGCAATTTTGGAAAATCCAGAAATTTTTTTAATCCCCAAAAGGGTGTTTTTAGGTTTCTTAATACTCTACTTACCACTCTAATAATACAGAGTGGTAGATTTGAAAAGATTTAGCTTAAATTTCTTACCAAAAATGGATAACCTCATTAAATGCAGTACAATTTTTAATAATTATTGTAATTTTAATTACGTGCTTTTAGTTTACAACAAATATCGAAAAACTGTAAAAGAAGCTTTTTTAAATAAGAAAGGAGAAACAAGACTGACTGAGTAGGTAACTCTGCGATAGGACTCGGACCGTCCTATCGTCGAAAATCTATAAATTGGATTTTTTTCAAATATGTTTCTTGTATCACAGATTACCACGGAATTTTTCCCGAATAATACTAAAATCTTGACCTTATTTTAAAAATCGTTAATCTTATTTAATATCTCTGGTTTCTCAAATAAAATAGTTTTTGAGCAAATTAGCGTTAAAAGATATTATTTTATTTAATTCTTTTGTGATAATATAATGAAATTCAATATGAAAAAAAAAAGTTATTTTTTCGAGGTGGGGGTACTAGCTTGACGTCAACTTAGCACCGCCACCAAAGATTTATGTTTTTACGCGAAACCGTTGTTGTCCAAAATTAGTCCATAATTATAGAATAAAATTTTTTTTCTTTTGTAAATGTGGGGGTGGTGCTAGCTTGACGTGGGTCTATTTAAATTAAAAAGTGTCACTACGCAACCGGTTCTCTGTTAAATAAATAAAAGAGTGGTAGGCAATTAAAAAAATTTTTTTAATTTAATCTATTTCTTATCTTAAAATTTAAATATTGTTAAAGGGTACCAGAAGTCTTTAGATATTTAAAATTATTTTATTAAATTATTTAGATATTATTTTTTCAATTTAACAATTTAAGAGATATTTGTGAATAACTCTGTAAAATGTGAAAATAGTATACCAAAGTGCACTATAAACAGTTACTATTTAGTAAAAGTAAATGGTTAACCGGTTGTCACGACATTAACTAACTCATTAGAGAAGAAATCCAGTGATGTACACTTCGATTGGTGTGGAACTGGAACCAAATTGGTTGCCATGTTATTTTCGATTGATTAAAAAAAATTAACTAAATAGAGCGTAGTTGCAGAGAGCGAGATATATACACAGAGTTTTGTATATAGTTCTAATGTTAATACTGTTATTTTAATAAAATTATGTGTAAACCAAACTTGACGGTTAAGTTAGTAATTCAATTATGCAGTTTATAGTATTACGCTATATTCTGCGGTTATGTTATACTACGACAATACTATACAACAAATATTGGTCCTCGTTGTGCAGTTTGCGAATTTGTTTAATAGATACCTGGAGATTGAATTTCATATTTGTTACACAATACTAATTTTATTATGTATATTTCTTTTAAATAAATTATACTTTAAACCTAGTAATCTTTTCAATGAAAATATATGCGATAATGCCCACATATTAATAGTGCTGCTTTTGAATATAGTAAGGTGGACCGCCATGAGACATGACCGTCTATGAGAATTCCAAATATTTTCGTTAAGGTGAGGTATTAAATTTATTGCTGTGTTCCATCACTATTATTTGAGCTTTTGTTAAAAGCTGAAAATAAGAACAATTTTGAATATTTTAGAAATACAACTATATTTGGATTGCTATAAATCGATCGCAACATATTGGTTTATATGCTTGGTATATATTTATGTTCGTTACGCAAACTATAGGCTATAGTTAGACTGTGGAAAAAGGTTTGTCGCCCCAACAGAACTTTTAGTAGCTATGTATAGTCTCAACAGAGTTTTTCGTTGCTACAACAAATTTTCTGCTGCCATAACAAAGTTTTTTTCTATTTAAAATAAGAAAATTTGTTAAATCGACTAATATTTTTTTTGAAAATTTGTTGCAGTAACAAAAAATTTGTTATAGCATCAAAAAAATGCATTAATATAGCTCTATTAAAGCGACAAATCTTTCTTCACAGTGTAGTGGTGATGTAAATGCATTTTTTTGTACCAGAGGATATATTTTAAATAATAGTTAAAAATCATATTAGTTTATTATAAACTAAAATGAATTAGAAATTAGAAATAATAATTGTAAACGTAAATAACAATTCAGCTTAAAAATGATAAGTTTCATATAACCTGTCCAATGACAAAATATAATAAGATTAAGAATTCTCCAGAAATCACTTAATTAAAATAATATAAATGATTTCGTTCTGTGTAACCTAAATAATTTACATTTTGTAAGTCAACAATACTTACCCTAAACTGGGCCAGATATTAATAATAAATAACAGAAAATGTCGATGTTACCAATATTCATAAGTAGGTATTATTTCTTAATTCAAATATCTCATGACAGCGTAGAACCAATTTGTGATTCGAACCTGAATCGTCCTTAAAAAAAGAAGTTTATGTTCTCAAATCACTAAGTAGGTTATTGAGAAACAACTTGGCAGACTTTTGTGTACATCTGCTCAACTTTTTATCACTTATCAGTATCTAAACCGCAGGCAAGACTCTGTTAACTTTATGTGCAAATAAATTTCCCTAGACATTAATATTTTCGTATTTGATTTATTTCCTTTCCGTGAAACTTCATGATGAAGTGAGGGTCGATGCTTAGTTACTTTAAAGCAAATACTATATTTAACTTAAAAAAAATATTAAGATAAGTTAAAAAGACGTCATTCTGCAGAATATTATTTTAATTAAAATTTATCTTATTATAATAAATCATAAATACCTTTGCCTATTTATAATATAATGTCAAAAAACTTAAACTATAGTAATGTAAAATAAACAAATTTACATAATATTTAAATGGACGGTGACTTAGGTTAGAGGGTTATATATATTTAATGTTTCGTGTTATCCTAGTTATAATACGTTATTCATTTTATCCAACTCTCCTTTTCACGTCATTTGTATGTTTTTATCGAGTTGACGTGCTAAGACTACACGTACAACGCACATCTGACCCTTATCTATTCTATTGGCACAATTTTGAAACCCTTGGCGTTAATACGAGTTACATACAAAATTTATAATTGAATTATTGTCCTCGAGTAGATGAGCTGCTAGCTGAAACCTCTATAGGGCTGCCAAGCTCTTAGCAATCTCAAACTATACATATATAGGTATCCTTAACCTCTAGAATTGTAGTTTCTCCTGAATTCTATCAAGCTTCATGTTCAAAGTTTACTAACTTAGTACATGAAAATGCTGCCGATAAAGTTTTGTCTAAATAGATTATTATCAACAAACTTCTATAATTTTTTTAGCCAACATAACATCTTATTGAAAGTTTTTGTTTCGTGACGCAGAAAAAAAAGATGTTTAAGACGCTTGTTATTAAATTAGCAGTATTCTAAAAAATCCGTTCAGCAAAAGTTTATAATTTAATTAATTATGAAATTGACAGCATTGCAAAATAAAAATTTAGAAACTGGAAAATAAAAGAAATAATTCAAACTGAAAAATCAAATCGTTTTTACAGTAACATTATCATTTAAGGGTCTGCAAGAATGTCTCTGAAGCTTTATTACTGTCATTCAATTTTCAATATCCGCTTAATTTTCACACATGAAAAATTAAAACAAAAATTTTCAGGAGATATTGGAAATTTGGAGAATCACTCAGTAGTTCCTAATTTAATTGCCTGCTTTGTTTGAGTGTTATAGAATTTGTACAGGCCTAAAAATTATTTTTCTATATTAAAAACTTTGTTGAGTAAAATGACTAAACATTGATAAGTCCGCTTTAGGTTGTATAAAGTAAATAATCGAAATATTGTCAGATTATTTATTTCCCGGGGCCATATGCTTAAAAGTTCGAATAAATTCTAGTAGAAAATCATTTACCCTCTTAGAAATGCAAAGACAAAAATTTACATAAACTTATATTCGCAAATATGCAAAAGAATCACACTAAAATATTTATAAAAATACTTTTTAATGATACTTTGTATTGCAATAGCAAACGTTTGCATCTGACGTTTTCTGATCTACACAAGTTATAAATTTTCTTTAAATTTAATCGGAACACTAATACCGTCTTTCTCTAGTAAGTACTTCTCGGCAATAATGGGATTTATATTTTGGCAGTCTCTCAATTTGTTCTAAAATTATTATATTATAGTCTATATTTGGTATTACCATTTTGTCAAATGTAACTTGACATCAAAAGTAATAATTATTAAAAATTGAGAAATTAATTATTTTTTACGATTGACGTAAAAATAACAATAACTTCATGAGTTAATTAGATTAATAAATTTGGATGCAATAAAACCAAGATATTAAGAAAAACCTGCAAAATCTTTTCAGTGGAAACCCAAATGAAATATTACCAGCGTCGATGGAAAAACATGTTGATAGAATGGAGGACCAACGTCTGCTAAGATCTGTTATAATATAGCCCAAGAAGAAGAAAAGACGAATAACGACTAGGAAAGTGCTAGACTGATTGAGAATCCAAAGAGATTTAAGTGCCTACATACATTGAATGCAGTAGACGGCGACAATTTTTGTTCTTTTTTAGTATTGTTGTATTTCTTTAATTCTAGTTTATATCTATTTTTAAATTAAAAAATGCTGAAGTTATTGGTAATTCATTTATAAAATGCAGATAATTTTAGAAAAAAGAAAAACAGCTGTAGATAGTCCACTGGATCGTTACCGATTGCATTGTCAGATTTTAGGTAAGATAATTTACATAAATTGTAAGGTTCAGATAAAACGCAAATCTGATATTTTCTAAAAATTCGGTGTTTCCAACTATCCCATTTTATATAAATAACTTCGGGCAACTAACATCGAGAGCAGATAGATGTGAACATTGACAGGATGACATATAGATGGCTAAAAGATAGATTACATAAAACACAGACTTTTCTTTTTATATAACGATTTTTATATTATAAATAATAAATCTGTCCTTGCGTAATATTATATTAAACTGAATTCGTTGCGGTGCAGTTTTGCATATTAATGAGGAATAATTAAAAAGCATAAAACCAGAACCGCAAATATTAAATGAATTTTTTTTAAAAAGTCGATTTTTTCTACAAACACAAAACAATAAAATAAAAGCAACAGCTAGAAGCTATGTTTTATATGCTTAAGGATTTGAAGGCAAATAAGATATTAAAATTTACAATGAAAATTACTGTGCGAGATAACTGGGGAAAACATTAAGCAAGCATATTCTAAAAACTTAAACAAGTTGCTCATTATATTCTTAGTTTTCTCTTAGAAAACTTCAGTTTGTTATTTTACAGACTTTTGTAGCTACTCTTTAGTCACAGAAGTAAACGTTGTAATAATTGTTTCGCCAAAGACACAATGGTAATATAATAATAGACAACATAAATAATTTATTAAGTAGTAAAATAATAAAGTCATGTTGAATTTTTGTATTGTTGGTTACAAATAAATTGCAAGTTTTAGTACAAATGAAAAGTATTTATGTTAGATGCAACATTTTATTTCAGCAATTTACGCAAGAAAGAATCAAGTGAAGTACCTACTTGGAAGCTATTGAATTTCTTTCTTATTTCTACTGTAAGCTATGGAACTATATTTCTAAACCTAATATTTGTCCTTCTTGAAAGTATTATTGCTTACGTGACGTCAATATCAAACATTGTGCTTTGTCTTTGCCAACCCATAGACAAATGTAACTTTTTAAACTTTTTATTTCGAATACCTTAAAATGTATTTTCAACTAAGTTTACTAGAACATAATAATTCCAATATGTTTACATTTTTATTTAAAAAAAAAACTTCACATTGTAAGGAAAGCGAAAGAAATTATCTATTTTAAACAATCGACAGTTTTATTAAATATCTATCGCTTATTATTATTAGATAAGTTGAATTTACTTTATTATTCTTCAAGTATGTTAAGAGATAGAGAACGTTGAGATTTCAAGCATAGTACTGGAGTTTGTGTTCAAAATAATTGGCTAAATGTTCACACAACCTACCAATTACATTTTAATTATATGGTACAAAAATGATTTTTAACGAATGTTAGGGTTAGCGGTTAATGAACGTTACGATAAAAATGGTTATTAAGAAGAAATCTGAATCTAATTAAAGAATAATAAAGTTACCGAATTAATTGATAATATAACCTTAGTACTTACATATTATGCACTTCAAAAATCCTAAATCCCAAATACTACTAGTATTGAAAGAGTCATACAATCTGAGTGCACAAAAAAGTACGATCGTGAACTAGCAGTAGAGTGCTGACCAAGATGCCGACGATATCTTTGAAACAATAAATGCCAATAATCTTCTTTGTAATTAAATTGTATACATTTCTCGTTAATTTGAAACCCACGTTGAATTCAATCAATCAATCATATCATTAAATATTAAATTTAAATTTAAAGTTAAATTCAATCAATCAATAATAATTAATCATATTAATAAATAGGCTTACATATATGACTCCAACCTACGCATACCCACCATCATGCACCGTTATAACCGTGCATTTTTACCCCGGTCATATTTTACCCCGGGGTAAAATTTTATTAGAGATATTTTACCCCTGCAGAATTTTACCCTGGGGTAAAATTTCTAGGCTAAAAATTCGCGTTGACACCGTAACAGACACTTTTAAATTATTAAAAACTACTTTACCTAGATTTGAGATGCTAATTTCAAATGTTCTTCCGCATAACAAAAGGATTTGACACCGAAGAGTTCAACTTCGGGTTTGCATCTGAAAATATACAGAATAGTATTTCTTCAACATACAACTCCAAAAATATTTTTGCTTTAAATTCGGTTGTTTGAGCTTCAACTATCGTTATAATACGTGAAAATTTTTAGGAGAGACTGAAAACTTGGTACTCCTAAGTCAAATTTTTTGAAAAAATTGGTGTCAAACCTTGAAGTATTATTAAATACTCAAATTTTGAGTTTCTATTTGCGTCGTTTGAGCTTCAACCATCGCAGAGAAAATGTATGGGAGGAGCTGAAGAATTGGTGCACCCCAAGTCAAATCCTTGTGAAAATAAATTGGTGTCTCAAACCAATCATGAACCATACTCATGTAATGAGTTTTCGGTTCTGTCACTTGAGTCTCAACCGTCGCCGAATTACTTGTAAAATCTATAGGAACGATGAGCCGTTACACGTTTTATTATATTTTCTCCTGTTCATGTGTCAATAAAATTTTGACTTTACTTAGACCAACGACTCGATTTCTTACATCAGCACCATGGACTTAGAAACTTCTAAGCTTCTAAGTCCATGATCAGCACGGTGGTTTATGGAGGGTGATGGTTTAATCTTTCTACTCTTTCAATTTTTGCATGAAATATGTATAACCAATAAAAATAATTATAATAAATTAATGATATACTACCTACTTTTGAAAATACGTAACAAATAACCTGTTTTGTAATAAATTAAAAAGTAGAATCAAATATGAAAATATAATTATTATTAGTTCCGATAATAAATTGCATGATTTTCAAAACTTTCAAGTTTCAAGTTTCAAATTTTTTATCAGCATCCATGAATTACTTACAATTTGTGTTTACATAAAAAAATGGTACATTGTCTTATTCGGATTAAAAGTGAAACTTGGTTTGACAAGCAATTTTTAGTTGAGGTAATGCTATTAAAAATGTACTGCTTTTAATACGGTTGGAGAAAAAAACATTTTTATTAAGCTAGTTTTCAACTTTTAGTAAGTTTTTGAATCGCTATCGATTGCAAAGGTAGTATGTTATACATATTTGTAATCTGCTCTGTTTTTGTTTTGGGATTCACTTTAATAGCTATTTACAGTCGTGCTGCAGAAAGTGGAACATTGCGGTTGAGTAAGCGATATATCAGAACGAGCGATTTGCGAGTTCTGATAGCTTACGAAACCTCAATGGAACTTTCTGAGCGAGTCACTGTATTTAGCTTTTCGTTCAAGACAGGTCCTTTCCAAAAAAAATTGGATGTAGCCATGCCCATAACTTTATCATACTTTTAAATAATAAATTTAAAAAAATTATTATTTTGGAGAGAAATAATTATAATAAAGAAATAAAATATAAAAAATAAGAAAAAAATTGTTTTTTTTTAATTTGTAAAAACTATATAACCAAAAGTAGGATATTTACACGATTATTGATTAATACTTTTTTATTATTAATTTGGAGGAGAATATAATAAAAAAATAAAATTTTAAAAATAAGAAAAAAAAATTTTTTTTAATTTACAAAATATTGTGTTTTTTTTGCTTTTCCGTGTACCGATTTTAACCAAAATCTAATCAGCTCTAAGTCTCAATATTTATGTACTAAATACAAAATTTTGTTAAAAAATTCCTATTACTTTTTGAGGTAGAGCGCACACAAAATTTGACCACATACATACACACCTACACCCTTACACCCTTACACGCATACATACATACAGACATTTTTTGGAAATGATGATTTTCAGCTTCTGGGACCCCAAAATGACTAAATTCATCAAAATCTCAATTTCTTTTTTCTGCACGATTACAATACTTTTTCAGACTTCGTATGATAAAGTAAAAACATAAATTGGTAACAAAAATTATGCTTTAAGAAGTAACGTTTAAGGTTAAGGTTCAATTCTCGAAAACTAATGGATAATCCGCAAATTTTCTTTTTTTATTATACACAGAAAATTGTCATCTTTCCTATAGTGCAGGTGTCGAGGCTCAATTCGTGTTGGCAGTTCTCTGACAGTTCCCAAAAACTTAAACTAATTAAAAATATTCATTGAGTAGGGTAATTAGTGTTAATATAGTCATGACTATTGCAGTTACCATAGTAGTAATACATATTTATTGGCTTGATTATTATTATCATTTTGTAAATTATTGTAATCAATGTTTTGGTAATATAGCACTGCATATTATTAACCTCATGTGACGTATAATAATAATAATTATTATACTGATCTTGAATATTATTATCATAAAAATCAGTATTTGGATCATAATAGTTGTTAAGATCACTATTATTATGATGTAAGGGGTTTGGTTCAACATAATATGTATCATTAACCTTTGAACGACGGGACTGGTCAAAATATCGACCACCGATAGAACGCAAAACATTTGTTGTTTTTCTACGTAATTTGATATGCTAAACAGCCTCAGATTTAGGGGGCACAAATCCCGTTTGGCATGTACCCAGGGCGGCAATACAAAGGAGCGCCAAAAATTATATGTTTGAAGTTACAATTTGTTTGATAAGCAACATTTCTGCTAGATTTTGTGTAAAAGCTAAATAATCGCAAAATAAAACCTAATAATCTAAAAATCGTGGATATACCAAGTTTGAAGCCAAAAACGCAAATACAATAATTTTCGAAATATAAATATAATTATTTAAAAAAAAATTCTTAAATGCGATTTTCAAGGTCAAAAATTTTTTACAACTTTTTTTTTATTTACGCATGAAATCACATAGGAAAAAAAATTAAATCGGCAAACTCCATATTTTTAACATTGGATTTTCCGTTGTGGACGGGACTGGTCGATATATCGACCAGCCGTTTGGTGCCCAAATCTATGTGGGCACTTGATTGGATTTATCTACAAACTTTATGAAAAAGACAGGTCAATTTACACGTAAAATTCCCCGTCCTTAAAAGGTTACTTGTATAATGCTGATCAAATGCAGTGTTGTGCTCTTCATAATACGAATTAACACCGTAGTAATAGGTAGTATTACGGTCTTCTTAGACTCCGTCGTTAACTGGTGCCAAGTTATTGTTAGTAGTGAAAATTATCGAGGTACTTCCACCTACAAAGAGGACAAGTGTTTTGCTGTTTTGCCCAGTTTTTTAGACATTCGCCACAAAATTTGTGGTAGCAATTATTCAGAGATCCCACCTCTTCACCAATCGAATCTATGCATATTGAGCACTCCTCAATGATATCGTTATCGGTCAAACTAGCCATAAATTCACCGATAAATTCACTGACTTTAAAAATGTAGTAGGAAATTAGTTATGTATTATATTACTTAATGTAATATAGTGTATATATTTTGGTCAATGATGACAACTCGGCCAATAACGTCAATGTCCAAACAATGACGTTAATGCCCTTCTTAACTGGGCATTGACGTCAACGCTCGGCCAATGACGTCACTGACCGTGCATTTTGGGCGATGTTGACATTTAAAATTTTATATGTGGTTTTTACATCATTGTCCGGGCAATGCCGTCATTTCCCAATGATGGGCGATGATGAAACTACTCTTTTTTTTATTTGATTTATTATTGGTTCAGCTTATACATGCTATATACAATACTTATAACAAAATTACAGGTTTAACATTAACTAATAATTTAATTTTTTAATTTTTACGGTAAGGAATGCTGTGTGGCAAAACTGTTATTATTTTAGTTGGAGGTTTTCTATTCGATCATGCAGAAAGTAGTGTATTTAATGTGCTTTTGCAATTAGTACTAGTTATTAAG
Organism: Cantharis rufa; assembly: GCA_947369205.1. Classification (NCBI taxonomy): domain Eukaryota; kingdom Metazoa; phylum Arthropoda; class Insecta; order Coleoptera; family Cantharidae; genus Cantharis; species Cantharis rufa. Next base: position 18,379,249 of record OX376304.1, on the reverse strand, counting down.
AGATTAGATATAAGAGATTATTAAGAAGATTTATTAAGATTTTAGAGAAAAGTTAATTTTGTTGGAAAAACATTAGTGATACTACCAAAAAAAACGAGATTACTCTTAGACAAGCTGCAGCTCAAAGCAGTGTTTTAGGGGGACACGTGTTACAAACGTTGCCACTGCAAAGGTGGATGTAAAAACAATAAATGTGCGTGTCGCGCCACAGCAAACAAATTTGCAATTCGAAATGCCATGGATCACTCTCGTGCCAGAATAAAAATGATTAATTTAAAAAATTTAATTTCATTATTTTTTAAATTTTTGTCAATTTTTATTATTTATTTTAATAAATGATTATAATACATTAGAATACAATAATGCATGTAACACACGTAAGTGTCACTTGCCACTTGACTCTCTTGCTGTTCTTTATAGTATTTATTCTATATATCATCATTGTCCAATCTTTTTGGTCAATAACGTCATTGACCGGCCAAAGACGTAAATATTACAATCAGATGAAAATAGTAGATAAGGGGATATTGGGGATAATGGAACGCCGGAAATAAAAAACAAATAAACTGTTGGTCGACGTTTCGGTCTATTTATTAGACCATCTTCAGGACTACAAAAGAAGATACATGTAAGTCTCAACGGTAAATACAAATTTATCACACACTCACCTCACAGTTAAAGGTGGAGGTTGTCTTTAGCGTAATGATGTAATTATTATCGGAGGGGAGATACAACAGGCGCTCTGTCAAGTGACACATCAACCAGGTCAATATTAGTGTATAAATGATAAAAAAATAAAAAAAAAAATAAAAAATATGTATATCATTGTCCACCCCTAACGGCCATTGACGTCAACGCCCGATTTACATCATTGACCGTAACATATATATTATATAATGTAATATAGTAATTGGATCAGTAGATCAACAAATCAATAGACTAACAGATCAACGGATGAGCAGATCAATGAATGAACGGACAGATTAAAAAGTATCAGTATAAAAGTAAATTAGTATCTGGTATTCACTCAAAGTCTAGAAAGAACAAAAGAAAAATCATAATTTGAAGTTATGCATTCCGCACACGTCCATTTTTTGATCTGTCATCCATCAATAAGTTTATGAAATCTATCGATTTTGATTTTAACATAAACAATATGAAACAATTTTGATTAATAACTCGATGACAAGTAGAATAAGGCAAACTGCGTATTTCAACAGTTTTGAATGGATAACTTTGCTCTAATTAGTAAACTTGACCTTGTCGGTGTTGGTTAGTTTCTAGAGAAATCAGGTCTAATTTATAGGATTGTAGGAAAAGCACCACCAACTCTGGCAATCCGCTATAAGTAAGCTAGCTTTTCTGTAGATCAAGTATTACACACGAAAAGCAATCAATGTACTAGAACAATAGTTTAATAGTTATATTAACTTTCTTTATTTTAATTTTTTTTTTATTTAATAAAAAATAATAACACCGAGGTGTTCCTATTATATTATATTATTTTATTTTCGATCAGAAATAATTAATAAATTCGCTGTAATTTTTTTATATTTTTTTTATCTAGTAGGTACCTCAGGTTAAGGTACGTTTTGCAAGCGACTGCACTTGCAGTACCGCAGAACTGCCCATATGCAATTTCTGTTATGTGGCTTGCTAGACGATACAATCGAAGCGCAGCAGCTCCCATTACGTATTGCACTTGCGACTGACGCCAGCCGTAACTGCACTGCTGCTACTGCTTCTTGCAAAACGTACCTTTAGGAACATCACTTCCCATTTTGTAGGTTGAGAAGTGAAACAAACTACCTCTCTGATTGCATGGTAGCTGAAAATAAATAATAAATTACTTCAGAACTTATTAAAATTTAGGAATATGTCAATTATTACTAACTGATTCTGAATAATATAAATTTATTGTTAGTACTTCAGAGACAATTTTCGTATGCTATTAATGTTGCGTTTCCTGTGTCTTCTTCTATGTACCCAATAACTGATTTTAGAACTATTATTTCTGCGCACTATACATAGTATGTTATAGCTATTTACAGTCGTGTTGCAGAAAGTTGAACATTGCGGTTGAGTAAGCTGTAACACCCTTCGGTGCTCAGATGCCCTTTTACGTCGGTAGATGGTAAACCCCACAGCTATACTTTGATCTTTTCGATCCACAGATCGAGAGCAGGGTACGTTTGCACGTATCGTGGATTCTTAGGAGCCACTGTATGACAACCACCTGAAAATGAAAATGGAGTTGCCGCTGGACGCCAGTCAACTAAATAAAACCCAACGAATACAAGAAAAGAAATTTTATTTAATTGACATAGAAAGAATAGAAAAAATAGAAACAACACGTAACGTATAAAAATAACAGTAGGTAACAAATAAAAATAATTAAACAAAAACCCTGAGGGGATTCTACAAAAAAACTAACAAAGAAAAGAGTTGAAGACTCAGTTGGTTAAAAACTTAATTCACAAAACCGTATAGCCAAATCTACCAGCAAAAATGCTGCAAATCAAGGAAAGACACAAAGGTATGTACTACTTGAATATTTTTCAATACGCAAGTAGCAACTTCATAATATACAAAATATCAAACGGAATTTCGATAAGATAACGTAACTTACCCCTCCACAATCGTACCCAACAATATCTACACGCAGAACGCCTTCGTCCGGTAAACCAGCAGCTACCAGATTTCCTTTGGATAGACTTAGTGCTTTCGATTCTGCGGCTAACTATATGGAGAGATCTGAAAACATTAAGCAAACCGAAATACACATAAATTGGATACCAACTACTACCCAGTCTCTAACGATTGAAATGCAACAAAATTGCAGGCAGACTGCAGCAGCTTTGTGAATTGTTGTTAACCTTATAAAACAAAAAATCTTGGGCTCTTGCGATTTTAACAAAATCTTGGGCTCCAAACTAAACTGTCGCACCTAGACCACCAATCTTCCCAGCACCAGACAACCAAAATTTTATATATTATAATTTTCAAAAAAATTCTTCAACATTATAAAAAATGTTCCAAATATAAATAATTTTGTAATCTTTCACTTTTTAGAATTATTATTATCATCAAATGGTTCACAACTATTCCATATAAATACTAATTGGACTTTAGCCAATATCAAAAACGTTTTTCTGGTAACAATTTGCAAAAATACAACCACAACTCGTTCGCGTAGGTTCACGATTCTTTTATTATTTTTAATCTCTAATTAATTGACGTTTGGTCAGCGCCTTCTCTTAAAATAGGTTGGAGGCATGCCGCCATTAGCAAAGGTAATGCTACAAAGCAATATATCAGAACGAGCGTCTAGCGAGTTCTGATAGTTTACGAAACCGCAATGGAACTTTCTGCGCTAGTCACTGTATTTAGCTTTACGTTCAAGACAGGTCTTTTCCAAAAAAAAACATAAATTATGCTTTAAAAAGTAACGTTTATATAATTTATAAAGGTTAATAGAAATGAGACGCGACATAACGGAAGTAAATAATACTCTTATCTATTACCTTGTGATGCAAAATGCAGTGAAAACGCAGACAGAGTAGCAGTGTATTATAAAAGTTACATTTTACATTTTAAAAATGAAAACTTAAAGTGGCCTTTATAATTTTTATTTTTTAATAATTTAAAAGTCTAGCGTTAGAATTTAAAAACAATAAAAAACGTAAGCAACCGCCGTATTTTACTATTTATAATCTTGCAGGTGTGCCTTATCGCTTATCAACAACCGTCGTAGCCAGGAATTCACGATTCGAGTTAATTATAAGGGTATTGCATTACTTGATTGTATGAGTGCGGAAAGGTACTAAGCGTGCGGAAAGGAACTAAAAGCGAAGCATTCTCACTACATACAATAACTATAACCCACTATGTACGCCACCATTGCTGCTTATGTGCAAAAATTTTCCGAACGCCGCTGCAAAGTATCATTTTCGAGCGATAAAAACTACCTGATATATCCTTTCTATAGTCGTGTACGTAAAATTATTGTTATGGGCGCTCCAGACTCTCGCGAGAATCTCGCGAGAACAGCACGAGAACGCGAGAACATCACGAGAAACGAGAGTGTGGAGCCGATTCTCGTGTTCATTTTTAGCTTCTCGCCTTGCAGGCCACTCCAGACTCTCGCGAGAATCTCGCGAGAACCTCGCGAGAACATCGCGAAAAAACGAGGACAACGCGAGAAAAGAGAGAGTGGAGCTGATTCTCGTGTTCCTCATAAGTTCTCGCCTTGTTCTCCACTTGTTGTCGGTTTTTTGATGCGAGACAAAGGAGTCGAGATCGCGATAACACTCCCACACCTGCACATTCGCATTCTTCAGTAGCGCCTGACTCACCGATTAAATAGTAGTATAATTAATTGTGAATTAAAATGAGCGTAAATTGGAAAACGAACAAAAATTGGCATTTATTTGATTGCCTTCAAGCAGAACCGTTTGAACCGTTCAGAACTGTTTGTGGAAAACAGGCATTAAAGGCTATAAAAATAAATCGAAAATAATCATGATGCTTGGGTGTGGATTAGCACAATAATGTAAATACCCGTCAATGAATTAAGAAAAAACAAAGATTCCCTGATTGCAAATTATAGAGGTTATAAAAATAGAGTGAAAAAATCAGTGAATTTGGGAGCATGTGCCGACGAGGTCTTATAAGTCCTATTGGTTTGCGCTATGGACTCCTTGCTTGGTGACAGTACAAAATATAAAAACACAATTAATAATAAAATAATGAAAACTTGAAGTTTGACGTATTTACGTCGATTTTATACCAAAAAAATTATCTTTTTTTTAACATAATTTTGAAGATTGTTGTTAAATAGATATTTAATTTAAACTCAATGACACCAGGCCCCACGAACATTCAAGATGCGATTTTGACAAATATTAATTGTCGAAATAAAAAGTACTGCTTTTCGTGAGATCGAGTGTTGGTACGTTTACATAATTCAAGCGCTGTGACATTACTGACCTCGTTGGTCTTATAGCGCAGACAGGGTTCAAACTTCGCTGCGCTCACAATATGCGCGCGTGTATACAAACTAAAATACGCTTCAACAGTCGAAATAAAATGGCAATATTATCTTTCAAGAAGAACATTATCGGAATAATGAAGTAGAAATGATCACTGGCACGACAGTAAATGCAACAGAAAATCCTGATAGGTGTAGTACAATTTTTGAGCAGGTACAAATAGACTTTAATTCAAAAATCACGCTTTTTTTAAAATTTAAACTTTTCGACATATCACAAAATTATTAAAAATATCAAGAAATTTATTTAAAAAATCTGCACTGTAGTACTGAAAACCTTGTGAGTGTGGATATTTTCCAATTTTCGATGTAACACGATCGAAAATCATTTCTCGCCTTGTTCTCGCGTTGTTCTCGCCTTGTTCTCCGATGCTATTCTCGCCGAGATTCTCGCGATAGTCTGGAGCGCCCATTAGCATTGGTGAAAATTAACAAGATTTAGAGGAAAAGATTTATATTATTATGTTTTAAAAATTTTACAGATTTATCTCTAGATGAAAGTAAAATTAATATATAATTTTTTTTTATTACCATCAATGAAATCTTAAAAATAGCAAAAAATAAGAATTCTGTTATGAAACTGTTACGAAGTATTAAGCTGATATTAATATGCGGTATTTATGTAAATACCTAATAATGACATCAGCTTTCACTATATGCAGGATGCAGCTACTGCATCATCGCATCGAACATGTTTAACTTAACTAACATCCTATTGGGGTAGATCGTTAATTATTGCCGTTGTCATGAAATATCGCATATATCTAGTATACCTATTCCGCAATATAGCGTTAAATTAATGGCAAAAAGCTATTAGAGAAAATTTGACGGAAATGCAATAAAAGTTTAAATGAAATATAATTGAATTTTAAATTATATTCAATAATAACCCAAGTATTGAATTAAATTAAAACAAATTAAATTTTTTCACGTTTCATAATAATTCATTAATTTTGTATAAAAAAATGTAAAAAATCTTGGTGGTGCAATCTGTAAAAGTTCTCACCATCCATCGCCATCGTTTAGTTTGCTGTTGTACTTTTTACGCCAATAAGTAACTATATATTGAAGTTTGCCGAATAATAATATTAATAAGCTTTAAAAACAATAAGTAGATTGCTAGTAATTAGATATCTACATAATTAATTAAACATTTATATTTCGAACTCATTAATATTAATAATTAATTCATATATTATATAATCATATTATATATTATAAGTAGATATGTATAAAAATATATTGATTTTTATAACAATACATTTATTATTTCTCTATTAATTTAAATAATAGTAAATAATTTAATACTCAATAGTATCAAACTCAATAGAGAATAGATCGTAAGATTTTGTTTTGAGTTGACTTTACGAGTTCCGATTTGAGGCTTTCCGTACAACAAATTGTACAATGTAAAATATTATAGGAGTAATAATAATTATTGGAGTTTTCCAAAATTTGTCGTTTAATAAATTTAAAATGGTACAGATTAAAATGCAATAAAATTTGGTTTTACCAGAATTTACTTAGGAACTGTAAATTCTTTTCAATTTGATTTGAATCATCGATTTGTACGGTCGCAAATGAGCAACAGTATAAGTAGTTGCTAGTTTTTTTGCTACTTGATTACTTATTGTATACTGTCGGTACTAACTTCTACTGATAAAATAGATTTTGGCCATAAAACATGTTATTTATCAAAATAAAATTTTGTGATTTGCGGCCCACAACGGCACACGTCAATTATAATACAATACAATTTTGTTTTTAAAAAAATTCTAAACTGGCGAGGCTAACTTCTATCGATAAAATAGTTTTGGGTCCAAAAAATTTTTATTTATCAAAATAAAATTTTATGATTTACGGCACAGAATGGCACACGTCGATTAGAATGCAATACAATTTTGATTTAAAGAAAAATGGCGGAGCTAAAAATAAGCAATCTCTATAAAATCTAAATAAAAATTTAAAAAAATACGGCACAACGTCGCACACATCGGGCACAGCCCGGCACAATATTCAATTTTTAAATTTTCAAAACTGGCGAGGCTAACTTCACGCACATAACACTTTTTAAAACTAAAATGTTTTTAAGTTATCACAAACCTTTTCACCATACTATGGCATCATCAGGCGATGAATTTTAGGTTCTAATTAATTAGGATTCTTTCATTAGCATCCTGATACTGTATGATAAATGCAGTAAATAAATAAATACAGAGTATTTTATTTGTGATAACTTAAAAACATTTTAGTTCTAAAAATTTTGTGTGCATTTTTTTGGGTTTCCTAAATTATTGATATGGTTAATATCGAGTTACACTACTTTAAACCACATATCAATCGATTATAATTTTTTTTACTTATTAGTCGTTATCAGTACCGCATACACTTATAAAAATTTAAATTTGTATTATTGCTTTGAAACTATGAATACAATTATTATTGTGTAAATTTAATATGAGTGTTGTATTTGTACATTACATTAGATTGAATTGAAGGGATAGTCACTTATAAAGTATTTGTTTCTGCAAGCATTTTTATATAAATTTTTTTTTTCATTTATGACATTTAAGAAAAGTCTTAATACACGTAAAGAGTGAAATATTCGCGAAATTCCAGTTTCACATACTTCTATCTCCGAGTGTATCTTCAACACATCTTTAACTTATTATATTAAGAATCAAATTGTTGTTTTATAAACATTTTCGTTTCCCATTAAACCGAATTATTTGAATTACATGTCAAACTGATGCATTACAAAGCAGAATTTGAAAATGCCTTGTAGGTACTTATTGAAGTGATAAAATTGTTCACATCCCACATCAACAACACTTCTTATGACCTAAACTCCGTATTAGCCACCAGATTTTCGTTAAAATTTGCGATATGATCAGTTGAAAGATAATGATCGTCATACCCCATGTCAAATGATTATTATATACTTCTAAAGGTAGGATATTATCAAGAGTGTTATTTGTTCCTTTTACGTGTTCTGTCAGAGTTTGCTGTAAAATTATTTAAAATAAAGTTTTTGATTTGAATGCGTTTGAAATTAATCTTATTCGCTTTTAGTTCTTAAGTGGTCTAGGTTTACCTTCGTAAAAAAAGATCAACGGCATAAAATTACTTGTTAAACCTTGAACCTTTTTGGAAGCAAACTAAATAAGTGAGTAGGTATCTAGTATTATATTCATAGTAAATCTAGAAACAAAATCAACATTTCAAATTAAATGTTTGTAATAAATTTTAAATAAGTAAGATTCCAAGATCCCATTCTGTAAAAGCTATTCTGGTCACCTTCCATCATCAGACCGCGTTCTTTACGCTTTCATCAATTTGTTTTCTTTAATAAAAACAACAATAAGTCAAATTACTGCTTTTAATTTTACATTATGTGACCGTTTTGATGAATAGCCTGCTTGCTACATTTTTTCAAACGACATTAAAAGTTAAATTCTCCTTTTTATTCTAGTCACGTATTAAAACCCTAATGTTTTTTGTCTTCGGTATGCTGAAATGTTATATTGCGCTATTTATCATTATATAAAATTTTTATTATAGAAATAATGATGTTCTTGTATTCAATTATATTAAAAACAAGGTAGACTTCGGATGACTGTAGTTCTCATAAGAACTTATAAGAACTAGTAGGCTATAGCCTACTAGTTGCATTGAAAAACGTAAATTATAGAAGAACAAACTTTGACCATCTAAACGCGGCAAATAATTTGACAAAATCAAATGATAAATAGATTATCCGTAAATCTGTTGATTATCACACTAAATCGCTATAAAGGGTGAAGTTGTATTTTGGTAAAGCACAATATCAAAAAATATTCCAAATATGGTCAGTGTACCCGAAATTATTGACCTCCTTATATTTTACCCCCGGTAAGATTTCCCTGGAAAAATGTACCCCTGGTAAAAATTCTTTAAAGAAATTTTTCTCAGTGAAGAAAACTAAGGGGGTAAAATTTTCCTAATAAAGTTTTACCGAGAGGTAACTAAGTCAGAAATATTTTTATAATATTTTTTTAATAATGGTAAGTTCGAAACAATAAATAAATTCAGCTAACTTCAATAAAATCATTCAAAATAATCAAATGTTAACAATAAAATGGTAAATGTCGAAATTAATAAAATATTTGCTTAAATTTACAACTTGATAACTATACAATACCAAATTCAACACCCAACTAACGAAAGCCGTGCGCTAGTTAAATAAGTTTTGGACTTAATTAACAAAAAAGTATTTATTTTACAACAATACAAATGTTGGAGTACATTATAATTTTAAAACGTCGTTAATACATTAACTACTACGTGATAAATATAAGACTAACTACTAAGGCTCATTATGTGTTATATATAAGGTTATTATGTTTACTTAAGCAAAAAGAATAATATTACATTTATATGCAAGAAGTGCATGTCTGTGTTTATGTGACTCATGTCTGTATTTACATGATTCATGTCTGAATTACGTAACTCCTCCCATGAAAGATATTTCAATAATTTCTGAAGGATAATTATTTAAATTTTGGACGCAATTAAATCGGTAGGTAAATCTGTGTTTTTTGAATGAATGTATTTTATAAACTTTTCTTTGAGGGAATTACGTTTACAAAAAGTATATGTTAAGACAAGACTAAAAATTAACAACAATATGATAGTTAATGCTAGAGACCCAATACCAAAATTATTAACAGGATGATTATATAAATCTAACAAATTTTCTTTTTGTTTATTTATTTTGAATTGATCCTCTTTTAGTTGATGCATGTCGATATGTGTTAAATCAATGATTGATAAGTTAATAAATTTCTTCGGATTTTTGATCTGATCAATAGATGGTAACTCTATTCGAATTGATTGTTGGTCGATAGATTCCAAATTAAATAATACGTCATTGTGATTTATTTGTACTATACAATCCGGTGTAATGCTAACTAAAATTGATTTTTCTGTTGATTTTCGTATTTGATATGTTTTACATTTAATATCGATAATTATTTCGCTTGGGGTGCTAATAATCCATGAGGCTTTGGTAATAGATATAATTTTTGGATATTGTAACTCAAGGAGATACGGGTTACAAGTTTGATTAGCATGAAATGATAATAATTGGGTTTCGCATAACTTGTCGTTGGGTATAGAAAAATGATTGATCTGATTACAAAAGTAATGATTGGATATAGGGATACATTGATTTGATTCAATTGGTGTACTGGATTCAATATTAAACAGAATTTTTTTATAAGTGGGTATGGTCATTTGAAATTGTTCATTTTTTACAAATGCAGGAAAAGGAATCAAATGAATAAATTGGTACTTAATGTCTTTGATCAGCGGTACTTCGTAAATAAAAGTGAAAATAGTATTTTTCTGATAAGCCTTAAGTTTTATTAGGGTTTCGTATAAGTGGAGGTTTTCAAGGGAAATTGAATAGGGTAATTTTAATTGTTTATTAGTTGTAATTTGAAGTTGTTGCAAATTTTTCGATATACTATTGAGTGCAGTGAGTAGATCTTCATTGTTTATTAGTGATAGGTGTATTTGATGGTTTTGTGCAAAAGTCAAAGAGGTTTCTAATTCTTCGAATATATTTATTAAAAATTGTAGGGAAAAAGTTGCTTGAGTTAACGTTGTTTGGGTAGAAATTGAATTAAAGATAGTATTAATATCTTTGTTCAATCTTATTAAATCTTTGTTTAATAATTCTTGATTGTTTTGTAGCTGTTTAATGTTTTCAGAAAAAATGTTGATACTGTCATTAATGATCTGTGTTTGTTCCAACAATATAAGTTTTTGTTTTTCAGAATTTTGAGTTAGTTCTCTTATTAATTTTTCGTAACGTTGACCGTCTTTAGAGTCCAAATTTCCAGTAATAAATTTAATTACGCTTCCTAATCCATCGATTAAACCTCTTTTATTACGAACAGTAGGGAATAGATGGTTGATCAATTTGTCAGTTTTTTTTATGTATAGATTTAAAGTTATTAATTGATTTAAACAGTTAAAGGAATCGTTAAAGCGTCCTCCCTCGAGAGTACTTATTGTTTTAGCAAGATTTTTCTTAAATAAATGGTATTCGTCTAGTATAGGTGAATAATCTAGAATTTTAATCAAAGTCCAATCGCTTTCTTTTAAATGAGCTTCTCCAAGGATTAATGGATAGAGTCCAGGATTGTTCGTTAACGGTTGGATCGTAACGTCACTTAAGACAGTGGTCCATATGAGGACTGTGAAGATTGTGAAGGTTGTGAAGATCTTTCTGCGAAAGGCAAAAGGTCATTAGCATGTCTTTTGATTGTTGCTTTCGTAGATTCATTAATTAAATCGTACGTATCGTGTTCATGTATTTTGGTCACAATATAAGGTCCTTTAAATTTTGGGTTTTTTTTGTTTCTATTTTGGGATTTTATATAAACTTTATCGTTAATTTTAAAAATGTGAATTTTCCGGGGTTTATTAATTTTTTCATTTCTCGATTCTTTGGTTTGTTTTTGTTTTTCTTCTAAACTATTATAAATATTTTTCATTTTTGTTTGGTGGTCATTGATGTACGTTTCTAGGTATGTTTTTGAAAAATCTAAATCAAAAGGATTCCTACATTCAGTATGTCCAAATAATATTTCAAAAGGTGTGTGGTTTAAGTTAGAATGTATAGTGTGATTGTAGGCCAAAATTGCATAGGGGATTTTTCTGTTTTCTTCCAAATCAGTTAATAATCGGTATCGTTCTAGTAAGTTTGAATGTAATCGTTCTATTGGGGAATTTGAAGTGTGATTATAGGGTGTGGTTACGTGAAGCATGATTTTATGAAATTGTGCAAAGTTTTTCAATGGTTGTTTATCAAATTCGTTATCTACTACTAAAATCTGAGGTGTAGTATATGTGGTTATAAAGGAGAATAATTTGTCTACAATGTCCGTTAAGTTTCTAGATCTTAAAAGATAAGCTTGTGCAAATTTTGAAAATGCGTCTATTATCGTTAAATATTTTTGGCCATTGATTTGAAAAATATCCATGTGTAAAGTATGGAAGGGTTTATTAAGTGTTGGTGTCATTTGTAGAGTCTGTTTAAGTGGGTGTCTATTATATTTTTGTAATTTACATGTGCTACAATTATTTATAAAATGTTCAATGTCTTTACGTATTGACTTCCAATAATATTTTCTACAAAGATGTTCGTATGTCTCATTTATTCCACGGTGGGTGGTTTTTCCTAAATGGTAGTTTTCGATTACTTCTTTTCTATCTTCGAGATCAGTGACGTAGGTAACTTGTCTCGTGCATTTATGAAATTTGGGTGTATTCTCGTTAGATACTGATATAATATAATTTGAAAAGTCTTGGTATAAATTTTCGTTTGGAAAGTAACAATAATAATGCGTATTTGGTTCGCAGTATTCCATTAATAATTCATTGAATTTATCTAATTTATTTGATTGATTTAGGAATATTAGGATATGTTTGTTATTATCTAGGATCGTTGTTTTAATATTCTTTGGTAAGATTGTTTCTACAAATTCTATTTGTTTAGGATGATGTTGTAAAGGTTTCTCGCAAATATCTATAGTGGGTGTTGATTCTAATTGAGTATGAATGGTATCTGCTAATGAATTGTCATCATTATCAATGTGCGATATCAAAGGATTATTGACATTTGATTCTTCTTCAGGTAGGGGATTAAATATAGGTATGTCGAAATCGTTCAGGTCGGGTGTGTCGTTTCTCTCGGGCATAATGCTTGCATTGGAGGGAAATAAATTTGGAACAGGAGTATTTAGTCTTTCTAGATTATTGATGAATTTGTCTATGTCATCAAATAGATCATCATTAATTGTAGTCGGGTGAATCTGTATTCTAGACAGAGCGTCGGCTACTTTATTAGCTTTTCCTGGTAAGTATTTTATATCAAAATTAAATTCTTCTAATTTAAGTGACCAGCGGGTTAGTTTAGAATTTGGTTCTTTCAAATTACGTAACCAAACCAAAGGGCGGTGATCTGTATATAGTATAAATTTAGTTCCAAATAGATAAGGTCTAAAATTTTTAGTTGCCCAAACAATTGCGAGAAGTTCTCTTTCAATCGTAGAATATCTTTGTTCTGTTTCGTTCAAAGTTCTAGAAGCAAAACAGATAGGTTTTGAATTTTGAGACAAAACTGCCCCTAATGCGTACTTAGAAGCGTCGGTCGTTAATTCAAATTGTTGTTCAAAATCTGGATAGGCTAATATTGGTTCGTTGGTTAATACTGATTTCAGGTAGCTAAAAGATTCAACAAAATTTTGATCATGAATAATTTTATTATCTTTCTTTAAACAGTTAGTTAAGAATTTAGTTATCTTAGCAAAATCTTTTATGAATTTTCGATAATAGCCAAAAAGTCCGAGAAAAGATTTAATTTCTGTCCTTGTTTTTGGCAAGGGAAATTTTTTTATTGATTCTATTTTATTAGGGTCTGGTTTTATCCCTGAAGGAGTAATTATGTGTCCTAAATATTTTACTGATTTTTGTAAAAATTCCGACTTATCTAGTTGCACTTTTAAGTTGGTCTGTCGACATCTTTCGAAAATGTTTTTCAACCTTTGAATGTGTTCTTGTAATGATTTTGAGTATATAATGACGTCATCGAGGTATACCATACATTGTATAGGTGTTAATCCGCTGAGAGCAGCGTTAATCATTCTTTGGAATGCGGCTGGTGCATTCTTAAGCCCAAAAGGCATACGTTTAAAATGGTAGTGTCCTTCTTCGGTTGAGAAAGCTGTCTTTTCTCTATCTTTGTTTTCTAATTCTATTTGATGAAAACCATTTGCTAGGTCGAGAGTTGAAAAATAATCTGATCTACCTAATCGATCTAGTACGGTTTCAATGTTTGGTAGGGGAAATTTATCTTCAATAGTGTTTTCATTCAATTTTCTATAATCGATCACTATTCTGAATTTATTTTTTCCTGAAGCGTCCAATTTCTTAGGTACTATCCAAATTGGAAAATTATAAGGGCTTTCTGAATGTTCAATTATATCGTCTTTTAACATTTTATTGATTTGGGTTCTAACTTCTTCTCGGTGACAATGGGGATATCTATAGGTTTTGGTAAAAATGGGTGTTTCTGTTTTGGTACGTATATGGTGTTTAGTAAAATTAGTGGAGGATAATGGTATGTCAGGGTGATAAAAAATATCTTTAAAATCATAACATAAATTGGTAAGTAATGTTTTTTCTTCTGAGTTTAAGTGATCTACTCTTAAATTATCTTTAAGATTTTGAAAAAGTTTTTGTCTAACAGATTTTGGATTATCAGTATCGTGATGGTTGAGTTGTATTGATTCTTGTTCAGTATAGTCTTCCAAGTAAAGAGGTTGATCTATTGATATAGTTTTTGGTTTGTTAGAAGTATTAACGATCGAAGTCATAAAATAATTATTTTTCAATTTAACTATTGCTGAGGGCATAATAAGGTCGTGAGAAAATTTAATTTTTGGAGATATCTTATTTCCATTACTTCCTACAGCAGGCAATTTAACAAATCGTTCTGATCTAGGTTCTATTGTTAAACGTTTAATAGTACTATGATTTGCTGGTTTTAGAAAATTACAGTAATTGCGTTTTTGTATATTCTGTTTATTTAAAGTTTCGTTATAATAAAAAGGGACAACTGTTTTTTCGGTTTGTATGTGTTGCCATTTATAGTCTATGCTTGCAGGTAATATCGATAATAAATCAGAGCCTATAAGTCCGATATAATCCGAATGAAAATCAAATAAGTATACTTGATGATTTCCTTCTTCATTAAATAAAGAAAGTATAGGGACATCTGCTACGTATTGATGTTGAGTTGTACCATGACTGGTTGTGATTTCAAAAGGTGATTTATAAATGGTTTCTGGGAAATTTTCGTAAACAAAGTTTGGATTTAAAATGGTTTTTGAGCTGCCTGTGTCTATTAACAATTTTTGTTTTGAATTGGGTAACAGGATGTAAGGTAAGGAAGATGAGGGGTTGATAGAAAATGAATTGATTCCGAGGCTTTTTAACAAAAATTTTCCGGTCTAAAGTTTTCGTTTTCTAGTTCATTCAATGATTCAGGTTCGTTAGTGCAATATAGGTTATTTTGGTTTTCGGGGTTTTCTTGTTGTTCAGAAACTGTATTGTTATAGTAATAAGAATGATCGTCGTTTTCTGTTTCGGTAAAGTAATCTAAATCTTCTTGTTGGTCAAAATTTTCTGGAGAAAATTGTTGATGAAATAGTTCTTGTGATATAAAGTTCCTGGGTTGATTAGATTGCTGAATGTAATTATTGTTTCGAAAATTACTTGATGAGAAATTTGGTCTTGGTGGTGGGCCTTGTCTACCTAATTGTTGTGTAGCAGGACGTTTTTGTACTGTTGACGTTTCCATCGGTTCTGGTTTGAAATTGTGTTGAAAATTTCTTTGGGGTTTAAAAACATTTTGTGTGGGTTTTCCGAATTTCTGTTGAAATCCAGAAAATTGTTGAGGTGGTTGATTATTTCGGGGTCGAAATTGTGGATTATTAATAGAATATTGGGGTTGGTAGTTTTGAGGTTGATGGTTTGGAACTTGTTGATATTGATTTTGAAATTGATAGTTCGGAAATTGTTGATATTGAATTGGTTTCTTCTGTTGAGACATGGTATTTTGGTGGGTATTTAATTTAAATGGCGTATTATTCACTTTAGAATTTAAATTTTGAAAATGACGAACATCAAGTTCGTTTTTTACATAAGTTAATGCATTTTCTAATGTTTGTGGGGATCTACTTCTAATGAAAGAACCTAGTGGTTCTGTTAAGCCACTAATATATGACGTTAATGTTAACATCTTTGCTTCGTCTAGTTTATATTGTTTTATTTCTAAACTTTCGCCTCCTAAAGAAATTTTCGAGTTGATGATTGCTAATAATGATCGACATCGGTTATAAAAGTCTACGGGACCTTCTTTAAAATTTTGTTTTAATCTAGATAGCTCTATTTTTAAATTAATTTCGGATCTTTGGTCGCCAAAGTTTTCTATTAATAAATTTTTTAAATCCCTCCAGGTGGGAATAGTTTGACCTGTTACTATTTCTAAAGCTGCACCTTTTAATCTATTGCGGGCTGCTGACAATAACAATGTGTTGATATAAGCATTTGGTTGATTAATTTGCCAAAATTGGTTTATGATACCTTCTGAGGCCCTAATGTATTCAGAAAGTTCGGATGGTTCACCATCAAACTTGGGGATTTCATTAAGTAAACTAGTATGGAATCCAGGTGGATATAAACTTGGTTCATTTGCCATTTCAAGATTGTTAAAAAGGTCAGTTAACTCGTCAATTTCTAATGAATTGTGATTATGAGGATCAAATTCGTTTAGACTAGCGGATTCTGAGTCTGAATTTGAATTGAATAAATCCAGTGTTAATGATTAATTAAAAATAAACTCTTATAAATTTTGTTTTTATGTTAGTAAACGACTTAAAGCTATGGGTTCCTACTCATGAAACGTTAGTCAGAATGGAAATTAAGTACGCTAGTCGTACACCAAACTTCTTGCTTGCTACGTTCCAATATGAACTTAATAATAAAAGGTTGCAATAGTTAATTACCAAGGTATTCAACAGCTTGTTTTCTCCTGATCAAATTCGTTTAAGCGAATTATGAATCAGAAAAGAAGTCAAGTTGGTTTGGATTCTTTGAGTAATTAAATGCTTATATTAAATGCTTATATTAAATTAGTATTTATTAAATTGTTTCACTGCAAATTTTTCACTTTAATATTTTAAAAATTTTCTTACTTTGTTTTCATATTGTTTGAAATATGATGTTACTTATCTTCGTTAAGTATGATGTCACTCAATGGACTGGTGTCTTCAATAGACTGGTGTCTTCAATAGACGAAACTGGAACCAGCGATGCGATCCGGGACTATTTTTGTTCCACACAAAGTTCAGCAGGGCGGTTACAGGTGAATGGAGTCGAATCACAGGAAACTCGGGACGATTTTTGTTCCTTTGTTTTGATTATCTTCTCCTTGGGCGTGGTAATTTTTCAAATTACAAAATTAAGACTTGAAAGTCAAGTAGCACTTAGATTTAAACTAGTGCCCTTTTTGTATCCAAACGACTGCGCCAGTTAAATAAGTTTTGGACTTAATTAACAAAAAAGTATTTATTTTACAACAATACAAATGTTGGAGTACATTATAATTTTAAAACGTCGTTAATACATTAACTACTACGTGATAAATATAAGACTAACTACTAAGGCTCATTATGTGTTATATATAAGGTTATTATGTTTACTTAAGCAAAAAGAATAATATTACATTTATATGCAAGAAGTGCATGTCTGTGTTTATGTGACTCATGTCTGTATTTACATGATTCATGTCTGAATTACGTAACTCGCTTCTACCCTCAGATTGTTTCTAATTAGTCACAGAATACGTCATAAGGGTCGGCGAAATGTCGACCATATTATCGACAATATTCATTGTGTTTTTGTTCAATTAATTTTCTATTTTCTATATAATAATAGTATATTGTGATGATTCTAATGCTGAGTTTAGTACTGGTGATATTGTATCAGATCACCGTACTTGTAGAAATCGAATCTAATTTAAAATTCCAATAATGTGAAATTGCAGTATTTTCGGGGAGTAAAGGGAGTAAAATTTTATACAATTTTTACCCCCGGAACATATTCGTTAAAGATAATTTTTGTCAACCGAAATAAAAGCACTCTGATTTTCACCAACCGAAAAATATATAGAACTACCGCACCAGTAAAAAATTTCCGTTTCTCTATCCTATTGTAAAGCGTTGCACATACATAAGTCGTTTCATATCAATCGAGCTGTACATCAATCAAGTTCCGAACCAATCGAGTTGCACACTAGTAGGCATAGGGGCACTTGGGCTGACCTCATTTGACCCCGATAACGGTATATAACGGTACATACCGGTAGATAATACGGTATATAACGGTATCATACCGGTAGATAATACGGTATATAACGGTATCGGGGTCAAATGAGGTCAGCCCAAGTGCCCCTATGCCTACTCACACTAATTACGTTTCACTGTATTCACTCATTAAGAGGTCAGCGTGACCTATATAGTAATAGTTAATGTTTAGATTATATTGCATACAAAACTTTGCCTCTCTATCTCCCTGTAACGAATTGCACATTAATCGAGTTCCATATCATTCGAGCTGAATATCAATTGAGCTGCACATAAATCAAGTTTCCAACCAACCGAGTTCCACTTCAACCAAGTTCTACTGTATAGTAGTTGAAACTCACTTACTTCTTCGCTCCCATGATAACTTTTTACCAACCAAAAACAAAATGTTATGTGTTGATTTCTTTTACCAACTGAAAAATATATCGAAACACTGTACAGTGGCACATTTCCGGAAATAGGCGAACTGAAATGTAAAAAGATTTGGATTAAAATAATAGTTGGTATAGAAAGGTTATTAAGATAACACGCTGAAAAGAGAACCAGCTTTAAAATTTAGTGTAGATGTCCAAGATATTATAGCCAGCTGATATGTACCGGTGACGAAGGTGTGTTTTGAAAGGTAATAAACAAGCACTGCAGGAAAAAAATTCGCCAACAAAGGAAGGCCATCACTGAGACGAGAAAAGAGAATATTGTAACTACTTGTCTCTATATTATCCGAAGTGGAGAAACATACAGAGAACAAGTAGTCTACGCCCACAGTAAAAATAAAAATTAAAAGTAATAACTAAAGTAAAAATAATTTACTTTATTAAATTAATTTAAAAGAACACGTTGGAAATGTATGCGAGCAAGATAAAATGCTATCGTTGAAGCGCATTGAAGCGTTGATAATACGGTCAGTCGATGGGAAATAAAATTAATAAGAAGTGAATTGTTGCAAATAATTTTTTTTAACTGATGCGAGTAACGAAAGCGAAATATAAATAGGGTGTAAAAAAAGGAAAAAATGTCTCATAAAAATTAGTCCACTATACCAACACTTACCAAAACTTTTTCACTTTTCACATTCACTTCACTCTTTTCGAGCTCGAGTCCCCAACTCAACTAAAAATTAAACCACATCACCGCGCGCAAAGCAGTCTAATCAGCCCAGATAACAAAAGCGCCGCGCTGTAAAATGAAAAGGGAATACATAGGCGCACCCATAAAAACAAATCGAATAAAATTTGTTACAAGATTGCTGATTATTAATTTAAATTAATAATAAATTGATATTATGTTAAAATGGCTAACAAAACCCAAAAACACATTTTGATTATGATGATAATTTCACTTACAAAAGGTAAACAAACACTTACTTTGGCAATTGTGTCTCTTCTTGCGGAAAAAGTGCCTTATCCGGTTCGATGCCACTAGGAAGTTGTTTGTAAATTTTCTGCTATAATACCTATTTATCCGTATACTCGAATTCCTATCTACATGTACTTATCTCTAAACAGGAGGTAAATGATGATTGGTTTTGAATTTTATTAAATCTTTAAGCAGCAAGAATATTACAAATCTAATCTCTAGAAAAGTGAAAAATGATAGGTCGTTCCAGGTAAAATCGTTGGTTGTACAGTCGAAGTGATTTTATATTGGTGCGTTGAATCTGCACATACGCGACGCGTCGTGCGTCGCCGTTGTTCAAAAACGTGAATTACTTAGAAACGAGGTTAAATGAAGTTACAATCTTTACAGAATATGCTTAAAAAATGTCTAACGTATTTTTTGCATATTTTTTCAAAGCGGACTCTTGTGGTCAATTTTTTGTAAGTCTACACAAAGTTGGAGAATTGCCTGAGCAGCATTGTATTCTGAGAATTTTTTTTATGCGAAAGTACATACTTCAAGACATCTTTTCTATAAATATCAATTTGAACTACAAGCTGAAATCAGTACAATAACTCATTAAAAATTGCTGTTGCACGGTGCGAAATGCCACTCAAATTAGCGATTAATGGATGGTGATGTTTACGTCGCTCTAGCAAGCTGAAATATTTTTTGATTCACTTGAAATTCTAGGAAAAGGTGCACCGATGTTTCCTCTAAAGATATACAGAACATTGTAGCTTAACTGTTAATTTCACAAAAATGTATTTTTGGCCACTTTTCGAAGCGTTGGTCCCACTGTGCATTGTCTTGAAATAAATCATGGTTTAGACACCGAGAACATCGTGTTATTACATGCAGCATGTAAGGGTTGCATGTTGACTTTACTAGAAGGTCTCGAAATCAAAAAAACATTCCTGAGCGGACAACATTAAAGCAATTCACAATTGGAACTCCAGGATATCAGCTCACCACTGTTGCTCCAGATTCCATAAGATTGGTTGACTGTTTATGTTTTAACAAGGTTGGTATTCGGCTAGTTTTCTAAATAAGAAAATTAGTCGTATCCAAAAAGGTATCTTGTTTGGAACTTGAAGAAGAAGTGGATTTAGTAAAAAAAATTATTTTTTTACCTATTCAATAGCATGACTATTGATAATAATCAGTATCTAATTTTCGAAGTTCTTTGAATTGTCAGTAATGTCCATTTTATTGTTCTTGTTTTTAACTTCACTTTACATAAAATGTTCGTATTAACTACTCCAATATTCCCTGTAGACGAAATTGAATTTTTACGTAGCGGAATTTAAATTATATATTCACACATTATTATTACTAATGTAGCAGCAAACAATCTGATGTCCCATTAACTTAATCTATGTATAATCTATATCACTGATGCGGAGAATGAATAGCAGCGGCTCTAAAATGGAACCTTGTGGTTCCAACATTTTCGTTGGATATTTAACAGTGTCCTTTGCTACTTGGGTGTGTAGTTTCGCCGTCGGCTATTTCACTGCCGGAAATTTAGGATTTCAAAATTTCACTGACGATGCCGTGTGATATGCAGCTATTTGACAGCTAATTTCAGGTAACCTTCAAGAAAATTTACGTCTGAGCGAAATTTTAATGCCGAGTATTTACACCAAATAAAATTAATTAGAATGTCAAACTATAAATGACTTGCAACTGTGGGTACTTGAATTCAAGCGTCACTTTACTTTAATAGTAACACTTTAACGCTATACCGGCAGTTCACCCAAGTTCTGTTTGTACTAACAGACAAATCGACGAAAAATAGACGAATACAGCTACTCCACGAATCGAGTCGACGTTTTACAGCACAAAATTATGAAATTGTCTACCTTTTCAGAGTTTCATGGTTGGCATGCAAAATTAAAACTACGAAAGTACCAATAAACGGAGGCTTCACAAAACGAAATTCCGAAATGGCAAATTTTTAATAAAGAAAAAATTCCTATGAAATTAAATGTCGTCATTTCGTCAAAAAATAAAATTGATAAGAAGTTACAATATACCACTCTTAGTATTTTATTATAAAAGTGTTAAAATGGGTTAGGTTAAGTTAAGGTTAGACTTCGGATGAATTGCCAGTTAAAAATATTTTATAGAATATACGCATTCGTAAACTTAGAAGTTAAAACTGTAGCATTTCCGAAAACGAAATCGCGATAGAAATAAAAAATATTTTGTGTAAAAATTGTATTGCAAGCCCAATTAAAGTTTGAAAGAAGCAATATATGTTAATGGCAAAGAAGACGATAAATATATTTTTTATTTTATTTAAACAGCGTAACA
This sequence comes from Cantharis rufa, assembly GCA_947369205.1. NCBI lineage: Eukaryota > Metazoa > Arthropoda > Insecta > Coleoptera > Cantharidae > Cantharis > Cantharis rufa. The sequence goes on along the minus strand of OX376304.1, from coordinate 18,357,526 downwards.
TTCCGAAGAATTGAGCTACCCCTTGGGGTTTACAAAATCCTTTTTTTGAGGGGGATTAGTCCTCTTACAATTTCAATTACTATTTTTGCTCTTTTTAGAGACTGTGATGCCCTTTCGCTTCATTTATCACGTTCCTCCGTCTCTTCCTGTCATCGACTAGTCATCTTCATTCGCTTTCACTCATCCATCTCAGGTCATCGGCACACAGTCCCACCATCTCAGCTTGGGTCTTCTCTTGAATCCTTTTTCATCTAGTTCATTAATGCTTCACTAATTCTCCAATCAATTCGCCTTCATCATTAATCGTTTTTCCGTTTTTTCGCCTGTCCGTCATACTTACATCGTCCGCTCCGTTTTCATTTAGTTTTTTGTATCGAGGTGTGGTTCTTCTGATATTCTTTTTTCAACCATTCCTCCATTTTCTCGATCCCAGGTTACAATCTTTCCCTTCATAACCAGTTTCATGTGACCCACCTTTACCTGGTTTCCTCTTTCTCTTTCAGTTCTTGCTCTCTTTCTCATTTCACTCATAATACGTCTCTGTGTGGGTGTGAGATCGCTATCGATATATATTTCGCTTCCTATGAGCTTATTCTTGCTTCTTAATACCTCCATCTTATCTTCCCATTTATTCAATTCTATCACGCATCTTTTTTCTCCTATTTTGTACACACTCTTGGGTTCTATATTCAAATCAAGCTTTTCTTTAATAACATTCTTCACGGCTATCTTCAGATTTTCGCTATCTCCTTCATTTATCAATATACCGCTTATGATTACGTTGTTTTTTACCTTTTCTTCCTCCATCTTTTCTAGTTTGTATTCTAATTCTGCTCCTCTATTTTGTATCTTTTTTACTTCTTCTCTTAGTTCTTTCGAGTTTTGATTGCTCTTCTTTTTCAGTGATTGCAGTTCGTTTTCTGTCCGCTCTGCTTCGTCTTTGACTACTGTTAACTGATTCTTTAAGTCTCCCATTTCATTCTTTATTTCTTGTATACTCGATTTGATGTCTTTCATAAAGGTGGACAGCATCTTCGTAAGGCGATCTATTTTTTCTTCCATTTTTGAGTCTTTTTTCTCTAGGTCCTCCTTCCTAATTGATTCTTCTGTATCTTTTCCGTAATTGCGCTCCCTCTGTTCGTTGTCACTTTGTGTTCTTTTGCTTGGGGATCTTAAGATTTTTTTACTTTTTCGGAAGATTTCGTATGTGGCTAACCGTTTTCTGTTATTTCCGTCCGTCGACGTTTCGTCGCTGCTCTCCGTTAGTTTGTCTATGTCTCTTCTGTCTATTCCTTTGCTCATACTAGGTTCGATGTGTAATATATATGTTCGAAAGGTTTTTCTCCGGTGTTCGGTTTTAGTCGTTTTACCTTTTGCCGTATATATTTTCCCTCGAGAAGAACCGTTGGGTATAGTTATGCTTTCGTTTAATACAGATCCTCGGTTTAATCCCTCGAAAATGTCTGTGTCGTAATTTTTCTTTTTAATCTTTATTTTTAGGATGGTTTTTCTCCTTAGTGTTTATTTTAGTACTTTTCCTTCAAAATTCTTTTTAGGTTGGTATTATATCTTATAATCTATGTTCACGTATAAGTTAACCTCCAAATTGGTTATTTCGCCTATCTTATTCTAATCGGGGCACTTCCTCACGTCACCCACACTCTCTAACGTACTCCGGTTCTACTGGACGCGATGTAAATATTCCCAGCCGTTTATTTCCACTTAATTTCGTCAAATAAACCAAAATCTTTTCGCTTTTCACTATCACTTGTTCATTTTGTACTTGTTATTTTTGTAACTCTGACGATAAATATACATTTTATAAAAACGTTATTTTTGTTAGTCGACAGGTTAATAAATGGGAGTAAAATAATTTAAATTCTCAAATTCGATAATGAACTTAAGTCTGCATTTTTTTAATGCGAATACAAAATTAAACATTTAAAATGTAAAAAAAGTTTGTATTTAACTTATTAGTTAATTGTAACACATTTAACCAAAATACGACACCCAACATTGGAGATCATCTATAGTGCGGTAAATGAAATTATTTACGTAATTAAGTAATTTAACTTTTTAAGTTGGTAAGCTAAAGCGTAAACATGTTATGTAAATACGTAAATGTAAAATCATAACGTAATTTCGAAGTTTCAATTTATTAACAAAAATATAATTCTACATAATTTACGAGTAGTCAATAAATTAAACTAACAGTAATAGTTATTATTACTGTAATACAAATAAAAACGTGTTTTTCCAAATTTTCTTTTGAAATCATTTCGTCGCATTTTCGTGTCGTATTTAAAAAATAATATTAAAATCTGCGCATGAGCAATTATCTAAACAGCGAAGTAGAAAATAGTCAGTTCAACGCCGCTGTTCAAAATCGCAGCATCTGACAAATTTTGTCGTCTTTGTTTCCTTGTACAAAGATCGCGATTTAATTGATTTAACTTTTTGACTTTGATTGATGACCATCTGTCGATTACACTTTAATATGCTTCGAAATCGATGCACAAAAATGTTTTATCACAATCAAAACGTACTTTCAAATTAAATTAAAATTTTTGTTTTCTAAACGCGTCTAAGTGCTTCAGATAAATTAGAAAACTTGGGGTATAAATTTCACATTATTCGTGGATTAAGTTTGCGCTTTAACAATTTATGCGCGACTTAAATTCAAATAAATTTTTTTAACTTCTATTAAAATCGGCTCTATTATCCTGCAATTGATCATCTTGATATTATGTAAAAATTATTTCTAAAATTCAGTCGAGTAACAAGTGCAAATATAGTGGCGTAAGTAAAAGCCAAATAACACTTTATGCTCTAGTGAATTTTATTTTCACATAAAAAGCGTAAAGCAATAAAACGTCGCAAATTTTCATTTAAAGAAGATCTTATAAACTGTGACTTATATCGAATTTAAGTTATACACTGCTGTTATAAGATTTAATGATTCTTATTTTATGTCTTTTAAACTACAGATACAAAAAAAATTGTATAAACGCAAGTTGACTTTTCATTTTAAATTTAACAAATTTTCGATTATTTACAATTTTAAGTACTACCTGCTACTATATGCCCGGATTACTTTAAATTGCAATTGAACAAAAACAATGTAGATATTTAGCAAACTGGAAAAACTTTTATCTAATATCCGATCAATTATAAAAATGTACCGTTTGAAGTAATTTTCAAACCTTTTCATTTGTAAAACCAAAGTTAATTAAATATTTGTATTCAATTGCTATTAAATGAAAATAATTTATGTTGAATAATTGAAACAAAACAATTTTTGTCTCGAATTTAGCAGATTACAATGCAAGCAATTTATCGAAAATATTCGTAGATATTTATTCCACTTGTAACAAGTACGATGCCCACCTATAAAATATTTCTTTCTGTACGACTTTATATTTATGAAAGTGAATTCTAAACAACAATACAAATCCATATGTAAAAGTTTTCAGTGCTGTATTGTGAAAATCGATTCTACATAAGGTATTTCCTCTGTAAAAGAAGTATTAGAACATGCCTAGACTTCTTTCGATTGACGGAATAAAACCAAAACCAGATTTGGTTTTCACTCACAAGCTTATATTGTCAAAGTAACTAACTTTATTGCCTAACTTCTTTAAAAGGAAGCCTTAAGTAGTAGTTTTACTTAAAACATAAAATTATGCGAGCATTACAATATTTTATAATATATAATTAGCTACTTATAATAAATAATATTGAATTAACAATAATTAATTACCAGGGCTTAAAAATTATTTTGCCTCTATTTTATAAGTTATCATTAATTTAGTTGAAGATAGAAGAGCTTTTACATGCAAGTACTCAACTTTGATGAAATAGCGGTCTAGTAGTATACTAAATAAGGGTCGTATCGTAAGATTTATAGATAAATAACTTAAGGTAATACCAACTTAAGTTCTAATCATTAACTTAATTAACTGCAAGACTTATTCCATCACAAAATTAAGTATTCAAGTTGGATTTTAGAATATACAAGCGTTTCCATTATACAAATTTAAAATTATTGAAGAAATTATTTACACTAAACTTCTGTTTAATTAACTATTTATTCTTAAACGCAAATTAGCTTTCTTTGCATTTGATATTAACTTCTATTTTATATGCGGTACAGCAAAATTTCTACCTCAATTTTCTAAAACGCGATATTACTAAAATATTTTATTATTTTCAATTAAAACATTTCAATAGAAATTTTAAAATATTTATGAATTAATTGATGTTAAAACAACGTTTGATTTTAAATATTGAATTTGTATTTTTATTTATTACAAATTCATTAGAATTATTTAAATTTAATATAAAATTAGCAGTATCCCCCAATATTAATAGAAAATTGCTTTAAATGAAATTATACTGATTAATTTATTAAGCAATAATTTATTATACATCTATAATTGCTTTAAACAGGAACTTTAGAAAAACTTTTACAAGTAAAGTGAACTTTATTCCTGATTCCATTATAATCACACCTGCAGCTTTAAGTGCATTAAATAAATAATTAGACAATTAGTGAAAATGGATAAATAAATAGCTAAACATATTGATTAATTAAACCTAAAGATGCGTGTTAAAATATTAAAGTGACTTTACATTAATAGAAGATGTTTCTGGTAGCAGTGTTGTGTATTATACTTCATTCTCACTTTAATATTGGTAAGTACATCATTACATATTGATACTGGAAAGATTAATTAAGTTGTAGTATAAATAAGTTTTTTAGTTCTACTCAATTTAATTTTCTATTACTGTCTCGCTAAAAAATTTATTCTCTCATTAACTTCGGTTTGAGTTATTTTTAGTAAAATTGAGTCAATGGTTGTTGGTGCATCAATTACAAAAACGCAGTTCTAGTTAAATATAACATGTTTATTAGTTTTTGTTGCTATTTAATTTATATTTAACTACACGTAAACTATGGTTTTTAAGACGACAGGTATTAGATTAAATAGTATATTTTATTAAAAACGCTATATTATCTACAACATAAGTAACTTTTAGTGTGATAACGAGAAGTTGTATTTTAAGATAGTATTAGATTACTAATTCAGTTGATTTTATAAATCAAATAAGATTTAAAGAGCTTTTCTATTTTAGCGTGTGTCAGTTCTTGTTTACAATAGATAAAAGTTACAGAAAAAGCTCTTTTTACAAACCACTGGAAGAAATTTATTATACCATCATGACAACACCAACCTGAATTTTTATAAATCAAATATAAATTTATCTTTATATACATTATATATTATATATCGTGTTCACTTTCTTTCCAGCAATTTCATTATTTTCTGTGCTTGGTGAACATTTCACTCAATTTTAAATATTTAAAACAATATTTGCATTAATACATGGTAGAATGCAAAGAATCCAAGAAATATATTATAAAACACTTTGATTTAGATGTCGTAATAATTTATCTTTGGTGACATAAATTCTGTAGGCTTAACTTTAGCAGGTAGGATTTACTACAAAAAACAAATCTCAAAGTTTGGTTTAAAATGTAAAATATTAATTATGAAACTTTTTAGTCAACCCAGTGATTTAATTATGGAAATGAACTGCTAATTTAATTAACATGAAAGCGATTTGGAATGATTTGTATAATTATTTAGATCACAAGTAGTACAGCAAACGAAACTTCAAATAAAACAAAAATTATAATAATAATAATAATAACATCATAATAAACAGAATTAACCACTTTAAAGGAATTATACAAAGCTGTAGTAAAGCGAAAATGTAATAATTAATAATTAATTAATAATTTATCATTTACATGCACAATCTTCTTATTTAATTTAATAACATATCATGTGACCAACCAATGCACGCCATTTTAAAACTACTGAGTTGTAAACAATATAAAAAAGTGCGATTTCAAATTCAACATCAAAGATCACTGTATTTCCAACTTATGCTTAAATTAACTTATCCTTAAATTTCTTCAATCGCTAAAGAATTTCTTAATTTTCTGAATTACAATAACGTGTACTAAATTCTACACTGGTTTTTATGTTTGTTTATACTTTTTACCTTAAAAGTCGATTATCCTTGATTTCATACTAAAATAACGCTAGAATCCTCAATTTTATTGATGCCAAATCTAATATCACTTGCAGCATTTTGAAGATTACCCATGTAATAATTGGTATTGTTAAAATAAGGTAGTTATAATAATTGTAACATTTTAAATCAATAGATTGTGGTTAATCAAACATTTTACTTATAAACATTTTTGTTATTTTATCATTCACTTAAAAGGGTAAAATTACATGTAATGGAGCTTAAACAAAGTGGTAAATACAAAATCAAATGCAATTGCAACCAAGTTTATTAACCCTTTGTTACACCGTGTAGCATAGAGACATGCTACATAATTTAAATAACTGGTAAAAATTTTAAATTTCGCATTTATTTTGAGCGCGTTATTTGAACAATGCTATGATGTATGGGAAATCCTTATTACCACCTGCGGACGGTTGTAATTTCAAAACATAAATAATTTGATTTCAGCAGTTTACTCTTTGCAATACAGTATTACCCAGTATTTATTTATATTTTGCATGATATATTATTTCTGTATTTTTTCATAATATATAAGAAAACCACAGTTTACACAAATATATAATTTTTAAGTAAAAAGAAAAAATCATGCTTTAAAGGGTTACCAAAAAGTACTTCAAAATTTAAGAAAAAACTTATACTAAATATAGTAAATCATTGCCAATCAAAATTACGACAAAAAGATTAACTACTCCAGACGAAAAGTTGATTGACTTTCTGTTTTCTTTTACTCTCCACTGTTTGATTTTGATCAGAAGATATAATTTGATTATTTAAACACATCACTACACATTATTTATTAAGTATACATCTTTATTAGTGTCTTTTCCTTGCTATAACTATATTTAGCTTCATTTTTTTGTTATAATTAAAATAAGTTAATAGAAATATTATTGATGTCCATTATTTGTAAGTTAAAACTTTTTTGTTTTATTCGGGTAACTTAAAATTCATCATTTTTGAAAGGTAATATAACTGTTTCTGCCAGCTGTTAGAATTGGAAATTTGCCACAGCAAAACTTGGAAAAGATTACATAAAGCATTGAAATTCCTGTACGTTTTGTTCGTTATTTAATTACCACATATGTACAAACATAGAAGAAAACATTAACAACTTCTTTATTACACTTTATATAATACGAAACTTGATCTCATAACAAAATTAATTTTAATTTACAATGTAAATTTAATAATTAAAATGAAATACGTAAATCTTAAAATAAGTTAGATGTCAAGGTAAATGTAATTTTGTTAATTAAAGAATAAATACTTTTTATATTTTAACCGTTCCTTCTTGTTTGCTGATTGTATTTCTAAGTAAAAAGTAATTTTTATTGATAATAGTATGTATATCTGATTATCGGATGATCTAACTAATGCTGTGGTCAGATAATGTCCATTCCGATTCGATCAGATCCGATTGGTTCTGAACAATACATATAGGTACCACCATTTAGTTTAGATTACTAAACGTCCTAGAAGAGACGTCTCATAGCTCGGCATTGGAACCCTCATACTATTTAAAAGGTTTTTCAAAATATGAAAACGTATTAATTAATATAATATCAAATTAAAATTAATAATATTGCCGAAATTTTAGAAAATAATTAAGATTTGATTATTAAGTTAAGTTTCGGGAGATAATAATTTATATTATGTATATTACATTACTTTATTTTAATATGTAGTAATAGAACGTAACCAATCTACTTACGAGATAATTGAGAAATGTGAAGGATTTATGCATAATATGTGATTTCATGAATCTTATATTAAGACTATAATCATGATTTTCGCGTTAATTCTAATTAGACGATAAATGCCAAATTTCACCTGCAATATAAACTAAATGTCTGATTAAAATTGTTATAAAGATCCACTTTGATTTTAGATAATTAAGAAAGAGACTACGGCAGGGATGCACAAACAGCGGCCCGCCGTCGATGTGCGTGCGGCCCGCGAGCGAATGAATAGAAAGTAAAAATTTGCTTCAAAGTAAAAATTATAATGTAAATAAATGTTTTTTAAAATTTTATTAAATTATTTTTATTTACAGCGGCCCGCCTTTAGCTCATAATCTGCCCGAGTGGCCCCTAGGCCCAAAAGTCTGTGCATCCCTGGACTACGGAAATTTACAGATAATTGACATTTTGATAATTAAAAATGTTTTTGGATTTTGAAGAACAATTATTATTAAGTGAATTATAATTCATATCAGATACTTAAAGTATTCAAAAACAAAACAAGTTCGGTACCGACAGGAGATTCTCTAAGTCCGACCTCATAGTTTGTTATTCCACTATTGGTCGGCCCAACAGAAGTTTGCTCATTAAGAAGATAAGGTTTTTCACAGTTTTGAGGACATTGGCCATGGATTGCGGGAAAGGTAATTGGCGACAAAACATTTCCAGCTGAATTTCTTTCCTTTTTTAAGTGACACTTCAAAATATTCCTTGACATATTTTCTAAATATTAGTACCAACGCTTCGTGACAGATTCCATGAAACACATAAATATTCGCTAGATTCCACTTCATTCACGTAATATGTCCAAATGCAGCCCTTTTGGAAATACAGCCTTGTAAAGGTGAACTATTTAAAATCTCCTTTTTTATATTGACAGAATTTGTTGAGATAAAACCGGTACCTTTGGAACATGTTCGTCACTCATGAAAAGTTGTAAGATTACTTATTCGTCTTCTAAACTTTAAGAGTTGAATTTCTTCCCATACCTTCTTTACTTTGTTTCGCTTATTATCTGCAATTTTTGAAGACTTTAGTGGTCTTCGTTTTTCTCTCAATTACTTTTGAGTTGCCTTCTGACTTGCTGATACTAATAATAGATGTCACTAAAACAAAAAAGTTAACAGCGTCAAATAACAAAAAGTGAAAAGAGAAAATCCGGTTCTCAACTGCTCAACTTCTGTGAACAGTATAATATTCAAGCCGACGCGAAGTTTAAGAATTAAGTTTTAAAAAGCTGTTATAGCTGTTGAGCTAAAATGTTTGCAAAGCATTTTATGGAAAATTACACAAGTAACAGATTGACGCGTAACTCATTTCCGAAATGACTGTCCAATCGGTTGCAATGTTTCTGACCGTCCTATAAACTGACAATTACGAATTCTTTCCTATTTTGTTTTCTACGTGTTCTCTTTAATTGTACTCTAAAATTAGAGTAAACTAAAAAAAAACAAAACCAAGTCAAAGCGCCTAGTAGTTTGTTGTTTTCTCTCGTGTAATAATATTACATTTGTGCTAATAACAAAGTTTTATACACTCGACGTTATAATAATAGAAGAAGAGAAGTTCATAAAGATAGTATAAAATGATTTGCTAAATGAATAGGCTTTAATAACTCTCTTATATTCGACCAGATCCAGATCTCGTACTTTAGAGGGTTACAAATTAAAAAACTTTACTGCCCAATAGTTGGTGCCCCTTCGACATATCACTAAACACAAAACATTAACATACATTTTTTTATGGCTAGTACTGCATTCATGTAGCTCATCTCCCCTTGTGTGACACTGGAGTCTCTTCTTTATGTACAGGAGACATTCCAAAGCTAACATGATATAAGAGTTATTATCGCTAACTGTCTAAACTACTCACAACAGTCGTCTTTGTAACCAGCAAACATCAACATTCGAGCACGCCGCCACTGTATTTGAAACTCCTCAGTAGCATGATAGGATTGGCCCTAATTTTAAACAGCGGAACTTATTCTTGAATGAAAATATCGAAAAATAACCGACCGTGGGGTGGTATTTTATTTTAGAGTTTGTTTTAAAAACATTTCAGAATAAAAGTTATTTATTAGTTTAATAAATTAGGCAAAATAAAAAATAAAACGTATGTTAGAGACTATAATACTTCATCTAGTACAACAAATGTGCGAGTTGAAGATGATTATACTAATTGAATGTGTAAAAAACATGGAATAAGGGTAGTAAATTAGTTGACAACCTCAGACGCTGGAAACAATTCCGCAATTTGTAAAACACACTTTAAAACTACTTTTTAAAAATCAATTTGATTGTAAGGGCGGACTGAAACGTCAGTATATCTTTTAACAACTTTTTGGTTCTTTCGACTTCTGAGGATAATCACAAGCAGTTACAAGTGAAATTGATTAAATTTATTTTTGTATTTTGAGTATAAATAGTTCAGAATTACTAAGGATACTCACAAACAACTACAAGTTACATTAATTAAATTTATTTTTGTATTTTGAGTAAAAATACTATTTATCTTAACCTTAACAATTTTTAATTGTCCGACGTTTCGGGTCGTTTTTATTAGCCTATTTTCAAGAATTAGTTTGATAATAATTATTATTGACAAATGTTGACAATACTACAGTTATCAACAAGAATTATTATGGTTAAACTAATTCTTAAGAATGGGCCAATAAAAGCTACCCGAATCGTCGGACAATTATATTTTTATATTTATTTTAACAAATAGGTTTTGTATATTTTATTTTGTCTAAAGTACAAAACACAAAAAGTAATTCATTTTATTATTCAAAAAGTTTTCAAATTGCAGAGAATTCGTTATAACTCGGCTAATTCGATAAATTTTACTTTAAAATTGCAAAAAATTGAAAAAAAATAATAAAAATAAAAAAGTACATGAAAAACATCAAAAAATATTATTAGTCACAGTAGTTGATCACCTCAAATAAGCAGAATTGTATAAAAATAATCTCAAAGAAAACTTTAGTCGGAGACCGTAACACAAATTCAAAAATTAACAGCCCTGAAAATAACAGAACTGAGACCAAATTTGGTTGATAAATTTTCGTATGTTTTTATCTTCATTTCTAAATTATTTTATTTGATTTTCAGATTTCAAAAGTGAAAATGTATGTAGGGATTTTTACAAATAAAAATAAAAACCTTTTTTGTTTTTTATTATATGCACGAACATGTTTCAGATATTAAATAATCGCACCATCAGGTGTCTACTACAAAAATAATATAAAAATTTAAAATATATTACATGGGAGTTTTATTAATTTATTAAAAGGAATTTTTTTATTATTTGCATAAAATAATCTACTCCACTTATATAATTTGTCCAAAAATACGAATTTTGAAATTGCAAAGTGCAAAGAATAGGTTTTTCTCGTTGTAACATAAAATACATGTGCTCAATTTACAACTTGTAACACAAAAATTTAACCTTCTGTTGTCGAACAAATGTTGAAAAGAAACTTGAAGCAGGTGACAGCGATTTTAACATTTACTATTTACCAAAACATTACGGAAAATAACTAATTAAGATCAGTATTAATTCAATAAGGTATGTAGATTATTACAATTATATATTATAGAACTATAGTAATTAATTAGTTATTTGTTCAAGAGATTATTATTTTGAATTATTTTTTTATTAATCTGCAACACTTTGTTTGAGAAGTCTCAAGTGCTCTATTAGTTATTTTGTACGAAGTACTTTAGAAAGAGTTCTTTAAACATTTTATTACTGTATATACTAATAAAGCATCTTTTAACTCTGTGATTCACTCTAATTTAAGGTTTCATTTGCAACTACGAAGTTGCAGTTCTAAGAAAGTTTTCTTGGTAATTTTAAGTTTAACTAGCTTGTAATTAGTGGATTATATGCAATAAAAAAAATTGATCATAATATATGCACTAACATAATGATGCTGTAAAAATATATAAAACTATGCTTTAAAATATACAGTAAAATTCAAAATTTGCTAAAAAAAACATACATGGGTACAGTTTTCCTTTCTTTACAACATATATTTTTTTGAAAAAATTGCATCGTATTAATGAAGCTTTATGAGAGTTTTAAAATTTTAGGTGGTGGTTTATTCCTAAAATTATTAAAGGATTGCAGCAAGAAAGTCATAAGGTGATTGTTTAAAAAATGTATTTCGGCGTTGGTTCTCCCCTGCAACATTGTTTTTTAAAAAAATTTGATGACGTTCAGGATGCTTTATGCAGGTTTTAAAAATTTGGAGGATGGCCCACCCTCGAAAATATTAACTCATCGCTTTGAAAAAATTATATGTATTATTGGTTAAATAAAAATGAAATATTTTCTATATAAAAGTTCAAAAATTTTATTTTTCACCCTATAAACACAACAGCTAAAAAATTAGGGGTGTCTTATTTTGTGACGTTCTACCATATATTCAGAACTTATTCAAATTGGTGAGGAACATCGGGGATCATTTTACTCGCATCATCTGATTAAATATTTCATTGATTGAATTCAAAATTTGTTCATAAGCAAGCATAGTAGACCCTAGATTTTGAGGTGTTAATATTGTTTTGATGTTTTCTTAGGCATGCCGTCTTATGTCTATCTATGTTCTGTATCTAAATGCAGACCTTCTTCTTTCTCGCAGGAAAAGCAATATGAGTTTGAGCAATTTTTAAATTATATTTAGGTACATATATGTATTTATTAAAGCATCTGTGGCAGTCAGCGTTTGATTGCGGTGAAAATTTGTTTTTCTGTAGTTCTTTTGTCTAAATTTATTATAACAGCTAGAACCAACGCTGTGTCGTTTGACACCGTTCTATATGCACAGCAAAACTACTCTTCTTTGTACCCTAGGAAGTAGCTATCGGTACTTATATATCGTGGCATCAATCCATAAAAGAACCCCATAAAATAAGATAGATTGAACCACTGAGACTATGACTCACGTTTTGTTGATTTGCCGTCATTAATGTTTGGCATTAATTTAGCTAATGTTTTACAGCAGGGGTGCTCAAACAGTCGACCGGTCGATCGCGGAAACTTTCAGAGTCGATCGCGAGGCAACATCACTCCGCGCCTTTTTGAATTACATTTAGTTCTAAACTTGTTGGAATATTAGTTTTGCATGTTTTGTTGTATACTTTTTTTAGCAACATTAAGTTGAGCGATTGCTTTTCACCTAAATATATTGTGGTAGATCGCCGCCACTGTAAGTCTGAGCACCCTTGGTCTACAGCATCTCTTTGCTTTTGCTGCTGTAGATATTAGGTGCGATGCGAAGCTGGTTAGTAGTATACTTTGATACCCAGTAGGGTCATGTCTTGCGGGTTGCCACTTCTTGCAGGTTGCCACCACAGCCGAATTTCTACATTCTAGGTGGGTCAACCCTTAAATTCCGACGGCCATCGATGTTAAACGAGTAGTTGTCACTTTTAAACCTATTTTGGTGCGTACCGACATAATAACAGGGTGTTTTTGGATAAAAGTGTGAAATATTATTTTTTTAAAATTGAAAAATTAAAATTGTGTTTTTTTTGTGTGTCCGTAAATTGAACTTTTTCGTCGACAATTTAAGGTAAATATTTTTGCTGTGTTGCTTTTACATTCAATTTTCATATTCCTTAAAAATTTCTAAACATATCATGAGTTGGCAGTTTTTTTTTCACGTATAATCTAAAGTGGTGTAAAAGTGCAGGTTGCCACCTTTCACCTAAATTCATTTTAAATAAATAAGAACGTATTAAACTTTTGTCTCAATTTTTTTATTGACTATTTACAATATAATTTACAGAAAAAAAAAATAAAAACAATTTTTTTCATATCAATTTACATTAATGTTTTTTTCATGGCCACTAAGTGTAAATATAAATAAATAAATATAAATCATATGTTTTTACTTGGTTTTTTCTACATTTTTAACAGTTTTTCATGGGGTGGCAACCTGCAAGACAAAATTTCAAAGTGTCGATTTTAGATGTTTTTGAAAATTTGCTGTAAAGTTTTAGTTTTTGAAAATTTAAATGATTTCTAGCTCAGGATAGTGCCTTTACACTTCCCCTTTCCTGTATATGTGATTATATATCAACAATACGTTGATTGTATTACGAGTTATGATCAAAAAGGCTATGGGGTGGCAACCTGCAAGACATTACCCTACTGTTACTTCCTGCTTTGGTTCCATTGTCACAGTTTCCATATGAAAATATATTTCTTTTTTTAGTCAATAATACAACTTCTGCTTTTTTACAGACAAATTGTAATCCTCTTTACCGTTGCCTAAATTCAATGTATATAAATAATAATTTGCATTATTAGTGCATATTACTTTTACGATTAAGAATTAAATTATTAAAAAAAGAATTAAACTTAAGAATATATTATTGTTAAGAGTTAATTCTATCGTGTTTCTCGAATTGATTTAATTTGCTTATTCGAATTTTGTAAATGTTATCTATGATTATTAAATATTCCAACTAAGTTAACACATTTATTGTAATGCAAATATAATATTGAAAATTTTGCATATATTTAAAGACAAGCGATATTCCGTATTTACAAAAGCTATATGTGCAATATTGCATAATTAAAAGTTTTCCATATATGTATGCATACGGTATTCAAGATGACTAATAACTCAGACACCCGTAAGGTTTTGTTCTTGCATAATTACATTGCAATCAGGCATAAAGTACAAATATTAATATAGTTTGAAACTTTCTTTTGGTATCTTACAATTTTAATTACTTAAAATTGAAATTTCTTCTTAAATATTCTGAAGTGTCACATTTATACCTCGACGGACGGTTGTAGTTACTGCCATCATAGTAATAATTCAATAGTAAAAGCTGTTCCTCTTTGTATTTCATTAATTTAACTATTTAGTGTTCAACCTTTTTAATGTACTTTAGAAAAATTCTTTAAATGATGTATTTGCCAAAGTTCTTGATATAATTTTTCTGTGTAGAAGTAAATATAAATAATTAAGTTATTAAGTAAGTTTTATTTAATGTTTTCTAAGTTTGTTAAAATTTTCTTTGAAATTCTGAAAGTATACATTTTAGAGTTTTAGTAATTGATATAAGTAACAAAACATTTTCAGTTGATTCACTACTGACAAATTTCAAAATCAGTTTCTATTGCTTTAAATATGAATTATCAGTGTGTTCATATTTTTTGTCTAAAATAATTTGACCAAAAATAAAAGTACTCGCATAGCAATTTAACACAGTTTACAACCTGCAACCTAACTGATCTAGTTTTTGTGTTTAAAGATTTAAATGTTTAATTGCTGTATATTTTTTAATATTTGTTCTACAGATGAGTAGTTTTCATTATTACTTTTAAGATTTTTTCGGAATTCAAAACAATAAAACCTACAATATATTGAGATATTAATTTATTAGAAAGTGTAAACTCTATTATGCATTGTGTCAACACCACATGCCTCGTACTAATAATATTCTGCTTTTAATTCACCCACTATTCAACTTCGGTTTAAAACCATCCAAATTAATAAAAACATTTACTCACAACAAATCAAATATTTTATTCACTAAATAATTAAAAATATTCTCAACAAAAGATTTTGAAATTCACAATTACGGAGACCCTCCGTGAAAAGCAACCACTCCGATCAACGCGAACGGCAGAAAATGCCTAGTTACAATAAATTTCCGCGCCAATATAAAACTTTTAGCGCTAACAACCATTCAAAATATTTACAAATCACAAAATATGTATTTACAAAACCAAATTCAAATAAAAAAAAAATAAAATTGAAAATTCAAATGCAATAAATAAAATTTCAAAATGCAAAATTTAAAATTAAGGATTTTGGAACACTACAATATATAAATAGTATACCTTTCAGGTGTAAGTTGATTTTCAGTAGTAAAGATCTATATACTTGTACTATCTATCTATCTAGATACTCTTCTTACAATAAGTTATAATGAATAACGAAGGGCTACTGTAGGTAAAATTACAATTTCCAGCTAAAAACACACATTCAGATAGTTTTCACCATGATATGGACCGCTGGGCTTTGAGGACCTTGAGATAGCTATTCGATAATGAATCCGGCCGTCTAATTAATCAAGTAACCAATCAGACAACTGCAATTCAAACTCAAAATAACAAATAAACAATTTGATTGGTTACTTGATTAATTTGTCGGCCGGATTCATTATCCGATAGCTATCTCAAAGTGAAGAAATCGGGCATAAGTGAGGTAAACATGTAAAATTTTCATCTTCAGCGTATTATAAGTAGTATATTGTAATTTGATACTAGAAGAATCATATTCCTTTCTTATACAAGTTTTAATTTGGTATACGCAATAGGGCGGGAATATAATTATTATAATCATTAATTTACCACTTAAGGCAAGATGGTAGGTCACCTCATCCTCTAGTGAGAAAATAAATATATTATTATCTCGAACTAAAATTATTCATGTAAAATTATATAATGCAATATTGTTTTAATTAAATTATATATTCATCGTAATTATTATAATAAATTCTAAATTAACAAAAGAAAATTATTGAACGCTGCAAGTTGTATACATTTAATTAATAATACATGTTATTTCAACTAGTCAATATCACACAATCATCAACCACCAACAATCAAAGATATCATAATTAAAAAATATTTTATTAATAATATTGTTAACGAGTACTTTTGGCAGTCACTGCTGCACTGTAATAAAACAAATACACATATTCAAATCACATAGCAGCAGTGAGTTGTCAAAATCAGTCATTTTTATTAATAACTGACTTTCAATTGAGTAGACAAAGTTATTTCTTGAAATGTTGAATATTTTACGTCGACTGTTGATAATTAACTACTATGATATATCAGTACATAAATCGATTACATTATTTAATATTTATTAAAAATATATAGATTATGTATACTAAGTTTAGCTTTGTGTTTATTAAAAACGATTTTCGCTTTTAACTATAGTTTTGTTTCCTTTTCCTCTTAATACTAGCTTACACAATGTTTCAACGTTTCAAAAAAAATATATTAATTTATCATTAATATCTGGTCAACGTGACCCATTTCATAAAAAATTTCCGGGAAGTCATTTTCTGAAATACCGAAAGCAACAAAGCAACTGTTTACGGAAAGCAATCAAAACATATCTTTTACGTAGTGAGTAAGTATATATCAAGGCAAGCCGCAGAATGATAGCTTACACTAGCTAAAGCCCGCCTCAAACGATGCTTGTTTTACTGATGGATTGCTTGCTGGTTTCTCTGCTGGTTTTCTACCTGCTTGGTTAGGTGATGGTTTCTGTGCTTGGTTGGCTTCACACGTGTTTTATGGTTTTAATGTGCACGCAGGTAGTTGTATAAAAATAAAACGTTCAACAAGGAAAATTCGACATTTCTCGGTTGCGTTCGTGTTTACGAGCACGGCGCGACATTATCATTGGTTAGCGCTGAAACCCATCACGTAAACCAGCAAGTAAGCCAGCAGTGACGTCATTTTCTATGCGCAGCCAGCACGCGCCAGCCAGCAAGGCTCCCATCTTCCCGTCAGGCAATCCAGAAGCAAAACAAGCATCGTCTGAGGCGGGCTTTACGCTAGCTAGCACTGATATCTTACGAATTATGTAAAGAATTGTTTCGATGCAAACTATGTACGATATGTAGCTTTAACTGCAAGGCACGTTTTTTTCCAAAATAAAAAAAGAATAAAATGTAACCTGAATAAAGATGAACAGAAAATAAAATTTGTTGTATCTGTATACTACATGTATGTACCTACCTGTACTTTCTATACGTATTTATTCAGTAAATTGCAAAGTGATCATTTTCGGTCTGATAAATTGTACAAAAAGTGATACTTTTATTAATCTTAAAGGTAAAATATATTAGAACCTGCACTGAAAATTTCTTTGCTTTGTATAAAAAGCATTTTCCTTAAAATGTTATAATAAAAAAGAAAATTGCTAAGTAGGTACCTACTTTACTTACAATAATTTATTATTATAGTATAAAAATTATTTTTCCGGTGCTATAAAATGGGTGTTAAGATAGGTTAAATGCAAAAAGTGGCATATGTCTACTTTTTGTTGGAGCTGTTAAACGAAATGGAGAAGGTGTGGTTTAATGTTTTAGCTGTCAGGTGCAAGTACTTCACTATACGCACCATTTATATTTATCGCACTGTCTGGATTGTTTGCCAACTTGGTAACAATTAATTTTTGTCTATGAGAAAACACTTAGAAGTAACTTTTCAATTTAATTTATCTAGCATAAATTATTGTAATGTTTATGACGTAACAATTAAAATTGTTAATTTGATATAATTATAGTCAAATTAAAATTGTTAAAGAAAGATTATTACTATGCAATAAACGAAAAAAAAATTATGCATAAAAACTTTATATTTATTATTTGTTAATGTTAATAATTATTATGTTTGTATAGTTTTATAGGTATGTGTCGCACTCGAACTCACATGGGACAGACTTAGCGTACATTGATTCTTGGTATAAGTACATGATACCATGATAATATGATGCTATGGTAATCTTTGGCTTTATTAAGTTTGAGTTTAAGTATTAAGGCGGTTACACATTTTAACGTCATTTTAACGTAACATTAACGTAATATTAATAATAATTCTATTAGTACGCTAGAATCAACCTTATTTTTTATAGTATCAAGCGAGAGTCGACCTTCTTAACAATATTGCTTACAATTACAAGTAGTTCATTTAAATATTCCAGTCGGCATAATCATAAATGTAAAAAAAAATATTGAGTGGTCGAAACTCAGCTTTTCTACATTATTACTATGACTGCTAACAAGCCAAAATGTTAATTTGTTCTCATAATCTCTAACCGAAGATTATTCCGTTGCTAAAAGAAATTATCAAGTTTAGTACATATAAACTCAATTTGTTTTTGTCTGCCTATACTAGCTCTTAAGCCAAGTTTAGCTTAAACTCATTTGTTTTTACCTCGTGTGATTAGCCTTTAATCTAAGTTTTGTTTAAACCGTGTTATATTTTCTTAGTGTGCACGAAATTGGTTGCTGTCGGCTATACACATCAACACACGACCTGACCCGATGAGGTCCACGGCTGAATATTGTTTTGACGGTAAATTATTTGACTCTAGAATTAGTTACATACAACAAAAATTCCTTACAAAAATCTACATAGCATACTATTTAAAAGTGTTGTGCACTGAAAATATTCCGTTTGATGCAAATCCTCAGGAACACGAAATACTAACATTGAACAATATCCACGTCAGATAAATTAAATTGAATCAAACTATCTCTTATTATTGGGTTTCACAAAAGGTATTTAAAATTCAATCCGTTTATCAAACAAACAAACAATCCGTATTATCAAACAAAATAACAACAATTCGTTTAAATTGTTGTTATTGTTAACCTATGTTCATTATTTTAATCGCAGCTTAAATTTTGAAATACCATGAATTTAAGAAAAACATCATTAATTTTCTTAATTAGTTTTATAATGTAAAAGAGATCCCAAACGTTATTTTATTCAAGTATTATTATATACCCAATTTCGCGGTTTTGTTGTACTTAAGAGGTACAGTTAATAATTATATCCCTTGAGAATATAATTAGTTTTTTAACCGTAACCATCATATTTTTTATTGAATTTGCTTTGCTTGTAAATTTTATTCTTACTTTTAGACGTCCAAGTACGAAACATATACACAAGAGGAAAATTTAATATAGTGCCACTTATTTAAATTTAATCTTTGTTATTATTTGTTTATTTAATTTAAACCGATAGGTTTTAAAATTCAATAATTCTATTAATTAAAAATATAAAATAAATATGATCATATAATTCTTATAATCAGAAATAGCACTCAGCTTTGCAATCTCCGGTTATCCGCAACGCAGTGAATTTTTAAACAACAAATTATTATAAGAATAATAATTGTATTTATGTACCTATGTTTAAAACAAATTAAAAATCTAAACTATATAATAAACCAACTTGATTAGTATAATATTAAGAGATATTCGTTTTATTAAATTATTTGATTTTTGTCTAAAGGAACAACTACATTATCGTTCTTATATTCTATAATTACGAATTAACTAGTAATAAGGAAAATATAACATTCTTTACTTAAATACAGTTGTAATTACAGATAAGATGGTTGTTATAACTAAACAGACATGTTCTTATTGAAAAAATCAATTTGTGCAAAGGCGGAAATGTATCGGGTAGAAATTCAATCAGTAACAAAACCATCTATAAACCTCTATTACAAAAATAGGATAACCACTTCTTTGTATTGGTTTCTTATATCTAATATTAATTATTTTGTTAAAATTGCTGTTCTGTATTAAATTCATATTAGTTATACAGAGAAATTTAAAATTAATGTAATGCTATGTTATAGAAAATACAATAATTTTAACAAAATTTAAATTAATGATATAATTTAAGTACCAATAATAATAATTGATATAGCTAGTAATAATCTATTAATGTTTTATTGGTATTCTATCTCATACATACGTTTAATCACTATTTGAATAAATATGTGCTACTAATTAAATTAAAAATTAATTATTAAAAAAATTTATTAAAATTTATTAAAAAAATTAATTAAAAAAACTGCTACTTTTTTAATTAAAGCTAGGCCACTAACGCACAATTGTTTTAATTAAATACAATTGTTTACACAGAGTATGTCATAATAATTATATTGACTCTTAATTTATCAATTCGGTTCTGACGCTCACATTTACATACTAATGCCGGTTTCACAAAGGCTAGTTACAATTTAATCTATGATAAAGGATTTTTAACCATGTTATAAAAATGAATGTTTATTGTTCAAAACTCTAAATTATACCGGTAGATTAAATTTAAATTTAAATTTTAACTAACCTTTGTAAAACCGGGTATAGGAGTTCAATTTGATTCCACAGAACGGAACTTTTTTCGTAAGATTATATAACATAATAAATTAGAATGAACATGATATTATAACATAGACTGTTTTACGATGTACATTGTAGCTCCTCTCTCTCTCTGTCTCTTTCTGGAACAAAGTTTATATCCTTGAAGATTCAGATTAGGTGGAAGTAGGAAGAATAACATATGAAGAGCGCAGGCTAAGAAGAGGGATAGTGAAAATTTTTAATTTTTCAGGAACGCGATTTTAAAGTTTGAAACCTCATATGTTTTGCCGGTATAGACAAACTTTAATCTGCAATATCTCTTGCCTAACTTCAATTTTAGCCTATATTACATTTCTATACGATAGAATATTGCATTAGCTATCAATTGCCGCAAAAATTAAAAAATTTCAAAAAATGACTAACCCCCTTCTTAATCTAAGGTTACATTGGATGCGTGTCGTACGATATTTTAGTCGTACGTACACGTACGACTGTTTAAATAAAAACAAACGCTTGAAAATGCATATGGGTGATGAAAATGCAAAACTGTCGTGTAACTTATCAACCCGTCGGCGTCGCCAGTATAACCACTGCTATGCATTTTCAAGCGTTTGTTTTTATTTTTTTTGCACGATCGTACTATCTTGTTATCTTGTTTATTTACGAATAGTGTTTCTATGACAGTAAGATGATTTTACTGGTTGCTACGCCTAATACGACGGTAAGTAATTTACTTACCGTTCTGAAAACGGTAAGTAAATAGATACGCAAGTATAATAAATAAAATTTCACATTAAAATATGATTTATTTAAAATTAAATGTACAGTTTTCGTCTTTTTTATGTACGACAGTAAATGTCCGCTGAATATAATTTTTTGTATTTGGAATGCTTATAATAATAAACGATTCACGATCTTCTAAATCTTGAATAGTCATGTTATATAACTCTTCATTGTAACATGCTCTCGCTACTCCTAATATCATTGCTACCTAAAAAAAAATACATAGTCGTAAGCATATCCACGTGTTTTACCAATAATCTCGATTTACCTTATGAATTAAAATAATTCGTCTGGTGCTTCAATTAAAAATTTACGCATTTCATCCTTCATAAAAACACTGGTTTTTTTAGGTTTGTATCCAAAATTTTTTCTCTTTAGAAAAGCAATTAATGTGGAAAACTTTGAAATAATAATAGATTCGTGTAAAAAAATTGCAGCTTTCAACATTGAGTATTCGACCCATAAACTACCAGCAGCTTTCAGTTTTCCATTTCTTTGAACCAAATATGCCAACAAAATTTTTTCACTCGTATTTTGATTCTTTTCTACACACCATTTTTCAAAAATTGTGTAGGTCGTTTCATAACGTTCCCTAGATTTTTCGGTAATTATTTCCGAACGTCCAATATTCCAAGCTTCTTCTATATCGCCATTTACACTTTGAGGATCACTCATTTCGGTTTTATAATATATTAATACATTAAATTATAATATTATTGTAAGAACTATTTTCTCAATTTTACAAATCACACAATTTGTTTGTTTTGTAAACACAACCATGGCAACAAAATTAATTCAAAATTTTTACCTACTTTATAAATAATTACTAAATGTCAACAGTACTTATATTTTATTAAATTAATTATTATTTATATACTTTTCGATCGTGCAAAAAATGTTATAACCATCACGAACGGTAAACAATTTACCAGTTTCCAACAAACATTGTTGTCAACCGGTAAATTGTACATACCGTTCTAGATAATTAATATACTATTATTTAAATAGTCGTACGTGTACTCAGTGGCGTGTCGTGCCTTTTAGGGCGGGGGGGCAAACCATTCTTAGGGGCGCAAATATGTATGAATTTCAAATTAAACATTTTTTTTTCAGTTTCAGGTTTTTGAGTTTCAACTCAAAAACCCTGTTTTTGAAAATTCCAATTTTGGCTAGTTTTTAGTGTCAAATACCCACTGTGCGACGTATGCTTCTATCGTATATTACCGGTAATATACCGGAAATTGCACAGTATAGTGATATATTGTGGAGTGCAGATTTGTAGCCAAAAAATTTAAAAAAAATTTTAAATAATCTAAGCGATTTATCAAAAAAAAATTTATTTGGCACTGTTTTATATGCTTTTTTGGGTTTTTGTGCTTTAATTTGAATTATCATGCTTTTTGTGTTTTTTTTTTAATTCTTATACTTTTGAAGACAAAATATTACAAATTATATTCGTTTGCAATAAGCCGATTTACGATAGGTGCCTACCTAATTTAATTACCTACCTGAAACAGGCAGATGCAAACAATATCATTTTTGGGGTTTCCCAAAATTTCCGGGCTTATAAAATTTGTAAAGATAACGGTTTTGAATACAATAGAATTTGGTTTTACCAAAATTATTTTTATTTTGATTTGGCATGTGGCAAGTTTTAGGATAGGATTTAATAATACTGGTGATAACAATTAAAAAATTTATGGTGAGTAAATAAATGACAGGGAAAACTTGATAGTTTATTACCGAAGTTTTACAAAATGTGCTTTGTTTGGGGCGCCAGGGCGGCACTATAGACAGGGTCGGGGGGGGGCTCGAGCCCCCCCTAGCCCCCACGGCGACACGCCACTGCGTGTACTTACGACCAAAATATCGTACGACACGCATCCAATGTAACCATAGACTTTAGCCTTCATATGTATTATGTACTATTCTATGTTCATTGATTAAATGAACTTAAAATAATAAAACAAGCAACTAAAAATAAACCTTTCCTATAATTTGTTTAATAAGATCTTCAACAAACTGTACTGCAGTTTTGTCCATATCAATTATTAATAAATATAATAACAAAAAAATTTACCATGAACCCAAAAATATTAAATTTAAGCGATGACACATGTTAAAATATAATAAGAAAATTTAACAAATAAAAGTTCCAAAGAACTGATATACAAAAATATGTATACTTTCCTATTGTAAAGCGTTAGGCCAAAAACTTCAACAAACTAACTTAAGCCATTATCAGCGATTAAATGCAACAAACAAATTTTCACTAATATTCCAATTTTAATATAAACTTTTCTAAAAATAATATACGTATAATCACAATGTCATTCTTTCTAACCTCATTCTCTCTATCTCCTCTAGTTCGCGTAAGTCTACTTCTCATCTCACACCGGTAATTCAAAATAGATCTTACAACACATTTATAGAAGTGCTAATTATTATTAAACACATGAGTTGCCATCATATTTATTTTTATTCAGTTTTACTGTAATATTTTTGTAGCCTTAAAAGTACCTATTTTAGTTATTGATATAAATACGCGGTTGTTTTCTTTAATTAATTAATATTCCATCTCACACTATTTACCATTTATACTTGTTAAATATTATTTAAATTTGAATTTATATGTATTACGATGTAGCACACAGAAGGCGTTAATATTATTTTGTAAGACGATATAGGTTGGTAGTAAATCGTCTGTAGTTGTTATCATATAAGTGTAATGTAACCTAAGTTAAAAACGTGTACAAATTTTGTCACCAAATAAACGTGGTTTTATGTTGAGTTTTGTTTTCATCGCTAAAGGTAATTAATCGTGCTAGATTGATTTATTCTCCAATAATACTTTCTTATCTGCAATGTCAGTGCATTAGTCACATTTTACGTTTACGTTTAACGTTTGACGGTTAAATACAGTAAAAGCCCGTTTATAAGACATTCTATTATAAAATATTACATTCGTAAATGTGGCTTGTGTAAATATCTCAGCGTCTTTATTACAACCTTCGTCTTAATTAGTTAAGCGGTTTGACATCAGTCGACGCCGATTTTGCAAGTTTCAAAATATAATGCATGTTATATTGTACAGTTTATTTATTAAGTTTTTAATAAAAATTTATTTCATAACTGAAGGTAGAGTTTCATAACAGCGAATATGATTCTATGTCAAATTTTTTATCAGTCAAACGCAATACGCAAAAAAAATTCGCAACACACTGAAAATTTACTTTAATTAGTTAAATGTATAAAGCAAAAACATCTATCAAATTTTGCAAAAATATTTATTTATAAATAGAAATATTAATAAATAATAATATTTGTTATATAAAAATGCAAGTAACTTGATTTCATTGCTTTTTAAGTATTTTAAGAAAATTATGTAAGAGAAAAATAATTTCTATATTAACTTAATTAAAAAATTAACTTACGATACAAAAAGTTAAATCAGGTCAAATGGGGGAAACTTAAGAGGTGAAATTTATTTGCAAATCCATTACAACTTGGACGCTTTTACCAAATATTTTTCGATAAACCAAAATTTATATATCTACTTTGATACAAGCTAACTCAAGCTCTACATTTTAAGAAATTATAATAATAAAAAATTAAACTAATGGAAACCTTCAGTTTACCGTTTTAGTGTATTTAGTTTAAGATTTGTAGTGATTTTAATCAAAAGATTAGGGACTTTGTTGTTTAGAATCGTCAAACTGGAACTTAAGTTTTGACTAAAATTTTCAAATAGGGTAGTGAAATTGAATAATTAAAAGAATTACTATACCATAGTATAGTTTATCTGAAGTATGTTATATCTGCGCATACACAACTATTAGGTTACGTACGTAATATGTACGTGTATATCTATCTTTCTAATTGTAATGATATTGAGAAAGCACACTAAACGATAAATTTTGAATGCTGCTATAAGCTATAAAAATTATTATCCTGTAATGAAATATCTTATTATTATGAAACTTAATTATAGTAATAAAGTCGCGGTATTTGGCTTGCTGTATTTTGTTCTTGCGGTACTTTTATTGCGATATATTGTCTGAGAGTATTTTGGTCGCGGTATTTTGACCACGGTACTATAGATAGCCACTATATTTTGACCGCGGTCAAATATTCGATCCCGTCTTTGCTGACCGCTTAATATATTTTTATTTAAATGTTTTGTTTAGTTTTGTTAAATATTAAAATTTGCATTATATACTAAATACCATATAATTTCGTTGAAATTCTTATCATTTAAATTCACATCTGTTATTTGCTATTATTTGTTATCATGTAAGATTTGATATTTGTGTTGCATTTGTTTTTCGGTACCTAATGATGAAGTTTATCTCTCCGGAAAGAAGACACAATTTTCCAAATTCTAGGAAACCTCAGCTTTTAATTCGAGCTGACGATAAATGATCAAGAAACTAGCTGTTTGTTAGCGGTATATAGCGAGATTCTCTTTCTAACACGGATCGTCGGAGATAAAAAAAATAATGGATTTTGCCGTTGTGATAGATGCTATTATACAAAAGCTTTAAAAAGAAATAATCTGTTTCAAAATTAATTTGCATTTAAATTTGAATTCTACACGAAAATAGTTTTTTATTTTTTAAAATTTTTAATAATCATAGATTTGTGGTGTGGTGTAAAGCTGAAATCGACGATCTACACAGCGGGACACCGCTGTTTAATAGTGCTGATTACACTGCTGTGATCTAAAGTCTAAGTTCGACCTATGGGCTATGTTGCTCTGCTTAACTATAGTGCCGTATGAACAAAATAGCCATTTTGAGATTTTGTGCAGGTAAAACAATAATTACGGTTAGGGGAGTCATCGCAATATATACTCTATAAAATTAATTTTTTTATATAATGAATTATTATTTTCTTTTCTTAAATCAAATTTTTATAATTTTGTCCATTAAGTTTGTTTATATTTAATATTTATTTCGAGTTTTAACTTAACTCTCGAGCAGTTTAAAATTTAATGAAAGAAAAGACTTCTACCGATCTGTAACTGATGCGCTTATAAAATATTAGCATCCGTTTAATTTGCCGCTAGTTTAACCTTCTTTATATTATATTGACAAATTGCAAAATCCTGCCGTCTCTCAACATTATTATCTTTAATTCATGCTTTTAAAGTACTATTAGTTCTTATGTATATTAACAACTTTTAATATCTACTAAAATTCCCAATAAAACAAAAAGCTTTACATTTTATCATATGAATATTTAACATAAAATGTTTGAGGTATTTTAAATTAAAAATATTGGGTACTTTTTTTTGCTACAATAATTCTTATTTTGAGAAAGAATAGTATAAGCTATTTAGATTAATTAAATTGAAGGAAATTACCTATGTATAATTAAAAACAAAGTGTGTCGGTAATCGAGTAATGACTTGATATAGTACAACACGAACAATGTAGATTAATTCAATATGTTTTGAGCATTATGAATGGGTGTAGTTCGGTACTACACATACGTATGATTTGCATATTATTTAATAATATCCAAATGTAATAATAATATGCAAATATATAATAATTTTCAATAACTTGTCAGTTCACTGATGCGTTAACAAGTGATTATAACTTGATATCTTACACAAATAAAGCTTTATTTTTAATCTGAATAATAAAATATACCACTACTTTGTATATAATGTAATTAATTATGTAAGACATCTGTCCAGAAGGAGACTAATGTATTTGATCATGTTGCTGTTTAATGACACCACAGAACACGTACATATCTCTCCTAAGAATAAACGTGTTATAGATTGAGTTTGTCTTATCGGGTCTAATCCACCACGTTTCCACCTATCTTTCCACTTCATCGAGATGTTCTTGAAAATACCTAGAGGCAACATTTCTGACTTAATGTGAAACCAAATCGCTGTATCATTTCCAAAATATTGCTATTTAGTGGAGAAAT
The DNA here is from genome assembly GCA_947369205.1 of Cantharis rufa. Taxonomy (NCBI): domain Eukaryota; kingdom Metazoa; phylum Arthropoda; class Insecta; order Coleoptera; family Cantharidae; genus Cantharis; species Cantharis rufa. The sequence goes on along the minus strand of OX376304.1, from coordinate 18,330,021 downwards.
TAATAGTATAAGGTACAGGAGATAATAAAAGTTGACCAAGCATACTGCCCTGTGGTTTGCCAGCTAGGTAACAGACGTGAATACATTTCTTCGTTACGAGGAAGTGTTTATATGGTAAGATGGTTTCAATTTTGTACATCAAACCTGCATGGTTTTCAAAATTTAAAAATTTTGACTTTTTCTGTTTTTATAGGTTTATGGTAATTGGGAGATTTATTTGTTAAGGAGCATCTATAAGATGTGTTGTATGGGTTCTTCCTCTTCTGGAAGAACGTCTTCTATTGGGAATAATTTAAAACATTGCAAGCTGTTCTACAAACGTATTTACTATTTTGTCATTTGTTCTAGTCCAGTTGCCATCTTGTGCTCTAATAGGTGGTTTAGAATTTTGAGTTACCTTCCAAAATCAATATTCAGTTGATTCTGTGGGTGTAATGTTTTATAAAAATTTCTTAATACTTTGATATTTATTATCCATTAGCATCTTTTTAATTGGGTGGTGCAGCGATTTAAATTAATTTTATCGCTCGGTTTAATTCGCTTTAAAATTTTTAATGCAAATGTATTGTTTAACTTCAACTAATACCAATAAGCTAAAAATAAATTTTGGTAAAAATCCATAATTCACTATGAAATAACTATTACTAGTTATAATTGCGTTTATTATTTATTACAATTTGAAATTCGGATGTAATAATGAAATAATTCGAAATAAACTATTATAATCACAATTAATACTACTTTATTGGGTTCTTTTAATTCTTAATTGCCACTCTAAGTAGTTATGCTTGCATAAAACGTATTAATTTTTTCATATAATCTGACATAATATTCCTCTAGTTATGTAAATGGATAAATTAACCACTTTTAAACTTAAATTTTTATAGAATAATTACAGGATTCAAAAAGATGTAAGATGATGTATTTATGATATAACTACCCAAAAGTTCTAGAGACCCTTGTACAATCTTCCATATACATGTGATTGAAAATTTGTTGGACCATACAGATTAAACAGTTTGATAGCATAGTATTAGTAACAAACACCAATTATTAGAAAACTTATTGATTAAATTGATATTGAAAATTACTTAATATTACACATTACAAGTAACTTTGTCTATATTAACAACTTCCTAATATCATACTAAAGACATAAAATTCTTGAACACAGCTTCCACTATAGTTGGGAATTTTAATGTAAAAATTATTTTTGAAATAGGTATGCATAATTTATTATATGTTAGCTTACACGTAAAATGTTGAACAAGTTATAAAAATATACAAAATTTAAATACCGTAAAGAATTTTGGAATATAAATTTAAACAAAAAGGCTCTGCAATATAGTTATTATTATATTATTATGTATCTTCAATAGTTTGGGCATGAAAGATGTTCTCAGTTTGAGAGCGGACAAAATTGTATTCTTGTATTCAAAAATAGTATTCGAGTACTACTAGTATTTCTTTGATACTAGTAAATCAACTTAACATTTCGTATGCCTGTTACTTTGATCTTATTTCGTGTGCATTTGTTTTTCTATTTCCTTGAAATGTTATGTTATATTTTGTATAAATGCACGATGCAAGCACCTACAACTTTTTCTATTCACAAAATCTGCAAATAAGTTTTGTTATTTTATTAAGTTTATTGTTATCTACTCTGAAAGAAACTTCTGAATTTTTAAATTCTGTCGAAAAATGAGAAATATTATATCACGCTAAAAGTTCTGATTGATTAATGTTTAAGTAACGATTTTTATTTCTAGTTTCAGAAATCACTTGAACGCTTATTTCTCATTCTTAAAGCTCTTTCCGTTTTGTAGACCCGTCCATATGTGACACCTGAGCATACAACTATCAATGACTACAGCAATTGAATATACGTAAAACCTTGAAAAATATTAAAATAAATATAAATCATTTCTCTTTTTCAAATACTGGATTAAAAAATTTAGTTTAAGTAATTTTACATTTCTTTGAAGAATTCAACTGTAGTTCTACATATTTAGAAGCTATCCAACCTAAAAGTTTGGGTTGAGGGTTTGTTAAAGACTCCAGGAAATATATTTTTTAATATTTTGGAATATTAAAATTTTACTTTCACAGTGTTATTTGTGATGCGTTGATGTCTATTTGTAAACAATAATTTTGTTCTCTTACCAACGTAAAACCAGTCGCCTTGGTAGTGATAAATTGATTTAGTGCGAATCAACTGCCAGGGTTCGAATCTAAAACCAGCAACTTATATTTCAAATTACTTGTGGGTTCTATGATATAATCTTTGTTGGTGGTAGAAGACTAAACGAGAACGCCGAACAATAAACGATAAACAATAAACGATAAACAATATTTAGTAACAAATTAACAATATTTATTTGGATAGGTAAATATTACACGACTGCTCACAATTACGATCGAGGTACGAATCTATTGCTGTATATAATAACAAATCTTGGGTTACTTAGGAACACACATTTGGCCTACTCTATATTAGGACTACTCATTACGTCTCGAACTACTGGCAAGTTGTCGAACTAATATGGTAGTGCCAATTTGATTCGAATTAAGATGGACGCTACATACTTAACGTTCGAATTATATAAAATAGTAGTTGGACATTTGAGGCGTATGCAAGCTTACAGGTGGCCTATAAAGATTTGGCAGTGGATTCCACCACAGAGGAGAAAGAGAGGGCGACCTGCAAAGGAATGGAATGAAGAGGTGCAAGAAGCCATGAGAAGAAGAAAGTTGAGTGAGAATGACTGGTTAAATAAAAAAGAATGGCGCTTAGGATGCGAGAAACGGCCTGATCTGTAAAAAAATCCCAATATTTTTAGTAGATATAGTAGTAGGTATTATAATATAATTAATTATAGCCAAATTTATTATAAGACAACTTTTTTATCTTCATTTTCCTAGTTGCTCTGGGAGTATAGATGTCCCATTAAAACATATTTATTATGAAACATCATATTATGGAATTTATATATTAAGTAGTAATGCTTTGATGTGCACGAATGAGTAAGTAGTAATTTGTTGAATAACTGAAATTTTAAGATGTAGTTATGTTATTCGTTATTTTTCGAAAAGTTAAAAATAAACTGTTATGATGTACAAGCTCATTTCTAGATCTTTTAAAAGTTGTATTTTTTGTTGTTCAATTCTTTTAATTTATTTTTATCCCATTATACCATTATTTGTATACCATTATATGTATATATTTGTTTGTATACCATTATTTATTCTATTGGCACAATATGGAAAATACTCGTATTAAGGTAAACAATAAGTTTCGATAAGAATGATTCAAATACGATTACAGAAAATCCGAGATTATTTACTAAATACAAAGTGATAATTAGGTACTAATATTGCAACATTTACATGAAGACAACCGAAGAAGTCTTATTCCTACGTTTAATACAAACAATGTGGAAGAAATTTGTATACCGTAGAATGGGGTGAAGTGAATCAGGTGGGGTGAAGCGAATCACAGCCAAAATATTTTGAATTTTGGGGTTTTTCTAGGTTGGTCAAAATTTCTAACACTTTTGTTGGTACATATCAATAGTTTAGCTATCCCTGCAAGCTTTATTTTTGTTTTAAAGTGTCTGAAAGTAGTTATTGATAAGTAATTAATTGTTTATTAAATTGTAGAATTTGTCTAAATTTAAAAAGTAGAAAATGAAACGCTTGTGCTACACACACTTATAGTGTTGCAGCAATGCAATATTTTTTTTTGATAACCATAACATTCATATAAAAGATCATTTTTAAAAATATTCAAAATATTGCATATGCACAGCGCAGTAATTTTTCAAGATGTTTTCCATAAAACCGTGGGGTGAAGTGAATCACGGTTTAGTTATAAGAAATACTCAGCCGTACGTATTTACCGCCTTTAATTTTTGTTCTAGAGATGCCGCGTGTTTAGAAACAAAAGGTAGCTATTAAAGCGGTAAAGGGAGGAATGGCAATTCACAAAGCTGCGGAATCCTACGGAATTCCTAACTCAAAATTGAGAAGGGTAGTAATAAAGGCAGTGGCGGCTTGTCATAAAGGGCACAGGGGCACGTGCCCTCCCATCCCAAAACCAAAAACAAGCACTATCTTAAAATAATTATCAAAAAAATAAATTTTATATTTTAAAAACTACTTCTTTTATTTTGTGCCCTCCCACTGGAAAATGTCACGAGCCGCCACTGAATAAAGGGACCTGCGAAATCATACGAGGTCAACTGGCCGTTAAATTAAAATAGAAATAGAGGGTAAACTGCAAGAGGCACTGCTCGCTTGAGCAGAATGGGGTTTTCCTTTATACAGTACCAATGTCAGAAACATTTTTTTAAATAGGCCGTCCATTAATTACATAAGATACACTATGATATTGCTAGCAGACTCCTGAGTATAATAATATGATTCATTTCACCTCGCAGAGGTTTTAAAGCGAATCAGTAAATGATTTAAATGTGTGATTCGCTTCACCCCATAAGGTGGGGTTTTGATGGCCATTACTCCGAGTCCATTGCCAATTTTACCGATTTTTTAAATTGATAGGTCAAGGAAGGATGACACATTGCCTATCCTTAATTAGAAGTAAATTCTTAGTAATACAGCTGTAAATGAAAAAAAAACGGTCAAAAGTGATTCACTTCACCCCATTCTACGGTACTTTCATTTATTTATTATCTTTAAAGTGAATGTGTATTATAGGTACTATTATGCATTATAGAGTGCAAAGGAGAAATAATATACCTATTTTATGTTTTTTATTTATTCATAAAAATATTACACAAAATATGCAAATTATAAATTATGTTCTGCAAAATTTTAACTGTCCGTTAATTGTAGCGTTTACTCTAGATAGTAATTATCGTTACAAATTTTACTTTTTGGTTCAATGTTTATAAAATTTCCATTAATCTTATTTTAGTATCTCAAATTAAAAAGTCTTCATTTTAACCCATTAAGTGCCAGCGTCCTCATTTGATGACAGTGACTTATATATTTTTTAAGGCCCAAAAAATGATTTATTCTTATAACAAAATTTTTGTCCACATTGGTAAACATCACTCATCGTATTTATATTTTTATTTTCAAAAAATATCAAATTTCAAGTACCTTAATAAATAATTTTATGAGAGCGTACCTTACAAGCAAAGGATTCCGATTTCCCTCACCGATTTGAATAATTTTTGAATATGTTGTAGCGCATTAAAAAATAAGAAAATCCTAATTTTTTTTATCTGCTAATAGGCGGGTTTAACATCAATCGATTTTTACGTTTTTTTATTTTTTAAAAATTTTAATAGCCAAGAAAACGTACTCATATTATCCCAAGGTCGTCCTTTAAAACGGCATTAATCTCGGAGATAAAGCCCTAAAATCAAAAAATTATTAGAAACATTTTTGAATAACCACTGAAATCTAAAAAAAATATGGCTAGTACTTAATGGGTTAAGCAACCTTTATTTATTATGCTTGTATGGCGATATTCTAATAAGAACTAAAAGTAGTACCATTTATTTCGTTTTATTCTTAATTTTCCATTGCTTAATTACTAATTTTTGATATTTTAACTTTGGTTTGCATTTTAGTAAGTAATTATTGTATGCATTAAAACTTGCAATTAAATTAAAATATTTTAACATTCTAATACACAATCGTGATGTCATAGTTTGTATGTGAACTTACAATATTATATACGATTGAATACTGATCGAGAAAGGTTCGGCTAAAGAAGATTGGAAATTTAATAATGTTTATGCTTGATCACTTAACTTCAAAGTATAAAATATTGATGATTGTTTAATAAAAGCACAAATTAACTATAAAAGTACCTTGCCTTTACAAATAGTGGATAACAAATTTATTCTGCCCACTTATTTTTATTATATTTATTCAGTAGTCATTTAATATTTTTAGAAGATATATTATGCAATTGAAAGGTTTAGCTTATCAACACTTGTATAAATGTAATTTTCTATTTGAAAAAGTAATACTCCTAATATATTTTTTATAAACTGTGTAATTACAGTACACACAAAACTTCCTTTTTATTACATTTTACTAATGGATTAATCTTATGTCACGTTATTATCAACCAGAACAAAGTTTTGGTGTAAGTGGTTTCCAAATTTCACTCAAAGTGGGAAAAGTGCTATTTTATAATTCATAATATGAGAATTTGTAACAATGGTAAAAGAAAGATAAAGTTTGATTTTCTATAAATAACCGAGTTTATTAGTTCTATGCCTAAAAAGCACTCTCAAGATGCTAATTAACGCTACACACTTTAATATACATATATATTCATAATTTCATGAGGTAAAAGTATAGCTACTTGTAAAATATACTAACTTTAATTAATCCTACATTAGTAGAGAAGCTAATCTGGTTCTGTTTCAGGTTTAACTTGACAGTTTTATTGTACAAAGTTATGATAACCGCAAAAATCGTTAAAAATCTTCGTTACGCCTCGTGGAAAGCCAAAAGCAGTTTAATTCAAAAATTACAATACTAAGATTCTCTAAAAGAAATATTCTTTTCGTTTATTTATTTCTATATCAATAACGCATAACAAAAAACAACTTATGACTTATTGTTCTCTCACTTTCCATTCCTTAATTTGTGATACATTGTACAAGAATTATTCAAATATACCATTTTATCGTCAGCTTCTGACCACGCACAAATTTGGTAATAAAATTATTCATTCCAAATCTATAATCCAAATTTCCATGATCCATATGATCCATATGGATGAAGCGGTCATATGACCGCTTCAATATCCGTAGCATTGCAAATTTTACAATTTAATAGTTTTGGAATTGGCATGCATTGTAATATTAACATACTCGTTATCTCCAAATGGTATTGTAAAAGTCCACGTAGAGTGGAAAGAACTGACTTTGTAACACAATCCGAGTTAAATCAAAGTCTAACCAGTACTACCTCAACAAATGAGCAATAAGTGAAACAACAAAAGATTTAATAACTACAAATGAATTTTTTTTCAGATTTCGAATCATTTAATATTGACTTGTTTCGATTCATTATTTATTTTCCTTAGACGTTTTTTTAAACCTGATAATATGTTTACTCGCTAAAAGAAAATACGATCTATATTGTCTCTTTGTCAATGTTACGATAGCATTTAGTAAATAAATAAAAAATATATTCAATCAATAAAGTAATTTTTAATTATGTACTTAATAAATTTAAATAAAATTCTAATCAAGATCTCAAAGCTAAACTGTGGTTGAACTAACTAAGCAGATTACTTAATATGTTTTTTATTGATACAGAAGAAAAACCTAAATAAAAGATAATTTCGGCTATCGGAATGGCACATTTTTAGAAATAACAGAAAATCAAATAAATGTATATTATATTACCCAATGAACCGACTCTGATCATCTCAATGCAAACACAACTGTTCTTAAAGTGATATTAATTCTGGGAGTTGTGTAAGATTGATTTAATATATTTGCTGGTAAATGTCCATTGTTACGAATGCGGATATGCTCTCACATTCTTTTTCGATAAATACCAATGTATACATTGTTTGCTTTAAATTTATATCCAAGGGTCGCAGATCCAACCAATAATTAACAGCATTTATTGTGTTAACTAGTACATTGTTGTGTGAACCTAGTGTTGTTTTATTTATAGCTTAAAGTTGATTATCGCTAAGCCTACCGTTTACTGTTAAAACTAATTGTTAACCGCAGATGCGTTTACTCCGCATCCTTCTGCCTAAATTGAGTTTTGTTTATGTTTTGTAAAGCATACTAATAAAAGTAAAGTCAACTTTATAAACAATAAATCGCACAAAGAAATTTATACTTAATTACCCTAAATGTGAAAATGCTACACAACATTATGTTTTAAAATTCTAAATATAAAACATGGGTAATATTATATGATCATGATGAATTAATAAATTAATATTTTTATTATCTGAATTGTCTATTAAATATAAATATCTGAAATCCTTGATAAGCGTGTTTTACAAACATTTTCCATTCACCATCAGTTGTATTTGGCGATTAGCTTTAGTTTCTAATTCAGGAGTGATTTTGAAAAATAATAAATCCGATTTATATTTACTGTTTGTCAGTACGAATGTGAAGAGATCAATTTCACATGAAAAATACAAAATCCAAACTGCGGGTCATTTGAAAATATATTTTTGATATTTAAAACTTCGGTTTCCTAGTTTTTCAATTGACGATGATCGACACTACTTGTTCATTGATTTCGGGATACGTTTGTGGTAAACATATTTACCAATAGATTAGATTTATAAAATAATGTTTAATAATAAATATAATTTATTCTTATGCATTTTGTGATTCACATTTTCTTATTTAACAAAATTGTCTATGTAATCAACCACATAACATAACATTGTAAAACTTGATATAATTTTAGAAAAATTAAGAAGAAACTTTCGTATAAGTTCTGCTTTCGTATCATGCAGCACCAATTGAAAAATTGATAATTTAGGTTGGAGTCATCGAAGAGCACCCAATAGAAAACTGTTCAAGGATGGAATACTAAGTTATATGATTGTATGACCGAATTAAAATATTGCAAAAAAACTTTAAAAATAATATTTTTCTATACTAAAAATAAAGTTAGGTACATGCTAAAGTATTTAAGAACGCTATAAATGATTATAATCAGTCATAGTAAACATTTTAAAAATAATTGTAATAATGTTGCTTAGTATACTTACGTTCGGTACCCAAAATACGTTAAACTTAAAAATTGCTACTGCAAAGCAAAATTGTAATATAAAAATGAAATAAATTCGATAATTTACTTCATTATATCTTCTAATATTCATATTATGCTACTACATATGTAGTTATAATACTCTATTTGTATTTGTGTATACCTAGTCAAGATATAAATAAATTTTGTTATTGTTGTAAAACTATCAGGTTTTACAGCTTAAGATTATAGATGGTGTACAAGTACATACTTAGACAGCCTTTTTTTGGCAATTTGTATAGACCACAGTTAAAATTTTTGTGTACAACCAACAACAGGGATTGGGATGTGAAGAAAAATCGGATATCAGTTATTACTTTACATAAGTGCGGTATTTCAAATAGTGAAAATTTAATATTGCTGACGGAAAAAGAAGTGGGTTCTCAAACTATAAAAATTCATTAAAGCTGTGTTTGAAATAATTAGACAAAATTCTCTGCGAAATCAAAAAATTATTGCATTTAAAATGCAAATTTAAAAATAAAGTGTATTTTGCGTATTGCAGCAAGACTTGAAACTTGGGGCATTTCGTAGAGCAACATTATTTAAAACGTAATGTAGGAATAACGTTTGATCGAAGTATTTTTAAATATATTAGGTGTGCTAAAAAGTTCCCGGCCAAATTAGATAGTTTTTCTAACACAAAATTTTTATGTTTCGAAATTCTTTATTTAAACCAAATAATTGTACGGAAACCCTTTACCACTTTTCGGGCACAGTTCCATCACAGTAAAACTTCTGTGATTATCGGTAAAAAACTTAACCAAGTGGTTTTCATAAGCTTCTTTTGAAGCCAACTTTACACCATTAAGGAAATTCTGAAAACATCGAAACAAATGATAATCTGATGGTGCAAGGTCCAGGCTATATGGTGGATGCATCAAAACTTCCCAGCCAAGCTCTTCCAGTTTTTCTCGGGTCACAAAAGATACGTGAGGTCTGGCGTTGTCCTGATGGAATACAATACCCTTCCTATTGATCAATTCTGGTCGCTTTCTTTGAATCTCTTGCGGTAATCTAGTAAACTGTTGATAGTAGCGTGCAGAATCAATTGTTTGAACAGCTCACAATAACGAATACCTTTCCAAACCCACCAAATAGACCTTTCACCTTTCGATTGGTGAGTCCCGGCTTTGCCACCGTCTAGAAAGCTTTACCTCGCTTCAACCAAGATCTTTTGCGCACAATGTTGTCGTATGTAATCTATTTTTCATCTCCAGTAACCATTCGCTTTAAAAATGGTTCGATTTCATTACGTTTCAGCAACGATTCGCAGATGGAAACTCGGTGGAGAAAATTTTTATGCGTCAAATCATGTGGCAACCAAATATCAAGCTTCTTTTTGAATTTATATTTTTTCAAATGGTTTGCAACTGTTTGGCGATTGATGTTTAGACTCTTGGTGATCTCTACAGTGCTTACGTCAGTTGGGATTTTGAATGGATTTTTTGGTGTTCTTTTATTCGAATTTGAAGTTGTCTTCCTGTTCACCAATGTAGGAAACTTTCGAAACATTTCAATTAAAAAAAAACACAATATAGATTTACACAAAACAATTATTCTACATAAAGAAAACAAATATTTATGAAGAACTCTTTGGGAAAACTATGAAATTCAAAAAGCCATCAAAAATAATGAAGCTATTTTAAACATCCAAGAACAATCAAATTTTTTACCATTTTTTAATGTTTTCATTTAATTTACACTTTATCAGGAGGCATACTTCACTCAAAAAATTTTATAATAACATCAAATTTTAAAATATTGGTTTTAATATTCATTTTAATTAATATTTTATTTTAAATTTATTTCTCCAAGTATGTATCCTAAAATATTTTCTTATAACTAATTAATAAATTATTTTTCTGTAGTCGCAGCTGATGATAAGTACATAGATACTTGAAACTAGTCATGCTGATTTTATAGTAAAACCTGCGTTTTTATTAAACGAACGAAGAAAAAGTCTATAATAATTCTTATATATTATTTAAAACATTTACCTATTTACTTAATACTATGTAATAGAACTTGTTACTATGGTACCTACCTATAACTTTTCTGTTGCCGACGGCTGGCTCAGTGGTTCTAATATTAGGGCGTGGTCTACTCAGGGATGGTAACACAATTAAAACACACATAAATAATAGATCATTTAATTCCTCCCTTTTGACGTGAAATCCACAAACTCATAATTAAACAACAATATGCTTACTTTCCTAAATATAAGTCAACACAAACGGTAAATGATTGGCAACAGTGCCCGTAAATACAAATAAATTTTAATGATGACTACATCACTCCAACACCGACTTTAAGATTAGTACACATGACATAAGAATTCATATAAAAACCTCTGCAATAATAATTTATCGTAAACAACACTACGACAATAATTCTTGAGCTGACCTGAAAGGTCCATAGGACGTGCATACCGCACCAGAAGATACTAACTAAGTTTTATAAATATAACGATACCTTTTATTATAATAATTTCCAGCCAACAATACAAATGTCCTGGATAGGATCGCAATAAACAGGTCGGCATCAGGCACTTCGAAGTTCCAATTACCAGAAGCTATCCTGCATTCCATTGATCATACCAACAGCAATCAGTCCGAAGGGCTCAGCAACAAAATTATTACCATCAAAATGGAACGTGGTCAACTCGAAAGTCAAAACTAACCGCAATAACAGCAAATGACAACAATTTGGCATAGCGACAACCAACTATGAAACTTCATAATTTTAATAAGTTCGTAACGCGCAGTATAAATAAACCATAAGAGTTCAATATTTTTGCACTTTAAAATAACGACAATAATAAATTTGAATATCTCGACAACAAATCGCACTGTCATATTCCTTGAACAAATTTCTTAGAAATACCGGCAACATGGTTTCCAGTTCAAGCACATTCCATGCGCGAATTGCAACACCGTAACCATTACCCGCGTTTAATAGAGTCGAGAATCGCCTGGCGCGCGTCACTACATAATGATCTCAATTTTTCTTCAAAAACTTCACTCTTTCGCGACAACAGAATTTCCACCAGGAAAACGTAAACCTTCTAGATAATTCCACCAGGAAACATAACTTTCCACCATAATTTCACCCAACTAAATTTTACATTCAACATCAGTTATCTTCATAGCGAGCGACCTACTTCCTTCGACGTCAGAAGTAAAGTAAAGATCGAACGTAGCTTACCCCAACCGTTGCGCGATGCGCAGACGATTTGCGCGGTCACTAGGGTTCAGAAAACCATCGGCGTAACAAACTTAATGGTGTTTAGAAATTTTACAGCGATACATGTCAGAGGTAAAACTATCAATACTACTACATAAAAATAAAATTCCAATTTAGCACATAATACGTATGCAAATTACTATTGTATAGTGATATTTATTTTTATAAGTTTGTGTAAGTTAACTTGTATGTACAGTGTTGTTGGTAGCGATAACAGTTCAGTGCATGTTGCACTTTATAATTGCATGATGTTTGGACAACGATGTTCTAATATGACATCGTCAATGCTCGTGATATGTAATATTTTGGGTTTTACAAACGGCATATTTAATACTTTGCTTGTCAGAGAGATTAAACATTACAGAACAGCTATTTAACTAACAATTATAATGTCTATGGCCCACGGTTAAAATTACCATTACTGTTTTTATAAAAATTTTGATAGGTCTGACGTCATTAAATATGTTTTGACCAAAATTTGTGGTAAACTGTGACCAACTTTTCATCAATATCGTAATAAAAATATATTGATAATAAGAGTACGTCTTCGCAAAATATATACCTATGTATTATTTATTAAAGCAATCTGACATGCTTCGCATGTCTTGCATGCATCTTTAAAAGATTCAGTTTTTTAATATTTAAAAAATTAATTAGTAATAAAAATTTTTTGAAATTACTAATTTTAAGTAATTTAATTAATATTTTAAATATTGAGAAACCGAATCATCGATAAACGAAGCTGAAGCATGTGATGGACGATAAATGGTACCCACTGCCTATGTTTTATTGTTATGGTAGGATCTTATTTTTATGGTTGTTATTGTTATGGTCGCATCTTTTATGATCGCATCTTAAAGCGATAAGAAGATTGGGCCGCTGGAAATATAAGTAGTGGTGAGGTGATTTTTGTACGATTTAATGATTTAATAAACATTCAATTAAATTATTTATGATAAATTGAGTGAAAATGAATTTCGATAAACATTTCGTCGGTCGAGTATTGGTTTGTACAAAGTCCTAAAAAGCTAATTATGAGAAAATCGCAATTGAAGTTACAAACATAGCATATATTCTACTGACTTAGTACAAAACTAATTCTTTATATGTATCTCATAAATAATGATAAATTTTTGAACATAGTTTAATGCAGATAGTACATTTCAATATTAAAAATGAGTAAAAGAAATAATCTAAAAAAGAAGGAAAAATGGACTTGGTACAATCCAATACTCAACAGACGATTTGCTGATTAAAATATAAAATTTAGTTTTGTACGTTAGAAGTTATTTCTAATTTAAGGTATGGTTGATTAGATAGTGGTTTACTGTACTACTATTTAAAAAGTGCAACGTTATTATTTTTCAATTGTAAAATTATAAATTATTTTATTTTATTTTATAACTAAATTTTGATAAAAATTGATTTAAGAGTAAAACAAATTTGAAACTACATAAAATTGGTGATAATTAACAATGACGATTAAGAAATAGATTGGATTTCTAAAATAGATAAAATTACGATGATTTAAAAACAGTAGCTATTATAAACAAAATTAAAGATTGTGATTTGATAAAACATATGCAACAAGTTAAAATTAAGGCAAGGGTTATTATAATAAAAAAATTTTAATAAAAATTGATAATTTTGATAATTAATATTACTGTTTGGAATTTGAAATGTATTAGTAGATTTAAGAGTTGATGATATAAGTCATTTGATGATTGATATTGTATTAATGATGTATTTGAGTGAATTGGAGATTTTGAAGAAAACAGTAGCAATTTGTTTGAGGAAAGGTAAATTTTGATAAAATAAAAATAAATTGCTGACATGAAATAAGTAACATGTGAAAATTAACCCATTAAGTACCTGGCATATTTTTTTTAGATTTCAGTGGTTTTTTTATTTGAAATTGCTTGCAAAAAAATAGTTATTCAAAAATGTTCCTAATCATTTTTTGATTTTAGAGCTTTATTTCCGAGATAAATGCCGTTTTAAATGACAACCTTGGGATAATAATATGAGTACGTTTTCTTGGCTATTAAAATTTTTTAAAAATAAAAAAACGAAAAAATCATTGATGTTAAACCCGCCTGCCTGTTAGTAGATAAAAAAATTAAGATTCTCTTATTTTTAAGGCGCTACCACATATTCAAAAATTATTCAAATCGGTGAGGGAAACCGGAATCCTTTACTTGTAAGGTACGCTCTCATAAAATTATTTATTGAGGTACTTGAAATTTGATATTTTTTGAAAATAAAATATAAATACGATGAGTGATGTTTACCAATGTGGACACAAATTTTGTTATAAGAATAAATCATTTTTTGGGCCTTAAAAAAATATATAAGTCACTGTCATCAAATGAGGACGCTGGTACTTAATGGGTTAAGTTGTATTTTGAAAAATTTTAGTGCTAATCATTGAAAAAATGGTTTTCTATTATTAAAACTGTTTAATATTTAGGAAGAAAATTTAAAACTGAATGTAAATTATAACTCAGATTTGTATGAAATTTTTGGTTTCAAAAATTTTTTTTACATATTTTGTTTTATTAAGGGATTGTTATCAGGTAATAGCATATTACATTATTAGTGGAGAAACCGAATGATTCGCTCACGCATTTGCGAGTTTTGCACGCGAGCCGTTAGGCGAGTGTGCAGACGCACATAAATGAGCGAAAGGGTTTCTCCACGAGTGATGTATAGCGTCTGTTAATCCTGCACTTAAAAATCTAAAATATTTATAAAAATATAATTTATTATAATTCGTGTCATCAATAAAGAAATTTAAGATTTTCAATTTGCAATAACTCAAAAACGGCGCTAGATATCGAAAAATTGAGCAAAAAATTTACCCCCCTTTCTCGTACTCAATTCCCTCCTAGCAATTTATGGTAGAAAGCCTTATGCAAAATTATAGATCAATAGCGCGCACTTTGCGCGCAAAATAATTCAGAAAAAAGTTAGCTTTGGTTTTAAAATATAAAAATAAGTAGGCAAATCAACATAGACGGCAAGTTGCGTTGCTATAGTTTGCATACGCAAATATAATGAATGACTGCATGTTTCACTCACTAGTGGGTGAAAATTTTTTCGCCCACTCGTTACCTTAGAAATAATTTGAATGAGTAAAACAAAGGGTTTCTAGTTGCGTATCTAAGTAAGAAACGACATGTTTCAGTAGCAGGATTGAACAAATATTTATTGCTTTAATTATTAAATTAAAAATTGTTTTGTAATGTAATTGAAAATTTGTTTATTTTGAAAAATTTAAGGTATTTAATTTGAGATTGTAAATATTGGTGAAAATTTGAAAATTATTGTAATTATGAATTAATTGTGTAAATATTTTGATTGTTTGTTTTTTTCTGAAATATTTTGGTAATTTGTAAATAACTATAAGATGAATTTGGTAAATTTTGTGTTGATTTGTAAATATTTGAGGATTTAATTATTTTGTAAATTTATAAATATTGTGGGTGTCAAATATTTTGATAACTTTTTTGTGTAATTTTGAACAAGACTGTGTAAACTTCCATCACAAAAACTATATTTTTCTATCCTAAAGTCTAGAAGGTAAACTGTCTTGCTCAAAATTAGCTAAATAGGGGTTGATAATAATAATTAATTGTTTAATTTTGTAAATAAATTTTGTGTTATAAATAATTTTAATCGTCCTATATATTCTTAATTGTTAATAATGTTAAGTTGGTTGTATTTTGTTAAGTTTGTAAATTGAAAAACGTAAGATGTAGGCTTTTTGATGGCCGATAACCGAAAGAACGGACGCGAGTTCGTCCGTTCCAATGTAATTGAATAAAAGTACCATTTAATTTAATAAAAGTTTTGATTTGTAAGTTTTTAAAGAGCGTTTTATTAATTAAAGTTATTAAATTATTAACTTAAAATTTAATAAAAATAACATAATATTATGACGTTTTTCTATAATAATCAAGAGCAAGCTTGAAGCATTTTCTGGAATCTGTAATATTTCGATATGAGATATTCGATATGAGAGAGATCTTAAGATATCTTATACAACATTTATAGACGCTTCATATTAAAAATTAAGGACTTGGTTTACCTACTTACCCAAATAGAAAAAGTATCACATTATTTCTTCCTGAGCATTACTGGTATGGTTGATTCAATTAGATCAAGGATGATTTTGTAGAATTTACTCACACGATTATCAATGAACGAGAGTTTCTTTTTAAAGTTCCAATCGATACGACTCAAGTAAATATTAATTGCGTGGTAGGTAGTTTTCTTAATTACTGTCGGTAAGAACAAGAATTAATGAAGAATGATTAACATCAACAGGAGTGCTCAAAAGCGACATTTCTTTAACTACTACGTGAGCATCGAGTAGTAGTTTAAACATTATTCGAGTTACTGATTAAGTTAAACTGAACGAAGCAATTAGTGGAAAGTTCGTCGCATACCATTTCCTCGATTTTAAAAGTTGTATTAACTCCGGATAGTATAGAACTGAGACTGTACGGTTGCCAAAATAATCCCAGTAAGTTGTAATCTTCAGTGATTCCGGGTCCCGGAAATTGATGAACAAAACCAGCGACTTGAGCAAGATGACTAGTATACACCTATTCACATGAATGTGGTGCGATATGTATGTAGAGCATACCAGAATTTCTTTGTTACAAACATTAAATGTATGCAACAAAGAAATCTTCGATAAATTTTATCAAAACCCATAATTATTCTTCTCGATATTTGATTAAACCAGAAATCTGAATTTTAAAAGAGATTTCAAGACTGAGATATTTTTATTATTCTAAAAAAATCAAACTATAGTGTCTTAAGAAATATCCGTTTGATAAACTGTATAGTGTATACCTATGGTCAATAAACTCATCATTATTTATATTTCACGTTTCCGTCAACACGATTTCAGGAAACTGTTGGTTTAGGGTATTTACGTATAAGTTATTTTGGTAGAAAATGTTTAGTACGATTGTGCCAGTGGGGTTTCTTGAAAATTTCTCCGAGTCATTGCTGAATTACATTTTTCAAAACATTTTCTACCCAATCCACCATTTGGCTAAACATTATTTGGTTTCATCAGTTTGGACATACAAGTATCGAGTTAACAATAATTTTAAACGAACTGTAATCGGTTATACACCAGATCTACAACTAACTTATTTTGAATATACTCAAAAAACTTGTCTTTAGTTACCATAGGACTAACATGTGTCAAAAATACTGAAGATTTGCGAACTGAACGAAAGAAGTGTGGATGCGTTGGTGTACATTTGTGGTACGTGGATTTATTTTATATCATTATACGAATAAATTTAATTTTATCTAAACAAAATGTTCTAAAATATAATCGTGAAGTTCGAGAATGGATAACGCATCAAGTAATTGTTTTATAGTTTAGAAATTTCACATTACAACAAAAATTAAATATACAAATAAGATCTACGACTAGAAAAGTTTTACTTTCCCGCGAACTTATTTGGATCAGGCTCACTTCGGTTTTTTTATTAGCAATACTAGTTTTGGGATTCCATATACATATAATCCATATAAACTCATATAAATTATTACTATGGATTATAATTGAAATTATAGCACGCTAACATGATTGTTGTGAAGTCTCAATTTCTCAAAAAGCTCACCTTCAGCATATTGTGCCTTACCATGTTGGTATTATTGATGCAGCTAAACAAGTCGAGATCGGATTTTCATTAGTAATGTTAACTTTCTTCGGATTAATAAGCATATGTTTATGTTTACTGATATATTACACACAGGTAAGCTTAACTTTTTTTTATAGGTAACTACCCATAATGGTGCTTTAGTTAAATATAGGAATTCGGGATACTGAACTTTTGCCAACATTGCTTAGTGTATGTGCAAATATTTTTAATTCTATTGGTAAAAGTACATTATTTAGCATTAGCGCCAGTGTAAATGTACATTTGTACAAAATGCACTTGTACTGCATGTTTTTCCGTATCATACTATGTATGTACATATACCTAGTGGAGACATAAATTTTGTTACATTTAAAGTACTGCTAGTTTAAAATTCCACGAATGGAATTTAGGAGTTGTTTATGGGTGGTTTGAAAAACTATATATTATGTAGGTAGCAAACGTGTATTGTTGATGATTAAAGTTCAAGCAATTACTTAATTAATGTAAATAAAGTAAATATATCATTAATAATAATTAAAGAATTATTAAAGAAAATTAAATTGTAATATACATATAATTTATTTTTGTTATTAATATGATTATAAATTAATAAAAACGTTTTCCAGAAATGACTGAAAATTTATAATAAATTATCTTCTGATGATGCTATAGAGCGAAACCGGTTGAAAATAAATATAAAAATATACATGAAAATTCTTTGTAAAATGAATATTTTAATTTTAAATTTTGATACAGTGTCATTTACTGGTAACAAAACATAGTATGTCCCCGCTATGTATTTCCCTAACGCTCGTTCTATTATATTTTATAATATAATAATAAATTTTTCTTACGAACTTTACAAAAACGTTGCTTTTCTATTGCTGTTTTAGTTTTGAAATGTTAGTTAGGCACTGGTGCCATACAGTAATAATTTAAAAAAGTACTTTGAAAACTAATTTTATTTATTTTATCTCCGCCTACATACATAATAGGTAAATTAACACATAATGCGCATAAGTGATAAGTAGATAATAATACTTCTAGTTTTTATAACCTCACGTTTCTCCCTTTGAGATTTAATATTCTCACGCAAAGTAAACATTAAGATATGTTTAGCAATGTTTATGCACTTTTATCGACATAATGCCATACATAATGCCGACATACATAATGCCGTCGCCTATATTCTCAGATCTGTCTTTCCGCTTATACTGCCCAAGTAAACATAAGTGTATTTCATTACTTTGTTACTCGCAAAACTTGCCTACGAACATTTACATATTTTTAATGTATATTTATAACTGTTATTTTGTACCACGAATTTTTTATTATTGTCCATTAATTTCTTAATTTCCCTACTAGGTACGTCTGTATCACCATTAGATTCGTCATTAGGGCTTTTGTAATAAAATTTTTTAGCCCAACTCTCTACGACTTACCGTTTTTGAAAAAAAGTACTGATACGGGTGGTCTGGGTCACCCTGTATAAATTTATATATAAATATATAAATTCTTAAAGAAAAATTAAGTTATTGTTGAAAATAACTTTTAAAATAAAAATATTTAAAAAATGGAAATTAATAAATATATTCTTCAATTTTCATCAAACAAATTAAAAAATCAACAAAGTAACAAATAACATTCAGCCATTAATTACATAGATAATAATATTATTTATCTGGCTTTTTCTATTTGGCATAATACAGAACATATTTTAAAAGTTTTAAAATTTATTAAAAAGCAATCACATTATTAATAATAAATAATGAAAACATTATAATATAATATTATAATAATTGTATTTCATTGTTGTCGCTTTCAGTTGGGTTCGTTAACTCATGTTCTGTAAGCACTTCAGAATTCACTTCAGGGAATCTTCAGATTCACCATTGTACATACTTCTGATTGTAGGAAGCATAACCTCGTCTTCATCCTTATATTGCACAACTTCTGTTCTATTTTTGCTTTGTTTTAGGCATAAAGTAGCAGATCCTTTTTGTTCATTTTCGGCGTTTTCTAACATTTGCAATTCTAAAGTTGTTAACATTTTTTGAATTATGCATTTCGGCCACGCAAACTGTAAATCTAGCCACGACTGGTCCTTTTGCAAAAATCGTTCTGCTATACGATGTGACGCTTTCCATTTAGAAAATAAATGACAACAAAGCGTTCTTAAACAGTTTTCTAAAGCATTCATTACAATTTATTATTATTAATATTACAATTTAGTTTAGAAACTACCAGTTCAACAAGGTGCTTGGAATTGTTCAGTTTCTTGCCGGAAGCGTTTCTAAGTAACGAAAATAAATCATAATTTGTTTTTAAATTTTCCATCTTGAATTATTCTGGTTTTTCTTATATTATAATTTGTAAGAAATAATCATAAAACTTTTCTTTTATATTGTAGTTATTTAACTCAAACGTTTAATCCTATCAGCCAATTATTCTTATTAATAAATTTTTTGTCTAGAACACGGTCACGCGTATGGCGGTTGACTAAGTGCGTCAACTACTAAGCTGAGAGCCCTGGTTCCACACTAGAATGTATAAACATTTGGTATCCCCCTTAATACACCCCGTATAATTTTTTTAAATTTTTTTACATGTTAATATCTCGCAAGGTTGCAAACATTTGGGAGAGAAATTTTTATAGGACAGAGATATTATGGTTAAAGATTATGCACAGCAAATTTCACCGACGACGCTGTGAAATAGCTCGAGAAGAGTACACAGAAAGATTAATTTATAAATCAGGATTTTATGTATTTTCTGTAGTATAAACAACTTAAAAACAGTGTGTCTTTAATATAATCACATTTAACAAATATATGCATTTATACGTAAAAGAAACTAGTATAACTTTGATTTTTGAGCATTTTTCAGAAAAAAAATTTTTTTTTATTTACCAAGCGTAAAAAAAAGTATATATTAAGGAAAATCTATTTTTATTTATTCAGATTAAGTACTTAAAATTTTGTCCCACTGTGCGGTGCGGTGTGGTGATCTTCGATTGTTACTGTAAATAAAAAATTTTGCCGCTTGAATATGCATGTGCAGAAAAGTAAAACGCACCAGGGTGTAAAATATTACTTTGCCGCATTGGTGCGTGAAAAATCTTATTTTACCTTACTCAAACGAATATTGAAAAGTTCTACTTTCTACACTAGTGAATACATATTTATTTGATTGGTACAAATAAATCTAGCAATATTATAACTTTATGTGATTTTTACGTTGCTTTAAATAATTTTTTTAAATGCAGTTTTTAAGCTAGATATCAGTGAAAGTTTTATCAAAATTGATCTACTAGGTATCGAGATTATCCTAGGCCACAGTACATACCTACTACCTTGTCTCTTTAAAACATTACTTCAAATTGCGGGACCGTAAAATTGCATTTTATGATTTGGTTACATATTCCAAACCGTTGGAGAACTCGTAACGCCGATATAAAAGTTGTCTGCAACAACATAAAATGCAAACGCCGCGCGCCGACGTGGATACCGGCCTTGAAAAAAACTGGTTAAACTTTTTCTTTTGTTTGCAATTGGTTACGTTTTGTTAATATAAATAGTTTAAATAAATTGATCCATCTCTTCACTAAAAGTTCTACTCTTCTACTCGTGGTTCTTCGATGATTTTATATTATACAAGAACCATAAAAGAACACTATCGTACTATCGATGTGAATAGTTGGTGAACGTTGTTTATAAAGTTACCTTATGGATATTTTTAAAAACTTCAACATAATATACTATACGTAATTGGTAATAGTTAAGTAACTAGAGTACAACACAAATTGTTAATGCAATGAAAAATCACTAATTTACCATTAAAACTTGAATTACTTTGGAACAATTTTGATTATAGACGTTAAAAAAGCTTAACGTGTTTAAGAGCAGCGATTCTTGATTCTTGTCATTTATTACACAAACTAAGCCTTCAGCTATAACAATTTGCTCAGTTTGAAATTTTATATTTTATACTTATTGTCGTCACCATTGTTATAGTAAATGTTAAACGACTTGGAAATAATGACTTGGTCATTTAGGTAGCTGTAATAGTCTTTTCGAAGTTGATAATTCTGCTCAAATCATTTTAATATACATTTTCATAACAAGCAGTACGACTTCAATCTTCATTTACTGTGTTATTTTTAAGCTTAAGCATCAATTTTACTTCTTATGATGACAATGTCGCTATCGTAGACGTACATTAAATTTTTATTTAAAAATTTTCTTATTGATTGCTGTGATGTACTCATCTTTATATCTTTCATAAGTAATAAACAGGTAAATAAACTTTTAAATGCACGTTGCAATAGATATTAATCGATTAAAAACACGAGATGACGGCCATTTATGTGTGGTTGTCGTGCTAGCTCTCTCGGAGTTAACTGATATACCTACTTTGTAATCTATTATAAGATATTTTACAACTGAATAGCTGTTGTGACGACCTGGTAGCTAGTTGAGTTTTTATTATTCTTTTTTTTTTAATTGTGACTTCTACTATGTTTAGTGATTAACTTTAAGTATTAGGCATAGTTTACCATCGGAGTGGGTTAGCTGTCATGACAAATTTTACATCACAGCAAAATATAGTGCTATACCTTAACTGTCAGTTAATTATTGTGGCAAATTTTCTCCAAATCTAATTATATTTGACAATAATTGATTTCGATTACCTATAACGATCTTCAAAGCTTGTCAAACATAAATAAGTCTATACAGGGATTGATAAAATTGGCGCTGCATTTCTAAAAACCGATGTAATACCTATAATATAATCTTGATAGCTCTTTTGTAGTTTATAAGCAACAATAGCGCTTCGTTGACAGTGTGCAATATTTTGTTATATATAATATCAAATTACCAATTACTGCTAGGGTGTATTCCCTGGATTACGACCGATTAACAGAAATTTCATGTTCGACATGTTTTAAAATATTAATTTTTTACTTGGTATTTGTAAAATTTATACCGGATTCACGCTGTCAACTGCTGCACTTTTACTTAATTTTTTTAATGTTCTCCTATTTTAACGTTTCATCGAAAAATGTTAAAACTATTATTTTTGTTTGTCAACCGCAACGTCTAGTCAACGGTCTAGCGATAATCCCATGTCGGTCGTAGAGTAATTTACTATTTAAACTATACTACATTTTTAATATAAAACATGAAAAATACCTACTAAACAGACTTAATTAAAACACAATAATAAAATATGTTCACATAATAATTAAATATCCAAAATATGCGTACTACAAAATATAAAAAAATATTCAATTTATCTCTGTGGAAACTAATGCCCGTTTTCACCAACATTTATTTAAGAATTCCCTAGCAAAGAATTCTTTACGCTAGGTATTCCCTAAAATAATACTTAGGAAAATTTGCATTTCACCAACATAAGAATTTCTTAACGAGCAGCTCCCTTGCTAGGTATTCTTTACAGCGGACAAATGAGCTAATACGGGTTGTAAATGTCATATTTCAATTTATACACAGTAAAAACGTTTTGTTTGAATTTAATAAATAATTTTGTTTGAATAATTTTATTCAATAGAAAGAAATTTTGTTTCGATTTAAACAAAATTATTTCTATCAAACAAAATGAATTTGTTATTTCAAAAAAATATTTTTTTTCAAAATTTCTTTAGATTAAACAAATTGTTTAAATTTGTTTTGTTTAAATTTAATAATTGTTTATTACTTCATAAATAAAACATTCATTTTAAATAAAAATAAAATCAAATTAAATAAAATTTTTCTTTTAGGCAACTAAAAAACCTCAAACAAAATTTTTATTATGGTTAACAAATACTTTAGTTGCGTATATAGTATAACAGAATATTTTGTTTGGATCAACTAAATTTGCTTCAGTCAAACAAACATTTTTAACTGTGTAGGTTTATGTCTAATTCTGGCGTTTCGGTTGTGTATTGCATTAAAAATTACAAATGTTATGTTCTTGTATCAAAATGTATATAAGTAGTTACCTGGAGATTGCAATTTAATGTGTGTAAAACCAATTGTTGCTAACACATTTGGAAAACCACATATTTATTCCGGTAGCATAAAACCGTAATGCCAGTAATAATTGATTTATGGGCGATACTGATTGATTTCTAAAATAATAATACCCAAAATAATTATCATAAATAATATGCACATTTATGAATAATATATTTATTTATTATTAATAAACTCTAGAGATCCTACTACGACCCCATTTAATGTACTCTGCTTTAGGTCTATCAATTATTTTAATTAATTGCAACTATTGCAATTTGAAATCACTTTTAAAACATACTTTGAATATTATACAATCGTATAACAATATCTACATTAACTAGTAGAATTTTAAAACAATTGTTATCTTCTGAAGGCAACAGTAGCACTAACGTGTTTTACATAATATAATGTATCGAAGCACGTAAATCTGCAAACCAAAATATTGAATTATATCCTATTTACTTTATGCTTTGTCAACGTTGTTCGATGATTAATCAATTTAACAAAGCAATGATAGCGGAAAAATTAAAATTTTTGTTTTCGGGTTTTACTATTATTTAATTTTATTCGGTTTCGTGTACGACAGCGAGCGTACTGCGGCATCGGGCGAACTCACCCTACACCAAATACTATTATTACAAACAACAATAAACGGCGATCTAATAGTGTGGAAAAATTTCAAAACGCAATAATCATCATCTGCTATCGAAGTGAAAAGTTTTGACCTCCGAGTTTGCAAGTCTTATATTTCAAAGAGATTATTGATGAAATTTTATGCACTAAAAACAGGCAGATAATCATTTTAATTCTAGAAATACACTAAAATTTAACTATAAAATGTTTTTTTCGGGACTTTTCGACTAGGTTATTTCTAATAAAATTTTAATTTAGCACCAAAGTTTTTTCAGAACTCCTCGGGATTACAGTAAGAATGTTGTTTATACAATATTACCAACAACAGATATTACCACAAATTTAGAATTATAATTAGAGCAGGGATTTAATATGCACAAAATTATTTGAAAATATGCACATATTATATACATCAAATTTCTCTAATAGTCCAGTCAAACCGGAGTTTGAATATAGGGAAACCCAAAAGTTGCGCTTCAGGGAATGAAAATTATACCAATCGATAGCTAAAGGTTCCATTATGAACATATTAAAATGTATCCTCTTAATTTTCCGGCTTAATTTGTAATTAATAAAAGACTATCGAAGATTTACGACTAATCGACTTTAACTCTCCATTTCTGCTAAGTTACTGCATAAGTCATGTAGTGTTTTTCAAGCCGAACTTTATGCAATCGACGCTGCCCTGAATTGGATTTCCCCCAGGAGACTGCATTCTGGGTGTATATTCTCCGATAGCCTTTCTTCTCTTATGTCTATCCGTAACAGGGACAACACGGTACCGCTGGTCACTTCCATCCACTTTTCTCTCCTTAGGTTGAAGAATCAAACCAACATTTCGTTTGTGTGGGTTAAAGCGCATTGTGGCATCGGTGGGAACGAAGTTGCCGACTTATGTGCGAAAGATGCGGCAGTATCGAATTGTCCCATTGCATACAACAAGTTTCCACTGAGCTATGCAAAGCGGGTAATCAGCACTGAACTAGAAGGTATTTTGGATACTGAATACCGAAACTCTGTTCAAAGTTCGACAACTCGCGAGTTTTTGCCCACGCTTCGTGATGTTGGTTTGCTCTGAGACACATTCGAAACTTCCTTCGAGCTAACGCAGGTATTGACGGGACACTTGTACGCAAGTTCTTATCTCGACCGATTTAAGATCAGTCCTACTGACGTTTGCCCTTGTGATTCCAAAAGTAGGCCGACTATGCAACATTTAATGAAAGAATGTCCGAAGTTTTCAAGCAGTCGACTCTCTCATGTTATTTTATGTTCATTTTACAATATAGATCCCTTTAACATTCTTTTATTGAAACACAAAAATTTTAAATCATCTTTTACAAATTTTATTAAAAACATAATAAATTCTTTAAAAAATTTCAACATTTAAATATTCTTGTTCTTCTTAAGTTTATTTCTATTTCTTCTAACATGAGCGATTTGGCGGTTTGAATTAGTTTTCTCTTCTCTTCCCGTAATCAACTTGTAAACTACTATTGTTAAAACTTTTATTTATTTATATAATTGCTAAGACAGCAGTAATTCCTTAATTAAAAAAAAAATTGTTATATAATTTTTAATGAACAGTATAAACTTGTAGGGCCCTGCATCAATTATTATTTTAAATTTAAAAATTTTGTACATTATTTTAACCTAAAATTTTATAAACACCATTTTTAGATGACCAATACTTTCCAATTTAATTCTTAATATTTTAGGGACTATATTGGTCTTCATAATTTCGTTGAAATGGTATAATTATTACTATTCTTGTTACTTATTCCTGATATTTTATTATTATTTATTATTCTATTCATTATTATTAATGTTGCCTTTTTCACTGTTATTGTTATTATTTATTATTGTAATCAAATATTAATTATTGTTATTTATTACTCCTATTATGAATGTTATACCACTTATTTTATAATTTGAATTTCTTTTTTTTTAATATTGTGTCAATTTGCAATAATATACTCCCTGGCTGGGTGGATTAACCAGCGGCGGTTCTACCATAGGAGCTGCAGAGCTGCAGAACCGCCAAAAATAAGAATGAATTGTACCATAATTAATTATTACTTATTAAGTTATTAGTATACGTAATCACCATATTACAGATTATTTCAATAATTGAAGAATAATCAGTTTGGGTTTCAAAGTCAAATAAGTGCTATAATAATTAATACTTGTCCGGTACGCTTTCGAAATCACTGTTTAACCATGAGCTGCATTTAGCTGCATATTCTCGTGAACATGAAATCCGTGATGCTATGCACATATTCGTTAGGCGACGGCAGCTATCGGATAGAATCGTACACCCGGATTCATTTACATTACAAATCGAGCTGCGTTGTATACAGATCTTACGTTCCGTATTTTGTGATTTAAATAAATTATGAATCTGATTTATGAAAACAATTAAGTGAGTTAATTTTTGTTCATTAATTGTTCAACAACAATTAAGCAATAAACTACAATAGTTTAATATAGGTAATATAGTGTAATTTAAAAATTTAGTACAAATTTAAATTTTACCAAGTTTCTTATACAAATACTATTATCAAAATAGAAGTAAAATTATTTTTTGCAGATCCTAACTATGTATATTAGAAAATCTAATTCAAATTACGATTAATTATTAATATTAGTATAATTTAAATTTATCTTGTTTTTTTCAACTCCTGATTTATAGATTACAAGATTGCATAATACAACTACTATGGTACAACCGTTCTGCTTATAATGCAGCGCTGAGTACATAACTACAGTTACTCATGATGAAATCCGGACGCTCCTATGTTACCAATGCAAATTGCCTGTTTTGAAGACGTATTTTGGCATATAAAAATCGATTTTACAAGAAAACTTTCTAGACATTTTTTGTTACAAATTTCATTATCTTCAATTTTGTTTACATACATTTTTTTATTTTGTCGCGCCGTTTCTGACTGACAGCGGCTTAAATAAGACTCGGAAAATACGAAAAATTTTCTCTCTTCTCTTTTTTAACCGAGTCTTGTTTATTGTATAAGTCAGAAATATATAAACAAAATTGAAGGCAATGAAATTTGCAACAAAAAACGTCGAATAAGTTTTAGCTGTAAAATGGATTTTTATATACTTATCCAAAAACGGCTTCAAAATCGGAAATTTGCATTGTTAACATAGGATAGGAGCGTCCGGATTTCATTATGAGTACATCATGAGTACATTATAAGTACACTGCACATAAAATAAATGCTTATGCATTAATAAAAAAAAAAAAAAAAAAGAAAAAATAAAATGGAATATTACTAATATTTTTAACACAACTTCTCTCGTAAGCCGTACTTAATAAAATTATTAATTACAAAATTATTTTTTGAGATTGCCATTTTAGTGATACCGTGCCTATTTTTTATAATGCAGAACACCCAAAAATATTACTCACGAGCCGCCACTGGGATTAACCCAGTCGGGACACAGGAAAAAAAACTCACTGAATCCAAAAAATAAAATTACCAATTTATAGTACGGAAAATTTACTATCAAATTCAATCGGAAAAGATTGTGAGAAATGTACTATTAATTTATTTATAATTTTTTAAGATAGTTCATAAACATTACTGTTATTGATCAGGCGCAGGTGCAAAGGCTACGCGATGTGACCATTTGACAGCTTGTGGCAACAAATATTTTCAAACCACTTTAAAGAATTATAATACATTAATGGTACATTTCTCACAATGTTTTCCGACAGAATTTGATAGTAAATTTTCCGTGCTATAAATTGGTAATATTATTTTTTGGATTGAGTGAGTAACTTGGCAGAAATGGAGAGTTAAAGTCGATTAGTCGTAAATCTTCGATAGTTTTTTATTAATTACAAATTAAGCCGGAAAAATTAAGAGGATACATTTTAATATGTTCATAAGGGAACCTTTAGCTATCGATTAGTATAACTTTCATTCCCTGAAGCGCAACTTTTGGGTTCAAGTCTAATTTCATTGGACTATAAACTATGCACTAAAATTGATAAATATGCATTGATATGCATAATAATACATTTTTTTTTAATTTTTATAGGTAATATATTTTAAATTAGTAAGTATGTCGTACCTAATAGATAAGCATAAAGCGTCCTTTACATCCAATTACCGCTACAAAAATTAATCGAAAATAACCTAAAATATATGACATTTCTTCTTTAAAGTCTCATTTTCGCCCATTTATTTGATTAATAATAAAATAATTAATGTTTAGAATTAACTCGAAACTTTTTCAAAAGCACTCCGACTAAATAAGTTGATGTTGAATAACTTGATGTTGTAAAATTTTCCAAATGTGTTGAAATTGTGTTGAACTGCAAAAGTTACTGTTCTGGTAAGTTCTGCTTCTAACTGAAGCAAAAATCACAAGCAGCACTTCGACTAGTCACGATCAAAAAGCTTCGATCGTGAAAAACAAAGACATTCAAAATAAGATTATAAAAATTCAGTAATGCAAATTTTAAACAAAATTTCGTTACAGAAAGTTATAAATTATAACTTCATTTCACGAGATTCCTACCCAGATCATTTTATTTTAATATTTGATTTCTTATAATCTATACAAAAACTTGCGGCTTTGATCATTAAAAAATATACATTGCAAACTTAGTTTAAGTTTTACATAAAAAGTTTTATATTTCCACCTCTATAGGTATCTACTAGCTGTTACTTTGTTAAAAATTCCTGTTTTAAATTACAATGTTTTTTAAATGTATTATTATTATTGTTCTTTTGAATTTCGATAATTATTCAATTTAAACATTTATTGTAAATTACAGCAGTGAATTGGTGTGATCGCTGGTTGAATTGCAGAGCGGAAATTCTTGTTTCAAACCGCAAACTTGATGAATATTCTTAGTTAGGCTTTCCAGTTAAAATCGACAAGCAGTGGATTTAAGACTGCTACGTTATTTACATACATAAGTACAGAATACATAAGTTGGCCAGATTTGTAAGTTGGGCTTGTTAATAAATTAACTTGGATTCCTTCAACTTCATATATTATACTATGTGTAAAATTATTTTATATACCATATCATCACCATTGATATTCATTATGGTTTTTATATATTGCTGTTTTTATTAAGCCGATGTAGCCGGGAATTTTAACCCCCTTTTATTTTACCCCCCCTCCCGGTAAAAATTCCCTAGTGAAATTTTACCCCCGGTAGAAATTCCCTAGTGAAATTTTATCCCCGATAAATATTCCCTAGAGAAATTTTACCCCCAGTAAAAAATGATTAGGGGGTAAAATTTCACTAGGGAATTTTTACCGGGGGGTAAAAAAGCTCAAAATATTTTTAGTGAATTTTTACCCCCTTAAGAAATTTTATAGGTAAATAAGAATTTTTATATCTGTTTATGTATCAAATTCCATAATATTTTAATGCGAAATGCTAAATATCTTCCTCAGATATTGGAAGAATTAAATAGGATAATTTAAAAGTTTAGCACAAAATTTATTTAAAACTTACATTTTCTTATACACTTTTTTTTACCGAAAGTACTACTTCAAAATTATTTGAATTTTTATGGTTCAAATATATTGCCAGATTTTTGTAACTATTTTTTTGTTCATCGAAAAGGTGCATTGAACTTGGTAACCTTAGCCGTGCAGGATTTTTTGACATTTGAGTAAACGAATATACATATATATTGGCTCCTATGAGTGCTGC
Organism: Cantharis rufa; assembly: GCA_947369205.1. Lineage (NCBI taxonomy): Eukaryota > Metazoa > Arthropoda > Insecta > Coleoptera > Cantharidae > Cantharis > Cantharis rufa. Next base: position 18,299,962 of record OX376304.1, on the reverse strand, counting down.
AGTGAAAAGCATCTCAATATCTGTATCCCAAATTGCATTTTCGTCCATTTTCGTCATATTCATGTAATACTTAACACCATAAAACAGATCAACTTCTTGTTTTCAAGTTTTCATAAATTCGGTAATTAGCTTTCGTACTTTCTTGTGCTGATCTTCACTTCCGGTAATGCATAAAAGATATGCATCTAAAAAAACAGTTATCATCTGCCTTGACGTCTGTAATTGTGTGAGGCGAATAGAGCACCAATTTTTTGTTTTCGCAAAGTCGGAATTCTTGTCAAATGAAAGTCCAAGCTTCTCACAAAGTCGTTTTTGCCAAATGTTATTTATGGGACAGAAACGAAATTTTGATTTTTCTGTTATGCAATTAATTTCTTCAACAGATTATTCATGTTCTTCATTTTCGCCATTTTTTTCTTAAGATCCGTTGTCGTGGTAATGTTTTAAATTACTGACAGGATACCCCTTTTTCAAAGATTTTCGCACTTTCGACCGTAAAATGCAGTTGCCATTGCTCAGAATTTTCTCTATGGCGTACGGTCCCTGTATAGGGTACTTTTGTCCAACCACCTTTGCGATCATCTCGTCTGAAATTTCGTACCAGTAGCGATTCTCCAACTTTAAATTTCACTGCATTTGCACGACGCTTATCATAAGAAGTTTTTTACTTTTCTTGATTTTCCTTTATAATAATACCAATATATCATACAATACCACCCCGCCGCCCTGAGACCTCCATTTCTCCACTGCGATTTTTCGAAATGTAGGAGGTTCCCCCGCCCCACCATGTATTACTTTTACTATTTAAATAATAAATTATCCTATTTTATTTATTTTTATTCTTCCAAAATCTGAGGAAGATATTTTAGCATCAGAGCATAAAATATAATCGAATTTGATACATAAACACTAATAAAAATTCTGATTTACCTATAAAATTTATTAAGGGGGTAAAAATTCACTGACGTTATTTCGAACTCTTTACCCCCCGGTAAAAATTCTCTAGGGAAATTTTACCTCGAGTAAAAAATGATTAGGGGTAAAATTTCACTAGAGAATTTTTACCGGGGGGTAAAATTTCACTAGAAAATTTTTACCGGGGGGTAAAATTTCACTGGGGTAAATATTCCCGGTTACACCGGCCCTGCACTGTAATTTTGTAAGAAAAAAATATTTTTTATAAAAACATATTATTTATTAAAAAACCTAAAATATTTTTGAATTTTTAATTTTACTCGGCAAATATTTTGATAGTTCTGTGATGCCCGTACTTGTAGTCATGGATTGAACCAAGAATCGAGATCAATTCTCGAAATAACAGTTGTTGCTACGATACAGTCTAAACTCCAGTAATCTCATTGGTAAATCCTAGGATCATTTTGAGTCTCGGATTGATCCGTGACTATTATGCCCGTACTTATAGTCACGGATCAATCCGAGACTCAAAATGATCCTAGAATTTACCAATGAGATTACTGGAATTTAGACCGTATCGTAACAACAGCTGTTATTTCGAGAATTGATCTCGATTCTCGGTTCAATTCATGACTATAAGTACGGGTATAAGTAAGAGCATGAGTGCATTGTTCTAGTAGCTCAGTTTGCTAGATGCACAGCCCAACTGTTTTAGCAATGGCACCACAGTACAACTGGTAAATTTTTGCACTCCAAAATAGTGCCTTTTTGTCCTCTAAAATTTTTGAATACTTTGGGATTATGAATACATTTATGTATACCATAAATATTGTATATAATATGTGTAACGGCAAATAAAATGTTATGCATTTACAATGCAATGGTAGAATTCTTAAAATTTTGAAAAAGCTGAAATATAAATTTAAATATTAAGCTATATTTACTATACTATATAGTTTTATTATCAGCTATAAATTAATATATATTTAATATGGTTAAATGAAAATTTATTTATAAATAATTGCAGGAAATTAATATACTACGCACACCACCACACATATTTTGGTAAATAATATAATTTTAAACAAAGCGTATTTTGCGTGTTGTAACCCCACAGCTGTTCGCATCAAGTTAAATCTATTTAAAAGGATATTATTTATTTTCCGTTATTCTGATATGTTGTCTACATAAAATTGATTAGAAAATTTCTATTTTACATTAAATCATTGAAAACTTCTATTTAGTGTTAAAAGTAATTAAAATTTTTGCATTTCCAATTAAAAATTAATTGAGGAATGTTATTTTTTAGACAAGTAAATTTATTAGGTACATTTTTTATAATTGAATATTATGGCGATGTTTTCCTACATAACTGGTTGAGTAAAATTTGACACCGACTTTTGTAAACGCCTTTGTGTCTTCCTGCTAATTAAATGTGGTTCTAGTAAGCATCTCCCTAATAAACTCCAAATTAAATGCGAAGTCTTTCTAAGCCAGCATATAACTAAGACTTGTATAAATTTTCAACAATATTATTTAAATCTCATGATGTACATACCATACAGTAGTTCCTACAAAATTACTAATTAAATTAAAGAAGATATGCGGAACAACAAACAACAAACATTCGTACAACGTGTTGCAAGCTTTGTTTTGTACTACATCCTATCAATAATAATAACAATTATTATTTATAATAATAATTTAAAACTTAAGTTGATAAAATGTTTTGTGATATTCTATATGAATTCTGTGGTTGTTTTGTATATTATGCTAACACAATACATACATGAAAACAAAGAATTAATCAGGCCAATTAATTTAATTACTAAACTACAGAAAACTGCAGGTAACTTAATAATGTCCTTTCACAAAGATCGGTGCTAGCTCCGTTTTTATTCAATTTATACACTCCAGATTTACCCATTTCTACTTTCAGTAAATCTATATAATGCTGATGATCTAGCGGTGGCAATTGCAGTACAATAATTATAACAAGAAGTAGCGTTAACTCGCCTGGCATCAGATTCAAAGGAGACATAATTATTATGGAAATTGGCAATTGCGGGCTAATCTATCGAAGACCGAGACAAAAATTGCGTTAGGTCTGTAAATGTTAATTTAGTGAAACTATTCATCCGTAAAATTTTACTCCAAAATATTTAGGTGTAAAACTTGATAGGTCTTTGACCTACATATAATAATCTAAGAAATTTACGCATGATATTAAAAATCAACACTCGGCTTCTTCATTAAGTTTATCAGATCTGTCGTTACTATATTCTGCACGAGGGTACTGTTGTCCAGTCTGGGAGGCAAGCTCCCACATTCGTTATGTCGATTCAATCATAAATTGCTCCAATCGGTTAATTTCAGAAGTAATAAAATCAAATCAACTCTTAACCACAGCAGTGAACTGGTGTGATCGCTGGTAGAGTTACAGAGCGTTGATTCTGGGTTCGAATATCGAACTTGACAGAATTTCTTAGCTCGGCCTTCCGGTGTGCATCAATATGTTGTGGATTTAAGAATTGGTTTTACATTTACATAAGTCTGACCAATTGACAGGACGTCAAGGTCAAAAATGGTAAAAAAATCAACTCTTGTAGGCGATTATAAGAAATTTAATTTAAATACAATTTACCAATACTTTGAAAATCAATTTTCAAAATTACAAAATATAAAGATAAAAATATAAAATTTATCGCACGTAACAGTTTTTGAAAACTTTTGCGTTATGCGAATGTCAACTTTTAAAACTCTAAATCGATTACTGAAATGTCTAAGAGATACGGCGAAACGTCGAAGAGATAAAATAGCGAGTTTTATTTGATTTTTTGTCATATTATCATTGTACTTTAAAGCACTTGGGTTAGTGACACTTTAACATTCGATTGATTTAAAGTGAAATTTTTATATTATTATTTTATAAGACAAATGTCAAAATGGCCGATGTTTAGTTAAAAACCTTTTCAAAATTTTGCAAAAACCAATGTTGTGTAATTTATTATTTCATGTTGTAATGTAAATTTTTTCACAACATTATGAAAAACTATACAAATAATTCTGAATTAATACTGTTATGTTTCATTCAGTTCAATTTTATTATTTACAGTAAATACAGTAGCAGAATCGGGAGTTCTCATACCAATGCCTTCTTCATCATCACCTCCTGAATTTAATGGTGTTATTCAGAACGTAACTGCTGCCGTTGGTAGAGAAGCTGTTCTTATTTGCACAGTAACAGAATTAGGACAATACAAGGTAAAATTTAAATTTAAGTTGTAAATTGTAAATTGTACAAGATAAAATACCAAAGTAAAATAACGTAACTAATTTTTCTCTGTGAATGTTTTCAATAATTTGAAGTAAATTCAAGTTGATTTTCTATTGACAGTAAATGTGCTGGTGTATTTACAAAGATACTATTTTGTTTATATTTCGATTTATGGAAATTTTATTCCCACTTCTGGAAAATTTTAAATAGCATTATAATTATTTAATGATTTTAAGAAAAATTTATTTTCTGAATATTGTTGTGAAGTTAGAAGTAATCTTCGTTTGTTATAATTATTTTGTTTAAAACATTCATGAGAAAAATGACAAGTTAATATTCTATGATTTAAATCAAATTTGTTTTATAAAATGTATTCTAAAGTAGTGTATTCTGAGTGTAAACTTGGTTCACTGGATTTAATTATTTTAAATACAAAATAATTATGTACATAAATATTTTGTAGGTATTATTTATTGGTTCTAACTCGATGTTCTACAAAAGTTCAATAATAAAGAAAATAAAATTTTAAAAATCAATGCTGCTTTGTAATCTTGTAGTTGGATCTGAAAGCAATAATAAATTATTATTGTATCAGATTTAATTCGATTTTAATGAATTTTAGAATACAATGCAACAATAATTTTGTTAAATCGCTTTTTTAGTTTTTTAGTATCTTCTGCTGTCTATAAAACGAAATGTTATATACAACAGATCAAGTTTTTCTTTACCGAAAGACTCCTTTACAGTTTATCTGTAATAAATAACAATTAGTAGGGCGAATAATTAAGGAATTATTTAAGAATATTTTGGAATTTTAGTTTTGAAATTATATAATAGCGCGCAAACCAATTCTACACTTTATAATACAAATACTTGTTACATTATCAATAGAGTAAGTTTTGGAAAAAATAAGGAGGTGTTTTATACATAAGAAATTATTTAATTTTACAATTTAATAATAATTGTTTTATCAAATAATTAATATTATATTAATCCGTAATCTAATCCAAGGGTCCTAAACTAACAAATTTTAATTTGCGAATTAATTCCCTTAAATATTTGATTCACTGGTTTTTGTTTACGATGTAAGTCATCACGGTTTTTTAATTTGATTTATAAGGGGTGACTCCTTTAAAAAAACAAAATCATTTATAATTTTTTATTATATTGAACAGAAAACATAAACAAGACTATATCTTTTACATAATATGTATGTGTGTGCATATTATTTAGAACAACTGAAAGCAGATTTGGAGCAAATAAAAACAGATTTGCCTCAAATGAAAATAAATTTGCCTCAGTGCAAATCTACAATATAACTCATGGCAAATATAAAAACTGTAGACCTAAGCTTGACAAAAAAAAAAGTTTAGAATAATATTAATCTGTGAGCTTCAGCTCACAGCAACCAAGCATTGAACACTTTTCTGCTTCGTAGTATGTAGATTACGTCGTTTACGAGTACGTAAAGTACAGCTTTACACGTGGTCGATATGAAATTACTACTAACAACTAATGTAAAAGGAATGCTTAAAACGATGTAATATTAATCAATCAAAATATGTAAACTTAAACAAATAAAAACAAAGCAATACAAAAGTTGGATTTATGTTAGCTTATAATCTGATCATTCAAACGTTGTTTTTCTTACCCTAATTTTAAATATAACATTTTATATTTTTAATATCAGGTTACTTTGAACTTTGTATTTGTAGATCTCGTACAATAAAATCTTATACAAAATAATATATAGAAGATGCTACGTTAATTTTATAATTTCAGTAAGTTTAATACCCATAACAAATGTTTCGATTATAATATGTATAAGTGTAGCTAACAGCAATAAAATGAATTATTGCAATATGTGCCTAGGAAGATTTAAGGGGCAAGATTTGTTGAATATGCTATTTAATTTAGGTGACGACCATCGTTTTGAGAATGATGAAGTTTAATAATATGGTTCTGTCATAATTTCGGTTCTGATGAAGGCTCATGACTTTGATTTTCATTCGCATAATAACTTTGAAACCAAAACATAACGATTGAACATACTCTGTATGCAGAAGTAAGCAGTGATTCTTGTAGGTCCATTCGGTTTAATTACACAAAGCAGATGTTTTCAACAGTAAGAAAGACAGGTATAGGTAGAAAAAAAAATTATAATAAATTGACTTTATCTAATTTATTTATTATTATGTTATGCCCGGACCCATGTCGATGTTTGGCTCGAGCAAAACTTAAGTAGGACTTAAATATGAAATTATTCATTTTACGAGATCGAGCCGAAGTATCGACTATAGGTATAATAGTGATATGACGTATATAAGGTAATATGAAGTCTGATAGATATGAGCATTAGGAAGACGTGCGATCTTAAGCCGATTCCACATTAATTAAAATTTATGTTATACGTTATGTTGTATTGAAATTCAAGAAAAATATTTGTTGAGCAAACTTAAATCTGGTAAGTATATTATGTATGTTATCAAGGAAATATTTATCTTGTGTGTAGTACAGCCGAATCCATTCATACGTTGCGTTGTACGTAGGCACTCAGAATCAAGTTAACATTAACACTATGTTATGAAGCGATGCAAATCTCTTTTACTGGAAAACGAACAGTACAATGGATAGTGTGCGCTCTTGCTTTACGAAATTATTTGTGTGCATTTGCATGCAGGACACAGTCCACACCAATAAAAATTTCGGCGCATATGAACAAATTTGTGTCAAAGACAACGCATCATAACGAAAATTTTTATTGATGTGGAATCGACTTTAAGTTAAAATCAGATACAACAACAGTAAAATAGGATTAACACTTACTGATACTCTATAGCGAGTCTTTATCTACTTCTGGAGTCTAGAGTACTGTCACTATGTCCTAGTACCATCTTACGAATATTAAGGAAGTTTTATAAAGCAGGCAATTCAAAGTTAATTGGTTCACTTTACCGTCAGTACCGTCTCTTTCCGTTGCTCTGTTCACAGTTAGGAGTGTCGTCGTTTACTACTGAATATGACCGGTCTTGATATTATTTCAGTACTTCATCTAATACTGCCATACGACATCAGTCACCGTCCCGCGACACAAATTTGCCAAACACACATCTTACCTCGTAATTTAGTTTCGTTGAATGCTCATCTTGGCCTGTTTTATAAGTATATTTTGGAATTATTTGCACTATCAAGATTTTATAATTTATAGAAACAGAAGACAAAATTATTCTCATCTCCGGAATAACACATTCAGGACATTCAGGTACTGTGTGGCCTATTAGTTACAATAATCGTTGAATACGTGGTTGAAGTAGAAGCTCTAGTTCATTGCCTGACGCCATAGTGCCATAGTGTATGGTGAAAACGTTTGTGATAATAATTGTACTAACTACTACAGTGTTAGCAAAAAGATAAAAAAAATCGATTTGCAATAAAGCTCCTATTGGATCCATTCATAATTCGAAGGTTTTCAAAATTTAGAACAGGCAGAAGGGCGGTATTTTGAAAAAGCAAAGTAACAAGCCCATAAAATATCGATTATTTTGATATACTATAAAATTTTAAGTAAATTTTGTACAAAATGTATTTGTTTTTTATGTTTGAAACAAGTCGCTTGTGGGGAATTAAACTATTTATCTTCAATTATCTGTGTTGGAAATTGTAAATATTTATTCATAGCCTTTTCTGTTTGCGAAACTACGGCCGTATTCAAAAATGTTTAGTCTTGATAAGACTTGCATAATATCTACTTTTAGAATCGATTGGTTCGAAAATCATAATTTTTTATATAATATTAAGCACGATATGAAATTATTAGTAAAATACAAAATTTTAAATTTTAAAGCGTTTGCGATCTGACTTCGATATCCCACTCCTAACTAGTAATGTAGGTGTTCATTTTCAATATAGCGCAAGACGCTTTGCTCTACTTTGCTGTTACGAACGTTTCTTTGAAATAAAATAAAAAGAATTAAAAATTTAAATCATTTATTGATTGTACAAATTTATAGAAAATTATTTCTTTTTGCACACACACTTTTATTTCATGCTGTTTTAATCGAACCAAATTCTTCTTTCCGTCAGTAAAATTATGCGAATTATAACAAGTTATTGTACTTTGTTATTGCCTTGTCAAAATTGTAATTTATTTCAAGTTTAGATAAGATTTTATTAATCAAATTAGTGGTTATCATCATTTAAAAGACAGTTTCTGAAGTATCCTCGAAATAAACCAAAAGATTTATACAACAAACCTCTGTGCACCTCACCTAACATACAGCAAGACTAAACCATGATTATTTTAGAATAATATATTATTATTATTATTACCTTCTGCTATATATAAATGTTTGTTAAAATATATTTAATTTTTTTAACTGGTGGAATAAAATTGCAATAAATTGAAACAGCGACCCATTATAATAGTAGAATGCGAATACAGTTGATGCCATCAGGTAAGAGAGAATGTTCGGATGTAGACTTTGTTTACTGCTCCATTTCAAGTTACAGATAGAAACTGAAATTTCATTTATAAAAAAATTATATTCAAGTTTAAGATGAATTAACACTACAGACCTTATGAAATAAACAACCCCCTTCATATGTTGGAAACTAAGTAAGAACAAAACAAAATTAATAATGAAACAAAATAATAAAACAATTACTGTACAATGGATATTATATTACATTCAAAAGTTTTACAAAAGATATTATTTTCAAAGATATTGAATATATTTTATACGATTTCAACACTCTGTATAATAATAATTTATGCAATACTACGGCTTGGTGGTATAAATCAACGTAGAAGAAGTAAGAAGCTTATCTCGTGTTGTTCCTTCTAATCAAAGTTTGGTAAGCAGGTAGCGCTTTTATATCATTAGTAATTTGTGCGCTAGTCAACTTCATCAAAAGTTGAAATTCGGGATTATATAACTTTCCTTATTTAATTTTGAATTACTTTTAAATTGTATGTAAAAATTTAAAATTTTTAATTTTAGCTTTGCATAAATTTTGAGTTAGGAACTACATACACATAATCTGACATTTAAGACAAGTTATCTCATAATTAGGCCGCCCGCAAACAATCAAGTTTAGACTGTAACACACAAAATGCTATAGTACGTACAAAGTTGCACCAATATAATATAATAATGTTTGTTATTTACAAGTTTATATAATATTTAGTGGTGATATAGTATGGGTATTCTTGCAGGAAGTCGATAAAAGCCGGTTAACCACACTACCCAACTTTGGGAAAATTACCTACAATAAAAACTAAAATACACTTACTAATCCAAAAACGGCAATTAGTTTGCAAAAATAAAATTTTTCTTCTAATAATACTATTTTTTTAGATTTTCTTCTACATATCAGATTTTAGCTATAATGAGGTTAAAGGTAGTCTCTGTCATACTTACTACTATAATAATGATTCTGAAAACCAAATAAACAGAGAGCGAGTCATTGTTAGTGAAAGAGATTCAACTACTGCTTTTAATAAGTACGATGCAAAATTACACAAAAGTTTGAAAAAATTATTTGACGGCATTACAATAATTAGAAGATCCATTAAAATCAAATGCTTGAAGTAAGATTTTAAAATTGCTCAATAACTAATTATCAATAGATCGACGGTTCAAAATTTTTTTCTCTCTGCATCTCGGCAAACTAAATACATATTTTACATTCAATTGTAAAGGGCGTAATGAGCGATATTCATTTAATTTTTTTCTCGATTTTATTACTTTTGAAATTAAATATAATAAAATAATAAAACACCATGGAATAGAAATAATATAACAAGAAATAGTGAAATGACTAAAATGCTACAAGTTAAACAAACACCAAATCTGGTGAATTCCAGGTTGTGAACTAGAATTCCATTCTGGTGACGGTACGGGCATATTCGTAACAACTACAATAATAATAATTTATAATGTAGAATAATTTCATTACAAATTGAATTTCGAAAATTACGGCTAGATTTTGCTTGAAAACAGAAATTCATGTTCTTTTAAACCTCTGGCATCTCAGATTATTTCATATTTTATGAAATCTTTTAATAAGTTAAATAGTCTCAAAAATTCATTTCTTTCATGTTCTGTGTCGGTTTAGAAGGTTTTTACAAGCTCTAGGGATCAATGATTGCTGCAAGTTTAGTGGTTTTCGAATAATTCTTTTAATTAGTTGAGTGGTCTTAAAATTTCCTTTATTCCAAGTTCAAAAATTGTTTCAGTTATTATTTTTTTCTTAATGCTATTTGTTCATAAATTAAGTTATAAGTATTCAGTAAGTTGGACCAAGTTAAGTAAGGCTCTATATGTCTTTACGCCTAAAAACGCTTACGACAGTCAGCACGGCTGCTAAGTCTGTACGCCTAAAGAATTTTACATAATTAAATTATTTGCTTCTAAAATATAGTTTGATAAAAATATTACAATTAAGCTAAGTAAACGATAATAAAATACAAAATTATTTCGAGCTTTCGAGAAGGGATGTTCTCTTTTTCAAGAATATAATTTAATCAAGAAACCAATTACATTCTTGAAAAAGAGAACATCATGTAGCTTAATTATAATATATTTTATCAAACTAAAGAATTTTACGCCTAAGTATTTTTACGCCTAACACCTATGTACTATGTACCACACCTATCATGTATGCCTAAAACTTTTACACCGAACTAACTTAACCTAGGTCTTTACAAATAATAGATTTTACGCCAAAGATACCAACGCCTAATGTATTTATGCCTAAATTTTCCAAAATAAAAGTTATGCGCAAAAATAGTCTCTAAAGACTCGACGTGCCCGCCCGAATTGAAATTCAAATATCATCGGAGAAGCAGAAATTATAAAGTATTAATTAATATTAAGATACTAGTAGCATAAGTCGATCAATTTATCCGTACGGGGGGGGGGGGATGTTACTATAAGCAGTGATCGGACACTTCGCTACTCGACACATCGCACCCAGACATTTCGTACCCGGGCATTTAACTATCAGGATATTTCGATACCTGATTTCGCTACAACTTTTAGTATATTATTCATTATTCATATTAATTAAGCAGGATCGTGGGGATGGTGGACAGTCAAATAAAACACAGTTTTTTATCGATCGACGTTTTGAGGTCTTTAACTTTTCCTTTTCATCAGCATCTGTAATGGAATGATACCGTACAAACTAGCAAATTAATTAGCAAAAAACTTTTTTATTAATTTATTTTTAATTATTTCTTTTATTTTTTATTTTATTTTTAATAAAATCAAGAATTTTCTTGAATATAGTAGCTAAACAAAACTATCAATTACAAAAATTTCCCATTGGAATATAAACACGCATTTTCTATTTATTTCTAAAATATTTTAAAATTTAATTCTGGAATTAGATTGATTGTGAAATGAATGATTAAACCAAAATGTTTATTGATAAAACAGTTATCGTTTTGTTTGAAGACAAAATTAGAATTAAACGTAAAAATTGACAAAATCAAATTTTAGCTTATAAAATAATTTAATTATTAATGTGTACTTTTAGATTTAAAATTTTTAAATATATTTTTATATTAAATGAATAATAGTAACATTTTATATAAATTGTTGTGCTATAAATAATAATGTTTTATATATCAAAGAGTTGGGTCGATAAACCGTAAAATGTGATTTTTTACGAGGTATAGTGACCTGGTAAAGAATAGGTTTACGCATTATTTGTTTCATTTAGGAAGGTAGCCTTTTCCATATTATCCATCTTACTTAGTTTATATCAAGCAATAATTTTAAATCTAACTTTACGTTTATACTGTTTAAAATTTTAACGTTGATACAGTGTTGCTAGAATAATATTAATTAAAATTATAGTCGTAATAATTTTAATCAACAGAATTAATTTTGTTCAGCGTTAATTTAAATAGTATATTCAAGAAAAGCAGAAACATCACATTAACCATGTTAAAGTAAAAGAAACTCGAAACCACCGCAATCTATTTTAAACCTTTGTTGTAGGTTGGATGGATGAAAGCCGATGATCAAACAATTTTGAGTCTACACACACGCGTAATCACACACAACCCTCGCATAACTGTAACGCATGATGATAATTTTCGTACGTGGCAACTGAGAATTCGGCAGCTAAGAGAATCGGATCGTGGATGCTATATGTGCCAGATCAACACCAATTCTATGAGAAAGCAGCTGGGATGTATTGATGTGCAAGGTAAGCATGAGATTTTTATTGTGGCAACTTTTTATTTGCTTATACAAAAATATGTTTATGGAAAGAAAATTGAAAATTTTTATGAATTCAACAAAGTAATAAAGAATATCCTAGGGATGTACCATTTAAAAGAAAATATACGAATAAAGGATTAATACATCAAGTTATAATAAATAAAATATAATATTAAATAAAATTTCAAGATTCTGATTTTTTCTGATATTTAATAACTATACTGAAAAATGATAATAATCACTTCAAATTAATAATAAATTAATAAAACTTCTTTAAAAAAATTACCAACAAAAAATTGCAATGCGTATTGGTAATTTGAGTATTTGAATAATAAAATAAAAATCTAAATAAACTGAAATAAAAATTTACGCAAATAATTTGCTTCAATTATGACCGCTTAGCTTTGTAGGCTGGTTCTTAGATGTCGGAGTTTCCGAGTTATCTGAGTTTTGCTTGTGTGATTCAAGAGTACCTTCTAAACCTAATTAAACCATATGATTGTATTTAAGTTTAACAAAATAAAAATAATTATCAAGTCAAATTAACATGTTAAATTAAACTTGAATAAAACCAGGGTGGGAAACTTTAACAGAAATCTCTCTGGTTCTCTTTAGTTGGGGATTGCGGCGATGGACGATGGAATAAAAAAGTATATTGCAAGAAATTTTGTTACCAAGACTTGGAATACAAATGATCCAAAAGTTAAACGACAACTCCAATTAAAACGGATAATAAATTTTGGGATGTGAAATACACAAAGTTTAAATAACAAATTCATATACAGTGGAGTCCCTAACTAAATTATGAATTATCAATTGTGATATTTTGGGATGTAGAGTGACCTTTAATTTTCTATTATGTTTATTTTTAAAAATTAAGAATGAGCAGTGTCGAGAAGATAAAGAGATCGTCCCATAAAAATAATACCAGTTGAGTATGATTTTACAAGCTTCGATAAAAAATTAAAATTTAAATAGAAATATCAAGAAAATATTTTGAAAGTTAGTTTGATTGTATTAATAAATAATTGATAATCAAGTATAAATAAATAATATTGAAATCAAACAATTGAATTTTGGTTTGAATAACATTTTTAAGATGATTTTTGAGATTTGGATACAATCTGAGATTATTATTAAATACGATAACACAGCAATATGTATATTCAAATAATCGCCACACTAACGTAATATGTGATTTCACTGTTTCAAGTAAATTTAGTATTAAATATTAGCTTTTTATATTTTTTATAATTACACAACATAATCGTAGTCGGACTAAAGGAAACGGTTACAAAGTCAAATATCCAATAATAGAAGTAGGTATACATGCACGATATTACGAGTAGTAATTAATTGTAAATATTGAACCATTGAAGTACTATGAATAAATACCAGTACACTGTTTTTCGTTGAAATCTTTTTAATTTGATTTTTATAATTTCATCTTTCAAACCAATTCTAAAACATCAGTTATTTTAAAACTTTGCTATTACAGAAACGTGGTATTTAGATATTGTATAAAATGAACGTGCTAAAATTATGAAACAGCGTGCAGTTTGTTCCAACAGCAAAATGTTTTTTTTATATAAATTAAATGTTGGTACTTTTTTATATAATTTTGAAAACTTTTAGCAATGTTACTAATGTGAGTTTTAATTATGTATTAACGCAATCTATATGCGAAAACATGTATCGTACAGGTTACGTATGTACAGTCTACAATAGTATCTGCTAATTAACTTGTTTATAAGCAAACAACATGCATTGCAAATTGCTATTATCATATTGCAAAATAGTAATTTAGTTTACAAAGGACTCTCGATTAACCAATTTTGTAATTAATATATTATTATGTAGGTACTAAATAGAAAAAAAAGTAATTTCAGGAAATGTATTTAACACTTACTGCCATGCGATCACATAGCAATTACAGATGCTTGGGCCTACAACGCCATGAGATTGCATAGTTACCACAGGCCAGAAATCTTAGGGAATGTGTAACTTGTAAACTATTTATAAAAAATTAATAAACATTTATTTAGCTGTATTTACTATATGAGTAGATATGCAGGAAATAGTATATTTATTACATCACAATTATTATTCTTTATATAATTTTTTATTGTAATGTCGTAATGTCAACCATCTCTAATGCCCAGTTTCTTCACTAAAATGATCCTATAGATATCCGATAGATAGGAAATAAGTATAGAGAAATATGACAGAACTACAATAAAACAACAATGCGTTCTGTCATGTTTATCTATACTTATTTCCTATCTATCGGATATCTATAGGATCATTTTAGTGAAGAAACTGGGCATAAATCAAATTATCTTAATAGTTCAATGCCCGATTTTTTTTTTACTCAAAAGGAGGTATTATTTTGGTTTCCTAATGTATGAGGGCACCTGGGGGCACGTGCCCCCCCCCTCCGCCCCGAAATGTAAAAAAAACAATTGTTTGTAATAATACAAATTCCCGGAAGGGGATCCGCCGAAAGTGTTACTTTTTACGAAAGGTTTTTATGAGTGCCCCCCCCCCCCCCCCCCGAAATGAAATTCTGGCTACGGGCCTGACATCCCGCTTTACCTGGCATTTGTTGATTGCCACATGGCGTTCGATTCTATTGAGACCTGGGCTATTTTAGAAGCACCAAACGGGGTAAGAATCGATTCAAGATACTCGAACCCCATAGGTTACATATATCAGAATGCTACACTTCGTGTAAAGATAAACGAAGATATGAATACCAGCAAGATACTGGTGAAGCGAGAAATTCGTCAAGGAGATAACAATATCGCCAAAGCCATTCACTCTGGGAAAGGAGGCTGTATTCAAAAAGCTTTCATGGGAAAATAGAGGTCTAAATGTCGATGGTACTTATTTGTGTCAGTTGCGCTTGCAGATGACATACTACTCATAGGCACGAATGTGGATGAAATACAATATAATCTAAAGGAGTTGAGCGAAGCATCTCAACGCGTGGGTATGAAAATGGGCTGCTTTTGGAAGATTGGAATATATCTTAAAGAACACAGATGTCCCAATAAACTTAAAAAGAAATGTATATGACGCATGCATTCTACCTGTCACCACATACGGCCTAGAAACCATGGCGCTAACGTTAACAAATGCGAATCGATTAAGAGTCATGCAACAATCGATGGAAAGAGCTATGCTTAATATATTATTATTACTGAGGGACAGGATAAGACTGGTAGAAATCCGCAAAAAGAACTAAAGTCTCCGACGTGATGGGTAGAGTGGCCAAATTAAAATGGAACTGGGTGGGGCACGGGCAAAACTCGACTCTACAAGATGGCCATATAAGATTATACACTGGCGTCCAAGAGTGACTAAGAGAAGCGTAGGAAGACCCCAGAAAAGATGGTTAGACGACGTAGAGCTAGTGTCGGGACGAGAGTGGTTTCGGAGGGCGGCAGGTAGAGAAACAAGGAGAGAGTTGAGCGAAGCCTACATTCAGGAGTGGATGGTTACAGGCTAAGAAGAAGAAGAGAAGAAGAAGAGGTATCTTTAAGCGCAAAAATAATATTCTTTTAAATTGATAACGTTTTCATTCTTATCCATTTTAATGGGAAGCAGAAATTTAATTATAATAAAATTTGCTATGTTATTTCCCTATGATCGGGTGTAAATCGTTAAATCGGTAATATTACGAAGATGAATAGTCAATACAAATGCAAAATAAAATAAGTAAAAATAAATCAACTTTTAGTTTTTGATTTTAATTAAGACGTTTTAATTTTCTTTTACTAACCGTTACATTTTCAAATGCAGTTTGTAATAAGTTTTATATATTTTAATTGGAAAAGACAGGATTAATGAACAGAAAAAGTATAAAAAAGAGATAATTAAAAAAGCATTAGTTTCTTAAAAGAATTTGTAGCTATAGGAAAATACAAATTTGCAGTTATTAATTTAAAACTAAAAATTAATATAAAATTATTTTAAGTACATATTTGCAGATTTGTTTAATCTTGAAATTAAAGTCGAGATGTACTACCTATAATAGTTGTGGAAGCCATATTGAACCTTGTCAACATTTTAAATGTTTGCTTCTTAAATCATAACTTGAACTCTATAATACGTTTATGAAGAGTAAAAAATACTTTATGTTTGAGATATTATTCTCTTTCGAGAAACTAACTTTGTTCAGAACAGAATCATCCTATGGTGTCGCTAGTCCCGCGACAATATGTGTGGTGTTATCTACTAAGTTGGCTGTTTTGTTTTATTCATACTATCATAGTTGTCATGTATGTGATGTTGAACTTCGTTGTGTTTGTAATATTTTTCAGCAGTCTGGAC
Source organism: Cantharis rufa (assembly GCA_947369205.1). NCBI lineage: Eukaryota > Metazoa > Arthropoda > Insecta > Coleoptera > Cantharidae > Cantharis > Cantharis rufa. Next base: position 18,283,201 of record OX376304.1, on the reverse strand, counting down.
AATGCATTGTAATATAACCTTAGCCAAAGTTTAGAAACGATAAAATAGTTAAACGAAACAAATATATTATTAAAATAATGAAATAAAATTTCAAAAACCTTTTTGTTGACCGCAAAAACTAAAAATATGAAATTATACAAATACAAATACAAATTTGTAGCAGGACATCGGTAGTCAGGACCGTATTAGGAATCAATTATTATTATTTTAGTTTGGTGAGATAACAAACTTGTAAGTTTAGATATCCTTTAGTGGACATTTACTAACCTTCAAAATACATTTTTGTAGTATGACATTCGGCTAGTTTAGAGCACGTGGAACGTTTCATGATTGTTTGAAAAAAATGGTAAGTTTAATTTTATATTTTCATTGTCAGTAGGAGCCCGATGAGGTTAATTTCGTTGGGTAAAACCACGAATAAGTCCGAAACATGTCGTTGATTAAGGCGTTTTGAATTTATTATTTTTTTTCTTGCTATTTATTTTCATTCGTTATTGATTCCTAATACGGTCCTGACTCCCGATGTCCTGCTACGAATTTGTATTTTGAAATATATCTACTTTGTAGATTATAACGACCTCTATCTCAACTATTAATTTCTTATTTTTAAAAATATTATTGAAATTTAATTACTATATCTTCACAAATAAACTGCACATACTATATTTGTGTTTTTTTTATGTTCTCTCATTAGGAACTTAATATATAAATTTATTTTTAATGATATTTACCTACAAATCATATACAAACTACATACCTTTACATACACATTTTTTCAACAAGTCCTTGTTAAGTTGTGTTTACTACATTTCTTAGACGTCGATTATGTAGATAGAACCATTACCTTATTTTGTATATTTTATGTTCATTCATTAAAAATTCATTCATTCATTATATCATACATTAAAAAAACAGAGAACACCAAAATATAGATTTTATTAAATATCTTATTGTTGAAAAAAACACCTATTTTTGCCAATCCCTTATTTTTGTAGTCGTTAAACTTCGAATAATTTGAGATCGCTGTGCTTAAGAGCCAGTAAGTTGTAGAACTGGTTTTTAGATGTGCCTGTAACCCAGTTTTATTGTAATTGATAGCAATTGCTCAAGAGGACCGACGGACGCTTTTGTGTGCGGAAGGTACTTCCCATTTAAAATTATTCAAGTTTAATTGCAACAATGTTTTATGCTACATAATTTTTAAAATGAAATCCCGCAATAAGCTACACAATAATTTGATATAAAGCCATGATCCTCGCACAGGGAAAGTTTTTCAATGTTTTATCTCCTAATAAAGCTCAAAAAACAAATATTCTTTCATAAAAATTTAATAAGTAAACATTTTTTCAGATTTTAAGTATATTAGCAATAAAGCTCCAAATAGTAATAAAATTGTTAGATACCGTATGCTAATCTGACCTGGTCATTTAAATATAAATAGCCATGCTTTTAGAATTTACAATTTAAAAAAGGTTCTAAAGTTGGGTTACTAAAAATGTAAGCGTGTAACGCATACAAAGACAAATTAATATCAAAAAAAGTACTTTAGGATTAATTGGTTTTTAACTCTTTTACGCACTCGACACCATTTTCATTGTGCGTTACTTCATTTTGTAATTAATAACTTATGAACGATTTTAATTTAATTATTATTTTCTTTAAAACATTTATTCGTACAACGACGTTTAAGTAGATGTATTGGTTTGTTTCAAACTTGGTCGAGTATCGTAAATTATGTACCATCTGTTACTTTAATAAAGAAAATAAATTTTTAGAAATAAAATTTATTAACTTTATTAATTTGTAAAAACTTGCAAATTGCATGTTCTGAAAGTTTAATAACTTCGGAAATTTTGTAATTTAAATGTAGTACTATACAATAAAATGGAAATATTAAAGTTAACTGAGTGGTGCTATAGGTAATAAAGGTGATTAAAAACTGAGAACGATGTTATAAGTTTAATACCAGCGCTAATTGCTTTGAAACATTCAACTAATTCTTCTCATTTAATAAATTTTATTCAAAAGCTTTAAACTTTTGTGTAAGGACCTACAGTTTTCAATGGATTTTCAGCCTTAAATAATGCGGCACTTGTAATATTAAATTTTAATGAAATGATTATAATTTTATAATAATTTTAATAATTAATACACTTGAGAATTTTATAAACTAAATGTGTAATAAAATAAATTTATTTCAGCAAATCATAAAAAAATTTTATTTATTGAATTCATAACAATTTTAAAATTAACAGGTTAAATATATACAATAAAACACAAACTATTTGCATAAGCTTTCAACAATTTAATGTTTGTTGATATTGCCGCATGTTGTATTTAAAAGTTAAATTTTTATGTAAATAATTCGTTTTTTCTTGTAGCTATATAGGTGCTTAATAGTGAATATAAAATTTCAATTTAATGCATACAATAAAATTGCAATTAATATTCTGCATTATATAAAAGTAATATAGTAAATAATCCCAGCAGCGGTGTGACATAAAGGTTAATGGTCGCCCGATTAAGAAGCTGGAAACTACCGTTTTTAATTTTTATAATAAAATATTTTTTTAAAACTACCGTTTTATTTTCAATACTATTTCAACGGAAAACAACCATAGCTATAAAATTATATTTTTCTAGTAACTCATTTTAATTGAAACCAAATTAATCGTGTAGTGCATAATAGTGTATATATTTTTAAAATCATAATAATATGTAAATTATAGTATTATATTTTTTATTACAATTTATTTGTAGATCATTTATTAATAAATGAGTAAACAGTCTTTGGTAATGTGTGGATTATTTCTCGACTACTACCGCAGTCTCGTGACATATTTTCCATATTTGAAATGAATAAGAACTATAGCAATAATTGTAAAATAAAATTTGGTAATTTGAAATCAAATCAAAACATAACTGCTTCTTATAGGTAATTTTGTTATTAATAATTTATTTATGCTTTGCTTTTCTATTAGTCAAATAATTGTAGATTAGATTGCAGCTTTGAACAAATATTTTAAAACGATTTTTACCTATAAGACTTAAACCTCAATTTTTTATGTCAAATTTTACTAATAAAATAATTTTTAACCATATTTTGTTTTTGAGCTGTGATTTTATTGAACATTTTTTTAAATTGCAATTTTTATTATTATTCACGAAATTAGATAGACTAATTGAGTTTTTTTTTAGTTCAAAAATACTAAAACCATGATTTTAAAGTAAAAACTCTTCGAGCGAATCAGTAAAATAAACTGTTTTGAAAAATTGTTTCTTTCCAGCACTTCATTACTTCATTTATAATTCATTGATCTACCCCAATACCTTTAACATACATTTTTAAAGCTTTTTTTTGATTTTCTCGAATCTTCTCATGCTTTTATTACATTTTTATACAAAAAGTCAGTAGTTTTAGTACGATAAAGAAAATTGACATGTCTGAAGATTATAAAAAATATTTTAAAATGTTTTTTATAAAAATTGGCCTATCTTTACGACTTTACTGTGTATAGATACATTTTGATACATTTTGAAGTATAAACCCGTGGATATTTAATTCTCGAGAGTTTTAATGACACATTAAGTCACAGCTTGAAGTAATTAGATAGTTTGGCATCATCTCAAATGGAAACAGTAACTGTGCACATTATTTCGAGAAGTTCAAAAAGATTATTAAGATTTTCTTAATTATTTAAAAAATCTTTAATAATATTGAAAAATTTAAGTAACTAATCAAATAGTAGATAATATATTGATATGCAATTGTATAAAATGTTCTAAATTTTTCACTATCTGCATTCAAATAAAAAATAATAATTCTTCTTTAAATCTTCGCAGCTAACTTTAAAATTTAAATTATTTAGTATATTATAAATTTTAATATAAAATAGATATGATAACTTTTAAGTAAAACACCTGATCTGTTGTATCAAATTTTCTCTTACGATGATTTGAATTTTTATTACCATATAATATCCACCAGTTAAATTAATTATAATTTTCCAATCATCTAATTTTTAATTGTCGTCTAAATCTTCAATTATATTCAAAACCATTATAAAATTATAAAATATAAAATTCATAAAAAAATCATGCAAATCAAAATAATTAAACTAGTCGCACCATAAAAGGCATACATTTTTCGATAGTTGTCGACATCTTTTACACTCCTAACTTTCACATCCGTGAACCGATTTTCAATCTGTTTTTGCTGTTATTTTTTCTTGTAATTTTCTTCATACGTATTTTACTATCCCCGTATATAAATTTTTGTACAAACTCACTTGTATAATAAATTAATTATTTCCGACCATCTCTGATAAAAAATTTAACCTTTACCAGATCTTTCTTTGCATTTTATATACATTAACTAATTTTATTTTCAAAATTTCTATGAATTATTGGATATAACAAGATATAACGCAATAAATTTTATTGTTGAAACTATTTCCAATAAAATTGTTTAATTGTGTAAAATTAATTTAGTAAATTTAATTTTACTACATTACAGTTTAATGTTTTATTTATCAATTTTTTAGTAAGCTTAATAGAGACATCTTCTATAAAAATTCAAATAATAAAACTAACATTGTAATAGTATTGAATTACAACACATTCAAGATTTTTTGTTAATAGTTTCTATAATAAAATATATTTGTTTAGTATTTAATCGAGAATATTTATTTTAAATGCTTACTTTATATAAAGCAGAACTATTTATTTAAATTTAAACAAATAGTAACTTATATCGTCTTGTAGTCTAGTATAAAATCTGTTTAGTATTTATAAAAATATAATTAATTATATTGACTTACAGTTTGAATAAATTCAATTGCATTTGCAAATTTGAACATTATATTACAAATACATTTAAAAAATTAATAATCATTTCATAATAATATTATGTCATCGGTTGATGTTAGTTTCTACATTTTCTGTTAATTGAGTTCTAGTAAACAAAGGTGTAAAGATCGGATAACCAGATTAATTCAAAATACTCACATTTGACCCGAAAGGTTTCCACAAACAATACAGCGAGAAAACAACTAGTTCTATTTAATACAGGAAACGTTAAATACATATATTCTACATTATCTACTAATGCATAAATTCAATGTTTAAGTTCATTACTTACCTAATATAATCATATACAGTATACCTAATTATCATTATTAATATAAAACAATGCTGTTCCATTTGCATTATTATACTGCTGACCAATATTCATTTTGTGAATTTTTAAAGGACCACAAAGATTGAATCTCCTATTTCGATTGAATGTTCTTAGTTGAAGAAAATTAAAGAGAGTAGGACAGTTCCTAAATTTTGATTTAAACAATTTACCCGGAAAAACTAAACAAACAAAAATAGCATTTTCGTGGATTTTTTCCTGGGGTTTTTCTTTATACGTAGTAGAGGAAACTGCGTTTCAACATTTTTCTACACAAACTCCAAAATTATTCATTACGCTCCGGCAAGTTGCTTTAAAATTGCCTTTATTTTTTGTCGGATATTATCTTTTAACTTCAGTAGTATTCTCGTAGAAGCAGAATGTATTTATTATGTCGATGATTAAGTGCATTAACTGATAAAACAATGGTCTCTGTTTCAAGCCCGGGTGTAGCAAGAACGTTATTTTAACCGTCCTCTCTCGGCAGGCAATGGAGAACCACCGAGATAATTTACGTTTGAAACCGGTTCAAAAATGTGGGTTGTTGCGTTACCGTGTATGATAGATCCAGGATTAATAATGCAGATTTATGGCTCCTAAGGCATCCCTGTAAAAAAATCATAAAAATCAAATCAAGGCTAAAAGAATGGTATACCATGTTACCTTTGCTGAATAATATTCTACCCGGGAAAACTAATGGAAAACCCTGTCAAGTGGTATTTAATGTATAAGAATTTGCTTAATTCTATTCAATCTATTGTTATTCTAATGATTGTTAAAAAAGCGCTGCAATAAAGTCCTAGGCACACTTAAGTTCTTCCTGGCTTCATTCATCGTAAAGCCGCTTTTATCAAATTTCTTTATCAAGTTATTTTGGTAACGTGGACGCTTTGAGCTTGATTTATTCTGTGCAAAGCAAAACGTTCTTGATATTCACACTACACAATAGCTTCGAATTATTGTTTTGATAAAAAAGGTACCGAAAAAGTACGCCACGATTGGCTAGAACATTTTCAAGAATTCAGCTTACGTTTAACATCTTGTATATGCTATACAAAACTAAACTTAGTAATGATTCCAAAAAACGTTTTAAACATGAAATCAAACACATGGATAGAAACTTCAAACAACAAACACTGCAAATACAATTTAAAAAACTTGACAAGAAAAATTTATTGTTTGAGAAATGGAAATATGAGAATGTTTCAGATCCATAACAATAAAATTGAATAAATATATTCAATTTTTTAATTTAATTTTATTAATAAACAAATGCCTACATAAAAAACCACATTTTTCAAACATCGTCAATATTTACATTGAATGCTTGTTTATTGCTTCAATAATTCAAAATGTCAATGATTGGGTAATCAATACAGGATTTTATTTCAAGGAATGAAATACAACCTTTAATGAACATAACATTTTCCTAATTTTGTTCTACCGGGTGAACGACCTCACACCCGATCATAGGGAAATAACTTGGAAAATTGAATTTTTTCGAATTCCTCCTTTCTATATTATACAAAAAAAGAATAAAAAATATTTAAATTTTAAAAGGTTTTTTCTTCTCGTTTTAGTTAATAAATATATTCATATTGAGTATCTCGGTGAATTACATAATAAAACTAATACTTTTGTGATGCATTTTACGTGCGTACGGTAAGTGCACATACTACATACGTTTAGCATAAACCAATGAATTCATTCGATCACTTACCGCTCTAGTTACGTTAAGAATATAAAATCCTTGAGCGGCAACTATAACTAACTGTTTAAGAAAGAAAGAATATTAATTACTTTTTCTGGTATTCATGTAAGATTCAAATTTATCACTAGTTAAAAACATTCTATATTATTAAGAGCTTTAAATTTTATCTAAATTTAATTTGTTATCGTCAACATTATATAAATGTCACAGTATATTGTGTACTTCAAAGTAAGAATAATAAAACCAAAAGTTTTGCAAGATTTTTATTAAAAAACTTGTAAGAATTGCTTTCCTTTGTTGAAAAAGGTAAAGCTACAATTTTGCATTACGTAAATTCTTAACAAAAGCGATTACCTTTTTATAAACGATAATGGTTGCTCGGTCGATATACATACATAGGTACATAGTTCAAATTACGGAACAAACAGTTTTATTTGTACAAGGTGATTACTGTGTAACCCCGCCATCAAAACATTAAATACAAAAAATCGGAAACGAATGCTATATAATACAGTTAAAAGTATTATATTATATATACTGGTGCAGACAACATTATCTTTGCAATTACAACTGACAAAAGAATTCATAATTACTCAACTAGTGCAATATCAACGTTAACATGCTTTCGTACTTTAATTTTATTTGTAAGACACTCTTTTATTTGTAAACACTAAACCAACCTTCGATCTCTGTTATGGAAGATTCTTAGTTAACTTAAGTTTTAGCTGCTGTTTTCAATTTTAATGATTTTCTTTAGAGTTGAAGATGTATCGTATTGAGTTTAGTAATAATTTCAGTTTGATAAGATATAATAATTGTTATGATTAAAATAAATCAAAATCGGGTGCAGTACATTCTAGATTTAAAAACGGTAGTGTCGTGTTTTGGAACTGGTTATTCATTAAATTTTCAAATTTAATTTTAACACATGGCAACACTTAGATATGATATTTTTGTATTCATGGTAAGTCATTTTCGACAAATATATTTTAATATTCCACTATTGAATTTTACCTTTTTTAATATAGTTCGAATATTTTTTCTTCTTTCTTATATTTTATTTCTTAGTTATGCGCAACTGACGATTGAAAATAATCGTGAAATAGAGCCTTATTTTAATTATTAATTATTTAATATATAATTATTTCTCCAATATTATTAATAATTAATTATTTAAAAAAAATTTTTAATGTAATATGCATTCATTTTCTTTTTCAAATATTTTTAATATTTCGACCGTGACTCCCTCACAAGATGCTGACAAAATCTTCGAGGTACTAAAGGCAGCCTCTAGATATAAAGGGTTTTCCAATAAGGACTTGACAACTTTTGTTTTAAATATAACGCAAACCATTTGAGATATCTCGAAAATTTTATTATTGGCTTGAAGTACAATCAAAACATTTATGTATGGAATTTAACTTCGTTCATATGTCCACCACGGGCACGTTTGCAGCGGTCGTTTCGTTGAACCCAATTTTTGATGACTCGGTCACACATTTCGACGAAAACGGCCGCTCTCTGTCATTCAATATTGGCGCTCGGCCCCTCTAACAACGCCGGCTTGTTGGCATAGACCAATAATTTAATGTAGCCCCATAAAAAAAAGTCTAGAGGTGTTCAATCACACGATCTAGACGCCCAATCGACATTTACAGAACCCAATCTGAGAACGTACGTCGCTTCATATGATCGAGTGGCTTTAGTTCTTGTCTTAACTTGATCTTATAAGGGTGCAAACCAAGATCCTTTCACAAAATTTGTCAAAGTGTAGTCTGAGCTATGCCCAATTCTTCAGAACGCCATGGAATCGACTGTTTTGGTTCATTTGCGACGGATGCTTGAACGGCAGCAATATTCTCGGCACTTTGACCAACCCGTTGTCTCGCTGGCACGGGAACATCCAGAATCGAATATTTAGACTTAAATTTGTTTCCTAGACTATGAATTGCTTGTCTATTGGGACGATAATTACCCAAAAATAAAATAAAAAGTTTAAATAAAAATGGAAATTAGCGCTCATGCAGTTGCAGTCACCGACTCGGATTTTTTGCAGAAAATTTCAATTATTTGTCGACGTTGTTCGTTCGTATACTTTACCATAATGAAAATGTTGTCTTTACTAAATGTTTTGACACTGATAGTTTGGTTATTGGTTTAAGGGTGCGTTCACAATTAAAGTTGTCAAGTCCTTATTGGAAAACCCTTTATAATTTTTGTATTATAAAGTGAAAGTAAAATGCAATATATTATAAGTATATTATTCAAAATATAATTACCAATAAAATTTATAATTAAAAATATTTAATCACAAATAAATTTCCAATCAACATAAATACTTGAAGTATTATATTTAATTTTTTTTTAACTTATAAAACTTTAATAAATGTTCAATACATAAAATGATTCAAACAAGGAAAATTAAAAACTTAAGTTTACACAGATGCGAATGCTTAATTCTCGCAATTCAACGAGAAAGTGTCATCAGTGCAATGAGTTCCCATCACACTGATGGCATTTCCCCGCTGAATTGCGATTGAGAGTCTTTCTTTGAACCAAGAGCCTTCTTTGGGATTCCCAGTGGCTTCGATTATCTTCTGGCTGATGTCTTTGATGAAAGACCGCGCACTGGGACCTTGAGGGCCAAGGGTCTCTATCGCGATAGGAATGAATAAGTAATAGTTTGACAAAACGCAGTATTTCATTCTTTTTCTGGCTTCGGCCTTTTCGGCCGCAGCACCAGGGCAGATGGCAGTGCAGGGTAAATACGATGGAGCTTCTGTGTCGACAATTGTTATGCCCCATATTAAGCATTGTATTTATTTATGATATGTGTACAGAATTAACCCTAAAGGTATACTATATTGTAATGTTTTCCATTATGTTCGAAATTCTCCAACAAAGCTCATCCAGAAAAACAAACGCAATTCCTATAATACACTCGACTAACTCCAAATTTAAAATTAAATCATAAATTCAAATTATAGCCATTCTTTTTCATAAATCAAAATTCAGAATTCACAAAATTTAATGTAATTAAATTTGTCAAAAATATTCAAACTTGTTTATTTTACTTTCTACCATCGTTAATGGTTAACCAACGTTAATTTATATCCACAGTTTGAATTCAATAATAATAAAATTTTATCAACTTTTCTTTACGACGGATTTCCTTGAATCTAATTTTAATTTACAAATTTTACGAAATAATAAATCTTAATTTGCCAATATTCGAACTCTTATTGTGACTAATTTTTCAAATCTTCAACTATTTATCAATAATCCAAAATCTTTCTATCCAAAATATAATTCAACTTTTAATCTTATCAGTTAAATCCAATTCGTCAAAATATGGGTCAATTCTCAAATTTATAATAAAATCGCTTATTTAAACTCAAATGGATTTATTCTTAAATGCAAATTTCTAATCAAAATTTCTAGAGACAAAGCTTTTTTTGCCGCTTTGGGCGGTTATCTTGGCATTATACTAATTGGCGAGAAAACCAGCAAATACAAAATTATTTACCATAAAGAAAATATTAATTTCACAAAACAAAAATTCAATGAAAAATTCTGGAATATCACAATTAAATACTTATCTTATATAAGTAATGTATTTAGTATAATCTTCCTATCAAGCTCTTCTTACCAAAGCTCAACAGGGTTAAGATCTGGTGATTTTGGGGGCTAGATCATGTTCATTACCTACAGTGCAATTAGTGACCCTTTTTTAATAATCATGGCGAAGTCATCGACTGTGCTTAGGGTCGTTATCCTATAACAGAGCAACAGTCAATTATTTTGCAACCAAATGGAAAGGATGTTCAATCAGAAACTTTTATAGTCTTCCTTTTTCATAATATCGGCTATTTTTATTAAATCTTAGTTCACAATCTTATAGTTCAACTATGGAACAAATGGAACTTTTTAAAGTCACAGAGAAGTGCCATTCCTTCAGAAGTATTTAGTTTTACAAAGATGCAAAAAGTTTAACTTTGAGTCATCTCTCCGCAGCTTTTTCTCCTTTTCTAATGCCTAATAGCAGTGTTGTAAAGCCTACTTAAAAAATTTTTTTGTTTTGACGTAGTGAAAGATTTTTAAACCCACACAAGCTTCAAAACCAATTATTTCAAGAATACTGGCACTATTTGTGACTGACTACGCTTAGGGGTGTCTACTTTATTTTAAATATCAAGTTTATAAATAGTGCTTGCTGATAGATAAATATAGAGGATTAACAGATTCAGAAATTCGTCCAAACGTTAACAGAAACCGATTAAATCTAGTATCTCACACAACAGTAGAGAAACGTTTTAGCACTTTGTTTTACATTTTTATTGGTGTAAAAATGTAGAGGTTAAAACAAAACTGTTCTTGATTAGAGCTATAGTAATAATTTTTTAATTTGGGTTAATTAAGATATAAAATATTGTTTAAAGGAAACTATTGTAGGTATTTGGATTATAGGGTAAACGACACAGTAATTAGCTGCTTAAGAATTTTTACGCTTTAAAAATTTGTATTTGGTTAATTTGAGCAAATATGCAAACACATAAAATATGACGTACTATCTAAAGTTGCTAGTTTATGGTAGTTAACTTAATTTGAAAATATGAATGCGAAACTGCTGTAAAATATTTTAACGTCAAACACACATTTATACCGTTGTTATTGGCCACTTTCAATAATAATAATTGGGCGATGGCCGCGTACATACATAATAATACATATTATATAATTCATCATGGTAATTATAATGCGCTATTATTTATATATAAATACAAGCATTTTTGCATTTGTTTATAAATACAATGCTGCGGAGCAGAATCAGCACGCAGTTGCGACTAAGACAATATATTGTTAGATGAGGGATGAAATGGAAAGCCAGATTAAAATCATAACCAATAATGTTACAAGACGAATATCCTGTTCAAGTCATTCATATACAAAAGAAACCTTTCGCCGCTTCCGATATTTGATTTAATTTAAATTTTATAGTTGCTTTAACTATTTTCTTCCATTCCTCTTCTTGACCACTTATTCCAGCTTCTTTTATAATCAGTATGTTTTTAGAGTTTGCTTTCCCCATTTTTCTTTGACTAAAATTGAAAATTTTTAAATTAAAAATTTAAAAAATTCAAGTAAGAAAACTGTAATTCTTATATTGTATTTTGTTTATGTCAGTTTTAAGAAATTTTTATCTACCCAAAGCCTTAGTTTCCTTGTCCTTTGCTTAAAAATTATAAATTCTCGGACTTTTCCTCAAACCACTTCTACAGTTTTAATTTCTCAGACTTTTCCGTGTATTCTAAACAAGTGGAAGCAAAGTGCACAGATAAATTAATAGTTTCATCTTTTCTTACTGATTGCGCAACTCATTCGGTTCCACCAACCTTCTTGTTTCATCAAAACCTACTTCATTTTAAAAATTCGGAAAACTAACAGGTACATGTCGCTGCCCCCCCTCCAAATCGAATTTTTTATTAAAATTGGTGTCAAACGCTTGAGTTTCGTTAGAGCCTCAATGAGCTTCCGTTCCCGTTGTTTGAGCTTCAACGGGCGCGGAGTTATTTGCTAAAATTTTTGGGGGGGTCTGTGGACATGATGGCTCCCCCCAAGTGGAATTTTTGGCTGAAATTGGTGTCAAGCGTCAGAGCTTCGTTTGAGCTTCAAGGAGCTTTCATTTTCGTCGTTTGAGCCTCAACCGTCGCGGAGCTATTCGCAAATCTTTGGGGGGGGGATGTAGACACGTTGGCACCCCCCAAGTCGAATTTTGAGATCTAAAATTAGAATTAGAACAAGATTAAAAACATAGTAACTGTACCCGCACCGAACTGGAGTCGCGCCGAACTGAACTTGCGCCGAATCCGGCCTGCACCAATCGGAACTCGCGCCGAACTGTACTTGCGCCGAATAGTACTCGCGCCGAATCGGGTCTGCGCCGAAATGGCTGCGCCAAAGTGTACCCGACCCATATTTATTTTTGAAATTTCTTTGCATTTAAAAAATCTGGCTTTACTTTTAATAATTTGTTATTTCAAATAAAAGATTAATTTTAAATTAAAATTAATTCAAATCAATAAATCAAAAAAAAATTGTTTACGAAATTAAAATTAAAGGTTTTCACGCGCAACTTGCTCGGAGGTGCACAAAATTTAAAACACCAATAACTTTGAAAAAAATAACATTATAATGATGAATATAGAAGCTCATTGAAGCTCAAAGGAAGCTCTATCGATTGGCATCAAAATTACTCAAAAATGTTGAAAAGTACAGAAAATAGAAAAACATGTTCACGGCCCCCCCCCAAAAAAAGATTTGCGAATAGCTCCACGACGGTTGAGGCTCAAACGACGAAAATGAAAGCTCATTGAAGCTCAAACGAAGCTCTGACGTTTGACACCAATTTCAGCCAAAAATTCCACTTTGGTGGGGGGCATCATGTCCACAGCCCCCCCCCCCCAAAGTTTTTGCGAATAACTCCGCGACTGTTGAAGCTCAAACGACGGGAACGGAAGCTCATTGAGGCTCCAACGAAGCTCAAACGTTTGACACCAATTTTAATAAAAAAAATCGATTTGAGGGGGGGGGCAGCGACATGTACCTAAAACTAACCTTAGTTCATCATTAGGAAGCTATTTATTCATAATATATAGATTTTCCAAAATTTCTTTGAATTTCCTAGAGTTTCTTAAGAAACTCCTAAGGTTTTTTTAAATTTTTCCACAATTCAAAGATTTCCCTTCAATTGTAAACCAGATTTTCTCAGTTCCATCCCAACTTATTTAAATTAAGAAAAAAGTAATCTAATGATGCTATTTATAGGTATACCAAAGCGCACGATTTACAAAAGAAGCTGACGCTCAACCCCGTCATTATAAAAAGCTATGTTGATACACAATAAAGAAATGTATTCTTTTTATGCGCTAACCTAGATATATTGCAATATCGCATTAAGTCGACAGCGGTAGCTTAACTTTATTTTTTAAATAAGTATTGTGGAAGAAGTATCAATCTTCTGATAGTTCTTAAAATCAAAAATCTAGTATTTTACATTATGCAAAATTTTGATAGTTCAATAATTGTTAATAGTCCAGAATTTAAGGGGAAGCTAAACCTCCCTTGCCTCCTCTGATGAGCCACCGCTGATAATAATTGGATGAAGATATCCTATCAATTTTCAATATTTTGCATTTATTGTATTTTAGAGTTCTTTAGGTGATCCTACCTTAGTGTTATATCGTAGTTTCTATCCTTACTATCTATAGTTCAAGACTTAACTTTCATATTTATAAACTCTGATGCTCTGATGTGTCGTGTTAATATGAACTTGCTATTTTTTATAAATTTTATTATTAGTTACTGCAGTTTTACTATGCGGGGGTATAATTATAAAAAGTTTAATAACGTAATTTGAGTTTAAGCTTATTGTATATTGTATTACAATGTCGGTATTAAGGACAAAATAAAATATTAAGCACAGCTATAATATGATAAAGTTTACCAGTTACAGACGGTCTCATTAAAATTTAATTATGAATAAGAACTAATGTTTTAAAATATTTAGTTAAAATTATATAACATCATTAGAAATTCGAAACTATTTAACAACTAAAAATTTGTATTCAGAAAAATAAAAATAATAATTTCTAATTCAATTCCAAAATATATAAGGCAAACAGAGTTCAGTTGCGAACATCTATCGAAAGATAGATATTATTCTAACAGTACATTTTCTAAGGAATAGCATGAGGCTATTACAGAAGCAGCGCATTTAGATCACAACATACATGCAGATGGTCTAGCAACTACATGGACCGCAATGTTTTATTGTACTACCAACGCGGCATTTTCAAGATTACTTCAAAAAGATTTCTTATTTTAGGTACGGATTAACCTGCGACTGACAAAGCGTGGACCGATATCTCCGTATTTGCCATCCCAGATAACTTTAAGTAAAAATTTCTGTATTTTAATTTCAAAACGGTAGCCATGACATTTTCACCATGTGTATACTATCAACCAAAAATCGATTTATTGCTTTAGAAGGTTCCCGAGGGTGTTATCTCCAAAGAATCAACATACCAACACAAATGCAACGTATAGTGCTTGAAATTCAAGGAAGATATTTGACTGATTTTCAATTCTATATGGTACAACTTAACCTCCTGGTTTTTACTTTATGCTGATATAAAAAATATTTGTATTAATTCATTAACTTAGGTTTTCTTTGAAAATCAAAATGAAAGTTTTTATTAGATCGCCATTTAGTTTACTAACATCATGTTACAACATCATGTAACATAGAAGGTTCTACGCGCTATAAAACGTAAAAACGATTGATCAGATATTATCTGATTTACTATTTTCGGCAATAGCTATTTTAGTGGTTATTAATGAAAAGGCCATTTAAGACTGTAATGTAGAATGTTAAGCTCAAAAGTAAATGATGGTGACTTTTTCTAAGGTATATCTATTTCTAACGAAACTAAAAGTGAATGCAAAAATTCATCTGAATTGTATATTTTATTGAAATTTCTTGTCCAGTATCATAATACTAATATTATTTCTGTTTAAAATGACTGAAATATGGGTATTTTTATTAAATTTGGATGCTGTTGTTATATTTCTTTGTAAGCTATCATAATATCAAATTTAAATAATAATTATTTACCGGATTTATACATAATATTTTATTAATTATATGAACACATTTGTCGATTTAATCAGTTCCAATGATAAACTACACATTCCATATCTCTCCAATTTCATTAGCAGAATGACATGGTTAATATAGTCAAAGCCTTAGATGAATTGTTATGCATTGCCAGGAGACCTGGATGACTTCAAGAAAAGCAGTATTTTAAGAACTACTCCACAAAAATTGCTTCAGGATTATGTACTAGCTCTTCACTTTATAAACTCAATTTGAAAAATGATTGGTATCTATTTAGCCATTTAATCTAATCAGTTACTCCGCAGAAAAGCTTTGTTGTGTTTCGTTCCTCAAAAACTTTAAGAATGGACTACACGATATACTAAGAACAGTGAATTTATTATTAGTAGATTATAAACTAAGGCGTAAAATAGCTATTATATAATATAGTATGTCACGAGACAGTAGCCGAATTTTATAAATTTATTTAGTTAGGGTTAAGTATAGTTCTTTTTATTGAAAGTAGAGTTAGATACATTAAAATTGAAATTATATGTAAAGCTGGACTTATTGAAGATTGGAGAAGTTTATAAAAACTATTGTGAGTCTCTTTGTAATATGTTTTACTTTTTACCTTTAGTTTGTACTGTTTAATATAATGCATTGTAATTGTACTGTAGACCTCTGCTGTAAAAAAATTGATGGTTTTCTTTAGTCAATTTTAACTTCTCTGTAATATTTGATGTCTTTAAATTTTTCAGAGTAATATAAACGCATTATTACCTTTCTCGGAATTATATTTATTATATTACAGTTAAAACTATATTGATCTAAATTTTACCATGAACTTAATTCCTTGCCTCCGGTATGTTTAAATGTAGCTGGTTAAGATTCAAATAAAATTTACGAATTTCTAATCTACCACCTTCGA
This sequence comes from Cantharis rufa, assembly GCA_947369205.1. NCBI lineage: Eukaryota > Metazoa > Arthropoda > Insecta > Coleoptera > Cantharidae > Cantharis > Cantharis rufa. The sequence goes on along the minus strand of OX376304.1, from coordinate 18,266,727 downwards.
TTTATCTTGCTTGAACTAAATTTTCTTATAGAAGTTTAAATAAAATGTTTTATAGTTGCAATCCCAACCTATTCGTGTATCAGTTATATCCTTTCTAAAATTCACGATTATAAACTATAATGAGTAAACTAAGAAATGAAATTTTGTACCCTATTTATGTGCCTACAGTTATAACATAATAAATTACATATGTGTATGACGGATCTGAATTTTAGTTAAACTAAATTGAGTTTGAAATAATTCGTTTACCATAAACAAAGAAAATAAAATAGGAAATAAAATATTATGTAAAGTATGAAATTATAAAGTAAATTAAATGACGTCTGTAGAGACGTGGACAGAATTACAGAATCATGCATGCCCTGGGAGGTGATGGCTTCATGTTAACAAACAACTTAACTACACACCACTATCTTACCCTCACTAAATACACACATAAATTAAAGCTAGGATTCCTTCTGAGTAAACAAGTTTTATTTTAATTAACATACATACATATATTTAAAATTAAATTGTTTAAAATTAACATTCGTGTTTTAAGTCGTAGAAATTTTCATCTTTTTATTTGATTTTTAAGTACATACCTATTTTATATTTCAGCGAAGTAAATATTTAATTTTCCAGATTATAATTAAAATTCTTTTCATTATCACGAATTTTATTCGTGTATTGATAGAAGCACTAAATTGACTACGGGAATGTTTATAATTAATTAAATTTTTTAATTGTGTATTCAAATTTTAATACTTATATTTCTATTAACATTTCTGTCTAGATAATAGAAGTTTATAATTGATATCATTAATTACCACTGCTAATTCAATATCTGAGTTAAACTCGTTTAATGCTAAACAATAACGATTAATTTTTTTTCATAAATATACTATGTGATTCTTTGATTACACAGTTCTTTTCGTAAAAAACGTGTCATGGCAAATTAACAGTAGTTAATAAATGTAAGTACAAAAAATATTAGAATATTCGGATAACATGGTCATAATATCAAGAACAAAAAACAAAATAATAGAAATGTTTACAAAAATTGAGGGCAAAATAAAAATCAAATACATGCGTTGAGAAAAAAACATAAATGTTTACATACATAAAGCAATAAGATTGGTGATTGAATGGAAACCAGATAAGGAAAGAAGCAGAGAAAAGCCAAAGACGGTATGATAAAATGGAGTAATGAACGATTTAAATGAGATGGAAGTCCAGCATTGGAGAACATAGTGCACAAATAGAAATACCTAGGGACTAATTGCAAACAGAGCAAAATTACACGAAAAAAGCAGCAACCGAAGAGTATTCCACCTCATGAAATGGATTATGAGGATTTTAAAGAAGTGGTAATATTCCGATAGGATTGAAAACCTATATTTAATTGATTGATTGACTGATATAATTAATAGCAAATTTCTTAATCGGAGTTTAACATTTTCAATTTTTTCGTGCCAACTTTGCAGTTGTACATGCAGTACATTGCCAGAATCTGATATGACATCAAACAGCATAATTTGGTTTTTCTGCAGTCCGAAGTTTTCGCACATGTTAACAATGAATAATGCTTTATTTTTAATTTGTTGATAATATATTAGATTACTATAGAACCATGGCAATCTTCGCATTTTGTGTAGTATGAAATGATTGCGACTTATGGTTGAATTGGTTGAAAAATCTAATATACAGTAATTGTCACGGAAGTTCAAGTCTCGTCATAATTTATTCATAACAATAGTTTTCAATTATGACGAGACTTGAAGTTCCATGACGACTACTATATAAACTTAACGTTAAACTGCCGTGCTGAAATATTGCTATTATCAATAATTATTATTAAGTAATCATGTTATTAGTAAATTCAGAAACGATTTAGGTACCTAAATCTTTATTAATTAAACTCAGTATGAAGTGTCTCTATGGTTACAAAATACTAAATTTGACAATTTCATCATGTTAATTATAATAATTAATTAATATCGACTCACTGGCCTAGGCGATAGCTTTATAGTACGACTAGTAATCAAACCAATTCGATACAGAAAAAAAATGTAATACCAAATAGAAAAGGTTTTGTTTGGTGACTTTTGCAGGTATCGATGATATTGCCATTTTAATGTCAATTTATAATAAACTCTTTTGATTCTTCTAAAAAGCAGTTTGGCCAATTTTCGAGATGACGGAATGTAAAGAAAGAATCGCACACAATTGTTTAAACTTTTAAATTTTATTCAAAATGGATACGTTACAGTCTTAAGCTCCTAAACACCACTAATGCCAAAATGGGCAGCTTAATTGAAATTTAATTGAAGAGAAAAGGCCAAACGGTCATTTTATAACCCCCTGAAATGCTGTACTAATATTTAGAATTACACGCCAGTTTATTATTACTTCTTTAAGTTTTTAAGTTTAAAAAATGATAAAATAAAAAATTACAATAAACTCGAATAGCAATTATTGAATTTAGATTAATAAAGAACCGAATATACACAGATTTATGAAAAATAATTCATTCCAGTAAACAATAAACAATTAGTGCAACTATAAAAACAGCATTACATTGCAACTAAATAATTATATATAGTGAGTTATCATTATCACCTTAATTCTTGAACCATCAAGTGCAAAATAGATTTCATTCGAAATTTTGGTTAGTGCCTAAGTTATGACTTTTTTCATTTTAGATTTTTATATTTTATATTTTAGATATTACCATAATTTTAAATATAGGTACACTTGATAATTTTTTCAGTATTATAATACGTAATATAATTTTTATTCGTAGTTTTTTTTTTGATAAGTACTTATTTATTAATTAATTATTTCTTTAATTATTTATTTATAATATAAGAATTAATTGTCGTTTAGTCAGTAGTCAGTACATCAGTACAGATGTCGGAAACCTATGACCCGCGGGTCAGCAACTGACCCATTTGATAATTTCAAGTTACCTACATGAATTCCACAAATAAAGTATAAGATATAAAATTAAATTAGAATTGAGATTATTTCAAGATGTGTAGATTGAAAATCATCTTAAAGAGGTTGCTTAGAGGTTGGTAAATATGGAAGACCATACACTAGTAAAAATCAAGTATAAAATTCCACCACTTTGATTTTGGTATATGGAATCGTGTAAATTTAAGACACTGTTTGGTGTAAAAACAAAGAATTTCTACCAAAAACTATAGGTGTAAGTTATATCGTTGTCACTTGTCAGCAGTGTTATTGTATAGATGCAGAAAACTAACAACTTTATGGCGTCTTCAGTCGTGGGAAGAATGCTAGATAAACAAATAAAAAATGGATCGGTGCGCGGTGGTGTTGATAGTTTTTATGGTAAAATATTTTATCAATACACGATGCTAAATTTTACCAAATTCGTATGTGGTAAAATTTTCACCAAAGAGCGGTGGCCTCAAATAGACACCAAACGGGGTCTATTTGAGGCCAAATTTTTACTAGTGTATTAAATTTCCGTTCCAAGAACAGTTTATTGCAACTTGCCTTTCCCATATGTAAGAAATAGATTTTTTTCCAAGAGAAACTAACGAAAACTTACCTCTTTGCTAAACCATCTTAGCTTTAAAAAAATTAATCATTTACGTACCGCATACTGTAAAAAATACTTGGTGAAGTTGTGCTAAAACTTGATTCCGTAATATATGTATTTGATTGAATACATACGCCGTTGAATGGTTTGAACCTTAAATGGTTAAATAAGATTAAAGTTAATACATTTGCAATTGATGTAATGTTCAAGATCCTTAAAATTACCGATATTACCAGCTCTACTGTAAACCTTGTTTGTTGATTACAAAAATAAAATTATTTTGCAGATTCATAATTACACTATTATGCTCTAACAGCAGACGGAGTAAGTTATTTACTTTTTGATAATGATGACGTTATAGTGGTCCTTACAAAGGGCCTACAAAAAGAACATGCATTTTAACATAAATAAAAATTTAATGGAAGATATATTAATCCATTCGTTTATCAAATTTTTGTAAAAACGGTATGTGTTTTCCCCAAGAGATTAAAATTAGATCATAATCATTATGAGGTATGACAATTAAGTAATGAGACTGATTTTATTGCCGCGCTTGTGGTAAACCTGCAACCTTAAAATTTCCTTCCCCTTCCCCGGCATACTTCTCCTTTCCCCTGATATATTAAACATCTCTCTAGCTAGTTTAGTTCGCCTACTGTGTTGTGTTGAGTAGACGTGAGTTAGTGGTGCTCGTCACGAAAATGGAGAAACGAAATCTAGAGCAACGCGTCGCGATAAAGTTTTGCGCCAGATTGGGCGAAACAGCTTCGGAAACGTACGCTAAAATTATAAAAATGCATGATGATAGTGCTCTTGGTCGTACCCAGATGTTTCGATAACATGAAGAGTTTAAGGAGAGGCGTGAAAGCGTGGAAGGCGATGCGTGAAGCTTTGATTGGATTTTGACTTTTTTTTTGTTTTGATTTTTTTTCGAAAACAGGGTCAACAGAGTCAACAGGGTGCGCCCAGACATCGCTCGTAACTGAATCCTTTATCACGACAACGCGCCGTACCACACCGCCATCAGCATGCCCAGTATTTGGCCTCTAAAGGGATCGCCGTGTTGCAATAGGCGCCTTATTCGCCCGATATGTCACCCTATGACTTTTTTCTGTTCCCTAGAACAAAATAGGTGGTCAAGAAACCCATTCTGAGTCGATTACGGACATCCAAGCGGCTGTGACGAGGGTACTCGCGGACATTCCAGTCGAAGCGTTCCAGATATGTTACGAAGCGTGGAAAAAGCGCCGAAATCGTTGTATTGCTGCCCAAGGGGACTACTTTGAAGGGGATTGCAGAGATGTAGAATAATTTTTAAATATACGGTTTTTATGGAATCAGCCTCATTACTTAATTGTCACACCTCGTATGATCTGGGAAATAGTTATAAATTATTTGCATATTATATAATACGTAATAATTATGTTATTCTATGAAAGTTTATATTAGACCAAACTGTTATTATGCGTTTCTTAATGTAAGTAAAGATTTACTATTATTTAAATTATACCAAGGAGTTTCACACTTCGTATGTTTCTAATATGATGCAAATTTGTTTTCTACACATTATCTTAAACATACATACAACTTGTTCATGCATAACGACTATGCGTAAACATTGTTATATATTTATTGTAAATATAAAATTTGCAGTGAAAAATTAAAGATATAATATTGCAGTATTTTGTTAATAAATCGAGGATAATGGTAGCCTACCACAATTTAAAGCAATATAATATTTTTTAATGTCTGCCTTCAAATGGTCATAGCACCGAAACTATTGATGATTTATTGTAAATGGTTTAGTGCGTAAAGCATTTATACTTTTTTAACATTTTTTTAATTAATGTAATCCGTAATATAAAAACCATTGATTTGATTTAATTTTACACATTAATTAATAGTGCAAAATCTCAATTTCATTGAATAGAATAATATATAATATAATACGTGCAAAAGCCATACGCCATGCCCAGCAACACTGCATACTTAAAATGAGACAGTTTAAGCTAAAATAAATAAATATCTAAGAAACAAACATTATAATTACGCAGGTTCTATAATTATTGGTGCAAGCGGCATAGAAGTAGAATAACTCACTCATTTCTGTGAGCCGAGAGAAGGCACTGAAGGCCATACATTATATAAAATGATACTGTTAATAATATTGCTCCAAGACTTATAGAGCAATAGGTTTTTTTCTATTTTGCGTCTAAAATATAGTTGTTCCGAAACCCAATCGCGTATCGAAACGGACAATAATTCGAAACACAATTTTTTGTTTTATGAGGTTGGTAATTCAACGTCAGCGAAAATTTAAACTAATGATGTCACTATAAATAAAACTATAAACCTATAAATCGGTGCAAAATAATATTAATTGTTTCTAAAATAATTAAGAATAATAAAGGAAATTGTCAACTGAAGGAATAATTTTGTTTATTTAAAGTTTTATGCGATGTCCTAACCTGTAAATTTTTTGTTACCAACTATCACAAAAATACAAAAAAAATCAAATTTACTATTATTCTATCGCACTGCTCTTATCTCCACGCCACGCGGCTCATTTTCTAACTAGTTTCTTAATATACTATTTCGGAATTTTTTATTAATTTTCAAATGACTTGATGCCGAAATGATCAAAAAAGTTCTAGAATATAGGGATTTTGCACTACCGATGGTGACGCTAGTGTAACTTAAATATGTCTGCTATATCAAGTATACCTTAGTAGAATTTTAATTTGTTTATACTGGTTTATACAGAAATTTTTGGTTTATTGTTTATCTGTGTCTAGATTAATTTAAAAAACACTATAAACATACGTTAAAAGACACTTTGATGTACTTAAGTATACTTGATGGAGTAGTTACAATTGCTGTCGTATGGTGGCGTTTGGTTAATGTTTAATCCCAATAGTAACTAATATAATAATAAATAATAAATATAATAATAAAAGTAAATAATATCTATAAAAAATATAGTAAAGCTTAAGCTAACTTCTAACAAGCGTATTATACAACATGAGTACCGATTTCCGATCTGTAAACATGGTTCTCAATTAAGCGCTCTAGTGATGATCGTCCTAATGCGCCGATTAAACGAAAACCTGCAGTCAAATAATATATCCAAATCACAGAAAGTGGAGTTTCAAATCGCAATGGATTTACACTACAATCATATACGCCATGACTGAGTATAATGAATTATAATGAATTTATTAACATTTACAACATAATCGATCAATAAAGAAAGAAATGAAGTATGTCATTAATACAAAAATTTTGAATTATTTTATTTTATTGAAAAAAGAGCCAGATGGGAACTTTGAGAAACGCCGCACCGAAAGTATCAACAGAATATCTAAATAGATATTGTAAATTAGAAAATGTAATTACATTGCAAAGTGAATTGCCTTTCTCGGGTGACTCAACACGACAGAACGTTCCTTAATCCTTACACAAGACATTGACCTATTTTAAAACAACACCAAGTGAATTGTTACCTGTGGAATTACTATAGGTCGTCTACTTCTTCTGAGGCTTATCTTTCTTACAAACAAAACTTCTAAGTGAAGTTCTAAGCTTCATGGTTTACCAGACAAGAAGTACAATAACTATTTGTGCGACAAGTAATGAAATGCGACATTATTTTGTTCAAGACGCAAGATTTTCTATCGAGGCATTAGCCGATATAAAATTTCTCTATATGTTTATTTGGATCGTTTTAGGCTTCCAGTTTAAGTTAGCAATATTATTTCCAAATTAAATACATTGTCGATTGCCAATGGAAAATCAGAATAGTACAGTGTAACAAAAATTAAAACGTTTGTTTAATTTTTAAGGGCTAAAATATATTTATAGTTAAAGTTAATGACAATAGAACAAGTAGTCTGTATTTCTTTAAAATAAGTCTTTATATCTTTTTCTTCTTATAGAAGAAGAAAAAGAAGACTGTATATTTATTTTTACATCACTTTTTTTTTACACTGTATTTACATTAACACTTACTAATTCGAACTATAATTGATTTCCACCGCAGACCATTCTGCTCTTGATACTTAAATGCATATTTCTAGAAATTTCTATAAACTTTTAGAAAGATCTAGACCGCAAGTCAGCACTATAGTTCTTAGATTTTGCAACTAACAAGGTTAGCATATTATATACTAGCTGGAAAGCATCTAGACCCAATTGGTTGGAAACTCGATTGATGTGCAACGATGTGGTTTAATATATTTTTCGGTTGGAAAAAAAATTCTACCAATCAGAGTGTTTCCTTTTCTCCAAAAAAAAGACACGCTGGAGCAGCAGCAGCGTGCTGGGATTTTATGTATTAAGATGAGCCTTAATGAATGATGACTTTTTATTATTGTTTCGTAAGAGTAGTAAAGCGTAACCAATTGTTCGAACAACTAATCCATATTATGTGAATTATAATTTATTCTTGCTGTTTTCGGGTAGTTTTTGTCCATTATATCTTATAATCCACCCCAAAGAAGCGCTAGTATAAGTCTCAGATTTTTTGATTATCTGAACCTTCGAAAACTTTTTAAAATTTTTTTTTGTAATTTTATTACTATAATATATCTTTTTATGTATTGATTGTGGTTGAGCAATTCCTGTTTCTTCAAGCTAATAAAAACAGGTGGCTACATTACACCTTGATGAAAATTTTTTCTAAATTTTCAGAAATCTCAATTATTTCAATATTGGCGTCTCCTCGATTCTTACAGGTTAAATGTGAAAAACTCATATTCACTAAAAACATCGTCCAGCTTTGATAACTTAATTAAGTAGCTCTGCAGAACCTCAAAATAATCTAGTTTATTACCACAAACATTACGAATTTCGCAGTTATTCGAATACCTGCACCACTTTTTGAAACACTATAGACTGTCAGCCCGCAGTACCAAAATGCCCTTTACAATCGGAACACATGCATGATAGACAAGTAGTGGATTCGAGCGAATTTCTATCCACATCTAATAGTAATGAATTACAGCACAAATAATATCTAACACAGCTTACACGGGAACAAGTCAATACCGTATTACTGCTAGTAATTTTACCCTTGAACTGTACACAATTTTAAATAAATAATTCCGAATAGGAAAATCAAACTAAGGTACATAGTATACCTTCCAACTACATCGAACGTATGCACATAAGCTCAGAACAAACCTCACAGATTCCACATAAATGAAGATCTGCGTTATAAACTGAACTACCATAAGTACAAAAATCACTAATGAATCTTGCATTAAATTGTTTACCTCTCAATATTTATAGTATGCAATAGAAAGACTGACAAAACCAAAAATCACCATTTCAAAGTAGAAATGAAAAACATTGAGTGGCGAGAAAACCTTATATTATAATATAAATGCATCTATTCAAAAACAAATTTTTATACTCTTTTCTGTTTTTAAGAAAATCTATGATGTTGGAAATAATACTGCAAACACTCTGTATACAAAGCAATGCATATTTTATAAGGGAAATATGAGCGTTCAACGATTATTAATTAGGATAGAAAATACTTCACACAGTTGCTAAGTGTATAAATTGTATTTAGTTCCTAGTAGCTAGATTTTCAACGCTTTTTTATATCAACGGCAATAAATTTGCGTTGCCAAAATGCACAACGTGAGTAAATAGAGTTGAAAATCACACTTCGATTTTTTTATACAGTCTATAAATAACTTTGGCTATAACTCTTTCCTTATCGATTGAATGACGATTGCAATTTAACTTCATTTTCGAAGACCGTAAATCATTTTATATAGTTTACATCATAGAAGTAGGGTTGGTATTGAAAAAAGTATAAAAGAATTTCCATATTTTACAGATATGACAAGTTTTGTTCAAGGAGAAAAATCTAGAAAAAAGCTCTCTTTAACATTCAGCTATTCTCACCAAAATCGCAGTTTCTTGTGATGGAATCAGGTGTAAAGTACCTAATATAAACCACTCGCACTTCGTGTATATCTGAAAGGGTAATATGGGTTTCTGCCAGGGGAATGTGTAATGTAATAGCAGCTGCACGTGCTGTTACAGCTCTCGTCATCTTGGGACTTCGTCCTTTGCAACCACGACCCCTATCATTCATATACAGCGTAAAACTGTCAACAATCCTGTTTGTAGGATCCGGAAAATATTCCAATTTCCACACATGCCATTTAACTCACAGATACGACACTCCGTATAAGATATGGACACTTTGTGCTACTGGCCTCTAACCGACAATTCCTTTAACCAATTTGCTTATCAAGTGAGAACATCTGGAGTTTAAATCCTGCTCTCGAGTGCAATATTTGAAATTTATAGTCAACATCTCTAGTAGTAAATCAACTGTTTTGATTAGAATATATTTGCACATAAAATATTTTTTAATTAAACAATGATTTAACTCATCCACTGAACAATAATTTACTGTTATGATTAGCTGTAGAAGTTACTTCCAGTTGCATGACTACGTAAAACGTTATTAAACATTACGATTTAATATATCAAATTTACAGCAGCATAACTTATTTATCAAAAGTTTATCAAGTTTAGTTTAAAAAGTTTATCATAAAAAATTTTAGTATAAAACTTATAATTGAATTTAATCCATTTTGTACTGATCGATAGATTAAATTCACTAATTTTTTATTTTGTATAATCTTGAGTGTGATTTTAGGCTAAAAATAACATTGTTGTTTAAAAGACTTGCAAGTTTAATGATCCTATAATATTATTGCTTTATTAAACTAAGAATGGTTTACTGTAGTTTTAATCATTTTAGTAGAAAAGTAAAAGTATATTTATACTCGTACAATATACTTAACTGCATTGACCTTCTATTAGTAACTTGTAAGTTTATATTTTATTACGTAAACAAACACCTGTAGACAGTTTCCACAACAATATGTTCTGTATAATAAACGCTTTACTTCGGCAAAGTCAATTACTTCCCAGTGATGCACAAATTAATCGTAGTAGTTCTACCATCAAATTTGACAAGAATCTACTATTTAAATTAAGAAAGGTGAATATAGTAGAACTAGACTGATGTGCAACTCGATTGGTTTGAAACTCGATTGATGTACAACTAGATTGATTGGTACTCGACTGAAGTGTAACTTATTACAGGGAGATAGAGAGATACAGTTTTTTATCAGTTGGGGATTTGTTTTTCGGTTAGTAAAAAAATTAAAATCAAAGTGTTTTCTTGGGTTGGTAAAATGTTATCGAGAGAGTGAAGTACAAAATTCTAAGGTATATGTTAAATCTAAAGAAGAATACCTAATAACTGTACCTAAAGTAGCAAGTATCGGTAATAATGTTAAGAACCAATAGTCTCTTTCCATTGATTAACTTCAAAAAGCAAAACTACCGTTCAGATAACAACATCAAGTTATATCGATGTCATTTTTTGGGAATTATCGGTCACCGACGTCATAGTAGCATTAAATGACGTTATTGTATAATCAATTCAAAACATTACTATTATAAGGATATTTAACGTCATAACAAGATAAGTTTTGCTTTTAGAAATTATTGTTATTGAAAAATTTTAAAATTAATGGGGGAATAAGCGAAAACTAGAGTTTTTCTTATAAATTTTCAACAATTATTAGGAACTTTATTGTTTATTTGGTTTATTAATTTTTAAACTGTAAATATTAAGAACTGAAATCTCTTTTTGCTGTTTTTGGAGCTGGCTTCCACATAAATTTTCAAGAAATTGGAAAGAAAAAGTCGAGAGGTAAGCACGGGTGAGATATGCAGTACACTCAGCAAGAAATGTCTTGGAAATTTTGGTAAAAGTGGATGAGATATGAGAGATTTAGGAAAATACATATTATATAGAGAATAAAATGTCGGATAATGTTGGGAGGTTTCTTTTTAAAATTAGATACTAAGTACAATTTTTTTATTCGTAATTTACTGCTTCGAAAAAGCCACTCGAAAAACTTTCGTTGTTTAAGTGCATTTCTTTTGGAATCTGGGATTAATTTCTTCGTTATTTTGATATAATTGTTACAGCTGCAGTTAAACTTGGTTTAATCTTTTAAAAAATGTGTCTCCAATAAAAAATATAATGTTTTGTTTTGCCAATAATATGTAACCAAATATTGATGTGATTATGACATGACTTGGTGCCTAAGCAACTACTTAATTTATCTGTTTACTCGGTAACCATTTTTTCAAGTTTCATATTAATATTTCAAAACAATGTCGAATTTGTGGTATTTATAAATTAATAAAAAAATTGAGTTGAGCTTTTTATCAAAAAGGAGTTTTAGATTAAATTTTACCAAAGGGGAAACCAAAAAGTAGAAAGTACCAGTAGTTCTGCAACCATCATTGTTATTAACAGAATTTTGTTTATTTTTAAATTTAAGAGTTTCGTAAGCTCTTTTATGCATAATTACACAATATGAAGTAATTAGTTTACTAGTTCATGTATTTTTTGCCAAATTAGCGGGTTTTATGTTCTTGTGTTCAAAAGTTTAAATATGTATTTTTTCTCTATATTAATATTTGATACTTGTTTTTAATTGTTTGCAACTTTTTAGATATTTTAACATATTTCTGAGATTGAACTTTAGGTTTCCAATATGAAAAAGGTCCGAACTCTGGGATGGCCACTCCATAACATTAATCTTTAAGGTAATTGTTGACAATTTTCTGCTTCGGAATAAATTCTTCATCAATTAGACGTTTACCTTCTGGTATAATTACTTCCTTTAAAAGATTTAAGTATACCGCAGCATTTACTCTTTTTTCCAACACTGCAATTTTCCTACCCCTGCTGACCCCTGCTGAAAATTCCTTTTCTAATAATTTTAGTGTCGGTTTAGTACACTTATATGAATATACTTCTACAGTTTCCTCCAAACGTACATCCTACTATGGCTGTAATTCAGATGAATCATAGATTCGTCGGATTTTATCCCAATAATGGTAGGGTTTTAAAACATGATTTGATTAGAACTTCATGCTTTGTTTAATATTAATTTTGCTAATAAAGGGTACTCTACGAGCAATTCGACCATTTTTACCTACTTCGCGAAGACGACGTCTTACAGTTTCTGTCGATATTTGATTTTTAGTGTAACTTTCAAGCTTTGCACGAATACGTGGAGCGGACATATAAAGATCTGAAGACGAGAGTGTTTGTATTTGAATATCTTCCCGTTTATTTGTGATTCTTGACCGTTCTTATATCTTAATTGCCATTACTCTATGTACTTTCGGTTTTAAATGCTTTTATAACTTTTATACAACTACTAAGCTTTTATACTTTAAGTTTCGATAATCCTATAATAATGAATGTTAACATTAATTTAGCAAAATAATTTAAAATTAATTACCTTTAATGAAAGGCTAGAATTTCCTTGAATGTTACATAATAATTTCTATAAACTCTACATGCACTTGTGCTGGTAACAAAAGACTAATATGAATTAACCTACTTTTGTGAGTAACTGCACTTTTTACCGCGAGTACTGCATTTCTAAATTAAAATGTTTACCAATATTAAAACTTCAATACAGCAAACCAATTAAACTAATAAGCATTAATTATAAATTTTTGAGCTTTCAGCGAAGGTTGTTGCTTTCTTCAGAAAATGTATTTATAATTAGTTTAATTAGCTTGATGTATTGAAGTTTTAATATTATTAATTTTTATAAGTTAAGAATTTCTATAATTATTAAATAAAATGTTTATCTTAATTCAAAAATAAATGAAGTTTAATTAATCGTGTGTACGAAAACGGAAAACATATTTACGTAAAAATTCTACAAAATTTAAATTTTCAGATATTTCGTTATTATTGGAAACCTTTTTTTAAACTCGAGCTAATCGGTTATTTCAGCACATAAGAAATTTCTTGTGTCTTCTTGTATTAGCTATAATCCTGCAGATTATATCGAAGAAGTTGATGCTTTTAACTCGACGACTTTGTTAAAAATATGTAACAAAATTTAAATGGTTTTACAATGGCTTTAACTAGCCGTTTACCTGAGGTAAAGTCTCTACTATCCAAAATAAACTGAACTCATTTCCTAACGTATAATAGAATGTGTCGGACATGTGCAAGGTTAAAATAAATATCAAAACATGAAACTGAAGCCTGCAAACATATCATATTACTTTTTATAATATTACAATGAAAATTTCTTAGCTATATAGGTGCATATTATTGCACCTGGGGCATATACCCAGCTAAAAATTTATAATAATAAAAATATATTTTGTTTTACAATTTCTAGAATTTCCTCAACTTTTTCAATGACTTTTTCAACGACCAGAGTGTACTGCATATTTGATATCGAAATTTCCAGAACGAAAACGCTCGAGCAAAAAACGTTTTGCTCCTGTTTTCGATAAATCAACTGGACCGTAAACAGCACAAATTTTCTCACGAGCCTGCGCTAGAGATAGCCAAGAGTCTAAGCATCAATCGCGAAACAATTGCTAACCATTTGAAAAATTCTGAATTCAAAAATAAACTCGGTATTTGAGTGCCGCATGATTTTCTGCATAAAAATTTGCTCGGCTAAGTTTCCATCTGCGAATCGTTGCTAAAGCGTAATGAAATCGAACCATTTTTGAAGCGAATGGTTACTGAAGGTGAAAAATGGATTACATACGACAACGTTGTGCATAAAAGATCGTGGTCAAAGCGAGGTGAAGCTTTCCAGACGGCGGCAAAGCCCGGACTCACCAATCGTAAGGTGATGTTGCCTGTTTGGTGAGATTGGAGAGGTATTCTCTATTATGAGCTGTGGTATACTCCTTTACCAGCTGGTCAAACAATTGATTCTGCAATTGAATGCAAATTTTAATACCGTTCTTTACTTTATCTATAGGTACTACCTATAATCTAACAAAACAAATACCAAACTTTTTACCAAATTTAAAATAAAACTGTAGTTTACACAAAAAGAATGATTATTATCTTCAGAAAACGCAAAAGTAAACAGATGCCGCCATGTTATTACTGAGTAGTAGGTAACAGTAGGAAAATTACGCGAGTGTATTGACATACATGTCTGATGCGTTTTGTGCTTGTGACGTCATCACCTGTTTTCGATCACGTGAATTTTTCAAATAAATTCTAATATTTCATAAATTATTTGTGAGCTAACAATACAGAATTTTGAAAAATTACTGGAATATTCTGATTATAGATATATTGAACTATCAATAAATGCGATTTTGAATTGAATTTGAATTTTATGCAAATTGTCCATTGTTTATAATCTCGGAATAATCTCTCTTTAAATTTTAAATTATTTATATTTATTTGAAATAAGGCGACAAGACTATTGTCGGATAAGTGAGAGTCGCATAATAGGGTTTCTACTGTACTTAGGAGTCAAATTGCATTGGCTTTTACATGCAACCAAAGATATTCGTTCCTTACTCAGTACACCTTTACAATACATTACTCGAGTAATTTTTGTAAATAAGAAAAATCTTTTATAAGGATTCTTTTTATAAGGACAATTCAAAGTTGCAAATATAAATATAAATAAAAATATATTTTTCAACTCGAAAAATCACAACTTTCTGTGAACTTCAAATTATTATAATGTAAAATTTCAATTTCAATGAATAGGTATTTTTATTGAAATTTCATAATTTCTTTCGTTAACTTGGTGCATAATAATATGCTAATATGTTTTATTTAGCATTTATTTCACTAATTAACTCAGCATTTTTCTGTTTTGTTTAGATAGTAACTTTTATTGTTGACGTATACAATTTGATTATTAAAGATATTGTTAAAATTAATAATTAAGTTGCTGTTTTTATATCACTTGACTTCTGCATGTATGTACTACATGTATTTTAAATAAAAATTTTTTTACCAGTCTTGTAAAAATAAGTACCGCTTCCACATGTTTTGTAGTTTTGATGAAATGTTCTTGTTTGTAATAAATTATTGTAGTTTTCCTTACAACTAAAGATGGGATTATATACATAGATAGAACCCCGAAAGTAATCAATTTTTTAGACTTACTTTCTTTAAAAAGGTGGTATCAATCAGAAATAATATTTTCGCCCCTGAAGATATTCAACAATGCATTGCTTCTTTAATTTAATTTTAGTTAACTAAACAATACATTGAGTTTTTTTGATGTGTGGAGTAAGTATGTTTAATAAAATAAAAATTTGCAAAACTCATACTAAGCATAACTTTATATTCAAATACAATTTTCTAATTATCTTATGTTTGTTGTTTTACCAAGCTGCTGCTGGCACTGAATACCTACGAGTATATCTTGCTGTAATAATTAGAATAATTATTATTCCCTGACAAACTGGTAAAGTTAAGTTTTAAAACAATTTTTTTTTTGCCAATTCAAATTATAAATTAAACAAAAAATTTATTTTGTAAACTGGTAGTCATACCAGCAGTATGATGTAAAGCCTGGGATACACTGTTGTGATTTTAAAACAGAGTGTAGATCTCGATAACTCGATTTTAAAGTTATATCCGACCGATATTCGAATTTGATGGAATATAATTATATAATATAAAGCCTTCAATACAACAAGCTAATTGAACTAATATAAATCAATATCAAAATAAATAAATAAATAAATTGTCTGAAAAAAGCAATAATCTTCGCTGAAAGCTCTAAAATAATATTGATTTTTATTAGTTTAATTACTCGTAGATTGTTGCATTACAGTTTTACTATTATTAATTTTTACAAGTTAAGAATTTACATTTATTTAAAAAAATATAATATAGTTAACAATGTAAATTGTATGTTTCAAAGACATTTTTGCCATATAAAAATTGCATTTTTATTAGACATTATTTGTTGAAAATTTCATTTTCTTCATTTCTCTTTATATATAATATATATATCTATTTCGTCGCACCTTTTTCTAGTTACAATCGCTTAAACAGACAAAGATATTGTTTTCTGTACCTCGAAAATGGTACAACAAAATTGAAAAATAAATAGGTATTATTTTTATATGTATCTATGTAAACTTTAATCTCTATAGTTTTGTTCATATGCATTTTTCTATTTTGACCAATGGTTTTTTTGTATTTTAGAGTCTGTTTCAAGTCACTGTAACTCGAAAACGGTGCGACAAAATAGAAAAATGTATATAAAGAAAAATGAGAACAATAAAATTTTCAATAAAAAATGTCGAATAAGTATTACTGTAAAATTGATTTTTTATATGTAATATTTAATTTACATTGTTAATAGAACAATAAATATTTTTTAGTAACTGTAAACACGTAGGCACCTAGAGCTTTTCTCTTTAGAGCAGGGGATTATTGATTGCGGTATAAAACATTATTGTTATAGCTAAAATTACACTAAAAAGTAAAAGGTGCTACATTAAGTTACAACATAATAAAAAGTAATATTAAAAGAATTATTACTTTCATCTTTACAACTGCTTAAAATACATTGATATTATTTATATTTCGTCGCTAAAGAATATTTATTATCAAATTTAATTTTTACGTATTTTCTATTATTTACAGTTTCCCCCGATATCGACGATACAGAAACAAGTGCAGATTTTTCAGTATCCGAAGGAGAAAATGTTACATTAGTTTGTAAAGCTACAGGTCATCCACAGCCTCGAATATTATGGCGAAGAGAGAATGGAGATAAGTTAATCCTTCATACTGGTACTCA
The DNA here is from genome assembly GCA_947369205.1 of Cantharis rufa. Classification (NCBI taxonomy): domain Eukaryota; kingdom Metazoa; phylum Arthropoda; class Insecta; order Coleoptera; family Cantharidae; genus Cantharis; species Cantharis rufa. Next base: position 18,249,498 of record OX376304.1, on the reverse strand, counting down.
TCAAACTGAAAAAGGTAGTTTTATGTTTAAACCTTACATAAGAATTCGATGTAATGTTTTTTGTAAATGTAAAAAAGTTTTTAACTAAATTACTTTTAACGAACACCCAAATTTAATTAAAATCATAAACTCCGTTAATTATACTCTTTAAATAGAAGTTAGTTTCAATGAAGGTAATTTTATTGAAATTTAAACAGGCCATGCTGTTGTATAAACACAATAAAAGTGTCACATTTGAAAATGAAACCAAAACATTGTTTATGGGAAGTATTTGTTTAACATTTAATACTTTCATTAAAGTTTCGCTTTCATTGTTTCATTTCAATTTGGGAAGTGCTTTTTTATCTCTACCGAGTGTTGCATAAAAGTAGATAGTGCACAAATTTAAATTTCATTATCATTATAAAGCACACGTACGTTTTAAACGTAGTATTGTATAGTATTAGATATAATGAAAACTAATTCTTCTTCAGCAGATTCCTTTAGTGGTTCACAGCTGCTGTTACTACGAGTCGACAGACATCAAATGGGTGCATATTTGTGTATCGCTAGTAATGATGTTCCACCAACTGTTAGCAAACGTATCGTGCTTAACGTTAATTGTAAGTTATCCAACTGCAACATTATTAAAAAAATAATTATTTTCCTTATAACAAATTATACGTCGATTTCATATCAAAAACCAGAGCATAAATTATTTTACTCAATCTAGAAAATGTATGAAAATTTTATGAAAATCGATTTAAATATTTTCTTTAATGCTATGACAGCGTCAGCAAGGTGATAAATTGAATTCAACATATGGTAATGTAAGATAATTTAGTTTACTCAAGTTTTCTTAGGTTTTAAAGTAATTAACTAACATTATCTTTGCATATTTTAAAGCTTTAATTAAAATAATATAAATAGAATACAAATTTAATAGTAACCTTACGAAAAAATTTTATTTGAATAAAACTTGATTGAATAATAATAATAAGATATAATCCTTCGAGAAAGTCCTAAATGTTGATTTTGTATTTACATATTTATAATATTATTACATTAATATTAAAATTAATTTGTACTTGGATTATTTTATCAGTTCCGCCAAAAATTCACATTCCAAAAGGATTAGTGGGAGCGCCTCTAAATTCAGATGCAAAGCTTAAATGTGAAGTAGAAGCTTTTCCTGTTTCTCACAATCGTTGGTTAAAAAACGGAGAAGATGTTCTTAAAAATGGGTATTATTTCAAAATTTAGTTATAAATTTAAATTAATTAAAAATTATTTTCAGATATCGCTATAAAATTCAAGAAAAACGAATTGGACTTAAAACTATAATGATAATCACAATATTCAACATATCACAGTATGATTATGGAATGTACAAATGCTTATCGACTAACTCATTTGGACAAAGCGATGAGACTCTTAGGCTTTATGGTAAAATTTATAATATTATTAATCTAGCGACTCTTTAATTGTTTTAATTTTAGAAATTAAAATTCCTACTACTACTACAACAACTGAAATAACTACAACAGTTTTTGCATCAGGTTAGTAAAAGATTTTTGAATTAATTTTTTTTGTCACTCCTTGCTTCTAAAGTTCTTAAATATACAATTTTATACGAGTATACTTATAAAATAATATAAATATATAAATTCTTATATATATTTACTTAAATATACAAATAATATAATCTTAAATATATGAGTTTCCTAGTAACTTGAAGAGTTAAAAACTGGAACTCTTAATTACCTATTATTTTTTTATTATAGTTTTTATTCAAATTTTGTATTTCATTTCGAATTGAAATTGAATTAAACACAGCGACTTGTCCAACTTAAACTTGAAATAATTTATATTTAAAAATTTCATTTTATTTATTAAAGAATTTACGTCAAATACATCGATGACAACGAGATTTTAAAAAATAAATGTGTTTTGCTTTCATTATTTAATTGGAATGAGAACGGAGCTTTAAACTTACAGCAATTACAAATATTTAACAAGTCGAATACTTAACGTAACAATTCTTTGTAGTAATTGAAGTAAGTTCAATTTTGGTAAGCATTATTGCAGTTTAAATAAATTAATAGTTTTTGGAATCACTTACTCTGATGACAATGAGGTGACTTTCTAGGCAAAGCCTTGTGGATACATTTAACAATTTTTGATTAAATTTGTTTAGCAGACTCAGTTATAGTGCTTTATCGCTATAAATTTCGTACTATTCAATAGTTTAGAGTCGAGGATATTCATTCCAGTATAAAATATTGCCTCACATTCACTGGAACTATTTTGGAATACTAAAAGTTTACAGGTGGCTAGTGTCTAAATATCCTTATAACTGGGGTAACATTGGACAAGAAGATAGTTTCAATTAATGAAAAAATAGAAATAAATTCTAATTCAAAAGGAATTTAAAGTAAAATGTATGGTATTTAGTATGTACTTGTAATATATGATTATTTAACAACACTAAGCAAAACGTCAAATTCTATTGTTTTAAGATTTGTTTTTAGTTTTGATAAATATCATAAAGAAACAACCATGATAACTAAGAAGATGGTTGTAATACCACTTACTAGGTGAATTGTGGCGAGAACTATGAAGCTTTCAATGTATTCACTTAATATATATAATATAATATTAAACTTGTACTTGAAATTTAAATAAATTTAAACAATTTATACTTTTAAGTTTGTGAAAACTACGGTATATTTCAAAAACCAATAACTAAATATACGAAATTTTCATTAAGCGAACGGCACCACGCGGGAAAATACTAAGTTAAGTTAATACGTATTGTTGGTATAGAATGTTCTGTTTATAAACAAAACGTTTGCATTGCTTTGGTGTTCTATTTGATGAATTATCATTTCACAGCAGTTTTACCATAAAATAACTCAGAATCACATTCAAAACAACAATAAGTGTATGTAACAGAGCCACCATGTTGTTGACATTTGGTAGCGCCACAAACGCCACTAACGTTAAGGTAAATCGCCAATTGAAAAACTTGTAAATGCAAAATATGTTAGAAATTATAACTTACAAAAATAAGAATTTCAAATAAATTGTGCGGCATTTAGTATGAACTTTTAAATTATAATATTTAACAAAACTATACAAAGCGTTAAAACAATACAATATTAATATTCTGTTTTGTGAAATATTAACAATATATTGGTTCTTTTAAACTGAGTAAAACAAGCCTAACCAAATGGAAATTTGATAACCAGTTATGGAGAGATACTTAAGTTGGAATTAAGCAAAATTTTTAATTTAATCTTTGGCATCCACTATGTGGACCATATGACATATTTTTACCTTCCAGTGAATTTATAATCGAGTTCATGAACCAAACTTTGGAAATATAACAGCCCTTAGCACTAGAAGCGCCGGAGGGGTCATCTTGACCTCTTTCAAAATCAATTGTTCTGAATCTTTTGATCTCTAGCCATTACATATGTTTATATTACCAAATTAATGAGTTCTATATTGTTATTGCTGAAAATATTTCGGTTTTATACAAACAATATTTTGTTGAAATGAAATAACAATGATATTTTACACAAATAGTTATAAAATATGAGTGTATTTTAAACGAGTTGCAAAAGTTGTCCAACAAGGAGCCAAATTTATTTATTTATTTATTTATTTACGGTTAGACCAATTTACATATATTTACAAATAATCAAAAGACTCTACATGGTGTAGAGGGTTCATGTTATCCCGAAGTGCTTAAATTCCACATAACATTATTTTTAAACACTCTATAAGAGCAATGGCATAAGTCAAAACTGTCAAAGTTGTTTAAGCTATTAACATGTCGGCTCATTCTTGTTAATGGACTGTTTAGGCCATAATTCGTCCTGTGATGATCAATGTGCAGTAATTCGTTACACCTGGTGTTGTGACTGGCAACTCGGAACTTAATTCGATCACGTAGAGCATTACAGTTGATCATTCCATTTAATAGGCGGTAAACAAAGCAAACGTCTGCAACCACTCTTCTATGTACTAATGATTTCGACTTGCAATGCTTCAGATTGTCATCATAGGAGAAGTCGTCACTTCTCAAACCACGTTTAAAATGATAATATTTTAGGAACTTACGTTCCACCCTATTCAACCTTGAGACGTGAACATCATAGTGTGGGGACCATACGCAAGACCCATATTCAAGTTTCGATCTAACATGAGAGACATAGAGCAATTTTACCGTTTTGGCCGAGAAGAACTTGCTATGTCGGCGAATAAATCCTAACGAGCGAAGGGCACTATGGCATATATTAGCAATATGACTTTTAAAAGTCAAACCGGAGACGAGACGAAAACCTAAATCGTTAATTTCCGTGACACGATTGAGTTCAACATTGTTTATTTTGTACCCTAACACGTCACAGTCATGTTTCTTATAGGTGATGAGCGAGCATTTGTTGAAATTAAGCCATAAATTGTTATCGGTACACCACTGGTGTATATTATCCAGGTCGGATTGCAACAGCCTACAGTCTTCTATGGATCCAATAGTTTTGAAGATTTTCAAGTCGTCGGCAAATAGCTGATATAAACTATTCTTTATGTAACTACCGATGTCGTTAATAAATAGCAGAAACAAGATGGGCCCGCAATGTGAACCTTGCGGAACGCCCGAGTAAACCAGTATGTCTTTCGAGAGAAAATTATGTATTCGAATATATTGAATTCTGTCACGAAGAAAACTACCTACCCATTTAACTACATTCTGTCCAAACCCCATTGAAGCAATCTTGGACAAAAGTGCCGAGTGGGAGACGCGATCAAACGCCTTAAAAAAATCCGTGTACACAGCGTCGACATGCTTGTGATCCTCTAACGATTCCAAAATGTGAGTCGTGAAGGACAAAAGATTGGTCGTCGTTGAGCGACCAGGAACAAACCCATGTTGATTTTCCACTAAACAATTTATACTAGCCTGCATTAGTTGAGCTGAGACTAACTTGTCAAGCATCTTGGGTATCATCGACTGTATCGAAGTACCTCTATAATTAGCAATATCACTACGATTGCCTTTTTTGTGTATGGGAGTAATATAACTTTTCCTCCAGAGACTCGGAAAACAACCACTGGCCAAAGATAATTGGAACATTATGAAGATTGGAGTTGACAATGAGTATTGACACCTTTTTATAAAATAAGATGCAATACCATCCGGACCACAATTCAAACTGTTAGGCAGTTCTGTAATTGCATTGAATACATACATCTTCCACCGTAACCTTCAGCAAATTTCCGTCGATGGTCGCATTAGCACCGTAACTGTGATTGGTGGCGTCATTACTAGAGTACACGTTATAAAACTGCTTCGCAAATAAATCTACACAATCTTGACCTGAGGAGCATACTTCATCACCTAGAAACATGCAAGCAGGATAACCTCTCACTTTCGAACAATCATCGATGTATCGCCAGAATGCTTGAGGGTTTGCAGCAATTCCCTCCTTAATCTTGTTGATATAATTTCGATGAAGAACTGCATTTAGTTTCTTAGCTCGATCACGAATTTCGCCAAATTTATGGTAGTAATGTAGACTACGAGTTTCCTTAAAAGCCTTGTGCACAATCTTCTTCTCAATGATTAGTTCAATCAACTCTTTCGAGAACCATGCTGGATACTTGGAGACCCCTATCTTTTTGCGTGGTACATGTGAATTGATTGTGGACCATATTACTTTGTAGAATTGATTAACAACTTCCTCGATATCATTAGAAGCCAATAACTCCGACCAGTTAATATCCAACAAACAGTTGTTGATTGGATTAAAATCGGCAGATTTATAGTCAAAGATGTAAGTGGCATACTCAAGACTAGATTGTGAAGAATCAACGCCCATAATACTAACAGTCTATGCATTATGATGTAGAGAAGTGTTTGACAATGATTCATCTGATAAAGTCACCGACACATTGTATTGTATTGTATTGTAGTATTGATAGCTATCTTTGGCTGCTATCTTTGGATGTCAAGATCAAAAAGTTAAAGTATAGAATTTCCACCCTATATCATCCACCTAATAGGCAGGACGGTGCATTTATGAAGTTTTTCGAGAATTTTATCGAACGCGAACAAGATTATAATGGTTGCAATATTATCGTGGGTGATTTCAACTTTGACTTGTTGAAGGATGTTTACTACTCAGATAGAATTAAGAAGTGTTTATACAGATCGGGACTTAAGCAGATTGTATTGGAGCCAACTAGGGTTACCGCAAGCAGTGCAACGTTGATCGATTATGTAATTACCAATGATCCAAAAATGAAGCACCATGTGAACAAATATGGCAAGATTAGTGACCATTCGATAATAACAATAAGCCTGTGCTCTCAGCAGCTTGGAGATGGGGTGGCTAAACGATGCAGGAGAAGATTTGTGAGGGATTATGATGCATCTATCTTTCAGTCGATGCTTATCGAAAGTAGAAGGGAGTACAATATGAAATGTGTTAACATTATGGCAAATGACTTGATTGCGGATTTGGTGAGTGCTTTTGACTTGTTGTGTTCTATTAAAGATGTTAGCATTCCAGAAAAATTTGTTAAAAATAAATGGATGAATGGAGATGTGCTAGACACTATCAGACTAAGAGATGAAAAATATAAAACAGCAGTAAGTCACAAGCTGATTGGAGTGAATACAAACAACTCAGAAATTTAGTAGTGAGCAAGATCAAGTTGGCAAAGGATGCATACTATGTTGATGTTATAGACAGTAATAAGCAGAACTCTTATTTGATGTGGAAGAACATAAAGCTTCTCCTACCCGAGCATAAGCGTGAGTCGCACGGTGGTGTTATGTTTGATGGAGTGCTGGTACGAGATGAGGGTTGCATAGCTAGAAGTTTCAATAGATTCTTTGTGGAAAGTATAAACAAGTTGGTTGCGGGTGTTGCGGGGTATCACAATCATGAGTTCGTGGTTGGTGGGGTCGACGAGGTGTGTGGATTTGATGCCTTCGAGTTGGTGGACGTTGGTTGCGTTGGAAGCATTCTTAAGAAATTGAAGAACACCGGTGATAGTGAGAATGGATTGTCAACAAGGATTATAAGAGATGCTTTTGAAGTGATTGGTGATCGTTTTGTAAATGTCATAAACTGTTCATTGTCACATGGAGTATTCCCTTCGGAGTGGAAGACATCCATTGTTGTGCCTGTACCAAAGGTGAACAAAACGGTTTTATACGGGGAATTCAGACCTATAAATACGGTGCTTGTTTGCGAGAAGTTGTTGGAAATGGTGGTTAAAGAGCAATTGATACAATACTGCGATGGGAACAACTTGCTGGTATCAAACCAGTCTGGTTTTAGAAGGGGTAATTCCTGTGACTTCCTATTGATTGACGTCTGTGATGAGTGGTTTAAGAGTTTGGACAATGGATTGTTGGTTCTGGCTGTGTTTCTTGACTTTAACAGAGCGTTCGAGACTGTTAATCGTAAATTATTGTTGAGAAAGCTAAAGAAGATGGCACCACACCACATCGGTGGTGTGGTGCTGAGATGGTTTGAATCGTATTTGACTGACAGACGTCAGAAAGTTAAATACCGAGAGGTTGTGTCTGAGGAAGAGGATGTTCTTCATGGAGTCCCCCAAGGTGCTGTGCTTGGCTCTTTTCTGTTTATAATGTATATTAACGATATGAAAAAATGTTTGAAGCACTGCGAAATTAGACTGTTTGCTGACGATACGATGGTTTTTGTGGTTGGAGATGATAAAGATTGTATGATGGAAATTATGAATGTTGGTCTGAAAAGTTTGAACATGTGGCTTTGCGACAATCAAATGTGCATTAATGTGAATAAATCAAAGTATATTGTTTTTTCGAACAGGATTGGTTCATGTGTTTCAGATTTTACTAGATTGGATATTGTTATAAATGATCATAATGAGTACTCCAGTGAAATTAAATATTTAGGCATTAAATTGGACCAGCATCTAAACTTTCACAGTCACGTTGAATACATTATGAGCAAGATGTCCAGGAAGGCTTATCTACTAAATAGAATAGGAAGGAATCTGTCCACTTGTACCAGACTGCTTCTTTATAAATCTATCGTCGCTCCACATCTGGAGTATTGCTCTACCATCTTGTTCTGGATGTCAGCTTATCGGTTTCAGGAGCTGCAGTTGATTCAGAATCGATGTATGAGAAGTATCCTTTCTTGCAACAGAAACACACCAATTAGGGTAATGTTATCAACGCTGAACCTGATGAATGTCAAGCAAAGGGTAATGTTTAGCGCTTTGGTTCTTATATTTAAAATTAAATTGAAGAGGGTTCCTGAATTCCTACAGCATCATGTGAAATTTGTCTCCGATGTTCATTGCCGTAATACCCGACAAAAGCGTGATTTCAGTGTCGTGTTGTCTCGTACTAATAGGATGAAAAAATCTGTTTTTTATGATGGACTACGAAGGTTTAATGACCTGGACGAAGAGTTGAAAAATTGCACCACAGTTTGTGGATTTAAGAGAGGACTACTGACATTAATTGCTAATGAACAATATCACTGACTGCTATGCTTTAAAAATAATTGTTGTATGGTTTTTCTAGAGTGTTGTTTTGTGTTTGTTGTTTTTTTTATGTATTATGTTTTGTAAGCTGAACTATATTTATATAAATAAATTTGATATTATTATTATTATATATTATTATTATTATATATTATTATTATTATATATTATTATTATTATATATAATATTTCCTTTATTTCGGATCTCACATATAGTGGTAATTAGCATAAGTTGGGGGATTTAGCTCCAACCATCTTATTCTTTACAGTGTGTTTCACCTAATTACATTATTTTTCGATACATTTTTCACATAAGCTAATTTTGAACAATTATTATAAAAGTTACTTAAATCTACTACTAAATAATTAGAATTTTAAATTGTTTAGTACATTTTTAATGTTGAGAATTTAAAAATTTTCTGACAATATGGCACGTTTCCAAAATAACAGCTTTTTGAATTTCTGGGTATAATTTTGAAGATAGATCTAACTTTAACAAATGGGTTTTAAACTTGGAAGATACCACACCAGTAGCCGATATCACTATCGGTATTATTACTATTTTATTGAGACCCCATACACTCATCATTTCCATTGCTAGTGCCTCGTACTTATGGATTTTTTCTCCTTCGGTGGTTATGATATTTTTAGACAGAGGCACAGCAACATCAATGATGACTGCATTTTGGTCTCGTTTTCGTATCAAGACAATGTCAGGCCTATTATGACTAATTGTTCGATCCGTTAATATAGTCCTGTCCCAATAGAGTAGAGAAAAATCGTCTTCAAGTACAGGGTCAGGTACGTAGTCATAATAGGGTCTAAAATTGTCAAGCAAGTTAAGTTTTTTACCAAGCTGCTGGTGTAATATCTTGCAAACTTGGTTGTGTCTTCGGAGATAGTCAGTAGGAGCCAAGAATGAGCATCCTCCTATAATATGCTCTATGGTTTCATTGGGGACACCACACTTTCGGCACCGATCTGCAACATCGAGATTCATTATGTGCTTCTTGTAATTGCTAGTGGCAATTACACCATCTTGAATCGCACACATGAATCCTTCAGTTTCAAAGTGTAGTAATCCCCGCTTCAACCATTCTACTGACATTTCTCTATCAATTCCTTCGGAGTCCAAAATTGTCGGATATTTACCGTGAAGCACCTTATTCTTCCAATTAATTTCTAATTCAAATTTTTCTTCACAATTAAGATTTTGATTTTTTAAATTCAAACCACTAAAATTTGTATCTAAACTTATAATTTCGCGAATTAAAGGAATGTTAATCGAATAAAAATAATCACGCAATAATTTAGTTATAGATTTACAAGAATTAAATAAATTTATTAAACCGCGTCCTCCTTTTTTTCTCTTAATATACAACCTTTCCACTGCAGATTTCGGATGTAAATATCTATATTTATATAAAATTTTTCTTGTTAAGGTGTCCAAGGCATTTAGATCTGTATTCGACCATTTTAGAACTCCGAAAGAATATGATAAGACTGGAACCGCCCAAGAGTTAATAGCCGAGATCATATTCCGAGACGTCAATTTACTTTTCATTAAAATTTTTAATTTTTGCATGTATTTTTGCCTAAAATCTTTTTTTAAAAGTGTATGGTCCAGAACAAAATTTTGCTGCATTCCCAAATATTTATACAACTGATGCGGTAATAGTTTGGGAATTTCGTTTAATACATCAAATTTAGAAATTGGTGTACCCCTATGAATGTCAATTTTTGCACACTTTTCAAATCCAAATTCCATGCAAATGTCAGTACTAAATAATTTTGTAGTTTTTATTAAGTTAAAAAGTTGATCTTCGTTCCTAGAATATAATTTTAAATCGTCCATGTAAAGCACATGAGTTATCTTGGAATTGTTTTCAAAATTTAAAGTAAATCCTGCTGCGGAATCATTCAATAATGTCGAAAGTGGATTCATTGCTAAACAAAACCAGAGTGGACTCAAGGAATCTCCTTGAAAAATGCCACGTCTAATTTTAATCGAGTCCAAACTGGTTCCATTATTTGTGATAAGAGTGTTCCACTTTGACATCATTGCAGATAAAAGTCTTACAATCTTCGGATCAATTTTGTAGATTTCTAGGATATCAAGAAGCCAATCGTGAGGAACAGAATCATAAGCCTTTTTATAATCTATATAACACATGTGCAAATTCCTTTTATTATTTTTAGCTAGCTTAGTTATGACCGAATCGACGATTAGCAGTTCCCGACAGCCTTGTGATCCTTTCACACAGCCTTTTTGTTCAATGTTCATAATCTCATTTGCTTTACAGTGGTTTTCTATTTTTGATGCTAAAATGGAAGTGAAAATTTTGTAAATGGTTGGTAAGCAGGTAATTGGTCTGTAGTTTTTCGGTTCTAAAGAGTCCCCAGTTTTAAAAAGCATATATGTAACACCTGTACATAAAAAGTCCGGTAGAACTGAAGGATCGTTCAATGCTTCGTTAAACCAGAAAAGTAAAGGCAAGTGAATAGATGAAAACCTTTTCAACCAAAAATTTTGAATGCCATCTAAACCCGGCGATTTCCAATTAGAAGAAAATTTTATGGCATCGGTTATATTTTCTAACGTTATAAATTCACTTTCTTGCCAAACCAATGCATTCGAACTATCCTTCAGTTTTTGTATCCAAAATGCTTCTTTATTATATTTATAATTTTGAGACCACAAGTTTGACCAAAAGTTTATCATACCTTCTTTTTTTGGGAAATTTTGAGTTTTAATTGTGGGTTCTAAATATCTAAAAAATTTAGTTGGATTTTCTATGTACAGTTTGTTTTCAAATTTTCTTTGTGTACATTTACTGTATCGTTTTAGTCTATGCGCGGTTACTTTTAATTTTTGTTTTAAATGATCTAAATTATCATTAAATCTGTTTTCAAAACTTGCTCCATATTTATTTAATCGATATTTTGTTAAAATTTGACATATTTTTCTAGGTGCCACATTGTCAGAATGGTTTTTAAACGCGGTTAAAATTCCAATATCTTTTCTTAAACTATTTATTTTTTTGTTAAGGCGAACTTTCCAAGCAGGTTCCTTAGGTGATTTATTTTTAGAAATGCTAGTAATTAAATTTTGATCATTTTTTTCTATAATTACTACTGCAGCGCAATATACTGCCAAATGAATGTAATATATAGAGGTATGGTTTTCTAAAAACAAGCCGATTAATTTGTCCAAAATTTCGAAAATAGATTTAATTTTATAAAAATTTGTAAAATTTAGATTTGGAATTTTGGGTCTAGCTAAAGGATTAGTATTGTCAAATAATTCAATTTTGGATAAAAACTCAATTTCTACCTGGTTGTAAAGTTCGTCATTAACTACTATTTCTTCTACTTGAATTTGGTCTGCTTCATTTGGTATCGGTTCCCCTTTAGTCACTGTCAATTCTTCAAAATGTTCTTGTTGATAAAGAGTATTACCTACATGTTTTCGAATTTCTGATAATTCAGATTCACTGAGATATTTTTTCTTAATAATGACATTTCTTCGATCAACGACATTTTGCTCTGTCAGATTTAAACTTGAGAATTTTTCGGATACTGCCAAATGAAACTTTCTTCGCCAACCTGGTAATGGACTTTCGTCACAATTGTTGATTTCATAAAATGTGCGCATTATTTCTTCGTTCATTTTTTTGGTCCATTTAATGCGCTTGCGAATCTTCCCTTGAGCGGTCCTCTCATTATTGATCATCAATGATCCAGAAGACAAGCTACTATTAATATTTTCAACTGGTAATGTTGGATTCGCCATTTCATTAGACAGTTCATGTGCAAGTAAATTAGTGGAATCTGCCAACACTAATTCACTACCCCGATTTATATTGCGCATCGGAATGTTTGCGCCAACATTTCTACTTGCGCTATTTTCCATTATATATGTTTAAACTGAATACCCATTTAATCAAAATAATTAATTATGATTAAAAAAGGATATTAATGAGGAAAATTTAATACGCGTCAAGTCTGACTTTGACAAATTATATATTATTATTATTATATATTATTATTATTATATATTATTATTATTATTATATATTATTATTATTATTGTCAATGTTGGTGAACACTAAATCCAGCAAAACACCTCGACTATTAGGTAATTTGTTTTGTTGAATAAGATTGTGTAAAGATAAGCAATCACTAATCATTTGTGTCTTAGGACACGTATTCTTGGTAGTTAGGGAATTGGTACCATCACTCGACCACAATGCCTTGGGAAGATTAAAGTCACCACAGATAACCAATCTTGAATGAGAAACATGATCTGTAATATTCTCTACAATCCTACAAAATTCTTCGTATGCGTCAGTATTGGAATCGGGAGGTAAATAAACCGCCCCCACAATTAAACTACCTATCTGCAAGAAAAGGGATTCGACAGATTTAGCCGTATCGATTTGAATGCACTTTAAGCTTTTGCGAACTGCTACTAAAACACCACCACCGGTGATTTTCTGGCTGGAGTCGATAGATCGATCGCAACGAAAGATATTAAAGTCAAAAATCTTCAATTCACTCGAAGCAATGTAATCATCAAGAAAGGTTTCTATAAGAATTATTATGTCGTAAAGACAGCAAATTAACATTGTTGCAAATTTCACTCAATTTGGTTCTAATACCACCACAATTGTGCATGTAAACATTTAGTGCAGAAGTGTAATTTCGATCGTTAGAGGATTCTGTAGATTCATTTGAGTTAGAGTTAACATTAGTCGCATTAGTTTCGGTAACCTTCTTTATCAATCAAAGCCAAATCAAAATAAAATAATTAATTTTGATGAACCACTCAATTTATTCGTATGGATAATAATTAAGAGTAAGAAAACAAGAATAGCAAATAGCACAATAAATTTTGTAATTTATACTTAATAACACTTAAAGAATTTTGTTCGTTTTATTGCTACTTGATTAGCATAAGATGATAGCTGACACATAGCTTGATACTTTACGTATAAAACATACCGAAAACTGTGTTTTTGTGAAACCACTTGGACTTTTAAAAATTGCTTCAGTTTCACTCAATAGATGAAAATAGGACCTTATCTTACTTACTTATAATTAATATTATCTTATAAGATCTTATAAAGACGCCAGTTTATATAAATGAAACTTAGAAGAAATAAAAAGAACCGCTTAATTGTGATAACACCGATAGAATAGAGAGAGATGAAAGAATATTAAGTTAATTGAAGTGATAGATCACACAAATAGAACTTGTTATGTCGACGTTTCGGAAAATTGATTTCTCCTTTCTTAAGGTAAATAAATTAAGATGTTAAGTTGCTTGATTTTATATACAAATGGAATGATAGAGAGCAGCGGTAATATCTCTGGTAACATTTAACGACATCAGATGAATAACAATTTAAATTGTAGAACATATAAATACAGAGAACAATTTGAACATTTTTTAAAACTTGCGAAAACATGTCATATAATCAGTGTAAGAAGCTATATATCAACCATGTTACCATTTGTTTCCAATCAAGCAACTTAACATCCAAATTTGTTTGTCTTGAGAATGGAGAAATAAATTCTCTGAAACGTCGGCATAACATGTTCTATTTGTTTGTATCATTATTTTTGGATGAAAATTGTGGTCTTACGAATAGAGAGAGGTTGAACTGTAATTCGAAATAAATCGAATTTTTGTTGGAAATTGCATTCAAATGTTCAACAGTTTGCCCAGACTTCAGAGCTAATTATTTTATATCCTAGTTTTCATTCAAAATGTAACTATAAAAAATCGTTAATTTAAAAAAAATTATTTGAAAGTACATTGCTGATTACTTTTAAGTTTTTAAGTTCTATTTTCAAATAAAGTTTAAAAAATTTTAAATAAAGCTGTTCGTTATTCAAAAGGAATACTATTGGACGAATCTGAAGAATAATATGGGAAAGAACTGAAAAATCAGAGTGCTCGCTAAACTTTTCAAAGAGAGACCGGAAGTGTAGTCGTAAGTATCACCAAGCGGTATTTGAAACACGAGACACAAAGGAAAAACTTAGATGCAAATCTGAAAAACAGAATATTAAGAGAAAAGCATAAATTGTATACTTGACCATAATTTAAAGTTTCAAAATAATTTATTAGTTTTATTTACACATATTTCGTGTGGTTAAATACATATTTATTTATCTCGGGTGCTACTTAAAACCAATTTAGTTTTTAAATATTAAATAGAAAAACAACATTCAAACGCTTTATTAAAATGTGAAAGTTATAAATAAAATATATTCATCTAATTATGATAACAAAGCAACACTTTATTATGATATTTTACGTTACACAACGTTGCACTTAGTGTAACTTGTTGCTTCATATTTTTAATTTCACTACTACATAGTTACGTAATGAAATTACATTACAGAACTAGTTATAATATTAATAGTTAAATATAATTAAATATAATTAGTTAAATAATTGTAATAATGAAAAACTGAAAATGTAAAATGTATTAAATTTAAATTGACCACATTCATAATTTTAAAAATTACAAGTCATAATGTTTGTGTCGATTCCAAATTATAATATGTTTATGCTTATATCATTTTACTTACATTAGTAATGCTGCTTGGTAAGTTATCTGTATCTGTATTAAACATTTTGTAGTTGAAATTAAATATTTTAAAGACATTTAATGTGAAGTGTGATTAAGTTTATAATCATCTTGAAAACCCTTTTGAACATTAGGCGATTGTTACTTGAAGCTAATATTTTGTATTCTGTCAAATTGTCTGCCTTGCGATAAACAATCCTCGATATAACAACTTCCGTCGTAGGTAGTGTGACAATTAAAAAAAGTGACAATTAAATAAAAACCTCAAAGACATTGTAACGAAACCATGTCAAAGTAGACCTTTAGAAAGTAATGAATGCATTATCCTGTTAAAATATACAGTTATCATCAGCCATTACTGCATCGATATATAGTAAATTATTCAGGAAGATTTTCTAATACTGCCATCAATCGATGCCATCGTTAAAAATACGAGATCACGTTTTTCATTTACATGCACCTTAAACTATGACACATTTGACGTTTAGGAAAATCGAAGTCTTCCTCGTAAATAATAAAAATAGCAATTATACTAGTACGTACTTATAGGAACTATTAAAATTCAATTTTTTCTTGTGTTTTTTAGGTAGGTATTTTCTAAATTTAAGTCTTGCACAAAATTGTAAATTTTTTATTGTTCTCTAAATGATCCTGACATTTCGTGAAAGTCCTTATTTATTTTTGTATTTGGTTTGTTTAAAGTAACTTTATTACTCGCTTTACATGAAATATACTTGTACACGACTACACTTTCTTTCTTCCGTAATTATTTGGGGTCTGCATGTAGTTTAGCACAACATTAACATCTTGTGATTTGCCTCGGAATTTCGCGGCCAGAAACTTCTATAACTTGTAACTATTGATTAGACCGTCTTGGTATTCTGTTTTATTCATATCCTGATACTATGCAATATACTTACTTGTTTAATTCGAAACTCAAGAGATCACCAAAAATATTTGAAATTTACTATCTTTACCTAATGTGGTAATCTTATTAAAATTAACCAAAAATCTTGGAGACATAAGGTCAGTTTTGACATTTTTTATAATGTAATTATTAATAACACATTCTAATCATTAGTCAAGTACGACTAATAATTTTTTATTTTTTAAGTAACTACCCAGGTGTGCTTATATGGTGTTTTTCTTTCATTTGTATAGCTCTAATGACCAATTAAGTGATGAAATTAAGTAATTGAAGGCATCCCTAAAGTTCGTCGTGTAAATTTTTACCAACTTTTCGAATTATGTTGTAATTTTGTTTGGTGAAAATACCATTTAGTATAAATGCATTATGAATTATGAATATTATTAGCTCTTGAAATATATATTTAAATAATTCAAATCATAGGAGCTAAAAGAAATCAATTAAAAATCACCAATTTACAACTATTCCTGAATGTTGAAACTGACTTGACACAAAACTAAAAATTGTGTATCTATATATGTACCTACTATCTAATAATGATTAATTACTATTAGTTGTCAATTATCCTTATCATCATTGTTAAAAATTCTGATTTTATAAATCACTGTGATCTAGCCATTTTATAATTTACATTTTGAGAGATGTACCTCCACATAATAAATAATGCTGATGCCCCGGAATGGGACGTCTCGCCGTGGCCGTTTTGCCGTGGCCGTTTCGCCGTGGCCGTTTCGACATTTTTTTAAATTTAATCTATAACTCAAAAGTTATAAAAAAAACTATAACATTTTGACTGCAACAATTAATATTTTCGGGGTTATAAAAAATTAGAAGTTAGAAAAGCAAAAATAAAAAAAAACCTTCGAGGGTTTGAATTTAGAAAAAAAATTCCTTAAATATTTTTCTTAAAAAAGTGTGACACCCTGTATATAAGCTACAAAATCAATCAATTAAATTATTGATTGGGAATGTTAAAGTAATCTATAACTTAAAAGTTATAAAAAGAGCTATAACATTTTGACTGCAAAAATGAATATTTTCGGGGCTATGGAAAATTAGAAATTAGAAAAGCAGAAATGAAAAAGCCCTCGATATTTTTTATATTTTTTTATTTAATTTGTATCCTTATTAATTTTTTTATTTAATTAAATTAAAGTTTCATTTAAAGTTTCAATTAAAGTTTCAATTAAAGTTTCATTCAATAATATATAAAATTTTATATATAATTTAATTTTTTAGCTTTTGTTTTATATTTTTTAATTAACGACGGCGAAATGGGCCACGGCGAAACGGCCACGGCGAAATAGGCGACGGCGAAATAGGCGACGGCGAAACGGCCACGGCGAAATGGGCGACGGCGAGACGTCCCATTTCGCAAGGAGATACCCGAAGATGGCAGATGGGAATCATGACACAGGCCTACAAATATAAGATTTTCTTTTGGTGCCTATGATTTAATAGCTGATTCTAGCTATATTTGGAGCGCTGAATCTAAATATGAAATCCGTTTTTCTCCATCAGCTCTACTTTTTTAAGACAATGATTTAAAAAATAATATTTTCTGTTTCTGTTTTTTTTTCGAATTTTAGATTTCTGTTCGCGCCATCTAGTTTAAGGTTGGATTTTGGAAGTTTCTATATCTGACAACCTAGAATTTAAATTTGAAGATGCCAACAAATTAAATTTTAGTTTGGCAATGCGAGACCACTGGGAAATTAGGGGACCTGCCCTAAAACTACTAAAGTGAAATATATGCTAGTGGTGTAATAGAAGAGTACAAACTGAACTTATAGGAATAATGAATAAAATAATAAAAATTCCGTGTTTAGTCTAGATTAGTTTAGATCTATGGATTTAATTTAAAATAAAACAAATTCATAGATTTTGTACCAAGAAAATGTACCAGTTCACGCGTTGCTATTAATTCGTTCATTTTTGATCAAAAACGGAACCATCCTTTTGCAGCCGCCTCCGTATTCGCCTGATTTGGCGAATAGCCGCTTTTTTTGATGCGACTTTTTTTCCAAAAATGAGAAGAAAGGACAACGTTCGTGACAACATAAAATCGCGGCAAAAGTTCAACGCCACACTCAAAGAGGCATTTGAGATATTATGTTTTCAGGATTGGAAAAAAAGGTGGAAAACTGCATTATATCCAAGGGGAGTTACTCCGAAGAAGACAACATCAATATTGAAGATGATGATCAAGTAAAGAATTTCTGAAAAAAAATAATTTCCGTTTAATTTTGAACATATCTCGTTCTTTCACTAAAATATTTTATCTCACAAAATTATATCGACTATCGATCGTATTACTAGAGGTAATGTCTGTAATAGCCTGTAGGAAAGAAGTATAAAATATAAATGAAACATTAATGGGCAATATTAAAAAGTTGAACAAAAAGATACTAGCTATGTTAGAAGAAGTCACAATGAAACATTCATCAAGAAGTTGAGACAAGAAAAAATAAAAACTATGACAATTAGCAAACAGTAAATTAAACACAATATATAAATCGACGACAGTATATTAGAGCAGGTGAATAGTTACAAATATCTAGATATTTGATACGGTAGTTTAACGTAATTATTTTTGATGGCCCGGCGTAGCGTAATCGGACCTCCAGGGTCGTACTCAGCGAAATCGCGGCTACTGGGTGACGTCTAGGAGAGTCACCCAGGTAGTTGTTTTGCTTATTGCTTATGACCCGAATCTTTACAAACTCATCCTGAAATAGAAGTACACAAGAAAACTGCCATAAAGGATTCGAGACGGTATGTATAATAATAAATAAACTTGTCGTATTACAACGCAGGTTCTTAATGCTAATAAAAAGGGTCGACCTAGGCATACATGAATTTAATATTAAAAATAGTTACAACAAATATTACAAAGGAAAGCCCACTCCAACAGCGGAGTGGCCTAATAGGCGATAATGTAATTACTAATGTAATTTCTTAGAAAAATTAAATGTACAACATATGTAAATGGATAGAATCCCAAATGCAACGTAACGAGAAGAACCTAGTACGCAATCGATAGAAGCTACTGCACAGGAGGTACAATTGAGATGACTTGGATATATCAATAGAATTGAGACAAATTGGGTTACTAGAAGAAGATTTGAAGCTAGACCATGAAGTACAAAAATAAGAGGAAGACCGAAAAAAACTTCAAATAATGAAATAAAGGTGGTAGCAGAGCTATGAGGAATAGAATGGAGAAAAATTAAAAAATTAACACAAGAGAGAAGAGCCTAGAAACAGTTATAGAAAAGAACACCAATAGAGAAAAATGAAAACTAACTCCATTAAAACCTACACCGAAAGGTAAATGGTTTATTTCGATTATATATTATGTTGTGTTACCGAATGAAATTTTGAAAATTTTAATGTGGTTTAAGTTTTTATATTTTTTTAAATTTTTGTTAATTTTTCAAATTTTGAATAATTGTTCGCGCCAACAAATTGTTGCACGACTGACAAATTTGATAGAGTCATTTCCCTTAATTTTGAGAATTAATTGAATTTTGAGTTACTTTGATATATTTTTTATTGATGGTTTGGATATTTTTGTATTGATGTTGGATTCGTTAAGTTGGAATAAAATATTTGAAGAAAATATAAAATTGTTGTGATATCAACGTGTGGTCCGTAATCGCCCACATTTTAGCATTGCTATTGCAATTGCAATAAATTTGCAGAAGTTTTAAAAGTTTCAAAATTTAAAAATAATTGGGATTAAAATTGAATAATAAATATCACTTCAATGTATGGATGTATCGCTTCTACATAGTACATTACTATTAATGCAAATGACAGCACGCTAAGTGCTTGTTCACAATGTACATAAGACATAAGAAATACATAAAACGTAAGAATTATAAATTCAAATAAGGCCTTAATCAAATATTGAATAACATTTGAGTTGTGTTGTTATACGAAGATAAACATTCCTCATAATGTAGTTTAAGATTTTAATGTTATTCGGTATTCTATTAAACCTTTTTTTTGTATTTATATTTTTAAGTCTTATGTACGTCTTACGTACATTGTGAACAAGGACTAACTCTGTTGAAAACAGTGATTTGTCGAATTCTATATCTGTGGATTTCTTAGTATTGTGGTTTTTGCGAATTCATTTTATTAAAAATAATTAAACTTTAATTTAGATATAGATACTTTATCTTTTTAAACAAACTTAAACAAACTGAAAATTGTTTCGTTAAATACCTAACTTGATTTGATGAACGCATCTAAAGATATCATAATATACATAATGTATAACCAGTAAAGATTCATACAACTTTTTTACGGTTTTATACCATTTACATATTTAAAATGTCAAGTTTATAATAAGTAATTTAACATAATATGTTCTCAACTACTATAATTTTAAATATATATAAATTTTTAACTTGTGAAATTATAATTTTATAAAAAAACTTTCATTTTGTTGGTTGCGATATCGTGCTATTCCTCAAATGTACTAAATTTGCCGGTATAATAATAGTTTTAAATTCGTTGATTTTTTAAATCACCATTATAGATAAACATCCACTTTACCGTTTCCTATCGATGACTAAAGCTACATTGAAAATCTTGCATCATTATTATTCTGAAAATCTCAGAGAGTTTTTATAGCATTTTAATAAATATGAAAAAATCTGAGAACGATGTTTATTCTAGAAGAGTGATTTGCAGAAAACTTACAAGTTTTGCTTCGAAACATTTTTGCAGCATCTTTTAATGAACTACATATAATATTATTACTCTGTAACACTCACACTTAAAATTTCAACTTGAAATTATGTCAGTATTTTATGCAGTTTAATTTTAGGTAGTATATATACAATCAAATCAAACAATACAAGTATTATAAATTAAAGAGCGCAGTAGAAAACATACATTTTTGTAAATGTTTAAAATTTTTAAATGTTAGAAAAATTATTTAATTGAATAACTTACTTTATAATTAGTAGATGAAAATTAGATAAAAATAGTTAGCGACACCTTATATCATGTTTTGGGTCCCGTCAAAATGTTATCAACTTTACAGTTATACAATATTACAGTTTCTATACAAATGAAAAAGTTCAACAGAAAAAAATAACCTTTCGAGAGCAAGAAACTATTTAACAAGCGACGTGCGATGCACATATAGTAATGCAACACGCAAACAGCAACTAAAATTTTCTATGAAAATAATTTTGGTTTGTGCGTCAGGTGTTAAAACTAATTACCAGCAAAGTCATCTTGAAGCTCACATGAGAGCTGCAGCAAAATACGGAGGTTCATAGATCAGCTCAAAATCGTTATGAAACAAATACACTTGTATTGTACAATACCTATATAATAAAAAATTGTGCTACAATTTATTATGAAACAGATTTATCTAAAACCATACGTTTAATAAATTCTAAGTGCCAATACTGTGGAGCTCTTAAATGGAAAAACGAAATTATTTTTAGTGAAATCCCGTGAAAACCTGAGTATCCGGCTGGATATTAAAAATTTTTTTATTTGGGTGTCTTTCAAAATGAAACGTATATAGATACTAAAACCAAGCATTTTATGCTACAGCAAATAAATTATGTAAACACATACAAATCCATTCTATAATTTTATAACATTAGTACTCATGTGTTAAAATGTGTTTAACTGACTTGAATTTTAAAGTACCCTCGTTAAATATACACTTGAGATAGCTACAAATCGCAAACATATAGTTTTACAGGTATTATCAAATCCTCAGAGATGAAACTAAAATCCTGATTTTTCAAACAGGGCTCAACTATGATTAAAGTAAAGCTACAGATTCTACAATTTCATTTTTAAAATAATTTTGTTATTGATCTCAGGATTCCTATAATAACCAACCATGGATTGTAATATTTTTCTATATAAAAGTAATCGGTTGGTTATATCTTTAGTTAGTGTTTAATGCAATTAAAATTTACCTAGTGTATTTGTACTGTTTAATATAATATTATTATTGTTCTAGAGCCAACAATATCTCAATATTTCACAACTCACGTGCCAATATTAACTACCAAAAGAGGTGAGTGAATAAATTACTTAAATCGTTTTGTATCAAAATTTAACGTGTCGTGCTTATTCAACACATACTACGTGAAAATGTTACAATTTATGTAGGGAAAGGTATAACATTAAGTCGTTTAGTAAAAGGTCTTTTTCTGGCTTGGAGGATTGAACACTAATCGACGTTGCGCATAATAATTGCTTCTAGCTGTGTCGAGATACTGGAAATCTAATTTCTAATTTAAGGAGAACATGACTATAATACAATTATGATTATGCGGGCTGGTACTGCACACAATGAAATTACCTTTATCTTTCCCTAATGAATATAAGATAAGATATAATCTAAACCACAAAACTACTAATAAGTCTCAATTAGCTCAAAAGGAATAGTTATGTCAATAAAATTAATTCGCATTCAAATATAATTTTATTTTAACTAAAGAGAATTAGTCGAAAGAAGCATGTTGGTAAGACTAATCACTTTTACACATTTTCACGTTTAAATTATTTTATTTTCAACAAGGAACGTACAAGGGAGAAAACATTACATTCTTTGCTTTTGTGTGATGACATACAATCTTGAATCTCTCTAAAAATTAATAAGAGATAAAATTTTAAGTAATCCGTTTACAAAATAAATGTATCACGAGATTAGATGTAAAAAAATAATAAGGAGAAAAAGTTGGCGCAATTCATCAAGATAATTGTAAATACGCTAAGATTAACGACTTCAAACAAATAAAAAGTGTTCCCTATTTAAAAATGCAAAGCATTGTAACGTTGTTGCGGAATTCAAATGGAATAAAAAATTATTGTGTTATTTGATGTTTTGTAGTAGATACGAATATAAAAAAAGGATATTTATTTATTTGGTGTTTGTTTCTAGATTTAGAAGAAGATATATCCGATGATTGGATGTTTCCACCAAGTGTTGTACCTGCACCCTTAGAAACACATTCCTCATCTAGATGTGTATCACCTTGTTATTTAGTAAACATTGTGTTAGTGGTAATTGCATTTAGGTGACATATAATAATTTGTTTGACAATGTGAAAGTTATCGTGAAATTCATTATTTCTAAAAAAGTAATGACGTGAAAACTGCATGAATTAAAACGTGACTAATTTGTGTGCATAAAACATTTTTGCATATAAATAGGGATACATTAAAAGCTGTTATAATTATTAATTTAGACAAATTTATATATTTTGAACATATGCAACGTGTACCTACTAATGTTGACTACAAATGCGTTAAATTATTTTAAATCGTTGAACGTAATGTACATTTCCGTAATATATTATTTTCGATAAACGTCAACCATTTAACAAACATTGTTAAAGTTTTGTGTAAATTATAGTTATTAAGTTTTAAATATTGTTGTTTGATGGTATAATAATAAATAATTTCAAATAAGTCTATATAATTTGTTCTTTTTAGGAAAAAATTGAAGAAAAAATCGTTATGCACAAAAGTTTGTCTGGAGCAAAAATTCAAGAGAAAACGGTTTTTAGAAAATCTGGAACGTTGTTTCAAGTAATTATTTCAGATTACATTTTTTGTTCTTTATACAAACGTCGTTTAATCCGCACAACTAAAATGTTTTTTAAGTTCGTTAGTTTTTTAAACAGGCGCTGACAATTTCATTTAAAAATTTAAAAATAATTTTGTATTACGTAATATAATATAAAAATTAATTTCTATTTTTCAGCCATTTCGATTCCAGTAGAATTTGGTTTAGATAATTTATTTTGCAATATCTCTAACATTTTATTGTTAATTTTTAACTTTCTAGAAATTATTTATAACTATAATTTTTTTTTTCGTGAACAGCCATAAAAACTTTAACAGCCAGTTTGTTAAATAAACTTTCTTAAATATAGACAACAACAAGAACTGGTGTTTATTATTTAGAAAAATTTATATTAAAAATTTGAACTGAACTACATCAAATAGAATCAATTTATGAATATATTTCTCCAATTCAACAAATCTAAATCGCCAAAAAAAAAAAAAAAATATAAAAATACAAAGGAATCGCCAGGCTAACTTAAAATTTTTTTCATACTATTTTTAATTTTAAACTGCAATAAAATTTCAGATCAAATGGAAAAGTTACATGCAAATGATAAATACGCACCGTTATCATATCTACTTTTTGATGCCTCCAATTCAATTTACAATATTATAAATTTCTCATCCAATCCATTTTAATCAATATTCCAAAATCCAAACTTTCTAATCTTTCCAATCTTCACATCCATTTAATTAATTTACAAATTATCCAAAATTTTATTCCCGGCTCAAGTCTCGCTTTCCTCACCGCTTTTACAATGCCAACTTAATGACGGAAAAGTGAGAAAATATAAATATATTTACAAAATAAAAATATATTTAATTGAAAACTCTCAGAACAAAATTATAATTATATTTTAAATTTTCCAACGCTTACGAGCCAATTTAATACCTTTATAAATAATTTTAAAACCTTGAAAGGATGTTCTTTGGAATTTCCGCACCGTTGCTATAATACTTGAATGGTTATTTGTTATTATGATTTGTTGCATTTTGAGTGTGTTAAGGTTGTCTAAGCATATTATAACAAAATATTAATAGTTTACTGAAATTTCATTGTTATTCTATCTATTTTCTAAGGACTTGTAGAAATTGTATATATTTATTACAAAATTAACACGATTTTCAGTCTTTAAAAGGTTCACAATCAAGTTAAGCAAAACTTAGGCAAGAAACAGTAGCTTTATTAACCAAAGGTCTAAATTCCTAAATAATATACTCCTATAATTTATCTAACGAAATTTTGTTTAAACTTTGCATTATCATTACATTGTCATCATTACTGCATCACTACTTTTGAGTACCGCCTATGGTAGCTTTTTGTCATTGACCCAGAAGAACATTCAGGTTTCAATATATTTGATGTAGACATGCAGCTTTGTGATGTTTGATTTGCTGATTTTGTTTTTCAATTATCTTGAATATTTGTAACAGTAAGAATTAGTTGAATTATTTTGATGAATGGCACTTTATTACCTGTTTTTACGGATTTGTGGATAACAGATTGTAACATTTAAAGAAAAATTGTGTGATAATGTAACAATAAAACATTCGAGCAACTATTTTTATTCTAGTTGAAATCCTGTGCCATTTACTTTTAAAACGTTAATTAAGAAGATAACAGTTGTTTCAAGAATTTAAAATATAGGAATTATACAAAAGTAAAAACTTCCAATTTTCTGTTCCAACTAATCTAAATCAATTTAACTAAACTTTTAATATCATTTAAGTTTCTACTACGACCTGAGCAGTTTTCTTTTCCATATGTGAGTGGATGAACGAACAAAAGCCTTTCGAATCAAGACAAATAGTCCTGTGGAAATCCGTTATCGTGGATATTGATAGATCATTATTCTTTAATTATACATATGTGTATACAATTGACCGATTTGAATTGTGATACTTTGTATAAGGTGATTGATGTAAGTATATACCCGTTATAGATATTTTGGTAAGATTTCTTTTTTTATTCTTAACTTGCTATTGGTAAAATATTTTATATGTTTGCATTTGTGTTTCAATTCATAAACGTACTTTGTTGGTGTATCGTATTCGCCAAATTTTTGTTTGACTACATACGATTCATTATTGGGACGTATTAAGTTGACATTGTTAACATTGATATCAATCTTACAAGTGTTAATATTTATAAAATTATTTTCTATAAAATTAAATATGTATATTGAAAAATAAAAAGTGTTTTATTTCTCGAAAGAATATAATTATGTACAAGAGGAATCTGCGACTATCGCTTCTGCAGTTAGTACAATCTAGTTCTAACCTTAGGGAAAGTTCTGCACAGTATAAATTTAAGCAAGGAGAAGTTTGTTGTTCTTCCCAACAAACAAATTTTTTATAGGTACATTTTGATAGGATATTTATACCAGCTTTCTAAATCAAAAACACTCCTAAATTTTCTGCTATTTTGCTTCATTTTCTGTAATACTTTTGTAAAAGCTTAGAAACAAGCCTGTCATTGTCTTTAGCTATTTTTTACTGTTGGGTTTAGAAATCTAGGGATAAATAGTAAGGAACGAGTAAGTGCGTTCATTGGAAAACTATAAGTTCAGTTTACTCGTATTGTGTAATTATCCCGATTATCAAGACCAGTAATGTTCAACGTTTAATGTTTTCACTATACCGTAATTTAACAATATGTAGCATTGCAAGTAAGTATGACCTTACTTAGGAAAATTATAGATATTAAATAACATTCAAACTTCTAAAGATTATAAGGAAGAAAGAAAACTTTGAAGATATTATTGATTAAAAACATTTTAGTTTTGTGAAATTCTTTGAATAAAAGCATATCATACACACACTATATATATATGTATGATGGAAAACAAAAGAAATTTAAGAGATAATAATTGAAGTTTCTATACAAGGTGTCCCAAATCTCAACGTCATCCCTTGGGTGACTAATAGGCGAGCTCATGACTGACCAGAATATCTAAAATATGGTTACTGTCAGTCAATCTATACCACGAATTGAACTTTTTTCTATAGACTATTAGAAAAAAGAAAACTTTCTGAGCATTAAAAAACAATTATTGTGGATTATCCATTAGCTTTCGAAAAAACGGCATCTCAAAATCAAAATTTTACATCCATTTTAGATAGAGATATTTACTTACACGGGTATTCTGTTACCCGTCTGTGTGCTCAGATATATTCTTACTGATAGCGGTCAGATGCGATTGTTACTCTATCGAGTGCACATCATGCGTGTTGAACTCTTTGCTAGCAACCGCACACTTTACACCGAGTTGTAGCAGGGTAGGGCAGTGGCGTAGCTAGAGCTTTTGCCGCACGGGGCGGTCTGATATTTTGCCGCCCCCTACCAAAAGAATTTTACTAAAATTAAAAAAATAGAAAGCAAAAAGAAAAAAAGTCATCGATGTGTTTGTAATCAAACATTTAACCTGCTCTGGCATTATTCAAAACCACCAACAAACACAAACAAACGGTACGTGACATTTAGGCGCCGGATTTTTGGGCGTCGCTGTTTGGGCACTGGAATTTTTGGGCGCCGGATTTTTAGGTACTGAATTTTTGGGCCCCACCGTTTATGCGCTGGGACCTTTAAGTGACAGATATTTTATTAAAAGATATGAATCACATCAATAACTCCTATTAGTTAAGTAAGGGGAAGTCTTTTTTTAAATATTGCAAAAAAGGCGGGTTAATTATTGAAGATGTTCAATAACGGAGAATTGTTAAGGTTTAGTAAAGAGGACCAGTATTTTAATATAATTATGTTGATTTCCAAAGCTTCTAATAATTCTAATTTTTAATTTGTTATTAATTTAAAAAAAATTTTAGCACCCCTCTATTCACCCTTTATTTTTTCCATAAGATTTCCCATACCTCCCCCCTTCTCAAAAACCCTTAAGTAATTAATGGACGGCGCCTAAGGTGATATAAAAAACTTTTGTACCGCTAACTGGTCATTTGTGGTACCCCTTTCACATCTTAGGGGTCGTCCTTTAATCACGTGAGGTTTAATCAGTAATTTTTACCCCCCCCCCCTTTTATTTATATTTATAAAATATAAATGATAATACAGTTGTATGGAATACCTGGAAAAGTTAGGGAATTTAAAATTTTTAGCGCCAATTTCAGGAGAAAACAAGAATTTTGTCCAGGAAATATTTTCAATTGAAATATTTTTAAATTTGAAATAATATTTTCTACCGGGGCCCAAATGTAGGTGTAGCCGAAAATTTTAACCCCCGTTTATTTTACCCCTAATAAAAAATGATTAAGGGGTAAAATTTCACTAGAGAATTTTTACTGAGGGGTAAAAAAGCTCAAAATAATATGCTTAGTAAATTTTTACCCTATTAAGAAATTTTATGCACAGATGTATCATAAAGTGACAATTATACATGAATTTTATATGTCATAAACGTCTTTTTATAGCCCACGGACCTCTTTATACCCGCGGGTTATAATGAAACGTCAAACAACGATATCATAGGTACCAAATAGAAATAGTTTAAATACTTGCATAATGATAAGTTTTCATTAGAAATTGAAAATTGTTTTACTTTATATTGAAAATTTCTTATGGGTAATTAATGTTAACAAAACTGCAGCCTATTTAACTCGTTCATTTTCCACCTTAAAAACTGAAATTAAAAACTGTACAATTCATTTTAGACAAATGGCTACTGCGGTTTACTCGTTACCGTAGTTACGTTTCAAAACTCAAATGTAATTAAAGCAATACTAGATTTGTGTCAAAAATTCAATTTCTTTTATAAATATTTTTAAATTAAAAATTTTTTATCTGTGCATAAAGTTGTGTATGTACCACGGTCTTAACTTGCTTTTATGGCCTTCGACGTATTCTTAGCCCTCGGCTATTGCCTCGGGCTAAAAATTACGTCTTCCGCCATAAAAACCTCTTTTCGCCTTAAAAGCCTCTTTACGCCCTAAATACATAAATAACTATTATAGGTAAGTAAGAATTTTTATATCTGTTTATGTATCAAATTCCATAATATTTTATTGCGAAATGCCAAAATATCTTCTTCAGATATTCGAAGAATAAATAAAATAGATTAATTTAAAAGTTTAACACAACATTTATTTAATAGTATATTACATTACTAGTGGAGAAAGCGAATGATTCGCTCACGCATTTTGCGAGTTTTGCACGCGAGCCGTTAGGCGAGTGTGCAGACGCAAAAAGTGAGCGAAAGGGTATCTCCACGAGTGATGTATAGCGTTTTGTTTAATCCTGCACTTATAAATCTAATTTATTTATGAAAATATAATTTATTTTAATTCGTGTCATCAATAATTAAATTTGAGATTTTCAATTTGCTATAACTCGAAAATGGCGCTAGATATCGAAAAACTGAGCAAAAAATTTACCCCCCTTACTCGTACTCATCCCCCCCAGCAATTTGTGGTAGGAAGCCTTATGCAAAATTCTAGATCAATAGCGCGCACTTTGCGCGCAAAATAATTCAGAAGAAAATTTAGCTTTGGTTTATAAATATAAAAATACGTAGACAAATCAACATAGACGGTAGGTTGCATTGCTATATATATATATATATTTAAGCACTGCAGGCCTTAAAGGCCCATGGCTGATTTACCAAAATGTACACAGTAGTCTTTCATTTTTTACATGTCATTATTTCATATTTTTAAAACCCAAATAGAGCACAATTGTACCTTATCACTGTAAACAGGCACTCATCGCCTCTACCAGTCTCTCACGCTCAATGCCTGGTTTACTACCAATCTCCATTCTTTTCTATTCTGCGCCATCTTTGTCCAGTTTCCGACTCCCAATTTCTTCATGTCCTCTTCTACCGCGTCCAACCACTTTCTTCTTGGTCTTCCTCTTTTTCTTTTACCGATTGGTTCTGCTTTTAACATGATTTTTGTTATTCTAGTATTTGGTAGTCTTTGTATATGTCCTAGCACCTAGCCATCTTAATCTGTTCGATTTGATTACTGCTATCACTCCAGGTTGTCCATATTTTTCCATTATTTCTTCGTTAGTTCTTTGTAGCCATTCTTCGCCTATCTTTTTTCCTCCATATATTCTTCTTAGTATTTTCCTTTCCCATCTTTTTAAAACTTCTTGTTCTTTCTTGTTTAATGTCCATGTTTCTGATGCATATGTCACTGTTGGTCGTATTACTCCTTGGTAGATTCTTACTCTTGTGTTCGTTGATTCGTCCTTAGATTTTAGTATTTTCATTAAACTACCTGCACTTTTATTTCCTCGAGCAATTCTAACATTTACCTCTTTTGTATTGTCTCCGTTTTGGGTTATTAAAGTTCCTAGATAGGTGAAGTCTTCTACTTTTTCAAATCGGAATTTTTGATTATTTCTCATTTGTATTAGCAGGTATGGGTTATCGTCATGTTCTGCTGTGGTAACCATTTCCATATACTTTGATTTTTTTTCATTTATCTTGAGACCCATCTTTTCTGCTTGTTCTATTAATCTCTGTAATACCTTTTTCAGTTCTTTTCGTGATTTTGCTATCACCGCTAGGTCGTCAGCGTAGGCTTATGCATTGATGATTTTTGCTATATATGTTTCCTTTCAATTCAATTCTACTATCTCTTATGATTTTTTCTAATGCCAGGTTAAACAGTGTTGCAGAAAGTGGATCTCCTTGTCAAGCTCCTTTTGCTACTTTAAAAGCGCTTGATTTTAGCCCATTCACTTTTACTACATTTTCTGTGTTTCGCAGAGTCATTTTGGTAAGGTTTATTAGCTTCTTTGGTATTTTTAATTCTTCCATTGCGTTGTACAAATTTTGTCTTGATATGGAATCGTATGCTTGTTTGAAGTCTATGAATGCCGCATAAAGTGCGACATTTCGTTCGTAGCAATTATTTTGTAGCTGTTTTACGGTAAATATTATTTGGTCTATCACCGATCTATTACTTATGAATCCACCCTGGTAATCACCAATTACTTTTTCCGCGTATGTGACGATTTTTTGTTTTAAATAAGTTGCCAGTACTTTATAAGTTATATCTAGCAGTTTATTCATCTATTCCTCTGTAGTTCTCACACAAAGTTGTATCGCCTTTCTTAAATATTGGGCTCGTTTGCGTTGCTATGCTATAGTTTGCATAAACAAATACAATGAACGACTGCATTTTTCACTCACTAGTGGGTGAAAAGTTTTTTGCCCACTCGTTATCTTAGAACTATTTTGAGTGAGTAAAACAAACGGTTTCTAGTTGCTTATCCAAGTAAGAAACGACATGTTTCAATAGCAGGATTGAACAAAAATTACATTTTCTTATACACTTATTCTTTTAACCAAAACTACTACTTCAAAATGATTTGACTTTTTATGGTTCAAATGTATTGCCAGATTTTTGTAATTAGGTTCATCGGAATGGTGCATTGAACTTGGAAACCTTAGCCATGTAGGATTTTTTGAAATTTGAGTAAACTAAAATAATTGCCCAAATTTCATTTTTGACAATTTTCGTTATATTCATGTTATTCTCAACACCAGAAAAGAATTTTTCAAAATTTTTCCTACTTTCGACCGTAAAAATGCAGTTGCCAATGCTCACAATTTTCTGCGTGCGGTCCTGTATTGGGTGCTTTTGGCCAACCACCTTTGCGATCATTTCGTCTACAATTTCGTACTACACTGAGGTTATTTTGAACTTTTTAACCCCCCGGTAAAAATTATCTAGGGAAATTTTACCCCCAATAAAAAATGATTAGAGGGTAAAATTTCACTAAGGAACTTTTACCGGGGGGTAAAATTTCACTAGGGAATTTTTACCGGGAGGTAAAATTTCACTGGGTAAATATTCCGGTTACAAAAATTTAATATTCTATATCACTGTATTATACTGGATGAACGACCGCTTGCAAAGTTAAAATTGCTTAAATGAGGAGCATTCGTGCAAAAACCGATAATTACATTTTTAAATTATGTGGCAGATTGACAAAATCGTATAACAAGCAATCGCCTCAATATTTTGGAATGGTTTTTCTTTGCAAATAATGTCCTAGAGGCCCATTAAGACATTATTTGCAAAAAACACTATTCCAAAATATTGAAGCGATCGCTTGTTCTACGTTTTTGTCAATTAGCCGTTACAGGCGCGCCCGGCCTGTTCGCCTTCACTCAAAGCGATTGATTCTCCTAAACTGAAGTCTCGACTTTGCATTTGCTTTAACCACGCCTCGCCAACGCCTTTGTTTTTAAAGACTCATCCGTCTGCCATCAAAGGCAACTCCCTTGCCGTCAACTGACCAGCCATGTTTTTCGGTCAAACGACTCGCCACGATTCGCATTGCCAGCGACATTCTAGATGGGGTGTCACGAAACCCCATCGACTCCAAGCATCGCTGCTTGACCTAGGTCAACAGCACCGGCGGAAGGTCGAGTATTCACTCACCGGATGCCACTTCACCAGCCATTTTGAAGGAAGTATGCGCTCCGCCCGGTATTCCATAAAGTCATTCGTGATTCGATTCGAAGACACGGTCTGGTCAAGAATTACGCCCAAATCTTTAACTGTTTGAACAGCCAAAAGTGCGTTTCCATTCAATGTGTTCAAGGCTACAACCAGAGTCTTAATTTGATAGAAACTCATTACACAACACATTTCGACAATAAGAAAAAGTAGGTTATAAGTGCACCATCTCTTAAGCCCATTAAAGCTCTTTGAATCCTGGCCGAATCACTTATTGACTTGATTGCAGAATAAATTTTAAAATTATCGGCAAAAATAAAATACCAAACATATTCCCAGATAACCTCTCCAACATTATTAATAAATAGCATTTTCAATTTAACAAACTGTATTCTTCCAGACATGCAGTCAATATTCCAGCTCAATAAAAATCAATAGAGATTATTACTGTATTGGAATTTGTATACTGGGTGTTCATTTTAAAACTTCCAGCAATTAATTATCTCAAAAACCAAAAGTCAGATGAAAAATTGTTTCGGAAAAAAGTTGTTTGGTAGCTAGAGGGAAAGAATATGGCATAATTGTATTTTTTACTTTATTGACCTTTTTAAGGTCATGTGAAGGTCAACTTTGTGTTTTTAAATGAACTTTGCTCTCGTGCCTGTTCCACTAGAATTTCTTACGACTTAAGAATTTATATTCTGTGAAGTATAAACGAACAGTTTTGAATAGTTTGTATAGTTTTTTTACCTCGAAGTGCCCACAAAAGTAAAAATTTATATTTTATCACTGTTCTGTTCTTTACTCTTACTGTAATATTCTGTCAATTAATTGTAAAAAACTATACAATAGTCATGATAGGATTTACTATAGGGAAATTTAATTTGAACACTACAACTTATAGTCACTGATTATTTGACAATTTTAGGGGTTTACTACCCATGTAACGCTCGTAATAGGATAGGCAAAATTACACCTCCGTGATCCACGTACATAATGTAACACAGCAACAAAAACAGTAATATTTTGTAGACAAAATATTTCAAAAACGGAGTCAGAAGCTCTTCACTATGTCTGCGGCATTTATAATTTTAGAACTACGCGGAATCAATCCTATAATCCTTAGAGCTAGTAAGTTTGGATACAAAACAATCATAAAAAAACTACGTAATTAATCTAGCCGAGTTTGTTCATTCGTGTAGTTCATTTTCTATTTTAGCAGCAATTAATTAATAATAATATTTATTATACACACAATATTAATTTAAGTAATTTTATTTTATTTTGCATTAAATCCCTGATATAAATGGTGTATACATTTATATATTGTGAACTGTCTGCAAATAAATATATGTTATTATTATATTACAACGGATTATAACTATTATCCTGAATTCGATGCACAAATTACATGATATTCCATTCCGTGACGGGTTTTATTTGTAAACGAATATTAGCTTCTTCCTTTATGAGTTATTGAGCTGCAAATGCAAATACATGAACATAAATATGATCTCTCGTAGGGCGTCAGCCTAAAGTTAATAATTGGAATAATATCGTGTTTCGATTGTGAGTTCAGATCATCAGATTAGATTATTTATTATATAAAATATGTACATACCTGCATAATATAAAATATAACAAAGTAATTTAGCCACGGCTGTGATTTTTTGAAGTTAAACTAAAGTGTAATATAAATTTGAAAACTGAAATTTAATTTAAGTATTGAAAACTCTATGTTTAACGGAAATTGAAATGCTAACCTAGGCTTATGTCATATAGCTTTGCACGAATACAAGTTGAATAACTTTTTGATAATAATATTTTGTTTACAAAAAATATTTACATTACATATTGTTGTCGACTAGTTAAATAACTTTAATATAAAGCTTTCTGTGTATTTTGTTTGACTTCTGCATTTTTAATATATCATTTTGTGTTACGTAGTAACTGCATAATTATACAATAAGCAACTTGAATAATGCTCCAGTTAAGACCGTGTGATGCTTTTCCAGACTGCTTAATATTCCAACTAACAAATATGCTCGGAAATGTATGCTGATGAAACGAGTGTCACGGTAAAAATATGAATTTGAATATTACGCTTTTGTATGCAAACGATGCATTACTTTGACCAAACTGAAATATAAAACTTAAAAACCTTTTAGTCATATATTGGAAGAATTAAGATTTTTTTTAAATGTATTTTTGTGTTTCAAATGCACTTCGTTACAAAATTAGGCAGTATAATATCTAATAATTATTATTAAATAATAGAAGATATACCATCAGTGGATCCGGTGATCTATGGTGATAATTTTCTTTGTAATAAGTAAAAAAAACATTTTATTATTTTATTATACACAGTAAAAAGGTATTTTTAACCCCTTCATGTACGTGCACGACTTACTGGCGATCTTGCACACGCCCGTATGGGTCACGGGCGACCGATATATTTACTCAGAAAATTCTCGTTCGACGCGAGCGATGACTAATATTTGTATTGAGATTCTAAATTTTCACTTTAAAAATCTGATTATTTTTTTACCGAAAATTTGAAACTAATGTATGCGTTAAGCGGTTACGGCTCAGTTTCAGGTTAAATAAAAAATATTGGGTTAACCAATCAAATGTGTCAAAGCACTATATTTTATACAATGTTATATTGATTAATATAAACTTTTTGGTTTAATCTTTAACTGAACATTAGACTTTAGATGTTAAAAAATTATTAACTTTTTTTACCATGCAGAGGCCGACTGTTCATTTTGAAATTTTAATTAAGAGAATTAAATTATTTAAAGACTGTATGCTACATGCATGCAATACACGTGGCACACGCGAATTCTATACTATAGTATTTTGCAACAAAGTTACAAATCTAATGTTAATATAATTTAAATATTTTTATTTGATATATTATTTATGTATACAGTATTTAATTATATTTTGATATTTTATAAAGCTGCTTTTAAGACAACTTTTCTTAGTTTTTTTGTCGTTTGATGACTAATTAGTTACAAGAACTAATTTAAAAATATAAATACAAGTTCAAATTAAAATGTAATTTCATAAATGCTAGCAGACGTGAATGCCATCCCCAATTTCATATCATCAAATTTTTAAACGATTACCATGATTTAGCCAATTAAATCTGATTTTTAAATTAAAAGTGTCTTAGTAGAGAGTGTCCTCAAGCTAGGGCCTTTAAGCTACAATTCAATGCTGAAGCGATCCGTAAGAAAATTTATTAAAATCTGATAATTGAAAGAAAATATTATGTCAGATTATACTTGGTACAAAAATTGAAAATTATATCTTTGTTATATATATCAACAAAAATTGTTATGCTTCAACATATTGTTCTATTCAAAGATGATTATATTATGTTTATAATAATTGGAAACATATTTTTTAATTTGCATTAACAATATATCAATTTCACAAATTATAAAGACTGCGATATCAATTATTGTTAATTTCAAGATTTACACGTGATATTTTATTGTTGAAATATTCGAGATCGATTAAACATAATCAAAACAGTAAATAATGTTTTCGGGGTGTATAATATTTATTTAGGATAACTCAAAATGTAAATTAAATTAGTACAGCAACAAAATATCTTGTTCAAGATTTCATCGTAATTCTCTCCAGAGAACTAACTACACGTGATAAGTTGTTCCGAGGCTTACAATACCTTGACAAACGTTAATTTTAAATTCAAATTTAAAAAATATATTTAATTTCCTGTTCACTCTGAAACGGATGTTATAGTAATCAAAATTTTGATTTTTACTAGTTAATGAATTAATTAAATTCTATTTTGGTTGGAACTATCGTATAATTTTTATTTTTACGTTAATTAGGCGTATAAAAAAATCTTTTGACAGATACTACATACGAGGGAAATTTATTAAGTTTGGAAACTATCCAGCAGTAAAAGTAATAACTAGTTGTGAAGATTGGATTGTTTATCAAAATCAATGCAGATAAAGATAACCATCATACTTTTGCTTCCTTTCGTAATTATTCGTCTCTTTTCCATCCATAACCCTTCTACAAGGGTTGGTGACATTAATTTATCTTGCTTGCGGTTATTTGTTGCTAATTATCGCGGTTTTGTGCTGCTGTAATGTACTCGTGCAGTCTTTGGCTCTTGAGTTTGTTAATTCTTTCTCGCGGGCGACTTCTTTCCACTTTTCTCTCTACAAATAATTCTTTCCACATTATTTTTAGTTTCGGCAGTGATGTTATGATAATTTCCAATTGTCTTAGAATTTCTAGTTCCTATCCAGCTTGTAATGTCAAAACGTAAACTCAAATTTCCCACTGAATCCCTACTTCCGAAACTATACCCTAACCTTCCTAAGCGCCATGATGGTGGCCACCACACGCGAAATGCCGTATCTTCTAAATGCTAGGACCCCCGCTGTAACCTACTCGTCCACGACATTACTCCACGTCGCGTCGTAGTATTTCTCTCGTAATGAAGAATAAACTTTAGCAGTAGCAAATTGAGTTAGGAGAAACGCAAAATTTCAATATTCATATTTGTGGTTGGGCAAATTATACACACGTCATGTTCATCAAAATTCATAATTCGTTATTAATCAATTCACATGTAGGATAGTATGCATACGATTCGTAATATCAAATATACAGGTCAATTCAGAATTTGAGTCAACTAGCACATTTAGTATCATTATAGACACATAATAATCAAATCCCTAACATAGGAAGCAAAACGTCCGAGTCTCGAGAATGGCCTCTGTACAAAATAACCCCAAACTTTAATCTTACATCATCGAATCTAGGAATGCCTGTTGCTCTTGTGTCATCACATATTTAGCTCTTCGTTAGCCATATGGAATAATTATCTACCATATGAGGTTATAACTTTGCCTGTGAGCAGGTCCACACATAAGTTCTAATAATGATTAAAGTTT
The DNA here is from genome assembly GCA_947369205.1 of Cantharis rufa. Lineage (NCBI taxonomy): Eukaryota > Metazoa > Arthropoda > Insecta > Coleoptera > Cantharidae > Cantharis > Cantharis rufa. The sequence continues at coordinate 18,212,428 of OX376304.1, read as the reverse complement.
ATAAATTTTAATACACGATTTCATTTAATTCGATTACTCGAAACTCGTACCTTTTGAATTTAATTATATAACAATAATATTTACCTCTAGATTTGCCGAACCACAATAATTAAAATAATATAGCAAAATAACACCGTTACAACAAATAAATTTAAATAGTCTCTTAAGCACGTCTATTCGGTAGGACTTCACAAATGGAAGAGAAAATCCAAAAAAAATGGAAGAAAAACAAATGGAAAATCTTCTCCGGTTCTTTTCTTGTCGTACCCTATTTTCTCCCACTTCTCCTGTGCTGCCCTTTGTAATAGTAATTTATGGTACAAGTGTGTTATATGACAAATAAGTCACGCGAGAAAAATTTAGCCCGCGAGGCCTTTAGGCCGAGTGGGCTAATTTCTTAAGTGACTTATTTGTTATTAACACACGCGTGGCATACAAAACTTCATCCAATATCTTGTAATAATACAATTACAATTTTTGATATTTGACGTTTTAAAATGACAAATTTAAATTCTGGAAACTATAGTAGGTGTAAAATATAACCACTATGGCAATGAATAACAAATAATAATAAATAGTAATTAACTTGTTTTCATTTTTCACAAAACATGATAGCCAGTTTCTTTACTCATTAGTGAGTTATACGTCACTTTACTTATTTAAAAAACCATAGTTATACCTCTATTATTACATGATATTGGATAAATAAATTAATGTAAATTATATAAATAAATTACATTATTAGTATATTATTGAATCTTTAAATATATATTAAAGTAATTATAATATACGAGTTAAAAGAATTTAATTAAATAGCAATGTTCCGAGCTCCAAATTATTTTAATATTTTACAATTTTTCAATTTTTCAAAATTCTTATTTTAAGTTCATTTCTATAAAATTTATAATTATTAATTACTCCTTTCATAGTGTATCAAATCTAGGATATTTATACTTATATTAAAGATTCAATTTAAATTTTAATGTCACAATTAGTATTTGACATTAAAAGAAATAAAACTTATTAAGAATTATTATTATTAAGAAGTTATAAGTAGCTATTTAGAAATGTAATATGAACATTTTAAGTGAAATTTTAATAAAATTCCATTTACGTTCATTAAAATTTTCAAGTAAATTAATGGAAGCGTACAGATATTTATCAACCTTTAAAGGAACATGCCAAAAACTGAATAAGAAAAATGTTTGTTAACCCTAGCACACGTGACACTCTTCTAAGGTATTAAAAAAATATTTTATTTTAACATGGGATTTAAGGTAAAATTAATCTCATAAAATAATGAAGAAAATTGAAGATGTCAGAAAAACAGAAGTTCTTTAAATAAAACGAATTTATTGTTATAATTAAAATTTTCAATGTCTACAATGTTTTAATAAATACGCTTTTATTATATTTTAAATATTGAAACATTGAGGCATGGGTTCTCATTATAGAAAGCATTTAACTTTTCTTAATCAACTTATAATTGAGGGGGTTAAAGCCATAGTTAAGTTAAAGTTAAAGTTACATTAACCTTAATTTGAGAATCAAAAGGATTTATTAGAAATTCTAAAATAAATTCTCAAATGAAATTATTACATGGAAAGTCGAATCAAACATTTTCAAAAAAAAAACAAATTCAGAATGTTTTCCCATTGTATGACTATCAAGAGTTGAAAATGACTTATACCACTATGGCTTTAAGCCCCTCAATTGGTCATTTAAACTTGATTCGTGAGAACGCACCTTAAGTGTAAATGTCTGATTTTTTGTTACAAATGTGCAAGATTTACGGATTGCCGCAAGTATTTTGGCGCCGACAGTCGCGGCACTAAAGTAAAACAATTGCTTATATCTAAAATTTCGGATTTTAAAACAATTTTTAGAAAAACTTAATTTAAATATATCCTTTTCAGTGCAGTTTTATCATTAGTTTGAAATAATATCATCTACCTATATGATGTAGTTACAAACTATAGTACCTACAAATTCATAATGATAATGTATTGTTAGTATACTCGTACGCACTTGTATTAAAAAACCATATTATCTGAAGCAGATGCTACATTTATTATTGATATTCAACCTCCACACAAATAGATATTAAATGCAATTCGCTACAGTGGTTTAGAATTAATATTATCACCAAAGCACAGCTCACAATAAGGGTATAAAAGCTCCTCTAAAGAAAGAATAAGAACGCGTTCTTTTGAAACTGTCGCTTAATAATTTTTACGGAATTTTTTCTGCGTATCTTAAAATTTGAAAATTTTTTACCCTTATATTCTAATGTTCAATTTACATAACAAAAATTTATATAATGGTTTATGAAATGCTACAAAATTCCAATTTACAGTTAATTAAACTTTACGTGATTGATTTCCTTATTACGACATTACAAAAAGTTAATGCTGCCAATATTTAGATCCTACGAATACATTAATTTTTAGTAGTAATTGAATAAATTTGAACTTGTAATTTTCTTTTTCAGAATATAGTGAGAGTAGATAGACCTTATATTTATTATAAATGAGTAACGATTTTTCAATTTAAAATGTCATATTATTTATTATTTTATTTTTTAAATTATATTTAGGTAGATATATTGTTATTATTATTATAAAATTACTTCATATAAATTTTAGATTTATTTAATAACTTAACATTATTATTTTTCTAAAGAATTATTATTGATTATTTGCCGAAAATGTTGATTGCTGCTATGTTGAATGCTTTGTTGATATCTAAAAAATTAAAAAAAATTTATTTTGGTTATTGAAATTTAAAATGTGGTTACACAAATATACAATTGAACAATATAATAAAACAACCAAAACGATGTGTACTATTTTAAAAGTTAGTATGGGATCAATGTATATAAAGCTGAAATTAATGAAAATAATACCTAAGAGCTCTGAACAATTGAATTAATTGGGTGAGAGCTACGAATGCATTTACGCTACAGAGAGCATAGTTTTTTGGTATTATGACAAGACAATATCGAGACCATATTAATCCCGTTGCAGCTAAAGATGCAGATTGTGCTACACTGAGCTGACTAGCAGGTCTTCTCAAATCACTTATTCCTGCTGCAACTAAACCCTAAAATTATACTGTTTATATAGAAATATGAGCATTCAAGAGTAAATTATATATACCAACTTGAATAGTGGAGCCCAAAAAAATACAGTCTTTGGACCTATATTTACAAACGCGTATTAACACAGGATTTTATGAATACTGATTTTTAATATTTACCAGCAGGGTGATTCCAAAGAGGATTATATTTCACGGGCACTATTTTATCAAGTCTTGTAATTACAGTTTTATATATTAACGACATAATATTTCTATTTAACTCTGAATGTTAGAAAAGAATACTATACTCAAATAGAAAAACGACTATTAGTTATCAAGGTGAGCAAGGCCACTTAATTTTAAATTTAAATTTCTTTAGGATTGCGCACTAAAACGATAAAAGTTAATATAAATATGTTTGATAATTTTTTTATTTCTATACCAAAAGCTAGTAACATTTGAAATAATTACGTTTATCTTGTTTACATAACTATGTATTTGCTGGTATTAATGAACATATTACGTACATTATTTTAGCAAAAATCCAGATTTATGAACTTGTTTATTTGAAATATGCCAATAAGTTTAAAATATTATTTAACCTAAATTTAAATGCTAATTTTTGTCAAAAATATAATTTCAAAAAGAAATCAGTTTATTTAATATTTGCACTACTTTCTAATTTGAAAATGTTAAAAACTTTTAGAACAGAATCCTGCCTTCAAATGTACGGTTTATTGATTTTTAGCCAAGAAACAAACTTTGTATAGTAGACAGAATATGCATTTTCCTTTCTTAATTTGAAGTTTTCTGTATTTTTAAAGAAAATTCTGTATTGATCGCTATTAGTTTTTGTCAACAGATACATATGTGAAAATACTCAATATATCTCAGAGTTTTATGTGCGAACCACCAGATCTCTCTACGTCACATGTTTTCTATAGATTGTTGGTATAAATGTTAGTAAAATATTATTTTAAATGTTAATTTATAATTGGAGTATAAAAATCAAACAACGATTATTTGTCAGCCAAAGTGTTTGTGTTTATAAGCTACCATAATCATAGCAAAACAAGTAAGGCGTACAAAGTTTGCAAAATCCAACATTGTTAGGGGGACGGCAAGCAACGGATGCAACTTCCACGTTGTCAAAAGTTCTAAAATTATTGTAATACATTGATAAACAGTCAAGACTATAAAATGTACTTTATCACTACATAAAAAATTTAATAAAGTCATGCAGATGGCCACATCAGATTTTAGTTGCACTATTATATAGTTGTACTTATTATATTATTTTAAAGAATTTACCTAATAGCTCTAAATAATTGAACTGCTTGTGTGCCAGCAATAAACGCATTAACACCAAATAGAAGATAATTTTTGGGCTTTATGACAACACAATAACGACTCCATATTAATCCAGATACGGCTAAAGTACTAGATTGAGATATACTAATTTGATCGGCAGGTCTTCTTAAATCTGTTATTCCTGCTAGTACTAAGCACTAAAAATTATCAAAAATATATAATGTAAATATTTTTCAACTTGTTACATAATTATTTTAATATAGGTACATACGAACTTAAAAAGGGGAGCCCAGAAAAACACCGTCTTCGGACCTGCAAATTGTAAACAATTCCATTTTATCAAACTTTTAGTTATTAATGCGGTTAATAAGGTACTTGCATACAAATATTACGTACGAAAAAAACAAAACTGCTAAGCCATTTGAAATTTTTTAATTTTTGATTAACTACTTATTGTTGCCGATAATACTGACTGGAGATGCACAACAATGCTTATAAGATGCTTAATAAGATAACTATGCTTATCTGTTAATTAAAGCCCAAAATTTTTAGCAATAAATTGGCATAGAAAAATATGTCAGTCTGAAAATTGGCTTAAATGATCCTCAAACATTACTGAACAATATAATAGTAGTAGTCACGGAACTTCAAGTCTCGCTATAATTCATACCAAAGGTTTTCAATTATGACGAGACTTGAAGTTCCGTGACGACTACTATACTAAAACTTTATATATATAGCAATAAGGGCGTAAGTTACATATAAAAGAGTTTGGCAAAATTTTTACATATTAAGCGCCCTTCCGCCCCATTGAAAATGACTGGAGGGCAAAGTTTGTGTCGTTTGAAGGGTAATGATAAGATCCCCCCCCCCCATTTTCAGTCGCAAACTCGTAATTTTTTTTTTGTTTCCCTTTACAGTAGACGACTGACAACCGGCAAGCGTCGGATTATTTTACTGAAATCTTTGCTTTCCCACTATTCAAAATTAATTTTTGAATTACAAAATTCACGATAAGAGCAAACAAAGTTTGTGCTGTTCGTGCGTAGTGTTGACGTCATACCTCGATTTTTATAAATAAATAATTAAATAATACACAAAATTAATGATCAAAAATTGAGCAAAAATTAAGAAAATAATGCAAAATTGATGATGAGGTCATAGTGTTGGTATTTTTTTAAGTTTTGCAAGTAATATATTTTTATGCAATACTTTGTACCAGTTGAACTTCTGTATATATATTATATCTGTACCTACTATGATGGATTTCACGATTTCTAAAATTTCTAATAATCATCGAAGTAATTAAGGACATGTTACGGTCATATGAAAAGCGCATGGTTAATATCCAAAGATAATCGAGCCGTACAGGTAGTAATTTTAGGGGTAGGGATTTTTTCAAAAGCGGGTTTAAGTTTTAAGTATTTCAGTTGTTACGTAATTGTGCCAAAATATCAAGACGTGGATATTTAACCGATTTAGAAAAACAAACAATTTTAGTTTTGCGCGAGGAAAAAAAATCCCAAAATTACATCAAGAAAAAAGTGTCAAAAGTCATAGAAAAACGGTAAGTCGCGCAAAACTAAAATTATTTGTTTTTCTAAATTAGTTAAATATCTATGTCTTGAAATTTTGGGCACAATAATGTTGAATTTTAAATGAACTAAACACTCTAAGGTCATTAGGTGACAACTAATGCCTGGTTTACACGGGTATAGTAATCAGGAGAGTAGAGTAACTAGTAGAGTTCACTCTACTAGCTATTCTACCACTTTTGATTTTTTTTTGGTTACACATAGTAGAGTAGAGTACAGTAGCTGTGTACGATTTTTTTTTAAATTTTTAAAATTTTTTAAATTTTTAAATTTTTTGTTTAAATTCAGATACACCAAAGCCGGTTTTTCCAAGTTTGTCAATGATTTCTTTTTCCGCGGCCAGCCTCATGTCCTTATTCCTATAGCTTATATTGCATAAATTCCACAGACACTCTTGTTCAACAAATAAATCTACAAGTTGAATTGTTTCATTCTCTGCAAACTTTACCATTTTTAAAATGAATTAAACAAATACTGCGCAACAAGTTGTACACTGCAACTAAACTCTACTTGATACTTATGTTGTAGGTAGAGAAGATGTTTACACGGGTAGAGTGGAGAGGTTAGTAGAGTGGGGATTGTGGTGGGTGTAAGTAGAGTAGAGTCCACTTTACTGCACGCGGTATAGTACTCTACTCTACCAGATACTCGCTACTCTACTCTACCCGCACAGTTTTTGGGGTTTCTACGGGTAGAGTTACTCTACTAACTGCTCTACTATACTGATTACTATACCCGTGTAAACCAGGCATTAAGTACTTAAAATTTCAACCCGTTTTTGAAAAAATCCCTATCACTAAAATTACTTACCTGTACGGCTCGATTATCTTCAGATATTAACCATACGCTTTTCATATGACCGTCACTGTAAATAATTAAATAGATATAACTTACCAGCAGGATGATTCCAAAGGGGATAGTATTTCACAGGTACTACCTTATCAATCTTTGTTATAATATTCTTATATATCAAGAACATTTTATTGTTAGTAATGTAATAAGCTTGAAAAGTTATTATTAAAGAAACAAATTTGTTGGTAGTTGATATTAAATTTAAAGATGTCGGGCAATATTAAATTTCATGTGTGTATTGCAGTTATACTAAAAGGTTAAAAGTTACAATTTGGAAAGATACTTATTATATGTTTTTTCTAATTATTAATATTTTAAAAAAGTTTACTTTTTTATATCCATTTGGGTGAAGAAAAGTGTAACATCATCCAACAGCCAAAACGATGAAAAAGCCTGACATGCTAATATGCTGTTTCTGAAGTAAAAAGTACAAGTTAGTAGTACAGCATAATTTTTTTTATTAATAAAAGTTGTAATTTTTCAGAAAATAGTATGATAGTTATATTTTACTACATAGAAATACAACTAACTATTCTACATAGGAACATGTTCTATAGAAGTACTATGGTTAATGGTTTTGAATATTGTCAATCTACATAATATATACTATATTGTGCAACTGGAATGGAGGCAATATTGGCAATCTTGCCTCGAATGGAAAAATACGACTTTTCTTTACTTATTATTGTACAAATATCTATTATTGTGTTTAATAATACATTTACATAGCGATTTACTTATAACATAATGCAGAACAGAATTATATATTCAGATTGCTGTTTGTTATGTTCTAGTGAGGAAGCAAACTTGAAACGAATAGAAACCCTTATATATTTGAAGTTATCTACATTGTAGTGTAAAATTTATATAGGACTATTTAATTTCGTAAGTACCTCTACAAATTTAGTCTACAGATGGTATATCAACAAAGCTACATAAATAATGTTATGATTCATGAATGTATTGAACACTTACCTGTAATACATAAACCAGATTTTCCATATTTTCTATTTTTTTGGTATAATTTTATTGAAACTTTTCTTTCAACCTTAAAAACGGTATGTTGACAATTTAATATGAATTTAAATATATACAATCAATAGGTAATTGAAATGATAGTTAAACAAAAAATTTTAAACATTTTGTCAATTTGACATAAAACTCAAATTTAATTTGGTATATAATTTTATTGCACGTGACAACAATTTATTTTTGAGACATCGGCATTGTCGTTATTGGGACTCTTTCAATATCATTTACTGCAATACAATTATATTATTATATTATACGAATGTATGAATAGATTACAACTATTCTTTTCTTAATATTCGTAATTTCATAACCTCGAATTACTGCAGATTAAAATCTAATATTAATCTTCAAAGAATTGAAATAAAAATAATTTGGCTCAAATTTTCAAAGGTTCCAAAGGTACATAGACGATAACTTACCTACATATAAGACGGGCGCTCGAGCCGAAATCACTTAGCGTTTTATCTACCTCTTTCGAAGTTATGACTATTTTTTAGCAAAAATTTTGAATGTTCGCAGTTTAAACTAAGTCCGTTTAGATAATTTTATAGCGAACAAGTAATTTTTATGTTCTTTCTTACTTTCCAATTTTTCCTACAGCTAGCACACCTTTTTCAGCCCGAGGAAAACTATATTTTTAATGTATATAATATTTGTGAGTAAATCCCAAAAATATCTAATCTACTATACGATACAGGAACACCAACATTTTAAAGCGCGATATCTCATGATTGATGATTTTTTTGTAGGAAAAAAAGTATTGAATTTTTTTGTAGGGAATCGTATAATCTACATATTTTGCAAGAGCGCACTTGTTACAATAAAATTTACCTTTAAGAGATATTTGTGAAAATCTGATATTTTGATTTTTGACCTAGCATAAAAATTTTAGCCAAAGTGAGATCGACAGGGACTTTTGGAATTTTCAGCTCAATGTAAGTTTTTCCGAACTTGCATTTTATGTCTATTTTGATTGGATTAATATTTTCAGTAAATTACTAAGAGTTTTTGCATTCCAGACTATTATGATTGGATTTCTCAAAAATTGTATCACAATAAACATTGGTTATCGAATACTTTTTGACAATTTATACGAGAGCTATAGTATCACTTCAATAATGCAAAATCCCAAATCACACTAGTGTGGTTGCTATGTATCGAGCAAACTCATAAAACACCTAACTTACAGTTAGCTTATTTCGAAAAACTTTAGATTGTATTAAAGATGCTTTATGGGAGTTTTAAAATTTTAAAGGTGGCAAGAAAATCGTAATGTGATTGTTTAAAAAGAGTATTTCGGCGTTGGTTTCATTCAAATGTAATGCATGGATAATGTAACTTTTGAACTACAGGTAGGTGGGAGCAAATACATACATTAAAATATTAAGGCTTGCTTTTACAATAGTCGGTTAAGTTTGAGTAGTAACTTACCTACAGATTAACTAATTAATTTTTTTCCTGTTTCCCGACTAGGTTAAACTACCTAGCCGGGGAGTATACTGTCGCAAATGGATATAACATATAAAATTAACAATAATTATATAGTAACAAGTAACAATGGGTAATAGGAACAGTAACGGTAAAAATAATAACAGGAACAATAATAATGATAACAGAACAGTAATTATATGAATTAAAATGAAACAATATATTATGTATATGGCGGTATTAACAGGTGACAACGACTAACACCACACACTTACAACAACTTGCGTCTTTACAATAATTACAAAAATGTTTTTTTTTTTTTTGAAAACACAATCTGTCTGCTCCTAATTAACTTTGGTGTCATCGGTCAGCGTGGGTGAACCCATTTTGATTTTGTTCTAAACTTTTTGGTTTATGGACCCTGTAATATATATCAAATTGCTAGCTAAAGGGAAAACCAGGGAGGCAGCAGTCAACGAAATTGATTAATTGATTAAAAATTGAGATAAAATTTCTAAATAAAAATTTTAAATTGATATTAAAAATTCTAAATTTTCCATTAACTCTTCCAAATGTGCAGTTGAAAAAAAGAAAAAACATTTTTAAATTGATTAAAAATAAAACTTACATTGCAAATCGAAAAATTTAAAAACCTTAAAACTTCAACGACAAAAATATACTGTCACAAGGCAATAAAAGCTTAACCAAGCGTTAAACTAATAAACTAGCATAATATAATATTACCCCGGTTAAATAATGCTTAACCAACTATTGTAATAGCGTACCTTAATAGTTTAATGTATTTGGTGAGGGCGTATTAATAAAAGGGTAAAAAAATATCAGTGTGTAGTAAATTTTGTATCTAGTAATAAACTTTCGCAAGCTTATTTCAATAAAATATTTGAAACTTTTTATTTGAAATATTATTTATTAATATTAACCATTTTAACTATTAATAGGAAATTAACTATAAAATGAAGTATTTTACTGTTATTTTCCTTGAATCCCAAAAACCTCCTTTTTTAAAAAAATTCTAAAATTACATTTTTTACCTTATTTTTAAAGGGCGACTACACCCCTTAAATTCGAGCCACAGAGGCCTTTAAATCCTTAAGACGCCTATAAATCTTTTGCCAAAACTTCATTAGAAAATGCAACAGCTATTTTTTAAAATTGATTTTTTAAATTGCAAGATAAATTATTATTAATTTATATAAAAAATATGGGGAACCCGCCATATATCCCATTCTTATAGACTACAAGCCCATGGAGAATTTTAGGGGGTGAAATGACCCACCATGAATCATGTTTAGAACGATGCTGCTACATGAAAGAATAACTTTAAGCACTATGCCGTCAGTTTTAAGCGGTACAGGTAAGTACATGGGAAAATTGAATTTTCCACCTAAAGATGGGAAATTACGACCAACTATTCTTGTACGGCTTTCTTGAAAAACGATAGATCCCAAAAAAATAATGACGAAAAACCGAGTGCCGTACAAAAATAGTGGTACTTGGAGCGAGGAAAATTTTTTAATTTTCCGAAAATTTTCCAATCCGTATAGGCGATTTATTACTGTACGGCATTTGTGTAATTCGCTTTGTATGCTTATACTGATTCATTATTCAGAAACGCCGTACATATTTGAGGGTACAAGGATGACAAATCTTGGACCGCAACACCCCATCTTCATATAGTATAGGATTGGTGATTTGAAGCAAAATAAAATTTAGTGATCTTAATACTATTTTATGAATCTGTGATATTTTTTGTCATGCCGTACATTTTATATGGAACATATGGGTGCCTAAGGCAAATTACTTTTCTATTTTATTTAAAAATGTACAATACTTCGTTTAATATTTTCTTTTAATTATAATTTATAATAATAATTATAATTATAATAAAATTTATAATAATAATTTGTTAAAGTCAGACTTGACGCGTATTAAATTTTCCTCATTAATATCCTTTTTTAATCATAATTAATTATTTTGATTAAATGGGTATTCAGTTTAAACATATATAATGGAAAATAGCGCAAGTAGAAATGTTGGCGCAAACATTCCGATGCGCAATATAAATCGGGGTAGTGAATTAGTGTTGGCAGATTCCACTAATTTACTTGCATATGAACTGTCTAATGAAATGGCGAATCCAACATTACCAGTTGAAAATATTAATAGTAGCTTGTCTTCTGGATCATTGATGATCAATAATGAGAGGACCGCTCAAGGGAAGATTCGCAAGCGCATTAAATGGACCAAAAAAATGAACGAAGAAATAATGCGCACATTTTATGAAATCAACAATTGTGACGAAAGTCCATTACCAGGTTGGCGAAGAAAGTTTCATTTGGCAGTATCCGAAAAATTCTCAAGTTTAAATCTGACAGAGCAAAATGTCGTTGATCGAAGAAATGTCATTATTAAGAAAAAATATCTCAGTGAATCTGAATTATCAGAAATTCGAAAACATGTAGGTAATACTCTTTATCAACAAGAACATTTTGAAGAATTGACAGTGACTAAAGGGGAACCGATACCAAATGAAGCAGACCAAATTCAAGTAGAAGAAATAGTAGTTAATGACGAACTTTACAACCAGGTAGAAATTGAGTTTTTATCCAAAATTGAATTATTTGACAATACTAATCCTTTAGCTAGACCCAAAATTCCAAATCTAAATTTTACAAATTTTTATAAAATTAAATCTATTTTCGAAATTTTGGATAAATTAATCGGCTTGTTTTTAGAAAACCATACCTCTATATATTACATTCATTTGGCAGTATATTGCGCTGCAGTAGTAATTATAGAAAAAAATGATCAAAATTTAATTACTAGCATTTCTAAAAATAAATCACCTAAGGAACCTGCTTGGAAAGTTCGCCTTAACAAAAAAATAAATAGTTTAAGAAAAGATATTGGAATTTTAACCGCGTTTAAAAACCATTTTGACAATGTGGCACCTAGAAAAATATGTCAAATTTTAACAAAATATCGATTAAATAAATATGGAGCAAGTTTTGAAAACAGATTTAATGATAATTTAGATCATTTAAAACAAAAATTAAAAGTAACCGCGCATAGACTAAAACGATACAGTAAATGTACACAAAGAAAATTTGAAAACAAACTGTACATAGAAAATCCAACTAAATTTTTTAGATATTTAGAACCCACAATTAAAACTAAAAATTTCCCAAAAAAAGAAGGTATGATAAACTTTTGGTCAAACTTGTGGTCTCAAAATTATAAATATAATAAAGAAGCATTTTGGATACAAAAACTGAAGGATAGTTCGAATGCATTGGTTTGGCAAGAAAGTGAATTTATAACGTTAGAAAATATAACCGATGCCATAAAATTTTCTTCTAATTGGAAATCGCCGGGTTTAGATGGCATTCAAAATTTTTGGTTGAAAAGGTTTTCATCTATTCACTTGCCTTTACTTTTCTGATTTAACGAAGCATTGAACGATCCTTCAGTTCTACCGGACTTTTTATGTACAGGTGTTACATATATGCTTTTTAAAACTGGGGACCCTTTAGAACCGAAAAACTACAGACCAATTACCTGCTTACCAACCATTTACAAAATTTTCACTTCCATTTTAGCATCAAAAATAGAAAACCACTGTAAAGCAAATGAGATTATGAACATTGAACAAAAAGGCTGTGTGAAAGGATCACAAGGCTGTCGGGAACTGCTAATCGTCGATTCGGTCATTACTAAGCTAGCTAAAAATAATAAAAGGAATTTGCACATGTGTTATATAGATTATAAAAAGGCTTATGATTCTGTTCCTCACGATTGGCTTCTTGATATCCTAAAAATCTACAAAATTAATCCGAAGATTGTAAGACTTTTATCTGCAATGATGTCAAAGTGGAACACTCTTATCACAAATAATGGAACCAGTTTGGACTCGATTAAAATTAAACGTGGCATTTTTCAAGGAGATTCCTTGAGTCCACTCTGGTTTTGTTTAGCAATGAATCCACTTTCGACATTATTGAATGATTCCGCAGCAGGATTTACTTTAAATTTTGAAAACAATTCCAAGATAACTCATTTGCTTTACATGGAAGATTTAAAATTATATTCTAGGAACGAAGATCAACTTTTTAACTTAATAAAAACTACAAAATTATTTAGTACTGACATTTGCATGGAATTTGGATTTGAAAAGTGTGCAAAAATTGACATTCATAGGGGTACACCAATTTCTAAATTTGATGTATTAAACGAAATTCCCAAACTATTACCGCATCAGTTGTATAAATATTTGGGAATGCAGCAAAATTTTGTTCTGGACCATACACTTTTAAAAAAAGATTTTAGGCAAAAATACATGCAAAAATTAAAAATTTTAATGAAAAGTAAATTGACGTCTCGGAATATGATCTCGGCTATTAACTCTTGGGCGGTTCCAGTCTTATCATATTCTTTCGGAGTTCTAAAATGGTCGAATACAGATCTAAATGCCTTGGACACCTTAACAAGAAAAATTTTATATAAATATAGATATTTACATCCGAAATCTGCAGTGGAAAGGTTGTATATTAAGAGAAAAAAAGGAGGACGCGGTTTAATAAATTTATTTAATTCTTGTAAATCTATAACTAAATTATTGCGTGATTATTTTTATTCGATTAACATTCCTTTAATTCGCGAAATTATAAGTTTAGATACAAATTTTAGTGGTTTGAATTTAAAAAATCAAAATCTTAATTGTGAAGAAAAATTTGAATTAGAAATTAATTGGAAGAATAAGGTGCTTCACGGTAAATATCCGACAATTTTGGACTCCGAAGGAATTGATAGAGAAATGTCAGTAGAATGGTTGAAGCGGGGATTACTACACTTTGAAACTGAAGGATTCATGTGTGCGATTCAAGATGGTGTAATTGCCACTAGCAATTACAAGAAGCACATAATGAATCTCGATGTTGCAGATCGGTGCCGAAAGTGTGGTGTCCCCAATGAAACCATAGAGCATATTATAGGAGGATGCTCATTCTTGGCTCCTACTGACTATCTCCGAAGACACAACCAAGTTTGCAAGATATTACACCAGCAGCTTGGTAAAAAACTTAACTTGCTTGACAATTTTAGACCCTATTATGACTACGTACCTGACCCTGTACTTGAAGACGATTTTTCTCTACTCTATTGGGACAGGACTATATTAACGGATCGAACAATTAGTCATAATAGGCCTGACATTGTCTTGATACGAAAACGAGACCAAAATGCAGTCATCATTGATGTTGCTGTGCCTCTGTCTAAAAATATCATAACCACCGAAGGAGAAAAAATCCATAAGTACGAGGCACTAGCAATGGAAATGATGAGTGTATGGGGTCTCAATAAAATAGTAATAATACCGATAGTGATATCGGCTACTGGTGTGGTATCTTCCAAGTTTAAAACCCATTTGTTAAAGTTAGATCTATCTTCAAAATTATACCCAGAAATTCAAAAAGCTGTTATTTTGGAAACGTGCCATATTGTCAGAAAATTTTTAAATTCTCAACATTAAAAATGTACTAAACAATTTAAAATTCTAATTATTTAGTAGTAGATTTAAGTAACTTTTATAATAATTGTTCAAAATTAGCTTATGTGAAAAATGTATCGAAAAATAATGTAATTAGGTGACACACTGTAAAGAATAAGATGGTTGGAGCTAAATCCCCCAACTTATGCTAATTACCACTATATGTGAGATCCGAAATAAAGGAAATATTATAATTTTCAAATAATATTTTAATTTTGACTTGATGATGAATATCTATATTCGAAACATGTCGTCTTACTAATTAAAAGAAAATATTAAACGAAGTATTGTACATTTTTAAATAAAATATAAATTAACTTCGATAGACAAATCATAATTAAATTACTTTTCCTTCTGAAAAGAGCGATTTTCTGGTGAAATATTTTTGTACGGCATTAACATACTTTGTTAATAATTCAAACAATAATAAGTAAATAAATAGTTCAATAAAAAGTAAATTCCGTACCAATGGCTGAAAATATATTTTGTCACCCCTGAGATTTCATGTTGTAATTATTTTCTACTTCATAAAGTTGATTTACTTCTTTATGGAATTATTGTGCAATTTTTGTAGAATTCGCTTTCTGGGTTTATATAGATTAATTACTCAATAACTAATTAATTATTCAATATTTTCTGATATAGGGGTAAGAAATCCCGCGCGCAGCTTCTTGCCGTAGACCCTTTTGTAGCCAAATTTTTCCCATTTTTCTCAAAAACTACCAATCCAATTTTAATGCAAGACAGATCAAATGATAGATTTTTTTGATACCTATAACTTTCTTATTTAACTTTTCCTAATTGGACTAAAGTTTTTCTTTTATTCGCAAAAAACCACTTTTTTACTTCAATGAATTTTTTAGGTTTTAGAATTCTGGGATCGATTTCCGAAAGAAAAAAACGAAAAAATCTTTTTTGCAATATTTTTCTCTACACGATCATATTTTTTGTTTCCTGTAATCAATTTTTGATCTACATTTCACAGGTTGATTGGTCTAGTAAGGACATCGTATAAAGATCTTCGAAATTTTTATCCGCTGTAAAAAATTGTCTAAATCAAAATGAACGGCATATGTTTTTATTTGTTTTTTTATCTTTGATGAATTTAAAAACGTAATAATATTTGAAAATATTAAACCTCTTGTTAATGCAGGAGCATTTTAAAAATCTTATAAATATAGAAAATTTCATATTTTCTTTTTATTCATATTTTCATTTGGTTCCATTTATTATAAACGGCCATTCGGTACAATGATAATATTTAGTAACATCATACCATAAACTACGTTGCCGTACAGATATTTATGATCTTGTAGATACAAAAATTAGATTTAACCTCAAAATTCAGGTAATTGTTCATTTATATTTATATTAACCATAATTTTTAGACGGCACAATTATTAAAAATTATTTTGTATTTTATAGAATTTTTGGAATTAGGTGCCGTACATTTTGCAATGATCTTGCACCATATAGCTCTAGAGCAAGGGTGGGAGCGCGCGGTTTCTCACCGCTGTACCCTCAAATTTGTACGGCGTTTCTGAATAATGAATCTGTATAAGCATACAAAGCGAATTACACAAATTCCGTACAGTAATAAATCGCCTATACGGATTGGAAAATTTTCGGAAAATTAAAAAATTTTCCTCGCTCCAAGTACCACTATTTTTGTACGGCACTCGGTTTTTCGTCATTATTTTTTTGGGATCTATCGTTTTTCAAGAAAGCCGTACAAGAATAGTTGGTCGTAATTTCCCATCTTTAGGTGGAAAATTCAATTTTCCCATGTACTTACCTGTACCGCTTAAAACTGACGGCATAGTGCTTAAAGTTATTCTTTCATGTAGCAGCATCGTTCTAAACATGATTCATGGTGGGTCATTTCACCCCCTAAAATTCTCCATGGGCTTGTAGTCTATTACAGCATCACAATCTTTGCGCGGAATCTAATGGAGTTAACCTCTAAGTTGGTTTCCAGAAGTTAGATTTTTGGCTTAGAAAAAAAACTTGAATTTTTATTATGGCATACTTAGTTGTGCATATTAAAAAGTTTTTAGAGAAAAAAATGAGGTGCTTCAATGTATTAAAATTGTGGCGAAATCTAAGGATGAGAAAAAATAGCTAAATTCAAAGATAATACATTCGACAACTAAGGTAAACGATAACAAAATCGAGATGAGACTGAATAAAGAGATTGTCACTCATAAATGTTAACGTATGTGAAAATCTTATTTCATTCGTAATGTGGCACAACAAGAAAGCCAGCATCGGAATTAGTAAGACAGGTAGATAGTTCGACGTAGTTTGAGTAAATAATACAGCTTATAAATAAAACTCGCTTCACAACTATATTATTTATATTATATTATATTTATATTACATATAAAAAAATATAATATATGTATTGTAATAAGAACAAAAAAATTCGGAGTCAAAGTTTCACATTTAATGTACATAGTTAATCCAGAAGGTAACCCAAATATAATATAAAATAACAATTCCTCACAAGTATGTATAGTAATCGAATAACTAATCGCGTCTTGTATGCTGGCAAAATAAAATAAATCGTAAAATTACTATTGAGCAATTATTATTCAACTGCGTTGAAGTGCAGCTCAAAAAAATTTTTAAATGCAACTCACGGCGGCTGTTTAAGATAAACACTTGTGAAACATTAGCTTAAACGCTTAAAGCATAAATAATATGTAAAATACTTCAAGTTAATCCTTAAAATTAAAAAGGTTAATAGTATGTTGCATTAATAAATAAAATATACGGAGCAAATGTAATTAAAGTTCAAATGGATTTAAATATCATATCATTATATAATTTCCCATTGGAGATAATGCTTACATTTTCAGCCTATGCCGAGAAAAAACAGGACAATAAATTATAATTTGAAGCGACTGTTATTAACAAACAAATTTCTATTAAGTGCTAAAAAAGGTCAATCAAGATCTTGAAAAATGTGGATCTAGACTTCCTAAGTTCTACTACTCACAACTTGAATAGAATTTTTTAAATTTTTATTGCAAATTACAAACAAGTATTACACAAATTCTACTACCTATGTAGTCAAAAGAAATGTATTTTTATTAGTTTCCAAGAAATTAGCCATTAAAGAAAAATTCATTAGATATTCTATTAAATTCCTTTGGGTATAAAAAGAAAACACTTCGTTTCGTTTTATGTAGTAACTGTGGCAAATGACTGATCAAAGAAAAGCTGCATCGTTGATGATTTGGAAGGAAGACTTTGAACTTCGTATGTTTCAAGTTGACAACTTAACGAAATACAAATACTTAACGAAATTCGATTATATTATCAAGGATCCACCAATTTATCGGCAACGCAAAAATAAAAAATTTTTCTGTAAATTTAAATTCTAGTTGAAAATTTTTACAAATTTGTGTTTAAAAAATTTGGGCTATTTGCATTATTAAAATGAACAATGCAAAATAAACATAAATTAATATGAAGGTATCAAATATAAAACGGCAAAGTACACTTCGTAATATTCTGCATGTTATGCGTCTTGTGTATTTTAGTTAACACAGAAACAGTCAAAATACACATTAAAGTTTACTGTAAATATTTACTTTCCCTTATTACGACATAAATTTAATTAATGTCGCTAAATTAGTTTGTTGATAAAAACATTAAACGTTAATGACAAATTCACAGTAATACGAAACTCGGCGATGATTCTAAATAAAAATTAAGTTACATTTTTTCTGAATAATTAAAATTTCGTATAAAAGTTTATCTAACTTCGTGCGGAAAAACATCCTTCCAAAAATTGTGTTCGAGCTGGTTCATTGTAAAAATGTTAACTAATTATATAATATAGGATTCTATAAAATTATATAGTATAATCTACATGAATGCATACCATAGTAATTTCAATATTAATTAAAGTGAATTAGTTGATTACTTCCACTTAAAGGCGGTTCTCAAAACTCTTAGGGTTGTAGTCCTTAAGATTGATAGCATAGATTATAATTATATTATGTACATTGCGATAAAAACTATAATGTAATTATGAATGAAAATCCAACAATAGTTTATGGTAAATCAAGATGAAAACATACAAAAAGGCAATAAAATTCGTATGGCACTTCAATGGACTAGGGATACATTTCAGTTGTATTAATGTCACAGTCTACAGTCAAAAATAAAATTTTGTAAATTTATTATACATTATACATTAAACATTGAGTTATAAGAAACCAGAAAATAAGTCACATCAGAGAGAAAGAGAGGGAACCAAACAGAAATTAAACAATTAGAAAATGTTTGGATAAATAACAGAAAGAATTGAATAAGAATTTCCATGACAGAAAATTGATTAATAGTTCTTAATTAGCATATAAATTTCTTTGAACCATAAATATTTGTTAAACTACAATATTAAAATATTATTTTTATTTTTAATTTGCTATTTAATTAATAATAAATTGCGTTTTAACTAAAAATCGGTAATTCACTAAATCCACTGTTAACATTAGTCTGGTCATGCATTGGTAATGTAGATGAAAATTTAATTCTAAAGATTAAAAATTTTGAATAATCCACTTGGTCTAATTTATAAAAATTTAAGAAATAATTCCTGATGCAATTTTCATGACCATTACGATATACATAATAATGTACTACGTGTATGATAGGCAAACCAAAGTATGTAGTAGTAAACTGAAATTTGTAAAGGAGGCTAGGTTATTAATGATTTACGAGATATTAAAATGTGCAAATAAATTATTTTTTGTATTTGCTCAAAAATATATTGAAGCTAGTGAAATACTACTATATTGAAATTTCTGTCGACTTCTAGAAACAATCGTCATAAACTCTGAATTACTCAATTAAATATCACTTGATATTGCTTCTAAGTGCTTTTTGTAATAACTCGAGAATGAACGCAAAAATATGAAAACAATTAACTTTTTAGTCAAATTATATTCCAAATCACCCAAATTATTACAATTAGGGCCAGTTTCATAATAAATATTAAAGAATGATTTAATTTTAAAGACAGGTTTTAGACCAAACCGTTTTTTGTCATACAGCTGGCTTTAATAATTATTATGAAACTGACCCTTACCAAAACAATTATTCAATAAATACCTTTTGTAATAACCCGAGAACAAAATGGCCTATTTATAGTTTGCATCTTGAAAAAGTTAGACTGATATTTATTCTGTCAAATTTACGAATGTGGGTGATTTAAAAAAGTATAAACCATGTCTTATTTTATGATTCTTATCAACTGCTTGAAAAATAAATTTGAATTGCGAAACCAATGTCACTCGAGCAATACTTGAGTATGACTCAAGCACGAAATCGGCTATTTTATTAATTGATTTTATACTTGAATTTGTAGTTCTCTAGTAGAAGATGTAATAAAGTAATGCAGTAAGTGCTTGTTTATAATGTACATATAAGACATAAGAAATACATAAAACGTAAGTATTACAAATGTAAATAAAAGCTTAATCGAATAGTGAATTACACTGGAGTTAGTTTGTTATATGAAAAAGAAATTCTACATCGTGTGGTTTAAAATTTTAAAATTATTTTACTACTCCATTAAAGTTTTATTTGCATTTATATTTTTAAATTTTATTTACGTCTTATGTGTTACGTATTTATGAACAAACCCTCCACATAAAATTCTGTATAAATATATTCTCACTTTTAAGTTGTTTAAAACTAAATTAATCTTTATGAATTGTATAAAACAATTATATATTTCACTTTTTATCAAATAAAATTACAAAAATCGTATAAAAAACGCACATAGAAAAAAGAATAATAAACCAATGTATTGAACTTTAAAATTTCAGTGTTTGTCCTTATAACCTTTAGAAAGATGACACCATAAAGTGATAGTATGCAAAACGTTTTTTAAAAGTTATCCACTTCTTTCTATATAGAATTCACCTAAGAAGTTTCTTTACCAAACTTTAAAAACTCGATTAAAATTTTGCACATTTTTTTCTATTCAAACTTCGAAATTAAAATTTTTCTTAAAACTTCTTGGTTTTTTTATGACGATTATGATATTAATAAAATTTTAAAAAGATTTCCAGAAAAATATTAAAATTTTCTCAAAGCTGTAAGAATGTCATTCAAATTTGTACTGCTCATAAAATCATTGATTTCGTTGTCTTTTCCTTCAAAATACAGAAAATATATATTTTGTGAGGAAGTTAAAACATTATTATTTAATAGTTCTTCGAAATTACTTTAGAGCTTATGGATAGATCTAACCGAAATCGTTTACGCAGTTTGTAAGAAATCTTAGATCTGATAATATTTTTTTATTAGTATTGCGTGGTATTGTTTTAAATTGCACATTTTAAACTGTTCAAGTAAAAGTAAAATTATAAATAAAGTTTAACTAAAAATTTAATCGACTATTTTACAAATTTTATTGTAAAGACAACATATTAATTCATTACGTATTATTCGCAGAGTCCAATATGGATAAAATTTGCGCAAGTTAATTTATGTTTAGTTAGCACACTACTGTAATAATTATTATTCATAGCTTTGAAATTAATTCCATTTTGATAGTAACTGCATACAGAGCGTTCGAAAAAGAGAAACAGTATTTGAAGAATGTACACTTAGCATCGAGTACATTCTAGAAGTTTTAGATGATTATCTTCAGACTATAAGTTCATAAATATAAATTACAAACAGAATATAAATTAATATACTTCAGTTCTGATCAATGCATGTTTTATTTTTAATACCCGAAATAAGTTTCTAATTTATTTTCATTTTTATTTTTGTAGTTTGTAATATAGTTTTTTACGGTTATTTTTATTAAAAATTATATTCGCACCTAAATATAATTTAAACTTCAACAATTTATTTCTACCAATGCTTGTGGTTTACAATAATTAATTGCAATAACAGAAATAACAAATTACAACAAACTATCTAGTGAGATGGAAGAATTCGTTCATTAATGAATCTTCAGGAATCGACCCTAACACCAAAGCGGAATTTCCACGTTGAATGCACAAACTAGTTCTATAAATTAAGTTTAAATATAATTTTTAAGTGCGCAGCGCCAAAAATACTAAACTTACGTATTCGTCTAACTTATTGGATTATTTGGTATAATAACTCCGAATATCGTTCGCCATTTTGGATTAGTCTACCATTTGAATGTCTGTATGTGATCTGTTCATTTTTTAAAAGTAACTTTTAAAGTTAGAAAAAGGAAAGCATATTAAAGAACGTAACGCGTTTTTACCACAAAAAATGTTTCAAATGTCGAGAGGGTCTACTGTTTTTGGCATTGTTTTGGTACCCATTTGGCTGACATTTATATTTCATCTATAAACTTTAAAAATTAAAAAGACTTAATACGGGTACTTTTTAATTAAAAATGAAAATTCTTGCTGGGACACCCTTTATAATCATTTCCCAAAGAAATAACTAATATTAATCATTTACAGACCTACTTTTTTTTAAATAAATATTTGAATAATACTACACTCGATAATACCTGTGTAATAAATTTTCTGTTAATATTATTACATATAAACTGGTGTTAATGCTGAAACTTAGCTCAGATACTTGCGGATATATATTTGAAGTTCCAGGTTTCGCGGTTATTGATTTGAAAAATATGGAAACTAAAATATACATTTAAGCTATCTCTTCAAATTTTAAAATTTAACTGTGTGCTTAGTAACAATATGTATATAGTAATCTAATGCAAACCGCGATGGCACACGACAAACACCAGGACGCATAAGATAGTCCGCACAAAGACAACACTTTGTACTAATTTCCCAGGAGAAAAGTCCAAATTATATACCTGTATATACGTTTGAGTCAAAATTACATCAACGGATAACGCTTTTCTTTTACAATATAAAGTATTTGAAGTAATGGTAGTAAGTGACATACATATCAAGTTGCAACGATATTTTATAATTACAAGACATCCCAACATTCAATTTTCAACAGAAATAGATTATTATTATTAAACTTGATAATCTATGGCATAATAATATGGCAGACGTATGATATTTGGGCAGACTTACAGTCTTATTCAAATAAATTTATATATTTTTATTTAGTTATTGATAATAATATAAAAATAAAAATATTGAATATATGAAAGAGATACCTTAACAAAATTGGGCGACATAGCCTTATGATCCTAATGCTAATTGCTAATGCTAATGATAAAGTCCAGTAAATTAGATTCCAAAATCAAAAAAACCCAAGAGATTCGTTCAAAGTAGATTTAAGATTATTTTGATACATTACAATCTATCGGGAATTTGGACTATCGGTTTAAAAAATAAAACTTTCAGTTGACGTTTTGAGCTTTCATTTTACTCTTCATCAGGACTTAATAGAATAAATATTATTTAAAACTACATTGGTTCTAGATTACTAACAATTGCATAACTGGCATTAAAAAAAAGTGAAAATCACACATATCAAGCAACAAGTCACTCAAACGCTTACAAAATTAAAATTCAAATAAAATGTAAATTTAAAATTGCAACAGTCAAAATATAAAATTCTTTTAAACAAAATCACTAATTATTTTGATAATTCATATGTGTATAATTCAGTCAGGCGGTATATTTTGCTGTACAGATAAAAAATAGTTATTCATCAGCATTGCCAATATACATATAGTGGCATATCAAATTGTTTTTCTTTAGTGTGAAGATTATACTTTTTCCGGTTAGATCAAATCTTTGCGACATGTCCACTACGATAAGAAAAACTGAGATAAGCTTTCTACTTCTGAACTTTAATACAAACATCATTGAATCACGTTGAAAAAGTTAAAAATTAGAAATGGTCAATTTATAAAACGCAACAGAAAAACTCTACATTTTTAATAAGTTTTCCGGATTGGGTAAACACTAAAATTACGCAAATTCCTTGTTTATCATCTGCAGCTTTTAAAGCAGAAGTTTCTAACAAAAACTCTATATGTTTGAATTTTCGCTTTTAATTATAAATATAAAATTTCCAACAATAATTATAACTTACTCAGAATTAAAAGAATTATTTTGTGTTGAAACTGAAATGACTTCTTTCGACAGTTGATAATAAATATTCTAGAATAAATTATGCTTACAAATCAGATAAAATACTAGATAGATACAATAATAATAATTTAGGTGGCCTTAATCACTGAGTTTTAAAAAGTAGCTTAATGAACATTGTAGGTTGGCATTTAAAAAAAGTAATCGTTCACCGAAGCAATGTATAAATGCCGCAGTTCTCCCCGATAACAGATAGCCCAATCTGTTTTTCACGTAGATTGAATGCTGTCGTGACCACATTAGATTTTCTGATTCACAAACCATGCACACTACCAGCAGTGGTAAATAAAATTGCGATCACAGCTTTGATGAGAATCAAGTCCATTTTTCAACACTCATTGTTTTCGTTAGCAGGATGACATCTGATATAATATTACAAAAATGATGCTATTCCAGGTTAATTTCTAGTTTTGTTATCTTTTCATTATATTGTCGTATTCCAAAGTCACACTTTTTAATTTTGAATTTTAAAATTTCATCTTGTTGAATTTGGATTTTTGTTTTAATTGTTTTTAAATTTAAATTTAATATTTTTGTAAATATTTCTATAAATTATAAAAATTTAAAGATTTGAATTATTATTCGCGCCAACAATTTTATGTTGGTACGAAAATTTTGAATAACTTTGCTTTTGCCAATCAAAGTGGACGGACGCGTTTACGGGAAGTCCCGTAAAAATTTGATTTTTGCGTCTCAAGTATGACATTTTGATTATTGTGTGAATAAATTTTGATTTGAAAACGTAAGTAATACTTTCATTAAGTGATTTGAAACTTTTGTCCAAAAATGGGATGATTTTGAAGATATTTTTAAATAAATTTTGAGTTTTTGATTTATGGATTTAAGTTGATGGGGAACGAGAAAATTAGTTTTGATATTAAAAATTAAAATTGAATTAATTTCACAAATATAAAAGTTAATATTGGAAAGGAAATGTAAAATGATAAGAGCGCAACGTGTAGATGTTGGACCGCACATTTTGTTCAATAATAATTGGACGGCGTTGTACAAAATTATATTCGAAATTAATTATCTTAAAATTTATCCTGAGGTACATCTCAATATTATATAATGTAAATATATAAAATCGAGTGAATTAGAATTTATTAATAAAATAGTCCATAAAAATGATTAGTAAACAAGTAGATACTCTTGTGACTTAATTTTATATTTACTGAAGGTATTATATAGAAAGTTGTAGAAAAACTTCGCAATAATTTTTTTCCTATTTAGTTTCAATTTTCTTGACAGTTATAAAATTAAGCCCATCTGTTACGAGAAAGTCAACATAAAGGTAACACGGTTTTAAGAATGTGACAGCGATGAAGCTAGTAGCTGGTCTAGGAAATTGAGTCGTTAGTTACTACTTGGATCAATTTACTACCAGCGTAAGTCTACTTGTAGATTTTTAAATTACTAATAAATTTAGTACTTGTCATTCTCTTTGTGATATCGATCGCTGTAGGCAAAACTTGTAAAAATATGTGGTTTTAAATATGATTAATTGCTGCAATAACATTCTATCTAATAAGAAATAGTATGACATTTTTTAGAAGTAATCGAGTTGAAAACGCTAACAAATGTAATAAAGGTATTGAGAAACTCATTAAAGTTACGAGAACAAAATCTATATATCTTGCAACTTTAATAACACACAGAAATAAAACAAAGATGTGCGATAAAAATTATGCGTCAGACTTATTGGAGTGTCTTCTATCGCTAAATTATGGCATTTCTTACGTCTAATAAAACAGAACAGGAGGCGAAACAATATTAGAGCTGCTATCAGTTGTTATTGCAGCAAGAATTGCTAACAAACACCGTCAGGGCATTATGCTCCCTGGGAGAATATTGAGAAATTTAACCTTTACATTAAAAGCTAATCGAATATACTGGATCAATTTTGTTGTTTTGGTCGTTATAAAATAAGTACCTAGTACAATAATATGTTCGTACCTAAATGTTGATGTTTATTATTAAATATTTTTTACAACAATATAAATTGTAAAGTAATTTGTATTATACGAGTATATGTAGTACTGTAATTTAAAATACATTAATATAAATAAATAATTAAGAGCAATGTTCAGAGCACTACATATATTGAGCAATTTATGTTTTGTGTCATTGATTTCCAGATTTACACAAAGACTAAAATAATTGATAGTTTCCACACCCCGTTCTATAAGCAATAATATATAACTTAATTAACATATTTGAAAATCACGTAATTTTAAAGCTAAGGTTCGGGAATTCCCAAATTCTGATACTTATTTTATCATTTCAACTTAACATACAAGAGCATTCATTCTCTTGAAACTCAAAAGAGCTTTCTTTTGAAATTAATCTTGAAAGCAAAAGTAATTAATAATTGGTTACCCAATTACCCATTGGTATTTCGCATTGACCATTAATTTGCCAAGAAATAGGGAAAAAACGTAAGCAACATTTTGGTAAATAAAAAAGTATCTTATAGTACCAAATACACAATAAAAATGTTTGTTTCCAAATAATTATCATATATGTACAAGTGCTCATATACATCATAAATTTATTTCTGCTTTTTCCGAAAGATATAATATATCATTAGGTAATATAAAACTTCACATTGGTACTTGTGGAAAACTTAATACACTGAATCCAATCAAAATTATACAGGTTGAGTGGACCTTATGTTCCAGAATTTATTTTTTGCTGAAATATGTTGTTGTTTTTATTTTGTTTTTTCCAAAAAACAGTCATGGCGTTTAATAGTGGCATTTTAAGATTTTAAAATAAATAATGTTATCCTCAAAAGTTCTGTGTTACAGCGTAAAAAAATCGCAGCCAATTTTGTATTGTTCGAAAATTTTAAAATTTTAAATTTTTTTTCAAGAAATATCCACATTTCGAAACTAATATTTGCTGAGATTTAATATTATATAGAAAGAGCGTTCTGAAAAAGTGCTATCAGTTAAATCGATGCAAATGCCATTTGCCCATGCTTACCCGGCTATTAGCCTTTGTGGTAATGGATTAGAATCTTAAAAAACTAGTGAAGTAATTCTGATATTTATCTTTCCTTGTTCTAATTTTTTTTTGGTATGGAATACCTATGATTAATAAATAGTATATTAAAGTATAAGTGGATATTAAAATCTTTAAAATACGCGCGATTTTGCGAGCACGACGGCGCAGGCGGAGTGCTCGAAATAGAGCAAGTGTTTTAAAGATCATGTATCCACGAATACTTTACGTAATTTGTTTAATTGGTACACTTTGAAATCATTTTAACATTTATTTAAAAAATTAATATTGTTAAATATTTGAATATTAGTATAATTTGACGTTAAAAGGTACTTCTATCAAATCAATAATTAAAAAGTTGACATTTTTTAACTTCACGTTTCTAATGCGAGGTTGCACAAAGGCTTGTTAAAACTTAATCAATGATTAACGATTTTCAGCAATGTCGCAACAATGAATTTTCATTGTTAAAAACCTTTAATCATTGATTAAGTTTTAACAAGCCTTTGTGCAACCGGGCATTAGGTTGTTGAAGTTGCCATGGTAACTTTAAAACACGCGCGTTTTTGAAAGTTGGATTTAAGCACGCTATTGGGTACTTTAAAAAAGCAAAATAGGAAAACCAATAAAAAAAATGTATAAAAATTTGTGGTTTTGAATTAAATTAGAAAAGCAGAATATGGTAAGGGATTGTCGTATAGGTTGGGACACCGTATAGGATGGGACAGCGGAATATCTGCGTTGTTGGTAGTGGTAACACCTATCTTATGACTGTCGCGGTAAAGGTTGGTTATAACCCAACTTTTCATGTGTATTAGAACCATAGATGTTTATATAGAAGGCTAGATAACTAACTCCAGCGCAAAAGTGAAGCCTGCATTTTGGGGTCTACCATATGTAGGTTTGGCAAAAATTGTAAACACGACAGTGTTTGTTGTTGCAATCGCGTGTTATTTTTATTTAAAAATGAAAATTAAATGAATTACAATGATTTTAATATTAAATTCTTGCTTGAATATCCTAGTGTTATGTATTTATTATCGTTTTGCAATAGTTTTGCCTAACTTGCAAATGGCCGTTTGATTGTTCTTGAGGCTTCACTTCTATTACATTACAGGTATTGGGAGTCAGGTATCTAGCCTTCTATATAAACATCTATGATTAGAACAAAGACAAAGCATTCATTATGTGTATGCCAAGCAACCAGTAAATTTTCTTTGAAAAAACATCTTTAAGGTGGTTTCTAAGAGCTGAAATTTTACAAAATTTAAGTCAATTATTTCAAGTAAATATGTTCAATGTGTCTTGTAATTAGTGTATTTTCATTGTGTGAAAGTGCAATTTAAATGTGTTGTTGCAGAGAGTAATTTTCAGACTTTTTACAAAATGGCTCTTGTCGTATAGGTTGGGACACCACTTTTTTTGATTCCATGACACTGCAATTCCATTTAAAATTTTTTTTTAATATTAACGCGCTTCAACTACTATGGTTATTAGCACCTGGCCACAACGTGTTGATGCACACCGGAAGGCCGAGCTAAGAAATTCTGTTAAGTCTCTATGGCTGGAGACTCAAACCCAGAATTTCCACTCTGTAACTCAACCAGCGATCACACCAATCCACGACTGTGGTTCCCATTTAAATTATATTTTAAAAATATTTGCTTAATGCAATTGTAAATATAATAACTAAAATACATTTATTTATTCAGCTACATTGTTTACACGTGCAAACGTGTTGTATACTTGAAATGCGCTAATATGCCCTGCCAGTTTCTTCACTTGTGCAAACTGCGAATCAGATTAACCCTCTATTACGCCATTTTTTTATTTGTAATGAAAACATATTTTCAGAAAAAATAAAAAAGTATAAAATTTTCAAAAAAAATAATTTTTTTTTAATTTTAATTTTTATTAATTTTTTTAAGTGGAATCGTATTTATTACTTCAATTGTCGCTTTGCAAGTTGCAATAAATATTCTAATCATAATACCATTCAGTTTTACTTCATTTTTTTACTTATTTTTCAGATTTTTGATAGTGTCCCAATTTATACGGCAAATTTTTTTTCGGCTAAAAAAGTTGCCATCATTAAAATAGATATAACTTTTGACTCGTTTGCGATTTAAAAAACTTTCTACAGCAAAGTTGTAGCCAATGAACATACCTGTTTTTTTGTTTTATAGAAGTTAAGATTATTCCTATCCGTTTCAGAACTATACACCAAAAACGAAACCCGTCCCAACCTTGACGACAATCCCTTATTAAAATATAATTACTTAATTAAAATAATAAATTACATAATGTTCAAAACTAGTCAGACTTACAAATGTTTTGTTAAGCGTTAGAAGAGGGAAAATCTTTGAAAAGACCCTCATTCGTGCTGGGGGGTAGTGTGAGATTTCTTCCTATTAAAACCGTCTTTCAGTGATGCGTGATGATCCGCAGTTACTGATAGAGTGATGTTTCGTTTTGTTCTTCTAGTGATGTGACTTTGTTCATTTTGATGTCTGGTACATTGCAATGTAAATGATGTTTGTTATCTTCTTTAATAAATTAGTTATCGCATGTTGTATTATCATAATATCTTGTTTTGTTTTATCGTAACGAGTATATATTGATTTTCTGGATTGAAGGCAACACCTATTTTTTTATCGATTTAGATCATTTTTTGATCATTTAGGTCAAAATTCAAAATATCATTCTCGCTCCCATCGTAGGCACGCTTTACCGTGTGTCCTGTTGTACCAGGCCCAATTTCCCAATTGGGGGCATGATGCAGATCAACTGGATAAGATGTGTGATGGTTTTTCAACTGCATTTAAAATGTGTTTTGAATTACCGAGATCAAGCTGGGGAAAACAGATACTCCGAGGTGATTCGACAAGCAGAACATCGACAAGATTTCTTGACAAACTTTTAGAATTAGGTACCAAAATGTACTTGTACTTGACTTGACTCACTAAAATTGCTTATATTTCTTGTATAAAACTCTTTCTGCAATTGTCAATAAGTGATAACTACGTCAAAATCGAAAAACTAGGATTTTTGCTTTCGAAACTCATGACTGGATGGCCTGTTTTAACAGTTGTTGAGGATTCAGCTAGTGAACTAAATTTTCCAAAATTTATTAAAATCTCATATCGCAATTCCAAATCGAAACCACTAATAGTGCAACACACACCTTCCAAGCTGAAGTTCAATTTGTGAAGTTTGTGTAGTTCCAAGCCAAAATTCTCTCAATGGCGTACTGACACCGCTCGAACAAGTTCTACTTTCCAAGTGGTAAAACTTTGCTTTGATTTGCGTGAAATTTCGAGACTTTCCGTGTTGGCACTGTTCTTCGATGTACTGCTTGAAGTATTCTCCTAGTGGGTCGATGGACCTTCAATTTTCTCGGGCAGTTGTGACGTGCGTGATGTTGTCTCACCAAGTTTTAATTATCAATTCTAATAAGATAATTTTAGGCTTGAAGTTGTCAAATTTTATCAATCCAATTCCTAATTAAACAAATTCCCTTCCAAAATTCAAACTTCCAAATTTCTCCAAACGACTCTCTTCAAAGACTCGTCCAAAATGGGCGAAAACATCCAAAATATTAATAAAACCGTTACTCATAAAATAAAACCTTTTATTCAGAAAATCAAAAATATCTCAATCAAAGACTCAAACTTGAGACGAAAACTATAAATTTTAACGGAGACCCTTCGTAAACACGTCCATCTACTTTTTCGGACCTGGCCAAAGCTATTAACAAAAATTTTCGTGCCAACATAAAATTGTCGGCGGCAACAATTATTTACAAATTACAAACACTTATTTACAACAAAATTAAATTAAAATTTTCAAAATTAAAAAATGTGATTTTGGAACACGATATCAATTATATATTGGATTACCGATATATAGTGTTGCAACTAATATTTTGAATTTTCAGATATATTTACAACACAACATATTTTTTGCCTTTACCCTCACATTTTTGGTACTTCAAAGAAGATTGGTATTAATGCAAACATTTTTTTTTATTCAAGTGCACAATAATATTTCTATTTAAATCCAAACATTCACTTTATTTTCAATTATTGCTGGATACAACCTCATATACTATTTACTGCACTTGTAATACAATGTAATGATAGTGAAGTATAGGACAAAGCACCAAAGTACCTACATACATATACATTATGACTTAATATCAATTCAGTTCTACGTTTAAAAGCTATTGGTTTAATTGTTTAATGGTTTCTTTCTTACACTAACTTAAAGAAACCCTAAAAATCGGTGGTTCATCGATTATTTTTTTGTCTCGGAGACATGTAACTACTATAGAAGTAGTTTGTGGGTTACTTTCTGAAAAACCAAATAGTAACAAGTTTTCGAAGTAATGATGCCGTACTAATTAGTCAAAATTTGCATGCAGCAAATATTTCATTGATGGAACTAATTCAAAAATATACACCTTCATTTGATAATGAGAATAGAAAAATGTTTTATAAACTCTTCTAGCATGCCGAATTTCAATTGTTAAAATGCTAAAATGAAAAGTTGCATGGTAGAAGCAACTGTAAAAACTCCTTTTAAATTTCCATCAACTACCTATGGAATAAACTTTAGTTTAAACAAACAATATTGTAATTAAATTATAAGTCAAATATAGTAAATTGTATAAGAACTTGAAGAAAATTCAAGTTGTCGTGAAATGCTATTGTTCTGAGTTGAAGTAGATTTTGGCGAGTTAGGTAATACTTTGCGTCAACTTATTTGTTACTCTCAGTAAAATGTTCACAAGTTGTGGTTGTGGATGTCCCGCGAGACCAAACAAGACCCCTGGACTGTGAAATGGGTTTGAATTAGTTTCCAAAAAGGCCTGCAATAACACATCTTCTGTCGACACAACATATTGAGTTTTCAAACCAATCTGAAATATTTTGGAAACAATCTTAGAAAATTTACAATTTGATGGAAAGACAATAATTGTCAAAGCATTTTCAACAACAAATAGATTTACTCTGTATTGGATAGTTTATTGAATTTAATGCGACTTTAGAAATGTACGTTTATTATCGCAATATATTTTTTATTAATTAATACAAAAATTAATAAACGAATAACTTTTTCAATACTATTCGAAAAGTGTTTATTTGAATGGCTACATATCTTTTTACAATAATCCATATACACACGTACGTAGGTATAATGTGTATAATGTCTCACGTTGATTTATATTTATAGAATTGATGGATGGATTCCATTAACGGTAGACGGCTAAGGTTTAAAGAAATACTTTTGCAGACAGCCCAAATAATGTATTTGATATTTTTCAGATTTGTAAGATGTTTATGGTAAAATTACATTAAATAAATCATTTGTATAAAACGAATAACTTTATAATAACAGAATATAATGTACACTTTTACTAATGTTATTTTGTTATTATTACCTAAAGATTAATTCCAATTTTAAAGTACGATAAATTTACCCGGCCTTTGGATAAGGATAATTTATTCTACAACTTTACAATTGCTTAATGAAAGTCTAAATTATTTTTATTTAGTTTATTTTGCCATAATTGCTCATAGAATTAATTTGCCTTCAAAATTTCCATGTAATCCCCGACCATTAAATTTGTTTAGAATATTTTAGAGCTTATCTTAGCCCTTTTAAGCAGCTTAAATAATTTTAGAGAGAATAAATAGTGGGAGATTAACAAATTCCAATCTGTTGCTTGACTTCTTGACAATTCCTATATCTATAATTATATAATCCTATTAATAATTAACAGTACTCTAAACGAGTTTCTAAAAGCAATTCTAGTAAAACAAAAGGAGAATTAGTATTAATTGGCACTGGAATCTCTCTTGATACCATCGTGCCTAATGACAATACCTACTACGTACTGAACTTCAACTTTGTCGATTTCGCAATATAGCGATCAAGTGTGCACCTTTAGCATTTAGGGTTAAATTTTAATTATTTTTTATTGAATAAAATTAACCAAAATCCAATATTTACTCAAACATTTGCAAGGTGCTTTAATAAATATATATTGTCACTCAGCTTTTGTGGCAGGATATTATGATGTGTCCAGATTTTGCAGTTACAACTTCCACATTAAATTATATTTCTTAAGACGAAATAGAATAACAGCTTGCATTACAGTAAAAGCATTTTTTAAATCTTGGACTAAATTTTGAAAAAATTTACTACACAATGGTATCACAAAATATGTACTACTTAAAACTGAAATGTTAATTTACTGATACATTAACACTACATCTCTACATCCGAATCAAAAATTTTGAGTTGTCAAAGTTTCTCATAATTGCTGACAAACTATTAATTGGATGTTACATCATATTAAACAATGAACAATTAATTGTTCGGAACGGTCCAGATATGAAACATAGATTTGTGTTAAAAATTAATTTACAAGTGCAAAATAACTACCCAATTCGTTAGTAAGTTAGGTTTGTCTGCAAGGAAAGTTGGGTAAAATCCGGGTGGGTCTGAAAATTTACGACATGTGCACGATCCGGAAAATAGATGTCATGTCTGTTTGAACCTTTCTTGGTTATCTAGACAGGTATATAACTATAAACTTTTAGTTTAAACAAGTTTTCCACCAAGAAATAATATTTTCATATACCTTATTTTTAATTTTTGTATCAAGTTGCGTTATAATACTTTCAGGTTATTATACCACCAAGGAAATATATTTCAATTTCATTATTATAAATACTCTTTACGATTATCAACACTTTGTTGCAAATTTGGTCACTTTAGTGCTTTTATTTATTGAATAGTTATTACTCACTTTAAATATCACCTTTTTTTGTAAAAGTATATAGAAATGGTGTTATCAACTACGTAGAAGCTTTGAAAATTCTGAATTCAAAGGTTCATACACAAAACGGAAAGGCACTTGAATTAAATGTCTCCGATATAAATGACCTCTTTTATGTTTCTAAGAGGAGCATTTATTTTCTTAATATGTTAAGGAAGCTACTTGCTTTATTTGATGGTAAGTCGTCAACGTGTACAATAACTTTTTATTAGTAAAAATTAATAAAAATAATACTTGGACAAAAACTATTTTTTACAAAATGTAATTTAGAAATGATTAAATTGACTAACAGTTCTCTTATTGTTTCAGACAAAATTAAAATTGTGCATTCGTGAAGAATAATTAATATTAATTGCCTATTAATATTTAACGAATGGCAAAGAGATTAAAGACTTAATAAAAGTATTCCGAATAACCACGTGCATTAAATTTAAATTATAAGAACAGGTTAAATTAATTATAACAAATTATTAAAATCTAAAAAGAATCTTTCGACAGTTACAACATACAAAGAAGATTCAAGTAAATTTAAAAATGTGAATTAAGTTGGTTCAAGTTATTATAAATTTGATGTGCATTAAAAAGTAACTTCGATAGTTGCAGTAATAATTATTCATTTATATAATTTTTTTAAAAACATATTGGTATTATTTTTTTTTCTATTTTGACCGAAACTTAAATTAAGATTATAAACTAAAAAAACTCCTGCCGATATTGAACACGTCTTCTTGCCAATAATACAGAAACACGTTGTCACCTATTTTGAAAGAAAATTAACACTTGTAGACTCTTCTTTAACTGGAAGGCTGGATTTTTGAAATTTTGTGTTTTGAAAGGGCATGTTGTAGTCTGAAACAGTGGAAATCAGATAAATGCTATTATGAATGTATCCGATTTCCATTGTTTCCATTGTTTTAATAAACCACAAACCATATATTTACAAAACTTAAATTTTCAAGAAATTTTGTAGTAATTAGCTTACAATTAAAATAGTGCATCAAAATTTAATATCCATACTCACAATGTTAAAATATACTTTTCAAGAGAGACGTTATTATCTTTAACTAGTAACCAGATAACAATGGGATTCTATGATCATATTGTAAAATCACTTTTGAGATTCTGAATATTACAAATTAAGACAGTTTAGTAAACCAACTTGATGATCTGAAGTATTAAATGACTTCATGATTCCCTGAGAATAGTGTTAGTATGCCAGCTCATCAGCTACCGCACAGAGTCAAATTATTAATTGTTCTAAAGATACACAGAACAGAATTAATGAATCTTTTTTTATTTTCACTTTGTTACATACTAAATATATCGTAACAAAATTATAATGAAAACTTTATAAGCCAAAATCTATTGTCTAATGAGGAAAACAAAATGTCCGTTGTTGCCTGTTAAATGCGTTCAACTGGAAACCAAGATTGTTAACGCCACGTCAAAGATTCCAAGTATTGAATGGATAACTGTAATCGTTATTATAGAAGAAAGCTTGATTTGATTATTTTGTAAAGTACTTTGTAACGAACACGTTAATAATTTTTATTATATTTACATTTAAATCTCTATTAATAAGGATCACAATTTGGACGTTGCTTTAATAGCTTTAATAGCATTAGAATTACGATCCCAATGATAGTAAAATTTCAATTAAAATACAAAAGAATTTAATTCCATTTCAATTTAAGAAATTCCAGTAAATTACTAAAAAAAATTTTGTATATTAAGCCTACATTCATCTACTTATATATCGAATAATTTAGTGAAAATTATGACGAACATCATATATTTTGATTTACATATTACAGATACTAAGAGAAGAACAATCTTGGTTTAGCAAACTTTTCTTTGCTCATCATACAAATGAGGTGTTTTTATTTGGTTTTTGCTTTTTTTCTTCTTTTGAAAGGATTGATATGATTTCTAATGTAAGCAATTTATAACAACTAATGGTTTTGTCAACTTTTGGGTAAATTTACCAGCTTTTGCCAACTGCCGAAAATAGTGGGAGAGGGGGCAAAGCTCCTTGCATCTGGTGTTAGAAACTGACTACGGAGACTGTTAATTAGCGCTATGCTGTATCTGGCTGGGTGGATCGCTTTTACTAAATTGTTTCATTTTAAAATTAATGCAAATGTGCAAACATTTGACGTAAACATATAATGCAACTGTCATAAATACATTATAGTATGGTTGCATATTTGATTATTGTTATTTTACAGAACTTTGTATATATTGTTTTGTGATCACCAAAGCTAAGCTTAAGATTTTGATGACACTATTTGAAATTTTATTGGGTTGCTAGCACATTTGAAATTGTTTTAATTGTTAATATTTTTAATTATTGTAGTTAGTAATCAACTGACTGTTTCTATTCTCGTCTTTGCTTGATAGCTACACCTACTTAACACAAAAATTTCTTAGAGGATAGAATTGATTATCAGGACATAGTATCATCTTCTAGGAGTTCATCACAGTTGGCAGCCGGACTAAAGCACTCTTAACTATGTAGAATCATCTCTGCTGATCATAAGCAGATCAGGCAAAAGGGAACTTTTTGTCATAATAAAAGTAACGGTATCATACTCCTATTTACTTAACATTGTTAATATTTTAATTTATTAATAAAAATATAACATAATTAAAACATAATATTATACCAGCACACTTCAGTGTTTTAAGCTGGTTAAATATTATTCAAGAATTTCAATAGCGAAACTGCACAATTAAAATACATAATAGTATTAATAATTTTACATTTTGATATTTTAACTTTCCAAAGCCAAAACAACTTGTTTGTTTTATTTTTGAGAAATTTTTCAGTATGGTTTATAAGCAAACATCCAAAAGATTAACAAATATCTCAAGAATGTTCGACTTCATGTTATGCAATTAATTGCTAAAGTGGTATAACAGAAGTTTGAAGTAGTTTCCTAGCAAATACTTCTTTATTGCTTTAAAAATTTTTTTGCTTTAAGATTTTATTACTAAAACTACATCGATAAAAAAAACTTTGAAAAACAGTAAAATATTATTTTATGTAACCTTCTAATTAAAATAATTAAGTGTTTAAAATATCTGTTAGAAAAAATAACGGTTGGGTCGTATATTTCTTTGCAAACGTTTAACGGAAGCTATTCAAATGTAAATTTAAACTAAGAATGCTCAACAGCTACCGACACTGTTTTTGTTCCATTTCTTAGTCTAAAAGAATGAACATTTTGTGCGGTTCTTTGTGCACTGTGCATTATATTTAAAAGTGCTATCTTCCGAAGATTGTGTCATTATATAAAGCGACCGAGTAGAAACAAATCGAGGTTGGAAATGGCGTTGCAAAGAGCTACACCGGATGGATATTCTTAAGAAGTATGAATGTCGTTTCCTTTTTTACATCAAATTTGTTACAGGTAAATAATGCATGCATGCCGTAGATATATTCACACCTAAGGTGTATCTCATATATCAAAAGTAAGGAAAGAAATGTTCGAGTCTAGCAGCACTTTTTATGGTAAATTGCATATGTAGGAGTCTGTCTAGATTTTGCTTTAATTCAATTTTACAAACTGTTCACGTAATTCATAATATCTTTCAAAACTGTAAGGGAATCCCTAAAATTAACAAAAAGCATTGCGTTAAATTGCTTTTTTTGGTTCGCAAAATCAATACAAGTAGCAAGTTGGCACTAAAAGTTTTAGGGCTTAGTGAATAATAAATTTCCTTTTCAATTTCCTAATAACGTTGAGCAGTTTTTAAAACTGAAAAGTAAACTCATAACTGGTAGTAAACTTGTAATACGCTAAATTTACATTCAAGTTTGACTAATTAGTTGGATAATGTGTTTCATAAATCTAATGAACATTTTTCAGTGCGAATGGTGTTCGACAAGTTTGTAATCTACGACTACAGCCAGCTTGCCCGGAGTCGTTTAAGAAGGATCAAGTAGTTCAGAAGGGTCACACTCAATCACTTTCAAGTGCTTAAGACGTCGCAAGTTATGGAAAGCAGTCTTTAGTTTTCTAAGTCATTTAACTTTGCCTAATTTAAACTCAAAATACCATTTGAACATCTTCAAAGCCTGTATCTTGAATATAATATTATCAGTATACTAAAAATATTTTTTAAAGCACGCCTCGTATAATATTATGTAATACGTGTACAGTATAAACATAAAGAAAATGAAAATTTAATTTATTAAATTAATTAATTAAATTCATGCCTAACAAATAATTATAGCGGATGTCCATTTCAAAAATAGTCAGTCAAAATAATTTTTATTTTTGAGTAGGTATATTTGAAAAAATACCCTACTTCGAAATTTTAAATATTACCCCCTACCTCGCGATACATCATTTTAATGGTTGAAAATTTCTTCTTCTTCCACGATAAAAAAAATTGATTTAGTGGATTCCTTTACGAGATAGAGGTAAAAATCGATAGATACTACAAGAAATAATTTTATATCTGAATTATTTAATTTTAGCAATTTTTAAATTCCATTTAATTTTCCAATTTTTTTCATCGTGTATGAACGAGGATTTTTTGAACCTCTAAATGTTGTATTGCAATAAGGTAGGGGGTGCTATTTGGATTTTAGGAATAGCTGGTGTGAAAGGAAATAAACTTAAAATTTAAATAAGTAGTATTATTGGCTTTGAAGGTCCTCTTGACATGGAAATCAACGTGTTTTTTCGTTTTTTCAAGTTTACCCGAAAACATAAGTTTCTACTGACTACGTTTAAAAATGGACAACGCCAATAATACGTATTGAAAAAGCAACTCAGTATATTTTTTATACATTTCAGAATAATCATGTTATCGAAAATGCTTAATAATATTAAATATTATTAATACATTTTATTAGTATTAAAGTATATTTTTGTT
This sequence comes from Cantharis rufa, assembly GCA_947369205.1. NCBI lineage: Eukaryota > Metazoa > Arthropoda > Insecta > Coleoptera > Cantharidae > Cantharis > Cantharis rufa. Next base: position 18,173,731 of record OX376304.1, on the reverse strand, counting down.
GCCCTAATAAAATTGTTGAAATGTTGGTAAATTTTAAATATTACTACACTGAGCCCAATTTACAATAATTGTTGACAACAATGGTTATACTAGATATAACGTTATTCCAGGCATGTTCAACTATTATAAAAGGGTTGGGTACAACTCGCCGCAACACGATTCGCCGCCGGCACGATTCGCCATCAAGCACGATTCGCCGTGGCACGATTCGCCGTGGCACGATTCGCCGTGGCACGATTCGCCGAGAGCTTCTAGCGCCATATATCAATAATCTAATTACTCGATTTGTTGACCTTTCACAGGTCATAGGCCAATTAATATGGTTCAAATTTTATCTGTAATGAAAAAAATTATTTTTTACGGTGGATCCGTGTATTGCCTTGGTTGTCTTTGTCAAATTCGACTCTGCGCTACCCTGCGTTCCGGTCCCCTCCGCTCCGGGCGTTTCGAGCAGTTTTGACAAAGACTAAACTAATTAAAAATATCCCTGAAGACCGAAAGAACTCGGAAAAGGTGGTACTCGAAAAAGGTGAAACTCGTTTTGTAACAATTTAATTTATTTAATTTATTTTTATGAGTTAAAAATCTATCAAAGATTATCGATAGGTGGGGTCACTGAACGGATAAAAATAGATAAAAATAAAAATTAAAAAATCGCGGCGAATCGTGCCGCGGCGAATCGTGCCGCGGCGAATCGTGCCGCGGCGAATCGTGCCGCGGCGAATCGTGCTGCGGCGAATAGTTCCCGGCGAGTCGTGTCGCGGCGAATCGTGCGCGGCGAATCGTACCGTTCCCATTATAAAATCGGGCTTTATTTCTTAGCTCAGTCCGTTAAATTCAATGTCAAAAAAAGAAACAGAGACTCTTTCGAATTTTAAAATGGACAAGCAGGTACTCACAAGCCAAACCTTCTTAATAAGTGAACACAGTGGAAGTCCACTAATGTGCAACTCGATTGGTTGAGGCTCAATTAGCTGTCAACCATGTATTGATCCGATCATCTGTGCGTGACACTTTCAAATAATATAGTATGGATACATTAATATCCTAATGTTTATCATTCTGTAGTCCTAATACTATTTGTATAGTTATAAGTTTCATACTTTTAGGACTTATTATAATTTACAATGAAATTGAATTGAATTGAATTAAATAAACAATTTTGTACATACATATACCTATTATTACTAATAAAATTTAATGTAATTATTACAATTGTTATAAGCTTCAATTAACATAAAGGTTAATTTAAACAAACGTAAAACAAACGCACTTTACGCACTACGCACGAAAAAACCAGCACGAAAATGTTTGCTTTAAATAATTAAAAATTAAAATATAATATTATATACATATGAACCACGCTAAGAAAAGCTCTGAAGGGGTGTGGCTGACGCTGGTGTATTTAAATATGTACACTCAAAAGAAAATTAAAGTACATTCTAACCTAAGAAGGTACTTATAGTGATTCCCAGGAAAGATGACAATTAGCACACAATGATTTGTAACTTTTACAACAGTTGAGTAAATAACTCTGTACTTGAGTGCTTGAGAAATGACTCGATGTTCATTGATTCATTCAAATTTTGATTCAAATAGTTGACATATTTTCCGGGGTTTTTCTTAGCTTGGTGGCACTGTAGATTTATAAAAGCTTTTAACTATTTTGGTGGGACTAATAATATATTTTAGGTATCTTTAGACGCTGAAAAAAGAATATCTTTAATTTGATTTTCTTATATTCTTACCCTTTATAATGGCAAGCAGGAATTTAGAAAAACTCAATTTCACATGTTATTTCCCTATGCTCAGTGTTCAGCCGGTCACCCGGTATAAACGAAACAGTTAAATAAAACAATAATATTAAATTTCATGAAGTACTTCTTTCTGATGGCGTCTAAAATATAGTTAAATGTACCTCATTATTAAAGCAGTTTCAGATATCATTGAGTAATGGAAATAACCCGACATTACCCTAAACACAATTATAACAAAACAGAACGGTTTTGTAAAGAAAGTAATTGTATTATGAAACTATAATCCAAATTTTCTAAATATAAAAACGTAGAAATGATATTATATTTTTGCGTGCCTTGTTTTTTTTAAATAGCTTTGTTAATGTACAAGTATGTAAGTTATGTACAACTATATAGTAGCTTTTAGAGTAATTGGAATCCTCATATAGTATGTAGAGATGGGTCAAAAACAAAATAATGTACTCGTATGACAGATATATTTGAGAAACACCGCTGTTGATTAATAATTAATTAACAACGAAATATAATATAGTTAATTATTCACTAATGAAAATTTAAATTTAGAAATGTATTTCAATGCGATAGATTACACGATAATTACAGAAACTACAGAAATTAAGCAAGGCAATAATAAAAATTTGCAATGAAATGTAAAACTCTTAAAATTCCAGCAAAATGGATCATCTGCTCATTGTGTGCTTTTAGGCGGCAGTTAAACAAGCGTTACGTTAAACAACAAAACAACAGATTAATAGAACAAGACTAATTAGAAGTATCATAGTAAAGAGAACTACTTTTACAAAGATCTATGTTGAATTTTTAATAGTATTTCCATTATAGCAAATTACCATCCGCCCATACCGACAAAGTACAGTTTCATTATTTTCAGTAGATATTCCTTTATTTTTTATTACTATTCTATCATAATATTATTCAGAACAATGGCACGCATTTAATATGCGAATTTAGTACATTTACCTATTTATTTATTTACGGGTAAATCAATTTACATATTATTACAAAAAATGGAGAAACAATATAATATGTAGAAACAAAAATAGATTTGTCATCATTTCAGAGATTCAAAGGCATCCAAATTCTACATAATATTCCTTTTGAATTAATTACAGGCTTAATACAGAGTTATCCAATTTTAGGTTGAGAAACTTACAACTCTACTATTTGACAATGTTGAAATTTTTAGTATAAACTGTCATTGCTATTTTTCATGGAAGATCAAAAAGATTGCACCACACAATATAATCCTCATTTGATACCAGAGTAACCGGTGACAAACGCCGATGTTTTCATGAACTTGTATTTTAGAACTAAAAAATACAATAAGTAAGCAAGTTTTCCACATTTATGGTTTGAAAAATCCACAAATAATTCAAGAGAAGTCAATGAATTCCCTAAGAGTGAATGTTTGGTACACATTGTGGTTCGGTGTTGGGATTGAGCGTACTTTTATGAAAATGTAAAAGGAGTTGTCCTTACTGTTCATTTTGAGCGATATGGCCGTACGATACATGACTTTTGTGTTCAGAATTGCAAGATTTTGATTTGAAATAAATGTGGTTTCAAGAAAATAGTGCTACGTGACACACAACATAAATTTTGAGAAATGTTTTCCAGGCGCATAATTTTAATGTTTTTGTTGGCTTACGCGATAGATTGTATCTACACATACAATTCGCAAGCGATTGAGCATTTAACAAGGAACATGTGGCAAGTTATTGCCAAAGGTAATCTTACTTCACAATTATCAAGACTTTCCAGCTTTCAACTTTTCAACTTTCAAGGCAAAACAGACCAATATCAATCATCAATGTAGTCTTAAAACTGGCTTTAAAATTAAAGCTGTCTTTAATATTTATTATGAAACTGGCCCTTAGTTTTTGTGCATATTAAAAAAAAACATCCTATAAAATGTTCGAATAAATGTGTTTATTCATTGCCCTATGTATAACTCAAGATGACCAATATCGCCTATACATACCAAATCTGGCTGTAGTTTAAGTAATATCAAATAGGCTAGCGGTTTATCTCTATATTTACTTCTCTAACCGACCAAGTAGCGTTTTAGTGGCTGAAAATGATTTTAATGGATTTCTTATATTATTCTGAGAAAAATCTTATATGCACCTTACTTTTTTATGCGGTCGTTCAATAGTTATAAACAATCTTATGTTTTACAAATCTAAATTCAGGAAAAAAAATCTGAACGCTACTTCGGTTAATGTAGTTTCTAAACGTATTTGAGAGGATAAGCCGCTCGCCTAAAATACATTAAACTATTAATATGTACAACTTCTCAGGTTCTCTAGTATATAATAGTGGCATAATAGAATGAAATGCATAACCGTACTTTGCGTTATGAATGACATTTTGATCGATTTGAGTGAAATCGCACTATCAATTTACTTGATGGGGGACACAACTGTGACACAATACGTCAAAAGTAGGTGCTACTCGTGCCGCTAATCGCTAAAGGCGCCACTTATGCAATATTCCTACAATTTGGCGAAGTTGTACGTATTAATAGTTTAATGTATTTGGTTTTATTAATTATAATTTAAATTATATCTTTATTCTTTTCCAAACTCTCTTGTTGAATATAAAATGATATTTTATTGCTTTTGAATACGAGTACAAATACTTTTTCACGGCCCTGCATAATATAGAATAAAAATATATGTTTTTACATATAAATATATACATATGTATATGTTACTGAATAAAAATGTATTAATGTACTGCAGCACTCGCAATAATGTAAAATATAATAATATATAAAATAATACAAGTAGTAAATAATTAAATATTTAGCAAAATTCAAATTGCTGTTTATCTTCATAATTATAAACCCATTATTTTTTGTTTACTTTTTCTGTATACGCCATTAATTCTAATATTGGAATAAAAGAACTTTTTGTACAAGAATCATTTGTTAAAAAACTGTGTATTGTTAATGAAAAGAAACTGTCAGCAAAACAATTTCTGTAAATCTCACAATAGATTTAATTAGAAAATTTTGAAAAATACTTCTCAATATTATCTAAAGATGAAGAAGACCGGCCGATATGATTGTTTTTGTATCGCACATCCGAGCTTTCAATTGTATTTGATACAATGGTTGAGTAAATATACGTCCGCTTCAGGCACAGAATAATACCCACAGATGTTATTGCAATATTTTTTAACAATATTGATTTTGGTTGGATTAAGATAAAATCAATACTTACCTTGCTTACCTAACTTATAATAAATATTTGCTTTAAATTAGGATTAAAATGTCAATTAACTTTTTCATTTTATTATGTTTATATTTGAAAATGTAATGCAAATTAATAACGATATAAAAAGTTTAACGGATTTCGTCGATAAACGACCTCTACTTCCTGAAAAGTAAACACAATTTTGAAAATTATTTACATAAACAACTACGTAATAATGGTGTCCTATCAAATGCATTATAATTTTATAATACGTACTCATACATAATTAAAATGTACATATTATTAAATTATATTTAGATTTTATACCGCATTTGACTTCCATAAAATTGTAAAAAGCGTCCCACTTACGACGCGTTGTAATTTTTTTGACAAACCCAAAGTGAATAATTATAAGTTTTTTAATCGTTTGTTAAATTAATGTCAATGTTTATAGACTATTTATTGATTGTCATTCTTACAACTTGCGAGTCAAGATATAAATCAAAATATTAAATATAAATTTCTAATTTTCTTAGCCAAATGTTATATTCGGATAAGCATGGGAAAATGGAATTGCATCTAATATTAAATTTTTGTATGGAGGAAAAAGAAAGAATAATAATAAATATAAACAAGCTCTCACGAAGAATTTATTTACATGATATAAAGGCATTTCCAAAAGACATTATTTTCTGCTCCGTGAGAGCAGAGGGCAAAGATCGAAGCAACATAGGATATGCCGTAAATTTGTGCGTGAATTAGGGCAGTCTTGGGTTGAACTTATGAGGACGCGGATGTGAGATTGCGAGTTCAAGTGGGAATGCAACTGCGCAGCGTTTTGTTTGTTAAGTAACGAAGTTAAGTAGTTCGAATCCGGAGAAGATTAATTGTTCGAATTATTAACGTAACCCGAGACGAGCTTCTACAGGTGCCTAATTGGGGGATTTATGTTTAACCTGTTGCGACGTTTAATTAGTCGATATACCATCAACACGATTGACAATTGATCGGAGAATCCGAGTCATTATTGCGAGTGTATAAAAATCGCAAGTTATTATTTCTTGAATCCAGCCATCGTTCTCGACGTACATCAAGTGATCATCGTATGCAGTGCTTGGTGCAGCATCTTCTGTTCAGTCATCTGCCGATCGGTCGTTTCCGTCGGCTTCAAGCGAAGATCCTCATATTTCAAGCAGCTGGAATCCTCACAACGTTTTTCGGATTCCTGGAGAATCGAAGCAGGGGTAGTAAACTACCATTGTCGTTACAAATTTTGTAAACTGATCAGGCTATTGGTGAGTGATTTTTTGCTTTGCTACTTCTTGCTGTCGATTGTTGGAATTATTCGCGGCGTGATTGATTTTCTATGTTTTTGCTGCTGAATTCAAGATTTGTGCATTGGAAGTTGTTGTTTGTTTTATTGCTTAATAATAAGATTAGATTCAATACATATCTATTCAGTAACAGTTGTTTTATTTGGTGCAGAAGCAAACTTATTCTTTTTCAGATTCTCCCTCTTTTTGCTTCTCCAATAACTATAGAGCTAGTTGTTACATCGGGGGCATCACCACTGGAAATTTTATTACTGGGGAACACCTATCCCAGGTGTGGTGAGAAATTGTCACTTCCACATTTTTGTGGGAAAGATAAGTTTCAGTACAAATTAAAAAAAAAGGGCTTTGTTATCAATCTCCGGAACAACACACGTTGATGGAGTTTCAAACCAACGAAATAACTACACATTAAAAATGTGTAAAAAGTATGTGGAAATCAAGAATCCGATCCTCAATCAATAAATTTATTTATTTGTCTATTTATCATTGATTTGTGTTAAAAATTTATATTTATAATCTGCTTAAATATTTAATCGGCTCACAATATTGTGGATCTCAATCCACAGCGTAGAGTAATTACTATAATATATAATATTGTCGGGTTCCAAAATTTCAGCTTGGAATGTTATTATTTGTTTTGGCGATTTCGTATTTTGTAAAGGGTTTTACTTTGATTTTAAATTTGTAAATATTTGAATTTCTGTCGTTTTGCCGCCGGGTAGTTATGAGCTCGGAGCCAGTAGGCGGCTGAACGAGGTCTTTTGTCGTAAGAGTCGGTAGATTTTCAAAATCCTTTTGTTGAGGTGGATTAATCCTCTTAGTTTACATGTTTATTACGTACATTTCATTACAGGTCTTCGTGTATTCTTGCGTTGCACAGTGGGACCAACAAAGCGGCCAAAAATACATTTTTGTGAAATTAACAGTTAAGCTACAATGTTGTGTATATCATTAGAGGAAACATCAGTGCACATTTTCCTAGAATTTCAAGTGAATTAAAAAATATTTCAGCTTGCTACAGCGATGTAACATCACCTTCCATTAATCGCAAATTTGAGTGGCATTTCGCACCGTGCGACAACAATATTATTTAATAAGTTATTGCGCTGATTTCAGCTTAGGGTTTAAATTGGGATTTATAGAAAAGATGTATTGAAGTATGTACTTTCGAATAAAAAAAATTCTAAGACAATTCAAATCTGCAATAATTAAATACATCGCTTCATTCCGGGGGCTGCTCAATAGAAAATCTCAGGCAATTCTCCAACTTTGTGTAGACTTACAAAAAATCGACCACAAGAGTCCGCTTTGAAAACATATGCAAAAAATACGTTAGATATTTCTTAAACATGTTCTGTAAAGATTGTAACCCCATTTAACCCCGTTTTTATGTAATTCACGTTTTTTTCATTCATTTCACAAGACGCGTCGCGTATGTGCAGATTCAACGCACCAATATAAAATCACTTCGACTGTACAACCAACTATTTTACCTGGAAAGACCAATCAGTTTTTACTTTTCTAGAGATTAGATTTGCAATATTCTTGCTGTTTAAAAATTTAATAAAACTCAAAACCAAACATCATTTACCTGCTGTGTAGGCATAAGTACATGTAGATAGGAATTCGAGTGTACGGATAAATAGATATTATAGTAAAAAATCTGATTTTTGGCCACTTTTTCATGTTTTGGTCCCGCTGTACGTTGTTAACCATTGTTAACATATTAATCTCTGGTTTTGGTGATTTGCACTGCCGGCCGGCCAGATCACCCGATTTAACCGTTCCAGACTTTTTTTATGGGATTTTTTGAAGTCGCAGGTTTTCGTCAACCAGCCTCAGACTCTTAAAGCCCTTAAAGAGAATATTCGCCAGGAATGCGACAACCTGTCGCCCGAAGTTCTGGCAAGAGTGATGGAAAATGCCATAAAACGGGCCGGCATGGTCAACTCTGGCGGCGGCCACTTGGCCGATATAATTTTCTCGACTTGATGGAATAAATTCTAATGGATTAAATATACAAATTTCACAAGCAGAACCAAAATATTTCATTATAAAAAAAAATTACAGCCAAAGAACATCGAGTGATTACTTTTGCCCCACTTTGTATAATACTAACTTCATTTAGAATTAAGCCCTGAGCCAGGTATAAAGGCGTCCCTTTACCTCACAGCGTTATTAAGACGGCGTAATTGGGCACGGACATTGTGATGGCGGTATTGCCATACGGCATTATTGGGCAACTGCCATTTTGTGACGCACATTTCCCACGGCGTTATTGCAACAGCATCTTTGGGGAAGGCGTCTTTCCCACGGCGTTCTTGAAACGGCGTCTTTGGGGACGGCGCACAGTGTGGCAAAATCGAAGAAAAACGAAAAAATTCAATATTATCGGTAAAAGTGGATGAAAATTTTTGCTGATTTTTTTATAAATATTTTCGAGGTCACAGCTTTCAGTTTCAAGGTCAGAAATCCATATTTCTAAATAGTTTGTGTGATATCATTAAAAAAAATTAAAAAACATAAATAACTGTTAAGCGACTCAAGACGACTCTTCGGCAAGTACACTAACATAAAGGTACACCTTTTTCCATCAATTCCATGAAAAATTTATTTGCCGATATTTGCCCTAAAAAAAGTACTGCATATAAAATGAAATAATCAAGATTAACGCATTATTAATCCCCTATTCATCGTATGAATTTAAAAGATGTTATTTTTATTTGTATAAGTTACGAATTTTACAATGTAATTGAATTTATACTTCTTCCATCTCGATAAAACACTTATCAGCTTTCATTGAAGATATTAATAAGCTTTGAGCTTCTTTATTTATTTCCTTTTGCGGTGACTTAGTTGTCACTCTTAATATCGAGGGATCCGGGATCAGAAGATATCATAAGATAGTGCATAATATCTTCGTTGCAATCTTTTCGTCCATTTTCTATTGTAGCTTTCTCTGGCTTCCTTGAATACTTCGTTGTTACCTTCTTGTGCTTCCTCTGAGAGATATCCAATAGGCAAGTCAAACACTTTCATTATAATGAAAGTACTTTATGTACGGATGGAGGCATTTTACTAATTATATAACTGGACGTATAGTTTTGCAGTCTCAAGAACATAATATAATTTAAATTTCTCAACATCAATTTCATAGTCACTCGTAATAACAGCCAAAATATTAGCAAAACGTCTTATTAGATTTTTGTCTACTCCAGTGACGTTCGAAACTGTAGTGGGATTATTAAAAAAAACGGATATCTTATGATATCTTCGGATCTCTCAATATCTTCCTTAAGAGTGTCAACTAAGTCACCCCAAAAGGAAATAAATGAAGAAGCTCAAAGCTTATTGATATCTTCAATGGAAGCTGATAAGTGTTTTATTGAGAAGGAATAAGTATAAATTTAATTTCATTGTAAAATTCATAACTTATGTAAATAAAAATTACATCTTTTAAATTCAGACGATCAATAGGGGATTAATAATGCGTTAATTTTGATTATTTAATTTTTTATGCAGTACTTTTTTAAGGCAAATATCGGCAAATAAATTTTTCATGGAATTGATGGAAAAAGGTGTACCTTTATGTTAGTGTACATGCCGAAGAGTCGTCTTGAGTCGTTTGACAGTTATTTATGTTTTTTAATTTTTTTAATGATATCACACAAACTATTTAGAAATATGAATTTCTGACTTTGAAACTGAAATCTGTGACCTCGAAAACATTTATAAAAAAATCAGCAAAAATTTTCGCCCACTTTTACCGATGATATTGAATTTTTTCGTTTTTCTTCGATTTTGCCACTCTGTGCGGCATTTTGACGTGGAACCAGTTTTGGTTGTGTTTTATTTGACTTTAGACGATTGATCTCATGTATAACTAGAAATTGGCTAGTTAATTGAGTTGGAAAATTTGTAATTTTTGGTATACTTAAAATTTTGAAATTTGAAATTAAAATTCAAGGAGACAAGATAAAATTGATAGCTACAAGACTTATTATGGTCGAAGTTATTAAGATGGTTTACTTTCCCATTGAATTTACTTTGAAAATTTATTTTGAGTTAAAAATCTAGATTTCAATTATTTTGTAATACTAGAAAATTTCGGAATTGGATTTTAATTTGATTTACATTTATCGATTATTTAAGAGTTTGGTTTTCCTACTAACCGGGAACAACATTTGGGGATTTGTATTTTTCTGGGGAGCCACATTTGGAATTTTGTGACCATATAAAATAACACTTCAATATATTGTACAACTTTGGCCTCTCATAAAACTTAATTTTAAAGAACAAAAATATTAATTTAATATCAATCTATAAACATAGTATATGCATAACATTTAATAGTTGGTTATAAATTCGTTAAATTAAGCAATCTCCCTAATGGGGCGATATTTTTAAAGATTTAAAAATAGGTAAATTGGTCCATATAATGTAATTTTTTTATTTTTCTGGAAGATTATCATAATATATTATGTTTTATGATTAATTTGTTATTTCTGTTATTAATGTTACTGTCAATAATTTATAATTTTTGTTTATTATTATAATGAATGTTAATAAATTAAAACATTTAATAATAAACAGTGCTGTTTGAGTTTACTTGGGTATTGTATACCAATACCCTAATAGACATTTGTTTGGTTATAATGTTTCAAAATTATTTAATAGGAAAATTTTCACTAATATACAACATAATATTGAAATCACAAATACGTATTATGCATCATTTGAATTCCACAGATTTTATCGAGCGATTAGTAGCGCTGTTGGTGACGGTGGACGATTACTTTTTTTTTAGTTTTCTTCACCTCTAGAAATCTGTCGGATGCGAATCTGTCCGACAAATTAATTTGGTAGCCAATCAGACAATAGCAATTCAAATTCAAAGTAACAAATTAAAAGTTTAATTGGTTTAAGAGTTTAAAAAGTTTAAAAATTCTGGATTTCTGGACTTTCTGGAGCAAACTACTCTGGATGCCGACTTTTCCCGGAAATAATAATATCACCATTAGATTCGTCATTAGGGCTTTTGTAATAAATTTTTTTAGCCCAACTCTCTACGACTTACTGTTTTTGAAAAAAAGTACTGATAGGTACGGGTGGTTTGGGTCACCCTGTATATGACAAGGGAAATTAGACTTTGCACTAGTAGTCATCTTTTCATCCTCAGTTACCTCAACTTGAAAAACTTAAAAAGCATCATACCCTTTGTGACACCCCAAATTAGTCCTAGTAATACAAAACTCAAAAATAATATTACGATGGAAAACTAATAGATCAATTTTTTCTAGACCGCTTGAGCGGCCATCTTGGCGGCAAAAAATTTATTTCAAATTATTCAAATAAAAACTATTTATAAATTTTCATGTTTGGTCAAAGTTTGAACCTGCGACTAATGCAAATCTAACATTGTATTGATTACTCTGTTGATTTCTTTGTGTTTCTTATTAAGATGTAATTAATTATTCTATCCACTATACTATAAATTGCTATCCATGATATAATAATTATTATCTTAAAGCTGCAAAAGTGCGATTCCTTAAATATGTAAGTAAACATTACATTGAAAGAATATAACTAATATACTGCGCGAGAAATTGTTTACGATGGGTTAACTTTAGAGAAACTTCGTACTATCTATTACCGGAAATCAAGTAGATACGAATACTTAATATACCTATTATGATTATATTTAGTCGTATGTAAATTAGCTACTGGCCATCTGCGGCCGGGCACGAAAACCCGATCTGGATAAGCTTGAGGTTGCGCAAAATAAAGTAATCGAAATATAACTGACCTCCGAACCTTATTATTACTATATCAAAATTTGAATATATTTAATATCGTGAAACTGATTGTACATACTTGGACAATAGGAAAATTATATTCAAAGCAAAAATTAAGTGCGACTTTCAAACAGTTGCTATAGACGTGCATGATGGCTGGCATTCTCTCAGCATCGTATAAGAACCAAAACTAATATTTATCTGAGAAGTGCTACTTCAATTAAATAGAAAAATAATAATCAATTGGATTACTGTCAAATATTTTAATGAACTTTTGTTGAAGTGTTTTACAAAAATATTTTTAGCAATAATTGCAGACTCGCTAATAAGAGCAGAAATCCATGTAATACGCAAAAAATAAGTAGATATTTTTACAATAATTGTTCGTAGCTTAGACTACGAAATGAATCTTTCTGAAATTTATATTATGTATTTAACCATCATTCGATATTATCAAAATTGGGCAAGATTGCACCTCCAATCTTGAACCAAAATATAAATTACAATTTTTTTTATGAGTTTTTGTACCTAAAAAGCTAGATTAAATTAAATAAAATAACCAAAACTGAAAACAGTAGTTGAGATTTAGAGGATAATTTTTGCTTTCATTGTTTTTAAAAAGTTTTGTTGACCTAGCTGAAGCTGCCCGCGAGTTTTTCAACCCGCTTTACAGATAATTTTGGTACGTTGCCACTTTCGGGATAATTGCTGAGTATCTTGATTTTCAAAGAAAATATTGTATTACTGGCTAATTCTTATATTTAGAGCATTCGGAAATTTTAAAATAATGTTATCGCCTTGATTGAAAACACTATCAGACATAAGTGGCGATTTTGACAAGCAAGGTGTGGAGGAGCGCTGATGGGTACCTTGCCTGAAACCTGAAATCTTTTGTGGGTATATAAAAAGTATTTTAACTTGCAATTTTACTTCGAAAATAGGAAACCTATTTTTGATATGTTTTACTAATGATTTATGCAATAAATTCTTTTTTCAAATTTTTCGACTTGCTATATGAATATCCTCCCTTGACGGAAATTAGAGAATACCAAATCTGTACTTTATTTTTGTTTTGTAAATATTCCTTTTATAGCGCGATATAGACTTTCTGTAGTTTCTTATGGCATATATGTAGTTAAATGGAAAAATTTAAATAGAATAGGTATAGTAGATACATATTTTTTTTCATTTGAAAAAAATGTTTTCTTCGGAGTAATAGTACTTTATGTGACAACTTTGTTTTTTAACTTAATCGACTTGCTACAAAGAGGTTTGCTTTCACTCCTTGTAAGCAATGATATTATTTCAATGTGAGATTTATGATATAAATAAAATAACAAATTTTTGCGCCATTTTGTCAAAATTTATGAAAAACGGTAGTAACTATCGGGTTTACCATTTTGATTATGGCGAGGATCGAAATCTACAAATTTTCAAGTTGAAAATATCGTGTTATTTAAAAGCAGGAAATAAAATTTGAAAAACAATATTAATCTTGATCTTGTTTATCTGCCGGTTAACGATTAGTACCTAAAATGGACATCGCAATATGAATGTAAAATTCACACTTGTGTATACTTTGTTATTATTCTAATTTTAATTTACATATTATTTTTTATTAGTGTCTACTGCTATAAACACAAGCAACTTATCCTTGATCGCCATGGCAAGTTGCCCGAAGTCGTGGTTAATATTAGTAGCAGTTTACACATAAAAGTTTAGTGTTTGTGTTTATCTAATGTATAAACTTTCACAAAAGTGCTTACAATGTCTCCTAAAATTTCGGTTACTACATTGTGCAATCAATGTGTTCGTGTAGTGACAAGTACATTAATTTACGCTCTTTGCGATGACGAAAATGTGAACTACAAACTTGTAGAAGAATATTTAAATAATGCTCCATATCAAATACTTCAGGAATTGTTGCACTGCATTTTAAACACCCAATATCTGGATGCATCTACTAGATTTAGCTGCTTGCAAATGCTACTTAAAAGTAATGTTAAAATTTTAGAGACTGGGATTTTCCCTCATTCCTACTACGTAAACATATTAAAAGTGATAAGCAACAATGGAACTGGACTAGAGCATTTAAATTTAAAGGGCGTATGGATACACGAACAGCCCGAATTATTAAGCGACATGCTGTTAAAATTAAAAAAGCTAAAAACTTTAGTTATGCCTCATATTGCAGACGATTTGACTTTGCAATCGGCATTACAGTGTAATCAGCTGACGGTTCTCGATGTCTCGGGCGAATGTCGATTTAGTTCAGATTTACTCGCCAATATTAAAAGTGCGTCAATTAAAGTTTTAGATATAGGAAGTTATGGAAAAAAAGTTTTTTGTCACCCCGAATCGGATTCTTGCAAAGTTTTAGCACGAATAATAAAAAACTTTCCCAACTTAACAGTAATACAAACTTATTCTTTTGTTGGCAGTGCAATTTTAAATATTTATCAGGAGGATCCTACTTTTAAAACAAAACTAATTTATATACACGATACAAGAACAACGATAGAAATGTATAATGCTATCGCGAAATTGTGCCCTAGCCTGGAATCTCTTTATTTTGATACCCCTCAAGAAAACGTATTGAATATGCTAAGCAATTTAAGAAATTTGAAAAGTTTAAAGTTATCTAAGTTTAATTGTGACGAATTTTTGTATTATATTCAAGAATCGGGCTATCGATTGCACACGCTCAGACTGAATAGTTGTAAAGATGATCATATTGATCTTGGCAAAATTTGTTTATATTGTCCCAATTTGACAAACCTGGATTGCTTTAAAATTAATTTGTTATACCAACAATCTGACCATTATTTCATGAGTTTACAATCTCTTGACATATTATATTGTAATGTGACTGATTATATTTTAAAATGTTTGCTAACAAACAGTCCCTTTCTGAAAAAGGTAGTGGTGGGCGATGTTATAAGATTGACTGATGGGGACATATTTAGATTGTGTGCCGAATGTGATTTTGTGTACTTAGAGGAATTGTGGTTTTCTTGTGCTAGGTGCTTAACTGCTACGACAGTCCAATTATTAATGGGACATTGTCCCAACTTAAGATCGTTGGGGCAGCTTAGTGGATGGGACATTAATACAACTGACGTGGATTATTTAAGAGATTTCATTCTGGTAACCAACACTGACCTTACATTGTTGCCTCTTGGCTTTCCATAAAATTTTTCAATATTCTTAATGTACTACAAAATGGTTATAACGTATAAATGTAATTTTTAAAAATGTGTTTTTAAGTTCACATTTCATTTTATTTTTTTACGAGATTAGTGTTTAGAGAATCGTTTTACTAATTACTCTTGGGAATAAAAGCTCAACTACTATAATGTTTTCAAGGAAGCGATGTATGTAATTGCAAATAACGGTGAGGTGATGTATTTTAAAAGCACAATAAACATTATTGTTTATAGAATTTTATTTATTTAACAGAAACTTTCAAATAAATTATGATGCTAATTCAATTAGTTCGCTTTAATGAAAATATAAGTAAAATGAAGATGCGTTTATCTGATAAAACTTTAACACAGTTTTTATATTTAAACAAAGGATCTAAATATGTTTACGTGCGTGCATATAAAATTTTTATGAAACAATAATACATTTATGCAAACCATGTGAGTATCATTTAGGTATCCTAAAAATTTCGAATATTCGCTTGATCCTGACAGTCAAATTCTAACGAATGTGACAAGTTCAATAGTTGGTTCTGCAGTCTGTGATTGTCAGATACTTTCAATTCTAAGCTCGTCTTGCCTTTGTTTCGCCGCAGTTTTATCGTTGTCGCACGTTTCTAACAAAAGTTTCATATGTTGCTGAATATATGGTAGGTTAACTTTTCGATAAGAAATTGTTGGCGTTTTCGCATAAAATTTAAAAACTCGACAAATTCCAAAACCGTCCTGCAACAAACCTAAATTGAAAAAGTTTATTAATAAAGTAGAAAATGTTAACGAAAAGGATAATAAGATTATTGTAATAAATTTGTAAGCCAAGATTTCAACTATAAGTTTGCGGCTTAAAAATACATAATATAAAATTGATTGTCAACTCAAATTATAATAATGTTTTATATTTTTCATCTGAACATGATATACTATAGAAGTACCAAATATTTGTTTAAATTGATATTAGTCCAGGCATTTGGTCAGAAAAAAAAACTTTTGGACATTTTAACTAATAACAGCGTGTTTTTTTGATAAAACGCAGAGTTGCGTATCTCTGAAGATAAAATTAAGTTTGCTAGAATGGAATTATTTTAGAAAAAAGTCTCTAAAGTCTAATTTCCTATTTCCTATTTTGTAGCGAAACTTTCAAGGCTAAAATGAAAGTTGACAAAATTCCAAAAAGTTTAAAAAATAAACCTTGTATCTTCACTAGGTTCCAAATTATGCTCTTTGAAGTTTCCCGATTTTTTGTTTAAATATTTACTTTTGAAGTTTGTATCTGTAGCTTGAAACCTGTTAATTTTACGAAAAATATTTAGCAGGTTAATTAAAATAGACGTCATTTCCAGTAATTCTAAAACAAATAAGTTTTTAGTAACGCTGAGTTATAACTTCCCAAAATTGACTTTTTTACAGGACAAAAATTTTGTATTTAGTTCTTCAAAAACAGATCAATTTTGGTTAAAATCACGTTAATAGTTATTACTGGAAAAAAAGTTGTAGATCTTAAAAGTCTGCGTAATTCTAAAAATAAACTAATGGTATCACCCCTGTATAAGTCGCGAATTGTGAGCTTCCAAAGAAACATTTGTGTTTTCAAAATGGATTTTTTTGTGATATCCTACATAATACTATAATAAAGTAAATTTTTAAGATGAAGTTTCTCATAGTAAAAGTATATGTGTGGAGTGTATTATTAGATTTCATCTGATGGATTTATAGAATCTCCGTCAAGACCTTAAGAACATCCAAATCACGATTCTTATTAAAATAATCGATTTGGTAAACAAACAAAAATTTTATTCAATATTTTGCTCTGTCTGTGAATTAATTATAATAAAACTTGTTTCAATTTACTTACGAAATATACGGTTAGGTTAAAATTAATTTTATGACAAGCATCGAAACTTTTAACGTTTAATTTTGAGAGTATTATTTGGTATATTAGGGTTTGTAAGTTTTCCAAGGGCACCGTTGCCCGTAGAGTTAGTTGAGTGGTTTAGTTGTAGTAAGAGATTTCTTGCACCTGTGTCACTCATGAAACTTCACATCTCTTCTGCAATTGCTGCATTTTTCGTTAATCCATCTTAAAATCCTCGCAAAAGTTGAATTGTAGGAAAAGCTTATAATAACATATTAAACAATTACAAAATTAATATTTTTTCTTAATATTTAGATACAGGTACTGGTGAAAAACAACAAAACTTCTTGATGTACAAGGATAATTAAGCGATTGGGGAAGAGAACGTAGTTTTAAAACTTTTTCGAGCAGATATTGTAATGAAATTATAACAAAACATACTAAACTTGATACAAGTGCAAACGCTACAAATTTATATTAGATATCTTGAACGTAGAATACAAATTTCAAGATGTCACTTACAATCACAATTAACTTGCTAATTTGGTTCTACAAGTCACGCCTATGATGTATACCTCGAACAGTTGTATTTCACTGAAGGGAAATAAATGAGAACTTCTTCAAACACGTCATTAGAGATGGGATCAATTATTAATACCTAATTAATTACCTAACAATTAAATGAATCAAACCCGTAATTAATAATTTATATTAATAAGCAATTAATTAATGCTTCATACCAGTCAATCTAAAAACTGAACAATGAATTCAATTTATGGCTTTAGCAAACGCACATTACGTAAATATTTTATGTTTATATTGATCTTATAACCAAAACACAATAAAACAACTTACTTAATCAATTTTATACGGAAAATAAATTGTATCAATAATAATTATTAACATCAACACAATAAAAATATTAATTAGTATTGAAGCTAATTAAACTTTGTCGTTGCTATTTAAACCAAATCAATTGAATTTGACTCATTTTAAAGACGCGCTTTTTTGGTAATAATTAATGCGTTTGTCCATTCCGGTAAGATGTTACGAAACGTAAGCATTTAATTATTATATTTTCAGAACTGTAGAAGAAATTGGCAGATTAGTTAATTTACGTTAACATCTAAATCTTCATATTTTTCACGTAGATACTGACCAATTATTCAACAATTAACTGCTTGATTGCGTGCTTAACTTATCTTATATCACAACCACATCTCTATCTGCGACTAGCGCATGAAATTTGAACGTAGAATCGCATTATCTTTCTATTCTACACATGATTTATCACCAACGCCGCCGCGTACAATCATTGAATTTACCTCACCTACAAAAACAATCAGATATATGTTATTTATTTGCTCTTGTATAATCTAATTGAATTATTTCATTTAATTATAGAATTCCGATTAACTACTAACAACTATTATTTTTGATTTATCGATATATTATAGAGTTGAAAAAGTTTTGCTGTCAAATTTAACGGCAGCGTATATTATTATGATATAGGATACCATAGTATAGATATAGTTATAATTTTCAAACTTATCACTTACGTCATAAGCATCTTTTAGTAATTAAATGTTAACATACTATTAGTTTTAATATGTCGATCTCATTTTACTTAAAAGAAATACGGGTAAATTTAAAGTTTAACATTGCTATAATTATTCGCAGAATGACTTTCAAAATTCTGGTAAGCAGAATCGGAAACTTTTACTGTAGGCGTAAGTTTTTAAATTTTTTTGTTCAAGTTAGGTAGCAAGTCTGCTAGGTATGTATACAAAAATAAAATGGGAAGTTGAAAATAAAAAAAAAATTTACTTCGTTTAAGTTCTATCGAATAAGTTTATTAAATTGGTATAATTATAAATTTAAATAAAAGTGGCAAAGAAGTTGTCGAAATTTCGGTTCTAGCACAATGTAAGCTTTAGAAAATTATAAAAATTACTGTAAAGTTTTCAGCATAAATTTATGAAAATATACTTTTATTTATATTGTGATAACAAACAAACGTATAATAATTATGACCTATATAATTATGATGATACAATAAAATATTATAATTAATATATCCCGACTATTATGTTTATTATAATAATATATTATTTATTATATGAAGTATAATTTATATATCTAGTAAAAATAGTTCGTTACAAAAATCTTACCAAAAATACAAAACACTAACAAAGCATAAACAGTAACCAGCTAGAAATTCTGTTGCAAAATAAATTTTAAAACTATTCCTTAATCTCTTTACTTATAGTATCACATAATAGAACCTAAGGTTTCTACAACAGATTTGAACCAAATCAGAAACAAATTTGTGAAGAAAAATTCCAAAAATCTCAAATTGAAAAAATATATAAAAAGAGTTTTAAAAAATATTAGGATAACAATGAAACACATAATACTTAATCATGAATTAGTCAATTTGCAATAAAATTTTGGAAATACTTATAAGAATTAAATTATTCTGTATATTGGAAAATTTTAAACCACGGAAACACGTAGTTCAAAAGTGTCCTTTACTTTATAATCAATATATTTAAAGTAGTGGCTTTATAATATTAAGTATATAAGAAAATATCAAACGTTGAGGCGAAATAATCTCTGAGTCTACACTCGCAAAAAATAAAAGTTTCGACTCCCACGCACTTGGAAAAATCATTTCTAAAGAACGCCTGAACTTGAATATCACGGATCTAGAGAGAAACTCAGTAAAAATATTCCTGAAAGCGCCCGAAATCAAAAGTTGTGAGTCAAAAATTACAAAAATCAAATTCAAAATTCTAGAATGCTCAAACTTGTTCTAAAGTTTTATATGGACAGCCTTACTCACCTGATCAACTATTGCTTGGACATCGACTGTTCCTGGTATTTGGAAAAAGTCGATCGTTGTACCCGATCCGAACGTCAACATTACTAGTAGTTTTAGGGATCGAAGACCTATTAGCATTTTACCTGCTCTCTCGAAGGTACTTGAGTCTTTCATCCACCTTGAACTGCTCGAGCACATCGAAAAGTTTAACTTCCTCCCTAACATGCAATCCATATCGGGATTTCTCTCTGGATACAGCACTTCTTCTGCTTTGGAGAAGATATTAAATGATGTAATTAGTAACATGAATAACTTCAAAGTGACTTAATGGCATTTCTCGACTTTAGCAAAGGTTGATGTAATCCATCATAATCTTTTAATCGCTAAGTTGTGCATTTTTTTGGATGCGGCACTGAAGTTACTCATCGACTACCTGAAAGGAAGATGTTAATGGGCAAAACTGAACTCAAGCTAATCCGAATACCTTCTTATCACTTGTGGAGTTACCCAATGTAGCGTACTCCACTTCTTTTCGTGATTTTCACAACTCATAAAGTAGATGACACTCAGCTAACTATTTCATACAAACCGGAGACATTTATATCGGAAACATAAATGTTTGTCTTGAACTTTTCAAACGGTTTACTTCTTAACCCCAGCAAAAGAAGTATTGGCAGAAGGACAAACTGTACAGATATTCTCCTAGACAACAACGTAATCAACTAAATCTTGGCGTTATTTGGGATTGTGGTTTAACTTTAGAAAGCAATGTAAAGAAAATTTGCAGAACGGGGTTCTTGAAATAAGTAAGCTTTGTCGGTGCCTACACATAGGACTTCAGAGTTTGGGTTCAGTGAAAGAGCAGCCGGCTCTCATAGAGAACCAATCTGAACTTTGCCCTTTTTTATGTGGGACGACACAACTAAACATAAACTATGTACCTCGTGCATAATGTTGATATTAATGTGATTTTAGTGGTCTCATATGAAATAAAGACTTTATAATATTTCCTTTATTTCGGATCTCACATATAGTGGCAATTAGCATAAGATGGGGGATTTACCTCCAACCATCTTATTCTTTACAGTGTGTTTTACCTAATTACATTATTTTTCGATACATTTTTCACATAAGCTAATTTTGAACAATTATTATAAAAATTACTTAAGTCTAGTACTAAATAATTAGAATTTTAAATTGTTTAGTACATTTTTAATTTTGAGAATTTAAAAATTTTCTGACAATATGGCACGTTTACAAAATAGCTGCTTTTTGAATTTCTGGGTATAATTTTGAAGATAGATCTAACTTTAACAAATGGGTTTTAAACTTGGAAGATACCACACCAGTAGCCGATATCACTATCGGTATTATTACTATTTTATTGAGACCCCATACACTCATCATTTCCATTGCTAGTGCCTCGTACTTATGGATTTTTTCTCCTTCGGTGGTTATGATATTATTAGACAGAGGCACAGCAACATCAATGATGACTGCATTTTGGTCTCGTTTTCGTATCAAGATAATGTCAGGCCTATTATGACTAATTGTTCGATCCGTTAATATAGTCCTGTCCCAGTAGAGTAGAGAAAAATCGTCTTCAAGTACAGGGGCAGGTACGTAGTCATAATAGGGTCTAAAATTGTCAAGCAATTTATTATTATTATTATTAGGTGTTTCTTGCGTGAACAATTGATTAATATCAATTATTTCCTAAATCAAAATTTGAAGATGGTTTACTTGACTGGTCTATCATTTTAGATAGATACTTTTTTCATAATCCATCCAAAGTTTTTTAAACCAAATAGTAGAAACAGAAACCTTCTGTACAAAAATGATAAAAAGGATAAATCTAAATTTCTAATTTAAATTTCAATTTAAATTTAAAAATTCTAAAATGACAAATCAATCGATTGAGCCACCTACACTTTCTGATTTATCCTACTACAGTCGAATTTTGATATATTAAAATTTAAATATTTAAAATTTAATATCAAGCTGATAATTTCGTAAATTAATACTTTATATTTGAAGTTAATCCACAGTTTAATTACTTCATGTTATTGTCATCTATCAAATTCTATAAAATTTTCGGTTATAACTCTAAAAATCTGTAAGACCGGAAAACAGTGTACAGAAACGTATGCCTGTAAAGCAGAAAATAATTTATGCCAAAATATATTTTCTGCTGAGTAGAAATCTGACGCAGAAGATACCAGTTAAAGAGTTAGACAGAATTTAAGGGTGCAGTATAGGAGATACAATCGGAGACAAAAATAGGTAGGTTTAATTTCAATTTCACCAATACTGGCTTTCTGCGTGTAGTAAGATACTTTTTCAATGTCAAACAATAAACAAACTTATAACAATGTATGTAGAAATCGTAGTAATGTTTTTTTTAAATCGGTTCATTTTACTAAAATTACAAATATGTCATTTATTTTAACAAAAGTTTTGCGAGTGGCTATGCCTGCAACCCAACATAACAAAATAAATTTTAAATAGCAAAATTACTCATTAGTGAGTTGATATTTGTTATCGATAAAAAAACGAAAAATATATGATTTTATAATATCAGAACGTTGTAAATATTTTTAAGGTCTTTTTAATGAAAAATCTAATATTATTTTTATAGATTTGTACATGAAAACACTCGATTAATTGTATCTTATTCCTAAGAACGGTGTAGTAAATAGTAATAAAATTTTGCTGAAACTTTCTTCTATTTACAAACTATAAGTATTGATAAAAGCTTGAGAAAAATTCAGAATTGTATTCGATATTTTTTAATCTAATATATTCTATAATAGATACATATTGTCCTGTTCCAAAATCATATATAAATTTTGAAATTTGAAATTTTTTTGATTATTTTGTAAATTTAAATTTTGTTGTAAATATTTTGAATAATTGTTCACGCAAATCTGTTTATGTTGGCACGAAAATTTGTGATAACTTCGCTTTTTGCCAAGTACGTCGATCGGAGTGGTCGGTTTTACGGGAAGTCCCTAAAACTTGGATATTGCGTCTCAATTAAGATTAATTAAATTATTTTGTGAATAAATGTTTATTGATAGCGTGAGTAATTTTATTAAAAATTTGGATATGTCCGTATTTTAGGACGAATTAAAGCTTTTGAAATGAAATTTGGAAGAAATAATAAATTTATTTGACTGGATAATGGTAATTTGGATAATTTAATAATTGGAGATATTTTTGAATGTTAAAAATTAGATTTGGAAAATATTCAATATTTCTTAAATATAAAATATTTTACAATATTTTGAGGCATTCGGGTGATTGCAATACTCGTATATTATGGAGATGTTCCGGTAGTCTCAATTTATAAAATAATTTATTTGTAAAGAAATGTTATTATTCCTTCGGGCCATTCATTTTTTCTGAACATGAGACTCTTGAGTATTAAATTTTCAAGTTTCAAAAATTAATTCAATTTCAACAATTTCTGCTCAATTCAATTTATAATTTAAAGTTCATTGCAAATATTTTGTATAACAATAACGTCAAATTTTATTTTAAAGAAAATGTGCAAGATAAATTGACCACACGTACCCCACTTATCATTTCAATTCGCGTTGCCTTTTAATTTAAAACTTTATTAATTTAAACAATTTATCCAAACCTTATTTTAATCAATCCAAATCAATTATTCCATTTAATTTACCCATCGAATTAATTATGCTTTCGTAATTACTTTCACAAAAATTTCCAAAATTTTCAACAATCATCCAAAATATTCTAAATCAACAACAAATATTTACATTTGTACTTACATTTGTAAATTATTTATTCACATAAAAATTAAAATATCTCGAAATTGAGATGAAAAATTCTAATTTTTACGGAGATCGTTCTTAAATACGACCACTCCGGTCAACGCAAACGGCAAAAAGCAAAGTTATTAACAATTCTACCAATTCAATAACATAAAAATAGTTGGAGGGAACAATTATTTAAATATTTTCAAAAATAAATTTTAATTTAAAAGCAATTAAAACAAAATTTCAAATTCCACAAAAATAAAATTTTAAAATTTTAAATTAAAAAAAGATGATTTTGGAACCCGACAATATATAGTATTCAAAAACATAATATTGAATCATATTTATCGATCCTTTTATAAAGATCTAAATAGCAAAATTTAATTATTTAAAATAAATATGATATTGTGGTAAATGAATATCATTTGATTTAATTAATTGTTTTAAATAATAATTTAAAATATATATAAGTTTTGTATTGCAATTTTCATGTTTACAGTATGCGGCTATATTTCAGTGTTCAAAGCAAAATTAATAGGAATTAAAATTTATTTTTTTTAAAATGTTGTTTAATAATGTTGTTTAAAAAGTTAAAAAAAAAAGACAGCTGTATTGCTTTCAAAATTATTTTAAAATATAAAATGATTTTATTGCTTCGCGGTTAGAAGGGTTTTAGGCGCTCTGTCTACATTAATGACTTGGTACCATCGGAATTCGTAATCTATAGATTTTAAGCCAAATCTAACGATGTATGGCCCATATTTGTATCATTAAGATTACCACGGAATACTTGATGCTTTCAAACCCATAGAATTGTATGGAAATAATTACATTTCTTTTAAGAATAATTATTTTGTTCGGTGGTATTTAGGAAGCAATGTAAATTAGTTTCAAACACAATTTAGAGTTTCAAATCAAAATATAATTTTCATAATGTCCGTTCTACATTTATTTATAAATATTTCATAATTATAATTCATTATCACATTATTATTTATGTATTAAACTATTATAAAATAAGTTGGTTATTATTATAATAAAATAAAATAATATCAAAAATGGTGCAATTTAAAGGCGCATGCTTCAATATCTAAAGCTCGTGTTAAAATACGGACGAACTTGCTGCAGGATATCAGTAAAAGGATAACGGTGGTGCGCAAAATACAAATTCGAGCAACACTTTCTTGAATTCGCGAATGAAATATACCTAAAATTAAACAACTTTAATTTGATATAATATTATGGTAAATACTTTTAGTATCAAACCAGAAGTATTAAGTTTAACTAACTTTTATGAAAACTGTGAATACCCAAAAGTTCATTAATTTAAACTTATCTGAATAATTCATTTTGAACCAAAGTCAATAAAACACTTAACAGGTAGAAGTTCATTTCCCTAAAGTGTCGCGTGTAAATTCAATCGTGCACAAAAACTTATAATTGTGTTCCAGTTTTCCAGTTTGAAAATAAATCACAAACCACTTGTTACAGTGATTTATATCAGCCACTTCGGCTACCGACAAAGAGTGTCAAAGAATACAAACCGAACGGTGAATCAGAAGTACAATATTCTTACAATAATATTGTTACTTACCTACAAGGGTGTTTTATAAAAGTCCTTCACGAAGAGAGTTTAATCGTTTGAAATAACTATATTCTTACTTATATTTAGAAATGTGCTCCGAAAATTATAGATAAAATAAACAATGGGGTTGAAAAGAGTGGCATTAACCTACAGCATTTTTGCGCTTTTAGTGACAACTTTGCGAGCATTTCAAGGTAAGAGAAACTTTAATGCAATATTCTATTACATACTACTAGTTTAATTTTTTATTTTTGTTATAAATAGTTCCAATACGTGGAGAATTTTTTTATTACAAACATTTCAATGGCACTTAAATGTACTTGGGTATCATAAAAGTTAGTTATCATGTATTTCATACACTTTCTGATACTCGATGCAATAAAGCAAAATTGATGGAGTACTTCCATTATAACCTATCTATACATGTTTTTATCTATTACTATTAAAATAAAAGAAACATGAATATTTTATTGTTTCGTTCGAAAGATGTAAACCATTTTCGCTGATTTGATTCGTGAATATCTTTCACCTAATACATAAAATTAACTTGCCATGGTGTGAATTTAAAATAAAAAATTGAAAAAATTTATTGTGACTTGACAATAATAATGTTCCCGGCGCGATCACCATTTAATTTTACAAATATTTTATTTTATACTAAAAATATTTCTATGTACTAGGTACTATTTAATAGCAATTATACATTATATACATAGAAAGACTGGAGATATTCGAAATAAATGGTCTAAATTGCTTTACGAAACCCTAAAATGCATTATATTGATAGTTTTCTGAAATGTTTATAATTCCTTCGTGTAATGTTAGGTATATTATAAACAAATTATATAACCAATGTAACTTGTAGATAAAAAGATAAACTTTATTAATCTTTTGTTATAGAATGATTTATAGTACGTACATTATGTATTTGATTTAAGATAATATTATACTCAATACACACATAATACTTGGTAATAATTTTATATTGAAAACTCTTCATAACATTATTTACACTTGTTGTGTGCTGCACTGATGTCTCAAGTTTTTTCTTTCAATTATTGTGAAAGTAGATTTTTCATATTTTTTCGGTTTATGTGTAATTTTAATTAAATAATATAAATAAGTACATACCTACTGTAATCTTATTGTTTTAATTTAATTATTTTAGAAGCTAAACTCGAAGAAGCTCGTTCCTTATTCTTAATTAAATTTAAATAAAGTGTAAAATTACTACCCGTTAAATAAATTTTTAATTAAAAGTTATTTTGAATAACATAAACAAATAGGTTTTTATGAAACAGGTTTATATAATTAATTGAAAATCATTTTTTTATTTGGTATGTTTTATTTACGCTTTTGATATTATGATTTTCCAATTTAACTTTAGGGTACAACTACTTTATTTCTTTCAATGATTGAATAATATATTACTTTTTACCTTCTGAAAGGAATTTTATTGTTATTTATTGAATTTACTCCTTGCGGAGAAGGTTTATTGTTTAGTTGGGTATAGGGTAGAGTTGAAAAGCTCTATTTAATTTTTTTGATGGCTTACAATTTTATATTACATATCTGGCATTTATATCGCTACAAAGATTTTAAATTTACGACTTGTCTAAATCTATTTATTTTCATATTAAACAAATCTATATGATGCAATTATAAATAAATCAGTGTTAAATTAACTAATCATTATATTGTAAATCGAAGTAAAATTTTAGTGAACACAATATTAATAATTAAAATGGTAATATAATAAGGTAATGTAATAATTATTATGTTTTATATTGGCATATCGCGGCGATATACCGCAATACTGTTTAGTCCCATTTGAGTAATAATGAACTGAATATACGACATTAAACTCTCGAGTATGAACATACCCAATATTAATAATAATTTGTGGTTAATATCTACCAATATGATAACGTGTAATTATAAGATTAATTTTCTTTGTTTATAGATTATTAAATGTATGTATCGTTTCACTTACTTAAAACGATTGCGTGCATCTACTATCTATATTATAATCACAAATTAAACTGAATCTAGGTAATAAAATAGAAAACTGTTTCAAGTAGATTATTAATATTAATTTATGACCCATTTAAACATTTATTTATAAGAGCCGTTACGTAGTAAAAATATATTTTCCTTACGAATAGGTACCTATAATAATTTCTTTCAACAAATTATATTTTTAATAAAGTGTAGTTTATATTATACTATATTTATAATTTTAAAATGTATAATTTACTTTTACAAGTAACTTTCTTAACAAATTAAATATATTTATAGTATCATAAACAGTTCACAGCTTCATGAATATTTAAATAATATACCATGTAGGCTATATATATACGGCTATATCTTAACACACTTAACTACAATATTACCTATAATTCGATTATAACATAATAATAATGAGAGTCTTGGCCAAAACTCAATAGTTATTTATTTAATCGGCTGGAAAATAAATCTTCATTAAGCGAGTTAATGAGCCGTAGGTAGGCGACACCTGAAAGTCGAAAATTTATATATAATAATATGTATAATATTAGAAAAATATAATAAATTTTTATTTCGTCATATTATATCTGATGTTTTAATTGTTATTATTTTAAACTATACTTTCTATTTTATATTTAGGGAAATATAATAATAAATAAATATAATAAATATAACTTATTAACGTTTTAGCGAGAGATAATTATATAGTGAACATATTTCTAAATGTTAAATTTTAAAATAGAAAATATTATTATTATTATTAGAAATAAACCAACTGATAGTATAGTATTGGTTGGAATTTACTACAAAGTTATTGGGGGCAGTATAGATTATTGAACATTAAAATATATTTACAACAAATTAAAATTTTCAATATTTTAATTGAATCCCTAGTTAATAAACTTTAATAAAGAAAATCTGCGATTGGTGGCGGATGGTAACCTACTACTAAAGTCCTGATGAAGAGGTAAATAAAATTCTCGAAACGTCGACAAATAGTTAAAGGTTTAATTCTGCGATTAATATTACATCAAAAATATTCCTCAGTAATAAAGAAGAGAACAAGTTTGTTAGTTAAAAATTGCCCATTATATTTTAATGTATAACTCAGTACTATAATATTATATTTTACTATTGCATAAATTAATTTGTTGCAATTATTACTAAATCTAATTTATTTTGTAACAATTTTTATTACTTTGATGGAATTTGAAATACTCTCAAGTATTAAATTATAAAAGTTGATTTTTATTTTTAAATGAAAACATCATTCCGCCTTTTTCCTTAAATATTTAGTCAATGGAAAACCACCACAATAATTATAAATTTATCAAGTTGACAAAATATGTAGATGTAGATTACAATCATCGTATATTTTACCCAGAAGTGTTCTATTTCCAAAGCAATTAAATTATTATATCTTTGTCAATTAACCCGAGTATATACACATACATACAACTAAAAGTTTCAGTTTAAAATAATACAGTAGTGTTCTTAGGTACAATATTTAAAATACTAAAACTTAAGCGAATACTAAGATTAATTTAAAATAATACTGACTTAAAACTTCTGCAGAATTCTAGAAAGACGAGCGTGTTTGGAAATTAAAATAATATGGGTATCTCATATTGACAACAAATAATAATAATTCAGAAGAAAAATGTTAAAATGTTCTAAGCAAAACCTAACAGTATACTATTTTAAATTCTATTTAAAAAATTTTAATCAGGGAAAGTGCTAAATGAGTGGATACTCAAAATTGATACGTATACGTTTAAAAAAAGTTTACTAATCCAAAATCGCGTTTAATTTGTTCTCTTGACAAATACAGGATTTCCTTTACTTGTCCAGTTTATCAATAGCTGTAAATACAACTTGCGATTTGGGATTCCAGCATTTCATGACTTCATGATTTTATTTATATATGCATATAAAACTAAAATGTATTATAAATGAAAACTAATAATATTCTACTAGTATAATATAATATTTATAAAATATGAAGCGATATTATGATATCTAAATTTTAGACTATAGACGTAATATATTATGCATACCCGCCATAAATATGTAATGTTCTGCAGCTATAAAAATTATAATATGTGTTTTATCAGTTTATCCTTTTCATAAATACTCGTTCTAATTAAACCATTTTAGGGTAATCTATTATTTACTTGCTTACAGTTAGGCAAATTAGGACGAACCATTAGCAGGAAAACCTTTTCGCACTTTGTTATCCTTTACATAAAATTTAAAGTCGTTTTATTTTCAAACCATTTTCTTTTTTGGTATTAAAATTACTAGGTTTAAAAAGTAAAATTAGTTACTTTGGCTTTATAATTTTTTCAAAATGTACTAATTATATTACAATGTTATAACCCAGTATACATTCAACATTAACCATCATTGTTCTTTATATTTGCAGTTTTTATCTAACTTAACATTTTTGCGGTACTTGAAAGGTGATTTCAAATGACGATGAATTTGGATGTAGTGAGCAGTTACGTGCACTTGTGTGACTAAAAAAAAGGAATTAAAAATCATCGGTGCTTGCGGTTTACACTGCACGAAATTTGTTCGTTGGCTAAGTTCCAAATGAATATGTATTTATCAACATTTAGTCATCGGCTATTGGTACATTTGAGGTATAATCGTTGAAAACAATCGAATAATTGAACAAATTTGTGTTACATCACGATATGTCCTTTAATACACATCGCAAAATATTAAACAACTTTTCTCAATAAAAAACTAACCTATGCTTCCAACTGGCATATTCACCTGATTTGACACACCGTGATTTATAGCAATTTTCTAATATTAAATTAGCCACATACAAAAATGGTTTGGATGATGTATTTCAAATGTGCTTTGAAAAGTAGCATCTGCCTGTCGGGATAAGTCTACAAAGAACCTTATAAACAAAGTAATTGGAAGAAACGTAAGGCTTATAAGTATATTATTATTATTATATAATGCGATGCACCCCAGTATTAATTTCTATTATCCAATACAAAAAGTTAATTGTTTTTGGGGCCATCCATTTTTTTCTAGCAAGAGACTCTTAAATTTTTTATAACCCAAATCTAAATAATAAATTCTTCCAATCTATCCAATCCAAATCATCCAAGTACGCCCAAGTAAAATCCAAATAATAAAATAAAAGCACTCGTAATCAAAACTTCATTTCATAACTCAAAAACTCAAAGGCCTAGTTCCAACAAATTTCCGCGCCAACATAAAACTTTTGGCGCTAACAACAATAATCTAAATATTTACAATATAAAAACAATTATTAACAAGTTAATACGAGTATAAAAGCAATTAAAATAATTATTTAAATGTACAAGAAAATGGAAATTAAATTGAATTCATGATTATAACAAGTAAATTAAAATTCAATAAAAATAATTTTTTTTTTAATTTATACAAGATTTTGAAACATGACATTATAATATATTATGTTTCTTAATCTCCCAAAGAAGGTAACAATTCCTAGGAGCCTTTCATGTATTTAGGAAGGGGTAGCTGACATTTTATTTTTTTTATTCGAGAAAAAGGGGTCATGGCAATTTCGTATATAAAATTTTATTTTTGTAATTTAATTTTAAAATTTGAAATTTTTAATATAAAATATTTAATATATATGTTACGGTCAATGATGACAACCCAGCCATTGACGGCAATGGCCGTACTATGACGTTAATGCCCTGCTTAACTGACATTGACGTTAACGTCCGGCCAATAACATCATTGACCGTGCATTTTGGGCGATGTTGACATTTAAAATTTCATATGTGCTTTTTACATCATTGTCCGGGCAATGACGTCATTGCCCAATACAGAGTGGGCGATGATGAAACTACTCTTTTCTAAATGTACGTGTCGCGTCAGCAAACAAATTTGCAATTCAAAATGCCATAGATCAGTTTCATTCCAGAATCAAAATGATTAATTTAAAAAATTTAATTTGATTATTTTTTAATTTATAATTATGTAAAGCCGGCTGTCCTTTGAAAGAAGATATGAAAATCTGATGAAAATCTGCTTGTACTGTGTGTGTACCTTTAGAATGCATTGCATGCAACACACCTAAATGTCACTTGCCAGTTGACTGTCTAATTCAAATCGCCAATTTTCTATTCCTTATAGTATTTATTCTATAAATCATCATTGTCCAAAACATTGACTATCCAAAGACGTAAATAATACAATCAGATGAAAATATTTACATCATTGTCCACCGCTAACGGACAATCACGTCAATGGCCGGCCGATGACGTTAATGGCCAACATAAATGGGCATTCACGTCATTGTCCGGCCATTGACATCAACGCCCGATTTACATCATTGAGATATTATGTATAAATGTATAAAATTAATGTAAAACACATTACTATTACTTATTATTTACGTTCGCAGTGAATAACAGCACTTGTTCTTCAAATGTAGACGTTTATTGTGTAGAGTGATTCCACATTTATATTTTTGCACGGAAAGAATTTTTTTAAATCTTTCTACTCTTAGAAGCACTATAATATATTAGACACAAATCAAAATTTTGGTAGTTTCATCAACTTCGGAGTCCATGGTCAACTAGTAATGAATAAACTTTTTTCTTTTTAGCAAATTTTTATATTGTTTGTATATATTAAAGTAAATTGTTTAAGTAAAATTTTTTATAAATATAAAATAAACATAATATAATATCTAATTCTTTTGATCCGATTCGATATAGCACCTCATTTGGTAATAATTAATCCTACGAGAGCTTAGTGGGGGGACGGGGGCTACATTTTTTTCTTATTAATGGGAAGTCTTAAAAATGGAAAAAAACTTTTATTTATTATAAAAATTTTTTTTAAAACATACGACTAAATAGCTTTCTTTCAAATTTAGAAATTATATTTGGATAATATTCCATTTCATTTTATTTAATTTGGATTATATTTGAAATGTCATTTGGCTGACATTTTGTAACCGCCAATCATTTGGCCGACAAGTTTTTAGTCGACAAATCATTTGACCGACAATTCATTTAACCGATTGGCCTTTGGCCGACAATAAGTGTGGATCAGTAGATTCCAATTGTTGTAATAAGTAATTATTATTAATAAATTAATTCGAATTACCGGGCACCAAAAATCATCTAGTCGCGGTCATTCGGACTGTTTTATTTTCCCTTTCTCTTTGTTTTAACTTGTTTATTGGTTTTATTTTGTTTACTTGTTTTACTTTGTCTAAATTATTAAATAATATCCTATACAATTATACAAATTCTACATTTCAAAATTGTACCAACCTGCATAATATACAAGGAAGTTATACGGAAATTAAACTCTATTTGTCCGCCAAATAATCTGTCGGCAAAATGACAGCTGACACAGACAATTAAAATACGACTAAATAGCTTTCTATCATATTTAGAAATTATATTTAAATATATTATATTTTATTTTATTTAATTTTGATTATATTTGAAATTATAAAAAAGCAATAGAAAATGTTTGCTTACCAAATTTTATAATTTAGAATTCGATTTGTTTAAATACTATATTTGTAATTCATATAAGAAAAATTAAAGTATGGGAAATAATTACCAATGAAGAATTATTATCAATGAAAATAATGTTGGAAAGCAGAAAACACATTTAAAAAAATTTATTTGAAATTTTAAGATAATAATAATTATTTGTGATATTATAAGGAAAGGCAACCACGATTTTTAAACTCGAAAATTTTATTTATAATTTATAAAAAATCTTATAGTATTATTTACTTTAATATTTCAAAATAATTTTCAATTAAAAATATTCTGCTTATTTAAATAACAACATCTATGTATAACAGAAGTCGTAAATAATTTTTGGAAATTTAATTTACTTAAACGCATCAAAAATGTTATTGTAAATTATCCAAAAATAAGCCAAATATAAAAATCGAATTAAAATAAATTTAAATAAAATAAAACATTTTAGTTCAGCCGTTATCATAGCGATGGCTATGTATCGTGACAAATTTTATCGCACATTTTTACAGTTGCCTGGTTTGTGCAGTCGCTCAAATAAATAATTATATAATATAATAATAAACTAATTTGCTTATATTAAAATAATGTTAAAATATATCAAATTTTAGAAAAAAATAATTTATAGTTATAATTTATAGCCATCTCGCGTTCGTAAATTAAAGCTGGTTGCGTGTAGCTAAACTTTAATTTACTAAAAAGGAGGGTCTCTTATTATTATATCCCAGTGTTAATTACACATTATTATTTAATAATGTTTTTAAAAATTTATTTCAAAAAAGAAAAGTGTGCATCCTTCCTTATGCAAGTGACATCATTTTATAAACACATATATTTTGATCGACATAAAAATGTACAACCATTAATAAATTAAACAAAATAGAACATTAAAATAATAAAATTTTAAGTATAAAGAATTCATGCGTTTTCGTTGAAAATCATAATTTAAAAATACATTAAAAAGACATCAATATACCACTTTGTACAGGTGCGGACTAAGGAAATTGCAAAAATGTGTGAAAACTTATTAACTCTCACTTATTATTGCGTTGTTCGACCAAGGAGATTGATTAGTTGATTAATAGTTATTAATTCTATAGCCAAACGTTAAGATTTTCTTCTGCTTTGTATCATTAAAATAAATTATTTTTTATAATATTTGCTATTGTAGTCCTTGCTAACACCTCGATTCTGTATGGATTAAGT
Organism: Cantharis rufa; assembly: GCA_947369205.1. NCBI lineage: Eukaryota > Metazoa > Arthropoda > Insecta > Coleoptera > Cantharidae > Cantharis > Cantharis rufa. Next base: position 18,139,634 of record OX376304.1, on the reverse strand, counting down.
TGAAGATGCCAATCATCGAGTGTTTTATGTTATTAGACTATTTTAGATAGAAAAAACCATAACGGTATATAGGTACCATTTTTATCATATTACTTTAGCACTAGATAAGCAATAGTTATTATAGTTTAATATCGCAGAAATGCATTGAACAGATATCTACTAATTTTATATGATATACTTATACCGCTAAAATTTATTAAAACTTTTTATAATGACTCCACTATCTAAGCTTAGTGATTATCTAAAATACAATTTTTATAAAATATGGGATAAGCTATAAAGAATATCCGAATATATTTTAATAGTATTTTTGGTTAACCTACCAAATTTTTAAAATTAATTTTCGTAACGTATTAAATTACAGTCACGACTCACGATACTATTTGTGTCATATAATGTCTGAATATTCCAGCTGGCTTATCATATATTGATCACACCCTGAGCAAACTAAGGTCTGATAAATGCAGTTTAGATTTAGCTTATGCAAATTTTCGGTGAAATGAAACTCTTGAAGCAAATTATATGATTCTACCAGCCGCCGAGCTTCCATTGCCACATTCCACATTATAAGAAAAATTCTTTTAACCGCCTACCAGCTACTGCAAATATCGTTCAAATTTAATTACTGCTTTATTTAGAAAGGATCTTTTTTTAATTTACGAAAAATAGTTAATTAAGTTACTTACAAAATATAGGAAAGTGTATGTAAAAATAATTGGATTCATTAAAAACTTTTGAGTGTGCGTACTCTCTTTTGAAAAGCAGATATTAAATTTATACGAATTTCGTTTACTAAATACCGCACCCTACCAAATGTTCTTTTTAAACAAAACAGAAAAACATTCTTATTATTTATTACTACAATTTATACAAGTTGTATGAATGTCCAAATATATGTATATAACTGTAATTCTTAGCTTATTTATTCAACAATAAAGTACATTTATTATTCCATAAATGTTTTTAAAATCTCCAAATCTCATACATATTATCCATTTTCCGGATATTTTTGCATAAATTTACAATTGAAGTTTTCTACATTTAGTAGTTAGTACAACCTTTGGACTTTATCTTAATTAATACTGATGGTATAGAGCTTATCTATATTGTTAAAGTTTGTACATCCTTGGTTGGTGTACAAAGTTTTTCAAATGATAAAAGAAACCAAGTAGCTTTCTTTAATAGATATCTCTAACATTCCAACAACCTTTTGAAGTAACATTACTTCTACATTTTTCTATTTTAAAACTAATAGTAGCCACTAACGTCAAAAAGTTAAGTAGGTACTTGGAACTTTGTAATTTAATATTTAAATTCTTTCAGAATTTTCAAGATACACAACACAGTATCACTTCATTTATAGAAGGATTTAGTATTTAGCTGAGAGCACAATCTAACTATGTTTACTTCTTGCTTTTTACACTAATTGCTTTTATGCATTCTGGCCACAACACAAAGACATAATTGTTGAAATTATTACTAGCTCATAGCTCTGTAACAAAATTTACTGAAAATACTGTAAAACAGTCCATTATAAAATTTAAATTATTATTTCAAAAATCTGCACAACTGACACACGAGTACATACATGTTCGAGGCATATATTCAATATGCTGTGTAAATAATAGAAAAAAATTGTTTTCGTATCTTAATAATGCTAAAATATCGTTTTTCTCTTACTAAATTTCCTCTGAGCTTACATTATTATTATAGTCACACAAGTTCTAGTAAGTACCCTACATATAATAATTTCTATTTTTTGTAATCAAGTTCTAAGAAAATATATATACACGGCCTCTCAAAAGTAGGTTAACAAACAATAATTTTCATTACCAAGTTATAATTGCTATGGTTACTTGATCACATAAAACAAACACAAATTTATTTTTGGTATTTAAAAAATCTAAACAAAACGTTTAGTAAAAACGTAAAGTTTAAACAGTAAATTGAAGAAATACAATACATAAAATAACATTATTTCAAAAAACTAAAAAAGACGTAATTAACACTAGACAGGTGGCCAAGTCAGTATTAAAAATATTTGAAAAGTGTATAATAAAATAATAATACGTTATAAAAACGTTATTTTTTATCTTCAGTCGCATGTAACTATGAAAATGAAAACAATAAGAAACCAGAAAAATATTGGAACCAAATTAAAAAAGGTACAAATAAATATAATACTACTTATAGTAGTAACACGCTGGAATTATGAAATAAGTGAAAAGTTTTTCAGTTTTGTTAGCAAGACTAACATTAAAAAATGATGAAGTTTGATCAGATCACGTTTTACAACTCTTAAATTACCGAGATTAAAGTTTTTGGAGTGAAGAATCAATGATTCGTCTGAAATACAGAAACAGTTGAATGTAGGTTTATAGCAAAACATTAAAAGTTTACACATATACATAAGTGCACCAAACCTATTCTAGAAAGAGTTTATGATTTTGGGGTGTATGTGTTTAGCAGAAGTAAGAAAAATTGTGGTATTAAAAGGAAGAGTTAATGCTACGGTAAATTTAAACCTCTTAATAGAGGTAAACCTGAAAGCAAACTATGAATTGATGATGATTTTCTCCTGCAGCAAGACAATGATCTTACTATAGTTCTAAAATTGTCAGCAATTACTTTACAGTAATTGTCACTGAAAATTACTGGCCTCTGAAAAAATTAAGAATTTTTTTAGAGATTTCTTGGAAATTTTACTAATCTTCGCGTTTTAATCGAAGAAATATAATATTCTTTACTCAAATTGAATGTAATAAGTATAGTCAGTCACAACCACCTCGATTGGCAGGTACAGTAGCGATCAAAAGTAAGTTGGCAAACAGTTTTTTAACAAAAATTTATAAAAATAGAAATTCTTTAGTGGACTATCATATATTTTCTAAAAGTATGTACATTAATGCGTAGTTTAAGGTATACAATTTTTAATTTGTACTAAACAAAAAAGTATATAAGCGAATTGAATTTTATTCAGGGTTCAAAAGTAAATTGGCATAACATCAAAACATTAATAAACGTTCATAGACGTGTAACTGAAGTTAATTTGATTAAAATATATCTTTCTTGGTAATACATCGACATGCCCAGAAATAAAGAATATTCAGAAGATTTAAAAAACACGGTTCTTAAATGGTTAAAAAATGGAAAGTCATTGAGGGCAGCAGAACGCGAATTTGACGTTCTAAATCAAACAATAAGTCTCTGGTGTCATAAAAATAATAAGTATGGATCAGCAGAGACGCGTCCAAGAACAAGGCGACCACGAAAAACCACCAAAAGAGAAGATAAAATGATCGCTCGTGAAGCAATAAAGAATCCTCGTTTTCATTTGTTTTCAAAAATATCAAAAAATATCAGAAAAACATCAAAAATGTTCAAAAATATCGCTGCAAAAGGGTTTGCAACGAAGTACTAAATGTTTTTAATCTATAGTTTTTATATGTATTTCTTTATTTCTATATTTTAATAGCTTTTTGTCATAACTTGCTGTATAGAAATATTTTGAAAATTTCGTTTTTTGAATTTTTTCAGGTTAATAAAATTATCAATAGTAATATTATAACAAGACCTCATTTTTAGATCGATAAGTTGTATTGTAAATACGAAGGCATTATCGTTGCATAGCAATGCACGAAAAACTTGTTTTGAGTGCAATTGCTTAATGCAACGATGCCTGAGTAAAATTTACAAGCAACTTATCGATCTAAAAATAATGAGGTCGAGTTATATTTATTGAGATAATTACGAGAACATTTATTTGATTTTGACAAACGTCAAAATTATGTAAACAAAAAGGCGTGGCATCGAACCGAATGAGGCACTCTTTCCGCAGGAAGAGACACAATTGCCAGCGTAAGTGTTTGTTTACCCTTCGTAAGTGTAATTATCTAGAAAATTATATTTCTACTTTTTAATTTAAAGGCTTTTAAAGAGTAACTATTAGAAAAATTAAAGCAAAATATGAAAATTTGAAAAAATTATCGCAAAAAAACTTTTGAAAAAAAAAAAACTTTAAGTTTGCCAACTTACTTTTGATCGCTACGTATGTCACTACGAAAAGGTGGGACATAAATTTTTGTTAGTGTATTATAAATTTGATCCTTAGGACTGAAGAATTGTGAACTTAATATTAATTTTTATTAAGGACCTAGATCAATAGATGATGAACTGATGTCAAGTTCAATTCAAAAACGCATAATCATAGAAAGTTAATATTTTCAGCAAATACGTAAAATATCACACTACGTAACACCCGCTATTTTTTTTTTAAAAGTAGTTTTCAATAAAATACACTTTACTTATAAATATTAAATAGGAGATGTAAAGTAATACTTCAGCATACTAACTAGTCAATGAAAAAAAAGTAAGATTATCATTCTTGGCTTGACTTGCAAACTTGATACAAGAATTCAAGCAAACTACGCGAAATTTTAAATTTGTACCATGGCATTAACCAATCAGAGAAGACGGGGAGTTCGGGAATTTTTAAAAAGATGTCGACACTTAAATTTGCATAAGCAAATTTGCTTATGCTGTAGCTGCAGCCCAGAGCTACTGTAATAATTTATAAGCTGTCCACTACCTGATTTTAATACTTGATTTAATTTTGTATTTATACACAATACGTTGCATTAGGTATAATCTTTTAAATTTTAATACAATTACAGATTTTTTCCCATATAGGTAAGAGCAGCATAATAATACATAGTTTTAAAACTGCATTGACAAACGAAATTATTTAAAAAAGTACGCATTAAAAATTAAGTTTTAGGAAAAGCCATTTTGCAACAGAATTAGAAAATGTGTTATACGAAACATAAAGTAAAAGTGTGTTTTGATAACACCACGCGTGGTCCATCTCGAATATGCTTCGATGGACAATTTTGGTTTTAAATGGTACTACTTTTACCTCTTGTTGCATAGATAGCTATTAGCCCTATATATTTTGTTTTTGTTATAGATTATTATCTTTATATACTTTCTTAAGTAACCATAAAAATTAACGTTATTATGTATAATATGTTACCGACAATTTGCGAAATCCGGCAATTTGCAAAATACCTAGGTAATCTGCAAACCCACTAAGTCGTAAGTTACTATGCAAATTCACTAGTACTTTAGGCAATCTGCAAAATGGCTACGGTGTTTCAGGCAAATTGCAAATTGTCTATATTGTTAGTTAATGTGCTTTTTGAGTATGTAACAGAGTCATATTGACTAGGCAATGTAAAAAACGATATTTTAAATAGATAATTTTAAAAGAACCATTTATTAAAACACAGCTCGTTGAACATTTTACATAAGAATAGAAACTATAAACCTATAAACATTAGGTTACTTATTTTTACATCAATTAGAAAAGTGACAGCGACTATTACACATTACTCTATTTTTAAGACATTTGCATGATTTATTTATGCACTTCTTTGTACAATTATATTTCAACATTCCCTGACCACCTGTAGAAGAAGCAGTTGCCACTGCCACCCGAAGACTAATTTCGTGTGCAGGTACATCTTCTGCATGTATAATGTAAAAGTTTTGCGTCACCGGATCAAATTCATTTCGACTGTAGAATTTCTGAAGAACTCCTGCTCTAGTGCCTATTTTATAAAATCCCTCTTCTTCGACAAGAACTATACACCTAACATATGCCTTGGATCTGTTCGACCCCTGTCGAAAGACGGAATGGGTATGATTACATTATCGTCAGTAGTGCAGCTTTTTAATCTTTTTTCAGAATTTCCAAGCATTTTATTTCGCTATCACTTTTCTAATCCATGTAAAAATAAGTAACCTAATGTTTATAGGTTTATAGTTTTTATTCTTATGTAAAATATTCAACGAGCTATGTTTTAATAAATGGTTCTTTTAAAATTATTTATTTAAAATACCGCAAAATAGGGATACTTTGATCAAAATTTATTTTGAACATTGAATAACTCTTTTCGTGTGTAAATTTAGTTAAAACAAAAAAAACTGATATATCGGTTTTTCTTCACCTACATATCCTAAAAATATGAGAAAATTTAATACTTTCAGAAAAAAAAAATTAAAATCATGTGATCAAAGTTATACTTGACTTGGGGATACTTTGATCACCCTTCTATTTTGGATTAAAAACTTGACTTACGACTTTAAAATAATCCAAAAAATTAAGAAACTTATTTTAGGCCTTATTTTTGGCAAACCTTAAAAATAAATTAAAGCCTTCCGGCCGTCTAAACATTTGGCGTCTGGTAGAAAAGAGGTTTTAAACCAATCCATGAAAATAGCGCCATTAATCCATCCACTTGCCGTGCGATTGAGCCTTGTTGGGAGGTCTTTCTTTTGTTTCTCTTGATACTGCTTCTCTCGATTTTTTATATTGGTAGCCAGTCTTTGTCCAAACGAATCCTTATACCTATCGAGAAGGCTGTATGTCCAGTCAACTCCAGGAATATTGTTTTTAAACTTTGGTACTATCCTACTTGTTTTTTCTAAAGAGTACTTGGCCATCATTCTTATGTCCATAAGATTCAATGGGACACCCCAATCGAAACACTTGGCTGCTAATCGAAGAATGGCTAGTTCTTCTTTTTTTAAAATCGTTTGACGGCCTGGTAAGCTTCTATTTTTATCTTCATATTTGTTGTATAATGTGTCAAAAGGTATTCCAAACTTACTAGAAGCCTCGCGAAATGTGCACAAACCTTCAAACACTACTTGTAGCGCTTTTTCTAACTTCTCGGAGGTATAATTCCGGTATTGTCGACTGTCAGGTAATCGATTATGCTTGCGTGTTAATTTCTAAAGAAGATCAGGTTAAAATGAGACACATTATAACAATAAAATATCGTAAATCTGAAGTAATGTAGGTGATGCAAACCTTGATCAACCGATCAATGTTACCCCAGATCTTGATCAAAGTTACCCCATGAATTAAAATCGCTACCAAGTATTACACTAACTTAAATTTAAACTAAATATTATATTGATGACACTTTCAAAGACATGCCTAAAACATTACAAGTAGAACCAAAAGCGAAAATTAAAAACTCACCGCTCTGGACGTGAAGTTTCTCAACACAATAAATGCGACAAAACCCAAGACAAATGAAAATAAACAACTGAGGCAGAGCTACGAGCCACTATGGCACTTGCAATAACACAACTGACTAGCGGTACTAATAATGACCACCTTGTAGAAAAAAAATAGCTTAAAAAAATAGCATGAAAGACATGCTCGCTAGCGAGGTTAAGAAATATAAAGAAAGTTTTTGATCAAAGTATACCCAGGATTTAAAGTATCCCCATGTTACGGTATCGTTTTTTACATTGCCTAGTCAATATGAGTCTGCTACATACTCTAAAAGCACATTAACTAACAATATAGACATTTTGCAGATTGCCTAAAGTATTAGTGAATTTGCATAGTAGCTTATGACTTAGTAGGTTTGCAGATTACCTAGGAATTTTGCAAATTGCCGGATTTCGCAAATTGTCGGTAACATAAATATACTATCTGGAAAGCCTGTCCACGGACGGGCATCTAGACCCGATTGGTTGAAAACTCGATTGATGTGCAACTCGTACCAGGGGGAGTACCGGCGGTACGGTGGTTTAATATATTTTTCGGTTGGTAAAAAACAGTCGACCAATCAGAGTGCTTTTAGGTTACCAAAAAATGACAAGCAGCAGCAGCAGCGTGCTGGGATTTTATGTATTAAGATAATGAAAAATATACTTTGTTAACGTACTTTTGCGAGGCTGCGAATTAAATTATATATCCTGGTACCAGACAATGTTGATGTTTATTCCAAAATTAATTATTAGTATATGTATGGGAGTATATTATTAGAAAATGCAATCTAATAAAACAGTAAAATAATCTACAAAAAGTTAAACAATACTCTCAACATCACAACCTTTATAATAAACGTATTTAAATATGTCGGTAGTGCAATTCATTTAAACTTTAGATTTGGAAAATGATTCTATATATTTTTTTAACTTGTTCTTGTTAAAACATGCAAACAATAATTTCATCTCATATCTTTCTTCTTAAGTATTTGTATCTACTGCCTCCGGAAACCACGCACTTTTAGTTAACTGTATACTTTATATAATTTAGCTATTTTTTTCTGAGATCTTCCACTGTTATTTTCTTATATTTTTGAAAACCAACATACCACCACTTTCTGAATACTTACAGTTATACTACTGTTTTATTTGAATGTGGTTGGTTATATTGTAGTATTATTATATCCGAGTCCTTTGTCTTAAGGCAAATTTTTTAATTTCAAATTTTATTTATAACGTAATTAATTAATTGCACTTTTTACTGTACTAGTCATTATTTTACGCATTTTACATTTCAATTTAGATATTATGTTTATTACAATTTATTATGCTTGTTTGTATAGCGATGCATTGCAATCTTTAAAATGAAGCCCAAACGCTATCCATCTCTTCTTTGTCTTTCAGACAATTTTCTAATACACACCCATTAGTTTCAATGCCCCATTTAATAATTCCATCAACGTATTATTGGTGTTATTAAAATTAATAAATTTATTAATCTTTAAGTATACAGTTACCTGTGTTAATATTAATTAATTGATACTTAATTTGATTTATGACAATTATAATGTAGCAATACTAATGCAAATATACTCATGATAGCTTACATAACTCTTAATTAAGAAACCACTATTAAAACTTATCGATTTTATGACATATTCAATCATTACTTCACTGCGTTTTAGAATAATGTCAATAATTCATCAAATTTTGAAGCACCCATTAGAAAATTCTTGTAAATGAATAAATTCGCGTATATATCACAATTTTCAAAATATTTTCCAATTTAAATACTTTTAATATAATGCAATATAATAGTATTAATCCCTATTATTTATGGTTATATTCAAATAAATAATACAAATTTGTTTCTGAAAGGAATCGCTCAAGTTAGAACTAATCGTGAACTAAACAATATAGCAATATGATGTTATATCCACTGGACTTAACATGATTGAATGAAGTAACTTAAATTTTCGCTAATAAAATAGTATGTTTTGGTTAATTCGTTATGGATAAAGCATTAAAGCAGGGCTTCTTAAACTTTTTTCATTCATGACCCCATTTATGATTGTGGATTTCCTGGCGACCCCATATAAATATAAAAGAAAGATAAATAAATATGTTTGATGATAATATTTGACATTAAAATCTCTCGCGACCCCAGAATTTTGCTACGCGACCCCATTTGAGGTCGCGACCCATAGTTTAAGAAAGCCTCCATTAATGCATAAAAAAGTGTTATGAAAAGGATTGCTCGTGCACCGAACTACAGATTTTAGTTATTTTTTCGAAATATAAGATATAAGCAAATTATATAAATTAAATTACTTTTAATTTAAAATAGTATGTGTTTCTGCGAAAGGAGTTTCTGCGCTTCTTGGTTTTTTGATTTTATAAATTTCAATTTTGCTTGAAGCATTATTACAAAAAATACATAACACAACATTGTTATTTATAAATTGCTAAATTATACTGAAATATTGTTCAGTCATAGTTGCATATAAGCAATTGCACTCAAATTTTTAATTATTTAATTATTATTTTCATTCAACGATTTATTCGAATTTACAATACAACTTAATGATTTTAGAATGAAAAGCTCGTTATTGAATAGATAAGAATCTTTCAATTAATGCCTATTATAATAAGGTAAAAGTGAATAATCGAATTTTTAATGCTAACAAGGAATGAAATATAATTGTAAAAATATTTATGACAATACAAAATAGTAAAGATTAAAAAAAAATAAATTTTAATATCTAAGTGAAGTTGGGCATCTTGAGAAAATTAATAGTATAAACGGAAATAGGTGTTGGTAAAGTTTTAACATTTTAACACGCATTGAATTGAAATATCTAATGCGTAGGTAGTTCAATTACACCGAAATCATCCATGAATATTATAACAGCTTAATAGTCTGGTGTTAAGTGTATCTCATTTCACAAAGTCAACATACAATTGAAATATAAATTAAGTTATAACAATTATTGGCTTAAAGTTGAGAAAATTTATTTTGTGACTTGACAATTTAATCTTTTGTTGTGAGTGTATTAAGTTTACAATACTTTCTAAACAAGTTAACAATTTCATTTTAATAAATGAATTATTAAACTAAAGTACCTACCCAGAAGTAGATATCCGTACATATTATTATTATAAAATTCAAGATTTATTTACCTTGAATTGAGTTCTAAAACGTAGCACAAATTTGAAAATAATGGTTGCATTATTTAACCACTCAGAGTATAATAAATGAACTTAAAATGAGAAATTTATATTACTAATAAATGTTTCTAGTTTTATAATCCAAAAATGATATCAAACGATTCATCTAATAAACGAACTAATATTTAAAAGTATGGCGATACAATAATAATTATGAAAGAGTCACTGAAAGTTACTTTTCTCTGAATAAAACAGTGTGAATTTATCAGTTTTATCGACTTAACTAACATAACTACAAGACAAACTGAAATTTAAAATTGTTCTACTTTAAATTTGCAACTTTCGTTGATGTTTAATCCCAAGCAATTTATTTTTGATTCATCTAATTATGTATGTAACCAACCGCCATTCCATTACAGACCAATTAATATTATGTTTTTTTTTACAAATTGTAGTCACTGTTAACAGTTTCTTAACAGGTGGTTTCTTTATTTTAAATTTTGCTTCTATAACAACTTCTTTCAAACATGTGAATAGTATCATTATTGAAGACAGTAATCCGGAAACTCTCTCTCAATGATTATATTATTATTGACTTCTACGCAGTGGTCGAAGTAGAAAATAATTACTGGGGGTATGGGTATTAAATTTAATAATAATAACAATTTATTGAAACTGAATAGAGATGCTAAATAAGTTAGGGTACGTTACTGAAATTTAAAAAAAGTGGTGGTATGCCATACCCCTGCATACCCCCTCACTTCGACCCCTGCTCCAACGAAAATTTCTACAGTGGCAGTCACTATTAAGTAGCAAATAATATTTTTAATTTGAGCTAAATGTTCTGCTGTCGTTCTCCTTTGTTGATAAATTTACATATTTTAGACAGACACATATTTTTCAATGGACGTTGCATGAAGATAATTTCTGAAGAAAATTTTGTTGGAATTTAATATCTCTTTTTTTTATTATTTTCTTTATTTGTTTCTTCTCCCTAGTTATTTGCGACTGAAGTTAGAAAATAATCGTGAAATGGAGCCTTAGATCGCATTATTAAATTAAATTCAGGTCTATTTTTTTCATATAGTTTTAGTCGTAACCTGTCAATGTAGTGGTAATTAATGTCTTATTTGGTCTTTTCGTGTTAAGAAATCTCAAAAATTCTTAGGAAAAGTCAGAAGTTGTCAAGAAATTTAGAAATTTTGGAGAAATTCTTAAGAATCCATTCTAAAAATTTCTGTTTATGCTTAATTTTGGATGTTATTACCCACTCTGTAACAAACATATTTACTATATCAGCTCGTTACTGTCTTAGTAAATAAAATAAATCTTTTTCTATGAATTTAGAAACTGAAAACCTGTAATTCCATAAAATGTTGGAATATTATTGTTGCTAACCTTAGAAGTGTACAAAAAAATTAAACAAGAGGTTTTGCAAATACTACTTCGTATGGTAACTTTGAATATGGGATTCTTGATAATACTCGGCCTTTCTTCTTATGTACGTGGTGAGTCTGCAAAGTGTTACCACATGCATAACTGCTTAATGTGGGCCCTGAACCACAGAAATGCAATACACTTAATTTTGAGCAGGTTCGTTCAGACAAATTAAAATTATACCTAATACCTAAAATTTATAAATATATGTATACAATATTAGAACCCACATAAATGAATTGAATTATGAATCACAATTTTTATTTAGTATTTTCCAAATTTCAATGTTAATTTTAAAGCTTTTGCAACTTTCCGAAGCTTGTAAAACTATAATTCAGGAATAATAGTTTCAAAAAATGTTGAATTTTAAACTATTTTTCGAAACTAATTTGTTTAAAAACTATTTTGAAATTATTATTGAAATTTTAAAATAGTAACGAAGCGCTGTAGATGCCGAGAGATACAAGTGGTGTATTAAAATTTTACAAAAATCTACTTTATATAGTGCATGCAATGAATACCATAAAAACTTGAAATTTTGTATTACAATTTGTTTCCTTTATTCTTAACTTTCTCATTTTTATTCATAAATTATAAAATCAGAAATGTATAAAAATACTGACTGTAGGTACGTGTACACAACATTCTTGTTAAATTCAAATCGCGGCATCAATGAAATAAAACAAAATCAAAAATCGCACTCAAAATGATTGAATTTGCAATTAAATCTTCTGATCATAAAACAATTAACAAATTGAATACAAATGCCGACTGTTTAAATATTATATGCTAACAGCTTCTTGGATCACAAAATCTCAAAAAAATTTTTAAATTTACTCAGTGTTTTCTTCATTTCAGTTTTGCTTTATTTACATTTTTCTTATTATTTTTTTCTCTTTGTTATTGTTGTAATTGTTTAAGTGGAGTTAATTGCGTTAAAGAGCATTACTTGGCGTATAACTGAAATTCTAAAACATAAAATTAAACTTGGATAGAACATTGCATAGTCACCTCATAGTTACAGGTTGCAAATGGTATGTACCTTATAAATTTATAATATTAATTTACAGATAATTTAAATCAAATCTGTAAATTAAATCACTAACTGAATTTCAACATAATAATCTTTAAAGACAATGTCATTTACCAACAGAATATTTGACCAGTAATTTCTCTTTGGTGTTCAATGAATAGATAATATAATCATTTGTAAAAGCATCACCGGGTTGTAATAGCAGACATAATCAAATATTAAATTAAGTACGTGGCGATCTAATAAAGACATAATGTAATCAATTACTAAAGTGGTAAATATTATTATAGAATGTTGCTTTTACATTACATGCTAAGTCTGAAATATTCTTTTTAGTTAGTGTTTTAAAATTTAATTTAAAGATGTTAAATTTTTAAAATGTAAAGTGACGTTTAACACCAGTAAGGTAATTATTTCTAATAATTAAGATGTCACGTTCGTACTAACATAATCCTCGAGAAAAACTTTTAATTAAAAGTGTAATTAACTAAAACTTGCCAGTTAAAATTTAACTATTTTTTATAATAACAACTCGTCGAATTTCAAAACTTTTAAGTGAAGATAGATTTATACTTTTACTTTAAGCTATGTGCACGTTACCTGCAAACTGTTTTACAATTTTTTGACTGTATTTGGAATATATGTCAATATTTTTGCCAAAGTGGTTAAGTTTGTTTAAAAATTATTTTCCATTAAGCACAAAGTTATTTTAATTTGTTTTATATAATGTAAAAATTTCCGTCATGTTTTAAAAAGAATTCGTTAATTTCATTTGTGCTTTTTCTCAAATAATTATTTTAATATAAAATAGCATAAACATCCGGCATTACTATATTATGAAAATATTTTTAATTAAACAAATTTGGAAAAAACTAAATTAACGTTTGTAAATCCCTTTTTTCTATTCGACAAACAATGGATTTGTAACTGTTATTTACTACCTTTGTTGAGAAATGGTAGCATAAAATGAATTATGTAACTCTTTGTGTTGATCAAATGAAATTTTTAGATTCTATTGTTTTCTAACCACTTATCTTGATGCGAATTTTTAGGTTTCCAATTGATTGCCTTTAAACTTAACATTATTTTTTATCCTAACTGTTTTACAATACCGATTTTGTTCAAATGAAATAACCGTAATTGAAATACAATTTTGCAAAGTTGGTCTAACTCTTTGTTGATTATTGTTATTATACCATCGTTATACTTGAGCACAGCAATAAGGGATGAATAATTTTGAATTCAATTTCTTGTTAAATCCTTACAGAGTTACAGGCAAACTAAAAGTTCTCGTACTAATTACTTTATGAATAAAGCTTTACACATCAATGCGTACTTCATCTAACATACAATAATGTGCACTGTGTACTGTATACTCTATGTATATATTTATAGAGTGTTTCATAAGTGCCAACATATTAAAAATGGTTTCGTGGCTTATATTATCAAGAAATCTAACGCCAATCAAAAATAAGTTCAAAGCTTCTCAAGAGCTTTTAAATAGTAATTAAAAAAACTGTTCGTATTTTCAAAATGACTTTACAAAAGAAAAAAAATGCTCTACGTAATAGTAGAGCTAAAATATTAAATACTTGTGAAGTTAATAGTAGACAAATATTCATTTATTACAAAACAAAAGAGCAAAAAGTATCATATAATGGCATGTCTTGTCGCTTCTGCTTTTGCTCTTAATATGCTGTCGGCTATTCTCTGGTCAGGTAGTTACCTGGTATAAGTAGTGTAAATATCCAATGTATATTTCTTTAGATTTTTTGCTTGAAACGTGACACTTTATTCTTTAGCTACAAATATTTTCCGTTATGCGTGTGTGCTATCCGCTTGTAAGTTAGTACTCGTCAAGTGGTCAAGTTGTTATTAGTGTGATATTATGTATGTTAGAATTACCGTAGAGCAGTCTTTTGTTAATTTTCTATAACCTGCGGTTTTGGGAAATTAATGCCTACAAAAAATTAATCGAATAATTAATCTTTATCAAAATGTTAGAATGCACGCAAAAAATAATTTTAAACTTAGGAATATCTTAATTTTGTATCCTTAGTTAATTAAAGTTTAGTAATCAAAATATTTATTTTAATTTAAAATAAAAATAAAACTATTGTTATTTTATCGTGTAGTTAAATAATAGTTTCTTTCAAGAAATAAAATCAAAAAGCGATCAACAATTGCAATTAAAATTAAAAAGTTACTTTTTCCCAATAGTTGCAGAAAAATTAATTTGATATATTCAACGTGTAAATTAATGTTGTTGTGTCCCATTGCACTCGGATAAATTGGTACAATTTTTATGTTGTAAAAATAAAACAACTTTAACTTTTGAGCCTATGTACATAATATTATTATATAATTGGATTCAAACACCAATACGTAAGACAATTAAAAAGCTAGATCCAGTTTTATTAATCATAATTTAATTATTATTATCGAACTTTTGATTTAATTATTAACAATGAATTCACTTGGATTTTCTAAACCTGTCGCATCATATGCCGCAACACATACTTCCTAGAACCTAGAAGCAGCAGCTGTTCCGTCAAGTACACTTACATAATGAAGATTTCCCCGACCCAAGGGACCATTGCCAAACTAAGTTTCGTAATCACCACCCTAGCTGTATTATCGTAACACGCGTATTCTACTCGCGAGCTGATCGTATATTCTTCTATGCCAAGAGTTCTCTAGGGAACTTCTGCCACTTAATCCCTAATAACGAAAATATATTAAATTTAACACAACATAAAAAGGTATTTACTTTTCAAATTCTCTTTAAATTAGTAATATTTTATTTACAATTCAACAAAACAACGATATCAACAAAATTGCAACATAACTTTGATTATATTTGATATATATTGTTTCGTTTAAGCACAGCATCTGGTATATTTAAAATTCAAGTATTATAAAATAATTAGCTAATTATAAAATTTATACTTTATAATTTATAATATAATATAATATAATATAATTATAATATAATTTATAATTTAGCTTTGTGGTAAACTAGACAAAATATCATAAAACTGTAAAAGAGAATCTTCGGGATAGGAAAGGAGAAACTAGCCCGCGCACTTTGTGTTGCATTAGGACTCACATCCTCTTCTAAATCAAATGCAATATTTTATTTTGTATGAAACTAATTAATATACTTCGTTACGGGATACAACTTATTAAACTAAAAAATTATAAATTAATATAATAACGTGTTTATTTAACAAATTAAGAGTTCATAATTTTGTGGTAAAAAGATATACCTGCGAAATATAGGGGTATACCTTACTAACAGAAGTTCCTAACCTTGCAATAACGGTTTTTTTTTACTAGAAAATATATTTGCAAATGAAATAAAATTTAACGTTATGTGCGGATTTTCATCAAAATTTACGGGCGTCGGCAAAGTGCATAAACGGTGCTACAGAAATTCAATGTTTGAACTTCATCCGTCTTGAACCTTAACTGTACACAGCATTAAAAAATGTAACTGCAACCCAAAAATCTAAAAATATTTTTATATACCCTTTTGAAAACATTAAACTGAGTAAATGCGTGGGGCTAATAATTGCATTAGAATCTGTCCCACGCTTTTAGTGAATTTGATGTTTTAAATTACCTACCATACCTTGACTCAGTTTGATGTTACATTTTATATTTATTATTTTTTTCTGCTTTAACTGTTTCTTTATATTGTATTAAAAATATAACATTTTACAAACATACATACATGTTAATGTTTAAATGAAAAAAAGAACATTATTTTTAGATTTGTTATTAAGAAGGGTCTGTTGTTTTATGTAATTAGCAGTTTTAGTGCTGATATGGTAGTAGTTATATATTGTGATGACCCGGGCTGTCTCAAAAAATATAAAAAATTGTAAATTAAATAGAGCTTTAAATAAAAACTCAAATTCTGCTTCGGTGCTATGGCCTGCCTATGCCTACAGGAGCATTAATAAACAAAATCTTCTATCTTATAATAGATACTTTGTTATAACATTGTTATATCTGTTATTGTTATTAATTTATAAATTTTTCTAAACCACAAAAATATTGTTAGAAATAAATTGTCAAAAATCTATAAATAATCTTTTCACAAACATAATAATAATATTTTAATAATAATAACATAATTTAATTAAAAAAAGAATAATTTGTGTGGAGAGATTATTTATCGATCATTGAGTTTACTGTTTGTGTGAATTTTTTTTCTTGTTTTCTCGTTTTTTTTTTTTTTTTTTTTTTTAAGAAATTCTTTAATATTTAAATATACAATATAATTTAACTAATGAAAGTTAGTTATAAATACAAATTTAACAAAATATTAAACACTTTATAACATTAAAGATTAATTGTAGCCGAGAGGCAAAGCTGCTCCATCGTCAAAACCTAGTAATTCTTCACTAGGTCTCCATTTCATTCTAGCGCCTCGTATGCACATACTAGATGCACGTATAATGGCAAACGCTAATCGCGCCCTTAGCCAGCATTTAACTCTATCTTGAGGATTTCTCCATCTGTCGGATAGTCTCTCAGAAAGTTGGTTTAGAAAACATGTCATCTGGGGAGCAAGGAGGGCATCGGCTGAACATACTAGAGGTGTAAAGGTGGAATGTCGCTGTTCACAAGCTTCATTGTATTTTGTTTTCTTCTCTTCCTCTGCCGCTTTTAGAACTGCTGCCACGGCTCGGGATACATATGAGGGAGCATCAGTGTCAATGACACGTACGTCAAATAAAGACTCTCTCTGTGATTCCCAAACTCCGCGACAGGCTAAATCGCCTCGCAATCCTGGTAACAACTGCGTTTCCTCTCTAATAATTGGTTCCTTGACAACCTTTCCCCATGCTTTTTCCATCAATTCGGCTAGTACATCTCGAACTTCGTTATGTCTTCTTGTAATTAGTCCTCCTTTCTTACAACATAATGCATGTTCTAGGGTGAAGCTCATTCCGCCACATCCATCACATGATAATGGCATGTTTGCTGGGGTTCTTTTATATCTTATGGCTAGTGCGTCTCTGAATTCGTTGGGCGAAAGGTCAAAATTATGCTTACTTAGAGGTAGCACTGTTAACCATCCAGAAGATTTCATTTTTGATTTGTCAATTATAGATCGTTCAATAGCTCGTTTTCTTTCGATTGGAAATTTTTCTATTGTTATCTTCATTTGTTCATCTTCTTCTTCTTTTCTTTTTGTTTTAGCAGCTAAATTAGCAACTCTTAGATTATTGTTGTGAATTTCAATATCAAGTGGAGATTGTGTTGTGATTGCTCTAGATAGCTCTTCACATCCTTTTTTAGATGTTTGAAAATATAGCGGCGATTGTTGAACTGGATCAGATATACCTAAACCTCCTTT
This sequence comes from Cantharis rufa, assembly GCA_947369205.1. Classification (NCBI taxonomy): domain Eukaryota; kingdom Metazoa; phylum Arthropoda; class Insecta; order Coleoptera; family Cantharidae; genus Cantharis; species Cantharis rufa. The sequence goes on along the minus strand of OX376304.1, from coordinate 18,121,557 downwards.
ATTCACTGTCAGAGTGAATATATCTAATTCTTCGTCTGTGACTTGGCCTTTCAAAAGTGCTGGCACAAAGTTGTTTCTGATGGTTTTTCTAAGTGGTTGATATGTTTGTTCATTACTTTCTCGTTTTCTTCTTTTTTTTACAAAGTAAATTGTAGTAAAGTATACTCTTAAAATATTAGCTAAATTATAATTTCCATTTAAAACAAAACTGATCAATAAAGAAAATGTTAGTAACGTAATGAGGGAATATCGTTGATGGGCATTGGGCAAGTTATCACAACACTAAGATTTTAAATTTCAATTTTAATAAAATTGATAGGTAGTAATAATTAAGATTACTCAGTTTGACATTTCAACCACGCTCATTATAATTATTTAATGCTGCAATTTTTGCTCGAAGAAGTCAATTGCGGGCGCCACTTCTAATGAATGGAAAAATTCAATTTATTTTATTCTTCATTTGTTGGAAACAAATTAGTGTTAAAGAAAATGTGAAATGAAAAAAGAAAATGGGGAATAAAACATATATTAATAATTTATATGTACAAGGTTGAAATGAAGATTAATGCTTTTTAAGCAGTTAAACAAAATTGACCCATAAAAAATATTAATTCTGACAAATATGACAGCGGCTGTTTATAGTATAAAATGGTTAAAGCTAATTGTACCAATTAGTTAACTTACCATATTATACTACTAGGCATTTGTAAACTATTTTCACTAAACAAATTGAGTTAAAAGACGATTAATACAAAAATTTATAACCTGTCGATTTTTCATATTAACTGGGATAAGCGAATGGGCATGATTGGTACTAAAACCTTGTAACTTTATTAATATATCTGGCTGTTTTGTACCTAAACATTAAAAAGTAGCTTACAAAGCAGCTCAGAAACAACTTTAGGAACGTAAAATTTCGGCCAAATGTTTAAAAAGGTAAACGATAATCCGTAAACTCATTACAGTTTGCACGCAAAAGTAGTTCAAGCTGTTTTAAATTATACTTGTTCACTTTAAATTACAAAACTTACATTACAGTTGCGTTATCTCAAATATTTAAAAAATAATTGGTACTTAAGTATTCCATCGGCAACAAATTAAAAAAATTGTGTTGCTGTTAAATAATTAACTGTGCTATTGTCTGATTTTCTGCAAAGTATTAAAAACAAATTATTTTTTGGTAAGGCAGTGAAAGTTTAAATATGAAAGATGTGTGTAAATTACAATATATAAACAACTACCCTGCAGATATGCTGACTAATTATAATATATTTAATACAAATTGTTTTAATCTTTTTATAATAATATAAATTTAAAAATATCAATGATTTTGAAATAATAATATGCTATCTAAAAAAAAGTGCTATATTTTATAAGTAAACAGAACAATAAAAATACGATTTTGATACAATGGCCGTGTAAACAAGACCAACTTTGTCAAATTCAATATGTAACAATGCAGACTGTTCTAACAAATCACACAATTTTTATGGAAGTTTTGATGTAAACAATTTGCCGACGTTTTTCAGGGACTAAATGTGTCACTTGCCGGAGTTTCGTTATGATTGCCACAGTGGACCCCATACGTTAACACAAACATTGACAAATATCTTTTATCACACGTGCTGGAAATAGTTGGTTTAGCATTTAACTTTATAGCCGAAATTTATCATTGACGAAACGAAAATATTTTATTTCAATAGAAGTGCTGAAACGGAGTAATATATTGCAAAAGTTGTTTAATTAATATAGCAATTTTCAGTTCAACGGTTTTTACTGAAATACTTCGTTTCTGAAGTAGTACAAAATTAAAATTATTCTATCAAGTAATTGTACACTATTATGTATAGGTAAAACCTAGACATTCTTATTTTTGCGAAGCACAAATAATTTAATAAAACAAACAAATTTTGTATATGCGACATATTTTTGAGTAGCAACCTTCCGGCGCGGCAATTATTGCCGGAACTTTTCGGCTCCTTCTATATTATATTATAAAACAATTTTTTTTCTTATGATATTTTGAAAAAGTAAATATGACAATGGCAAAACGAATTCAGTTCAGCTATGCACAATAGCGTAACTTTGGTAAAACAATAAAAATATTCGCCAAAGTGTTCTATCCGCAAAAATCCTTTCTTGATTTTAATAAAATTAATGTTATTTTTCGGTTAAACTGCTTCGACAAGTATTGCATTCATCAAAAAAAAATTTTGATTTTTTTTTAAGCCATGTAGCATTTTGACGTTCTGAAGTATCAAATTTCTTACTTACCTCTTTCTACGGCATATTTAACACCTTGTTAAATTCTAATTAGGCTAAACCTTTGCAAGAGTCATATTGGAACTTATCGGAACCAATAATTTATATTTATAATAGTATTTTTGTATCGATTATGTAATTATCAATAATTCGATTATCCAAAACCAAATTGCCTATCATGGTCTTGAATCTCCAAAACCACAGCACCCAAAAGTTAAGTGTCAGCTTCTCACTGCATGGATTATTACCTTAATATTGTTTTGAATTATTTATATTTTAAATTTAGTATTTATTCTAAATTTTTAGTTCATTTTATTTTACAACAAAAAGTTTTAAATTATTCTAAAACTTATAAATAATAAAGTTCGGGAAATAAAATATAGCAATACATAAAATATTTATTATTTAGAAAGTTTTATGTTAACAATTGTTTTAAGTTTTTACCTATATAGAAAATTATAAGATACACAAAAAATAAAGTTAATGGATTCGAAAGTAATACATTATGTATTTACTAGATATAATTTATAATACTTGAGTTTCTTCAAATCATTAATAATAACTTAAAATGTTTTCCAGTTACATAGTTGTATTAGCTTTATCCAACTTTTAGTTTGATTTCAACATTTGTCTCATCAATATTTACCATTTACTAGTTTTTTATACGATTATTGCGACAAGCTTTAACAAACAATATAAATTAGTCAATCGATTAGTTTTTACCAAAAAACAGAAAAATAAAGATCAATGTATGTAATAATATACTAAACACATTAATATTATATAAAATTTTATTAGTAGATTCAAAGACGTGATACCGCAGTAAAATATTAAGCAATACAGAGTTTTCCGTAAATGTGATAAAGTGATATTGAAATTTTATTCAAAAATATTTTGAAGTTATTAAAAAACATTTTCACTTTACTACTTATTCCTCGATCTACCAAGTTAAATATAAAAATTAACAAGCTAAATAAAAAGCAATAATTCGGTAAAAGAAAAACGGTTTGATACAGCAACATATGAATTACAAGTCAAATACAGTTCGACTTCTTCATAAAATAATAAATATGTACTAACAGAAGGAAGAAATACATTAAATCAGAAAACCGATATTGACGGTTTGAGCTACATCTAAAACCATTAATTATCTCGACATTTAATTTTTTCTGATTTGACAGAAACTCAATTTAAATTGCTTTTTAACTCATAATCTTTAAAACTGTAAACCGACATAAGCTAATTTTTATTCGCTTAAAGAATATGAATATATAGATAAACTACTACCTTTGATTGTTAATTTAAAGCTTATTAATTTTAACATTTCAATTTAACATTAGTTTTAAGCTTCTTGTTAGTCATACGTTATATTAATATGTTCTGAAACCAAAATATGCGAATATTTTAATCCTGAAACCACAATTGATGGTTTTTAGTTATGCTTTAGGTATAATGTACTATGTACAAATACATCTAATCTTAGCTCCTTATTTTACAGAAAAAATTCTTGTTGCTTTTCCCTATAATATGATTTAAAATTGTAAAATATTTTACATTTAAAATGAACTCTGTAAAAGATTATGAAATTGTAATACATTTCCTAAATCTGCTATGCAATCAAAATTAAATCTGTATTTAAACATGAGGTTATTTCCATAACTTGTTCTCATAACATAACTTGGTAAATTATTGAACAATAAAGGTACAATAGAACTCATAATTCCAGACCATTAAAATTTGGATGCTTGAAAAATAAACGTTTCGTTCGCGTTTAGTACTATAACTTTTTAATACCTCATGCACGCAAAAATTTGGAAATAAATTTAAAAGTAATTCTAAAAAAATGTCTGTAAACTTATATGCTTTGTGTATAACACAAAGATATTAAAATTCAAAATTAACTCATTTTTACTTAATATATACTTAGGTAATAGAGCAAAATTAATATAAAGTTTTGGTATGTTGTACTTCTATGATTTACTAAATTCTCTTTATAAATAAATAATGTTAATAAACATTATTTATTTAGTAATACAATTAGTATAAAATTAGTACATTGCATTACAAGGTTTGTAAATGGAAGAAGTTTTCCAAATATGAATAATATAATATAGCAACTTAAGGAGTTGACATGCTATTTACACAAGCCATTACTAACCAGTTTACTTCAGAAAAGTATAACATATTATTTTATAAGCATCTTGAAAAGAGATCAAGGTACATAATGTATTTTGAATAAAACGCGAATTTGAATAAAAGTATCACAACAGAAAATTTAAATTAAACCATTGCTTGAATTATAATCTAAGTTTTCAGTCATGTTTGTCTAAAATATATTACGTATACCAACGTAATATAATATAAACGAAACATATAGGTATCAAAGTGTCAATATCGAAGATAAACAACTACATAATATCGTATGTATAATATGTATTATTATGCTAGTGAATCTGCATTAACGTTATTTACATTCGGTAAATGAAATTCATTTTGATTACTAAAGTGATTCGCTGAAGTTAAACAGACATTTTCACTAGAAACAACAAATTTTATAATATTATATTAACCTTTATGTGACTGAGAAAAAAAACCCTATTAATGACGGCATGGGTACCGGGGTACCTTCACATATTACATGCACCCATCCGCACCTATGCAAAGTTTCGCAAAGACGAAATTTCCAAACTCAACGACGCTAAACACAAAAAATATGAATGCTAAAAATTGCAAATTTTAGTCACAGTATCCAGTCACATAAATTCTATAATAAAAATACTAGAAAAAATTTTGTTAAACATTTTTAGCTGTTATATTTTTTATATTGCAATGGTCCGTGGCTATTAATTTTTATAATTTTTAAAATGTGCAAGAAAACTTAATTTTCCAGCGGGTCTATCATTTTCCTATCAAGAGACTCCTCTTTTATATCCAAAATTCTTTTCTTTCCATAAACAAAGTCAATTATCCAAATCAAATTTAACCAACTGAAATAAATCGCTTCAAAAATCAATCTTTCAAAAATACTCCTATGCAAATCTCGTCCACATTACGACGATTATTATCGACATTAATAATAAAAAATGCTACTGACAAATCCAACTAAATTATTTCGTCACAAATCGAAAATCTCGTACTTGAGACGCAAAATATAAAAATTAACGGAGACCCTCCGTAAATACGACGACAAATAAGAATAAAGCAAAGTTGTCACTAAACCTTTGTGACGACACAAAAAACAATTATTCAAAATTTTCGTAAAAAAATTAAATTTAAATTCACAAAATAATCAAAACATGCTTTGATTGAGTCGACCTCTACCAACAGTAGCTAATTATACTTTCAGTGTCTTACCAGACGAAAAAGACGAAGATCTAGAGAGATATGTTTCCACAGCAGAAGTTATAAAACCACCACGAATTTTTGTTGCAAGTGTTGAATGTATAAAACCTCTTACTAACCTTTTGGATACCAATGTAGCAGATAATTACACAACAAAAGTCTAAGAAACGACAGGGCGAAGATTTACACTTCACACGTAGGGCACACTGAAAAATATTGCCATCTTGCTCCAAGGTGCATCAAGTGTACTGGTAACCATGCTACTGATCAATATCTTCGGAGGGAGAGAGATGGCGATGTTATGTGAGTAAACTGTAAAGAAAACCATCCTGACGATGACAAGGGCTGTTTGGTCTATAAAGAGATACAAAAAAAAGATTTCCACCTTTAAGAAGAAATGAATTACCTTATCAGCTAATGAAATATAATAACTTCATAAGACAATGTATAAACTACGCAGAAATAGCCAGAAACAACTCTCAAGTTCTCCAAGCTGACAACAACCTTCAATAAAACTAGGTCCTCGCTACACAATAGCATCCACCACACAATCTCGAATAAATGATGACAAAATGATAAAATACTTGATCTTCTGAGTGATTTGACCATTAAAATTAAGTAATGCACAATACACAACTTAAGATTGCAGTTTAGAATGACCGAAATAAAATACTGGAGGTATCTGAATGTTTCCCTCAAGACGCAAGAGGAAACTGATAAAGCGGTCGAACATCTAAATACATCAATACAACAAGATGTTTGGACGGTTACGCCAAACCAGAGTACTAATAGCACAAATCATTGTCACGATTACATAAAGAAAATTGAAGAAAAAAGAAAGTTAAGGAACCGCTGGCAGATCACTCATGCTTCAAGCGAGAAGATAAATCCTAATCGTGCTACTAATGCATCCAGAAATTTCTGGAAAACCTCTTCACCAACAGAAGTTGTTGACTATTTTTTTATGAAAATTTACAAAAAAACATAAATAAGTGTAGAACACATTTCCACCTAATACAAATCAAGATGGCACTTGGGCCAGAAAAGACGATGAAAAGGTAAAAGTTTTTGCTCTTTGTGAGGTTTTTAAGTCATTTGCCACGGAGATATCCCGAGAAGGGGAAGAATTAATCCACCAAGGTGGATGGTGGATTAATTCTCCTCTACCAAATGGTAAAGTTATAGTATAGAGATTATATATATGGATAGTACTTTCGATAAAGTATGGCACGAGAGATTAACGTATAAAGTAAAGGCCAGCTTACTTCATCCTTATAGTAAAATTCTGCAATTTTACCTGTCGGCTAGACATTTTTTTTGTAAAGGATGGGAACGCATATTCCATTCTATTTCCTATAAAATCTGAGGTACCGCAGGGTTGGTACACTTTTGTACCGCATTTATACTGACAACCTTCCACTTTATCAAGACACTGTATTAAGAAGTTTTGCTGACGACACAGCTATAATGGCCTATCATCAATATCCTAAGATTGCTTCTGAATCTTTAGAAGAACATCTAAATAAATGTTACATTCACTCTGAAAAGAGAAACATGCCCTACTCTACTGAATTATTAAACGACTGTGATATTCTACAAATACATGAAGTCAAACACCTTACCCGTCACCTGGACCGATGACTGACATGGGCAAAACACATTTGGAGCAAACGTTTACAACTTGCACTTGTTCATCGCAAAAGTCTTGGTTTTTGAGTGGAAGCTCTTATCTTACATTGTCACACAAGATTTTGATTTATAAAGCTAGCATAAAACCAGTGTTATGCCATATGGTATCCAAGTAGCAAGCAAGCGATATAAAGAACGCCTCAGTGTTCACATAAACACACTGATTGCAGACCTTCTCAACGCTTCTTATGTTAAAAGATTAAAACGATATGACCCTTTAAATTTACGTCAGTGTAAACAGCGAGCGTAGTGTTTGAATATAATTAGTGGTTCTAACAAATGAAAACAGTGTAAATTAATGTATGCGGTCTAATGCATAGCTTCAACTGTACCAATATCAAAAATATTACTTATTGTTCAATTAGAGGGAATTGTATGTTATATTTTTGGTTGTTAATAAAAAAACATCCGTTATGCGATCACGAATGAGAATTGTCTGGCGATTAAATTTAATGCAAATATTGACTCGTTTGACTTAATTTTAAAAAATTAAAAAAGCAATTTTTATATGACCGCCACTGTAGCTGCAAGCAATGTAAACAATAACTTTAATTGCATCCCAAGTAGCTTTAATTTGTTTTTAAAAAATATAGAACAGGTAAACGCAATTTAAATAAACTATAATTTAAGCTTAAAGTAAAACTGAGCAAATTTTAATTAATCTGAAAATGTAATTAAAAGTTTCTTTTATTAAAATTCAATTTAATTTGCATATTTATGCTTTACACATTTTATGATTACATAACCAGAATGTAATAACAACATTTAATTTAGAAAACTTAGAGAGGAACATAATTATAATCGTATTTTTAAATTTTGTTATTAATAAATCGATTAAATAATCAACTAAATAAATTAGTACTAATCGCTACAAACAAAATGGTGTTTTTCAGTTATAAATAATATATAGTTATTTGTATTATTTATAATAATTTAGTGGTAAATTTGCTCACATCTGTAAATGTGTAGTTTTTTGTCAGCCAAAAGTATTCTAATTTAACTGAAACTTTAAGTTAATCTCTATAATTGATTCTTGCTTGCTAAATTGATGATTAAATTAGTCCCTTCTGAGATTATAGGTTAACTTAAGCCAAACATTATAATTTCTTCCTCATTGTAAAATCTACTAGTTGTAAAATAATAATTGTTGTCTGATTTCAAATCCCATTTAGTATAAATTAATAATAACGCTCTGATGTGTTAGGTACCTATAATAATATATTATATTGAAAAACAATTTAGATAATGTAAACAGATGAAATAATGGTAATGACGTGAACCGTTTAAAATTCCAAATCTTTTTAATAAAAATAAAAGTTTAGTAACTCTCCTGTCAAATCCAGATTTCAATTTGCTTATAAATTTTTTTATTTGATTGGCATGTAATACTTCAATTAAAATTGTATTTCAAACGTGTAAAAAATGTTTTTAATTTTTTTTCTCTTGACATTGAATTTGTTTGTAGTATTAGGTACCGGGATCGTCGAAAAGTGTAGTTTTATGTAATATTGATTTAGTTTAGTTTATTTTGATGGCTTTGTTAGTCAAAATGATAAGCTCAAAGCTCGGAAAACTCGACAATGTTACAACCCTGAGGCAGTTAAAATTTTATTACTCCCACAAATTGTACATTTATTTTATATTTATTTTCGTGCCCAGTACTGATTCCTGCGGTACTCGGCACGTGACCTTCATGTTTTTGAATGGCAGTACAAATGGCTGTTATTGTATTTTAGGTGTAAGGGTTAATGGCAATGACCAGTCCCCCTATTAAGCCTTTCATAATTTTTCCAATTGTGGTCGTTATAGTATTTCATATGGTACACTTTCTATCGTGACTTTAACCAGGTTTTTTAGGTAAAACTCCTGCGGACTTTTTATTACACTACTTTTTTTCAGTGTCTGCAGTTAACATCAATCACAGCCGATCTTTGATGAGTATGTGCAAAAGCAATCGGGCCCAATAATGTATTGAGCTTCTGAATGGCAGTTCTCCATATCTTCTTCATCATAATGAGCATAAAATTTTCTTAACGAAATAAAGGTTTATGATAGATAAAACATGATAAAATGGATTATAATTTATTTTACTTTCAAGACTGACTAAAGTATTACTTTCTGTACAACTTATCAGACCATTAATGATGCTTGGCGGTATCATGATATTACCATTTTCTGTTTATCTTTATTCTAATTAAATTTTATTTATATTTTTATGTTGAAAAGGTCCTGGCTTGAAGATAAAGCTGCATACGCAGTTCATCCCGAAACCATTCTTTATGAAATTCATAAAGAATATGTTTCAAAACAAAAATTGCTTCAACTTCCAATAATATGAACTTTTATTAAAAATTTAAGTGGGGAGAATGTAGGACAATTACATACGATCCCCAACAAGTACATACGTTCATTTGCTTTAAATATAACTAAAATTTAATATTTGAATGAGTTGGATGTCAAGTTTTAGCGACATTTGGAAGAATAGTTGATTGTATGTATATTTACATTATTTATAATTACCATAAACACCGGAATTAATATTCAAACATTTTCCGTAACATTTACATTCAAAAGCTCAAACTCGGTACATTTGATACGACAAAAGAAGTTTAGTTTTGAACTAAAATATGTATAAACTATAAAGCTAAAGCAAGTTGTTTATATTATAAAAACCATTTCAAGTTGTGTACTTGTTGGTGCCAATTTATTGTATTTTTTGGAAATGTTCCAGAACATAAAACGTGAAGTAGGTACTATTTTCTTTATCATTCTTGTTTTGTAGGTTAGTATAAATTTCCTGAGCGGAAATGTACAAATGTGGCGACAACTGGTCAGAAAGTACAACTTCACGTTCTAAAGCGAAACAATCTGTTGAAACAATCAGGACCTAAAACCCTAACAGAATTTCAATTTCAGATTTGATGTTTGCTAGCATTGCAATAAAATAATGCAACTATGCAATTGAAATTTAAATTAAATATTCTTGGAAAATTCAAAAATATTTAAAATGGTTTACTATTAAACCAATTATTACCTATTACTTTTTTGCCGATGAAAGCTAAATCAGCAAGTTCTATAGTAAGTTAATTAAAACATGACGTGAAGCTGACCTGATTTGGTACTATTGTCCATGAATTGTACTATCAGCAGTCAGGCTAGCCGCAGGATCAGCACATCATCTGCATACCTTCACCTGCTAACCACAGTCGTTTAAAACTCATCGTCAAGTTGGGGATGAATTTGAGTAATATAATATGCATTTTCATTTAGCGGCTTGGTATTAATTTAAAGATATATTTTTAACGGTATAATGTGCTTATAAGATTAATTTAAATATAGCGTGTTTCGTTAAATTAGTATCTTTCATTGTAAACTCACGTTACATTATAATTAATACATTTATCTGAAATCCGAATTCTTTTATAATTACTTCAGGTAAAATATGTTATTATTTGCCTATCATGCAGTAATTAAATTGTGGATTATTTACTTTGATATGCCACTTTTAAGTTGTTGGAATCTATACAAGAATGGTAATTAAATTTTTATTTTAATTAGTTAGCTTTATAATCCTTAAAAAAATAATTCATATTTTCCTACATGACGGTAGGGTAGTTAACGTACTATGTCACGCGTTCGAATCTTACATCAGGCTTTAGGTGAATACTGAATACTAACCGACTTCAGTCAAGTTACCAAAGCAATTAATTTGGAAATTTACACATTTAGACCATTAAGAAGTTCCTTTATGATCACTGTTTGAAATAAATTTTATATTGCTATGTTACTCTCTTAAAATTGGGGAATGTTAAAAATTCTTAGTTTTCCAAACTTTAATTAGTTTTATTTTTTATATTATTTTAAACTATTTTGTAAATGATTGAAATGCGTGCTCAATTTTAAATCACAATAATTTATCTGTTTGTAATTTTGCGTTAAATTTAAAATCGAATCGTTTAACATTTAGCAACTCTGCCTAGCACATCTTTTGTGTTTTTATGCAATTTTACAATTATTTTCTTATTATCTGATTTATTTATAAAATTTTTGTTATTGTTCTACCTACTTTAGATATTGTTGCTATTTATTTATGTATTACTTTGGAATTGAGTTCTTCACAAAATTTAGTTTTTTTCAGAAGCATTTCAATCAATCACGATGACTTTTTTTTACATAAATTATTCTAGTGAATATAATATAACTTTTGAAAAAATAAAATTTTGATTGGCAATCTAGTATCGTTAGAAAATTATAAAAAGTTGAATGTTGGAAAAATATGTGAATTCGATTACTCAATAACCATGATTCATAGATACAACTCAAATTTAGATGGACTGTGTTAATCTTCAATGAGATGAACTGAAAAGCTTTTGGGCCCGATTGTATTATAGGATTGGATTCTTCCGGGATATACATACTTTTAATGCGATTGCTTCAATAATTTTGCTAATTTAATTTTTTTATTTTGTTATTACCAAAACAACAAAATAATTTTGATTATTAGCGCAATATGGATTGTATGATAAATTAGCTTTTCTCCAAACTAAACGAATGTGAGCTGTTTTATTACCGATTTTAAACACGACACAAGTTTCCTTTCGAACCTAAACACCTGGCGTAACGGTGTTTTTCAAAGAAAACCTTACTAGTATTGTAAACAATAAGCTGGAAATATTTGAATAAAATTACTAATTTTAGTATTTATTTTATTTCCATTTATTATTTATTTTTACTCGCATCGCTTCTGTAAAACTCGCACGGCAAGAAAATTTAATCTTTCCATCTTAGTAAAACAATATACTATTTTGTGGGAAGAGACGTTGCAATAATTTGCATGAAATTTACTTTAACTAATATTGTGTTAGCTGTCTTCCAAAGTAATTCGAATTAAGTATGGAAGCCTTAAAAAATTTAATTTATATAATAATAAGCGCAGACACAAGTGAAATACAAATTTATTCTTTATATTAATGAATTCCTAATACTAAGAAAGTAATTCAAAATTGCTATTGATCAGCAATGACAAGGTTAAGCTAATGGCTTCGCATATTAGGATGTTTATATGTATTTAACACGAATTTTATTAAATAGAATTAAATGCGATAGAAATAAATGTGATAGTTTTATACTCCTGAGTCAATTTCACTTTAGTTAGATTTTTGGGATATCTGTTAGCATATCGAATAGCGAAAAGTGAAATCAACTGAAGAGTATAAAACTATCACAAAATTAAAAAATTAATTTTATATGAAAACGTACTAAAATGTACATTTTGACATTATACAAAACAATACTTGAAGTAGCTGTTTTTTAGTGCCGATACGTCACTTTTTACTTTTCAGTACAGATATGCCACCACTTCAAATGTTTTATGTAAAATTAATGATTGTTTTAAAATAATTAACAGTATTAAGGTAAAGGAGCGAAGGACACATGGATATGTAGGTGATGAACACCTAATCAATATTATTAATTCGGTATAAGATTTGCTTACCAAATATTATTGCCGTATTTTTTTAATTGCAATTATTTTATTTCTTACCAACTTGATTATTATACGTATTTCGTTAAATTATTCCTTATAACATATTATTATCGTACATTTTTTATAGAAAGTGCACATTTCATTTCAATTACACCTAAAATAGTGTATGAACCTGGTCCTTAAAGTGCCTTTTTGGCATTTGCGTGGTTATAGACTTCGGCTACCCCTCAGTTTATAATTTTCCGCGCTCACACCAAAATGATGCACGTTCAGTACTAGTTGTATAAATAACTATTTTAAAAATAACAGTTAGACTAATAAAAAAAAAGCTAAAATTATAATTTTTTAAAAATAATTTCAATGCTTCTTTGCCACTCGGCGCCCCTAGGCAGTTGTCTAGTTTGGCTATTGGATAATCTGGCCCTGATCGCAAACCAGGAGCAAAGCAACTATTGCCGCGCCACATTTAAAATTCAACGACTGAATATTTTTCAAAAATTATATCTTTTATATTAAAATCACCATTTGACTTGACTAAAAAAATACAGCAATATATTAATATTTCAGAAAAATCAAAACAATGTTCAGAATTAAAGAAAACAATTTTGTAACTATTTATATTGAACAAAATATTTACAAATAAAAGACACAGCAAATATACATTATAAATGTTTTTACCATACAACATCGTAAGTGTATAAATTATGAATTCATCGTACAATGTATTTTATTTGTAAAAACTTTATGCATTTTAGTTCTGTTAAATATGAAAACTTTCCAACGTGCGCCATATTATAATAAAAAACTTAATAAATTGAACATTTTATGTTGATAGTATTGTCATATTTTTATTGTTTGTTTAATTATTATTTAAAAAATTATAATATGTATGACGCTGCACTCCTATAATGTACGAGGTGTAGAATTTGTTTATTCACATTTTGAGAATTATTTTTGGTGAATCCACACTACTGAATGAAAGTGGCTAATTGTGAAACTGTAATAAGTGTAGAAAGTGAGCTATTACGAAACGGTAGTAGATATACCATTTTATGTAAGACCGTAATAGATAGTGCGATATATTTTTACATTTATTTAAATGTTTAACTATTGACATTTGCTACTTGGAATTCATACAAACGAACAAAAGAGCGAATAAAACTCTTATTGTACTTTTAGTAACAATTACAGTATTATCTTACTTGATGGCAGCGATTATAAATTATTTTAGGTTAATGAACGGTTCGTCATCAAGATAAGGTTTAAATATTCATATCTAATCATTAAACATTTAACTATTAAGCTACTAAGCTCATGTAATGTGTATAAGCTCGAATATACTATTACTTACTGCACAGAACATAGCATTCCTTGAAAGCTGTATTGATCATGTTGACAGAATTTTATTAAATTATTTTCGTTTTTCTTAGCTATCAAGTATATTATCATGATGTGAGTTTAACAGAGCACCGATTATAATTTATGTGTATTCCTCGATGATTATAAAATCTGGTTTTTAAGAATTTGTACTAAACTGTATATTTCAAAATACTAATTAATCATAAATATTTCTGTTTTCCACAAATAAAATATAAAAATGATTTTTAATAATGTACAATAATCAAAATAATAGTAATATCGAGGAAGAAGTATTGGAACGTCTTTCATCCATTGCATAAATTGTTAAATGTCGTTTGCCAAATTATGGATATATTTACTTTTAATGATGCATTATCGATTTTATACTAATTTGCAATATTACGTAGTATATCTGCTATAATATATTATAAAAATAATGCAAAATCAGCATACTCTTACACTAACAGCATTGCCGATACTGAAAATTATGAAAATATTTGTGGTGTTTCTTTAAATTATAATTTTATTAGTTTACTGTTACTGAATTAAAAATCAAACATAGCTGATTGCGCTGTTTTTGAAAGTTCCCATTAAGCTGCTCACGAAAAATACCAGAACGTGGTGTAATAATGCAGTCTCGCTACAGTCTTGCATACAATAAATGTTAAAGGCTGGCAAAGAAAAATTTAGCAGGGGTGACCAAAAGTTTTATTAATATAAATTGGCAGAAATTTTGAATACAAAAATAAAAAAAAACAAAACATATTACAATTCTAAAAAATAGCACTAAGATACAATTATTTCTTGTAATTATCAGAGCTTTTGATCTCTTTAAAGTTTGATACTACTTTCTGTGCAATGTTTATCACAAAACATGTCATAGGCA
Source organism: Cantharis rufa (assembly GCA_947369205.1). NCBI lineage: Eukaryota > Metazoa > Arthropoda > Insecta > Coleoptera > Cantharidae > Cantharis > Cantharis rufa. The sequence goes on along the minus strand of OX376304.1, from coordinate 18,106,534 downwards.
GCAAATATAATATACTGGTTTCGTTGGCAAACCAGATCATTTGTACATACATACATACATAGATCATCTAACCACTATCTAAACAAATAAATTCTTTAAATGTAGCTTAACAATGTAGCATATATTATATAATCATGATTAACATTTACTAATTTCGATTGTCTTCGTGCATAGATAACGGACGAACCTGTTAAGTAAATAATAGTTTGCTAAATAATCTTTTGTTAATTTTTCTTAATTGTTAATTTTTCTTTTGTTAATATTAATGCTGAATATACTATGTGTTTTGTTACTTTACTTTAAGTTTTTCCAATAAAATATTATTCAAATTTAAAAATAGTCCATGCACTTTGACACTTATTGTATATAATATGAAGGCAGAAATCATTTTTCAAAACTTGTAATTGAATAAAATAATTCGCGTGTTATTATTCTCGTGAATATTCAGGCGATATACGTAAATATAAAACAGTTTGAAACTTGTTATTGAAAATGACAAATTATATGCGAGATTATCCTTGAACTATACTGGTATTTATATTGGCACGCAAACATTAAAAATTATATTGATAACAGTATATTTTACTAAATATTATAGTTATAATAATTATTAGAAAAACAACTTTTTATTCTTATAATATGAAAAAAAAATTCAACAACATCGGTAATTTTTGTCAGTTGTTATCGTGTTATTCCAAAATCTAATCCACAAAAATAATTAATTACAGATTTATCATTGTCACATTATTTTTCGAGCACGATTGATAAATTTAAAAGTTGGATAATGTCACCTCAAAAACTTTTTCGTTAAATCAAGACCAAAGCTTGAGGTAGGTATTTTTATTTAATAAAATCTGGATAATAAACTAAGTAACTACAGTTTTGTAAATAATAAAAAAATTTCCGCATTTTTTATAATAATCTAATTCAATTTAATCAGCTAAAAACTATAAATTATTATTATGTAAATTTACGAAATATTCTTTGGACAATTTTTAGCTCCCGCTCCCCTATAAAATTCTGTCACACTATTCGTTAGTACCTCATATAAAAATTGCGTGACAAAACTTATCCCCATTAAATTTATTATAACTGCGTATAAAACTTTAAATTATCTTCACTCATTTAAACCCAGCAAAAACGCACCATTTAAGCTTACCATATTAAGTTTAATTAGTTTAATTCTCTTCTTTTGAAAGGCCGTTAAATCCTGAGAAAAAATTTAATGATGCCGAGTTAACTTCACCATGTTCTTTACAATAGTTTACTGTGATGAAGGGTTAACACATAGTTTTCTTTAAAGTTGTTATTAAGCAATTCCATAGATGTATTTGCAATTCCAATTAAGATGTAGTACAGATTTACCGTTTATTGTTAAAATAATTATAAAATCGTTGCTATAGTTTTTGAATAATCAATATTTTATAAATTCGCTGTTTATTTTTTATAAAATTTTGATTAAAAATAAATCATATAAAATAATTCACAACATTTAACTTTTAAATATAAATGGATAAATTAATAATTGTCTAAAAAAACTGCAGGAATCTCTTATGTATAAATATAGGAATTTTATAATATGTGACTGAAGATATACGATTCTTCGTATGAAACATGTCTTGCAATTAAAATATTAAAAGAAATGTAATATTTTATTTAGTTTGTACTATATTAATAATTTTACATAGTATGTACCTAACTACTAATATACAGCATATATACATGTTCTTTGTGCATTTATTTTTTCAGCAGCTGAACTAATTACACTTTATAACTCCAATAAACTTTTTTCAGTAATTATCTGAATAGAAATAATAACATCGAAACAATTAATTTGTTAAAATTTGAAATAATTGTCAATCGCAGTTTATAATTTAGTTTGGCTTTTCTTTTAGTACCTGCAATAAAAGCACCGAGAAAAGTGAACGGCGGCGATATACAAATCTTGATTACCATGTTAAACATATTAGATTAAAGCTTTTATACCGAATAAACCAAATATGGTTAACTTCAGTGGATAAAGTTTATTTTATAATTCAAAAGTTTAATTTATGACGCCTAACGTAAATTAGAAGTAGAAGTGCGTTATAAATCGGTCACGTATAAAATTAAATGTAGAAAATTGTTTGGGTGCCGAAACAGAAAATTATGGTGAATTCGTGATTTTCAATCGAAAAGTGGAATATATTAAATAAAACGCATTTAATTTAATGTACCTAAGCAGTGATTGGTGATTCTCGAAATAAATTTATTTTTTCTTTTCCAATTTACTTGTTAAGTGGAAACCATTATATTTATTGGTTATAATTAAATTAATTTGCTTACCGTTTATAATATTAGAACCTCTTTGTTTTACTCTAATTGTATTATTTCGCAATTATTGCTGTTTATTGTAACATCTTTTTAAATGTTAATTACTTTTTACTTTCCACTTGCAAAAGTACACGATAAAATACGGAGTAATTAAACAACAACTTTATCTTCATTTATTTAGAATGATAATAAGTAAAATAAATTACATCTTGAGAACGAATCTTGTCACTAGCATGTGTTCAATTTTGGAACAGATCGAAATACACTATACTTGTACAGTAATTGGTAAAACCACGTCGAAAAAGCACTGGTGCTGTGGAAGATCTAAATGCGTGTTATTTATACTTTACTGCCCTGATGATATTTAAGCAATAATTATTTTAATGCAAAAGTAAATTTAAAATGATATCTTGATAAAAACAATTGGTTTTTTATTTCATTAAAATGGTTAATATCGTTTTATCTCTTAAATGCGTTACAAAAGGAATGATTACTTAAGATAAAATGAAAACGCTGTCACAAAACCAAGGGTTTCTTGTGGGTGGGTGTGACAATTATTTTTGTTAAAGCTATATTTTTATTCAAATCGATTTAAAACAACTTTTTTATAAATATTAATATTTTCGAATTTTAACAAAACGATCAAGTATTTGAATTTTTTAAACTGTTTTATTAATTTTCATTATTTTTACCTCCAATCAATTTTAAAAAAAAATTGGAGGTATGGTAATCGAAAAAAAATTTCAACTTTTTTTTTTTGCATTTTTGAGATCACCGTGTTCAGAAACGTAAAGATCTGCAAAAAGTAAAATAAAAATTTCTGTGTCGGTCTGTCTGTCGGTCTGTCTGTCTGTCTGTCGTCAAATTTTGTCGATCGATTTGCTTCCGAGCCATCCAACCAATTACGACCAAATTTGGTATGGTGGTAGGGTTCACGGTGGAAAGGTGAAAATAAGGTTTTCGTCGCGATCTATCAATCAGGAGTGCCACCACAAGAAAATAATACGGGATTTTTAAAAAATATTTTGTCTTGCGATATGTTATTTTAAAGGCCTTAAAAGGCTTTATCCAGAATAGGTAAAATTAATCTTCTATCTGTCGTCTGTCAAAAATCACAAGTTGTCAAAGTTGAAACTTTAAGAGTGCATAATTCAAGAAATGCTGAAGGGATCTTACCCAAATTTGGTACGTAGGTACATTGATCCTAATGGATATGTGAGCATATGTAATCCTTCGATAGAAATCAGTAATGCAACATGAAAAAAATAAAATTAACTTTTTTGGCAAAAACATGAAAAAAGTTTTTGTCGATCGATTTTCTCCGGCATTTCTGCGTCGATTGCAATCAAACTTATTGGACGTATGCCTCTTGGGCTGGAATGGTGAAAATAAGGTTTTGCCAGAGAAATCTTCACCAGGGCAACCACAATAAAATAAATAAAAAAAAATTAAAATGTCGTCGTATCTCCGGAAATGTTTAACCGATTCAGCTAAAATTTGGTGTGTCGATGGAGCTCTGAAAGTATAAGTATTGGTGAGAAAACAAACCGAGCCAATTGTAACAGGGCGGGGCAGGTCAGAAAAATTATAGAAAATATTAACTGAAATCTTAATTTATATATTTTTTGTGAGAATTGGTCAGATGGCTGGCAAAAATAAAACAATATATTCAAAATTTTAATAAACGTCATAATTTTGTGACATATGTGTCAAAATTAGGTTAATGTTGATTTGTATACCGAGTGCAGCATAAGAGTTGAGTTTAGGGCTTTTAACAATTTATTTTAGAATACAAAAATAGGTGGTTTGGTGGGAAATATTTTATAATATCGTCGTACGGACTGACGGAACGTTACTTTATAAGTAAAAGGTTCTGCCACTAGATAGTGACCAAGTTTAGGCTGTTTGTTAAATTTTTTCGCAAATGTTTTCAGAATCAGTAAATCGGCAGTCAGTAATTTACAAAAATTTATTTTCGAAAAATCCGCTAGATGACCGAAAAAATTTGTTGTACCAATCTTGGAGAAATTTTATTTGTGACTTCTTACGGTATTATGTGACGTATATAAAAATTTTGGAAAAAATTCAGTGGCGTACAAAAATAAAAAATTTTTTTCATTTTAGATTTTGTTAAAAAAACTTTTATAGATAGATTTAGGGTAGGGGTGATACATATGTATAGATATCTTTGCCAGGGCTACCGATATCTTTGTTAAGGCTACCACAATAGAAAACAAAAATGAACATTATGTCATCGTATCTCCGGACAAAATTTGGTGTGCTGGTGATTGGAGGTATTGCGGCAGAGAGTGACGATATTTTTTAATTAATTTTTTAATTTTTATTATTTATATTTTTGTTTTATAGTAAAATTTATAAAATTATATCAGGTTTCTTTATTTACAATTTTAAATCAAAAGAAAAATTTTAATTTTTTTTAATATTACCACGAAGGTGTCATAAGTAAAGTTACAGTTTATTTCTTGCCAATTCTATATTAGCACTGCTATCAAATGCCGCGGAAACATTATATTTTCGGTTCAAAATTGAAACATGTTGGTTGTTGAATAAGAAATGTTGGTTACAAAGCTTTTTTTTATAAATGCTAATATTTACATGCCAGTACTATTTAAAACTAAACGAATGCTTTCCACTCGTATTTTCGTATTGGAATTGAAATTCGTAAAGTTTCAAAAACGTTACCTATAGTAAGAGCAATATATCACTTAATAATATATTACCCCTGATAATTTTGTACGCACAGCAATAAAAACTTGCACTGAAAATACTTCTATTTCTCTGTAAAAATATTGCCTTTTCCTTAATGAATATTTAGCCTTCTACTTGTTTACACGTTTTTAACTTAATTCTTTCCAACCATTTTAATTTTTATTTTTAGCAAATTAACTCATCAAATATAAGAAACTAACCAATTCAGGTGGTCATTTGACTGTTTAGAACTTTTAATGTGCAGATTATTTAAAATTACCTTTAAAATATTTGTTGTATAAAAAAATATAGCTATGATTATTATATAATATTGCTGTCTTGTTTTAAGGATTTTTTTAATGAAATATGTTTAATTTTAAAGAAATTAATGTAAATGTCTTATGCTAAATTATGTTTTTGATAAAAGTAGACTATAATACAAAAATGCGAAATAGCTAATTAAAATTAAAAGTTATGATAAATTAAAATATAAAATAAGTATAAAATTTTTAATTTTGTAAAATGTTGAGTTGTCATAATTGTGATAAATGGCTTGGTTCTAAATAAGCATTGAATAAATAGTAAAGAAAAGTTAGCATTTGAAGTTTGTTAATAGTTAAAACAGTTAGTTTATTGGTGATTTAGACATTTAATTATTAATATTTGTGTTAATATGTTATAACTAATAATGTGAAAGTTTAATATTGAAAATTTTATTAGTAAAGAAAAGATTGAAGTAGAGGTAATATTGTAAACGTACAGGAGCAACTTATGATTGGTTGTGAATAAACCATGCAATTAAATTGGAAGTACATATTTAAAATATTTAAAATAGAAAAAACAATATAAATACCAATTTATACTTATATGTAATTTTATACCATCATAATATATAATTTATGCATCATATAAAATTATTTGTAAAACTTACATTGTAATATGTAAAAAAAGTAAAAAGTTCTAAAATCATTTTAATATTTCAGGAAATTTTGATTCCCAAGATTTTTCATAACAAAAGCCATTCTTGCGATCACTCATTTTAATACTTATTGAAAAAAAAATTATTTTTGTGAAAGAAAAACAAGTTTACTGAAATTTATTAAGTGTTTGCTCTAAATTTGTTATTTACTAACTGCCCAAAAGCTAGAAGAGTAAAGTAGATAACTATCTTAGCGCACGACTGTAATAAACATTTTTCAACTTGGTACTTAATATACTATTAATAGAAATTATTGTTAGACGTTAATTGTTTTCATTAATTTATTAATATATACATAAAATATTAATTTTTTTTAGTTTATTATAACTAAAAGTATAAAGCCAATTTTCAATTTTGATCTCACCCGGAGTACGTTACAATACGTATTTTCTGTTATATTAAAAAAACTCTTATCATTTCACTATTAAAAATTCTATTAAATTTTTATTTTTTGTAGATAAAATATGAAAAATGTATTATAAATAAAATTTTAATGTAAAAACAATAAGTACCTACGTAGTACCTTTTATTATAATTACGTTGTACTCGAATCTTCGTAAAGCTGGTCGGCCTTAATTACAACATAAATTGGTAATTAATGTAACTTTTATTTCTTTTTAAAGCATTTTTGCAAACTTTTAACTTTAAATAAAGAACTCTTATTATAACCAAAACATGAATCACTTTAAAATAGCTTTCATCTCGACAACTTAACTGTGTTGAACGCTTAGGACTACAATTTATAACTTTTAGAATTATTCCGAATATAAATCTTTGTCATATATTTAACTAATATAATTTATAATAATTCGTGAAGCAAACTTGGTAGTTTGTATTTTTTTCATAAAATTGATTTAGAAAAATAGGTGTACCTGCCTTCTAAATTAAGTTATTCAGAGAAAATCTATATTCTATCGCGTGTTTAAGTACGTATAATTAAGTAAATTGAAATAAACTAGATGAAGAGTTCGACTAGACACGCCTGAAACAAATTTGTTATCAGTTTATAATCTATTGCAGTACATTAATACTTTTGATAAACAACGGATGCCTGCTTTAAAATTCTTTAAACGGCAAATAAAACTTTTACTAATAAAATATATATCACAGGAAAAATAAAAAAGTTGCTTTTTACTTTATCTACCTACTTACACTTCTTTACCCTCACAGATTTCAAGTTCAAACCAACTTAAAGTATATTATGCTAGTTATAAATTATTTACCTTACTTCCTAAGGGAGGCTTTTTCTGTCTATTGTTGATCTTCTAAGCGCCGCGGCGGAGTGTACATAGAAGCAAGGCCATCTAAAGCTTAAAAAGGAGACACGCAAATGTATAATAAATTAAAGAATAAATTTTTCTACTAAAACACGTGTGGAAAATATTTTATGTTCATTCTATACTGAGGAACAACGTCTTTATTCTCAATATCATTCATCTGTCCTTGTCAAAAGTAAAAACGATATCATAAAATTCTACGCATTAGTATTTTTTCTCTACTTATTCAAATTTAAAAAACATTTTTTTGAATCTTTTTATTTCAATTTAAATTACACTCCTATTACATATATTACAGAAACTTGTACTATTAAAATTGTGTAATTATTATGGATAATGTTTTTGTTTTGTAAAGCAATATCCTATAATTATACGATGTTTTCCATGGTTATCCATCATTTTTATCGGCCAAATATTTAAAATGGGAAAAAAGTATTTAAAATTCTTTTTACTATTTAATTCACAAAGCTGGAAAAACATAACTGCTAACCTTAGGTAACACCGAAGAACATCAAAACAACAGAAGAAACGCGGTGCTAGCCACGTTGCTTTTAAAAGATATACCGAACGGTTTCAGTAAAAGTAGCTGGACCTGATTTAAAACCTGTAATAGTGCAATATTTGATTATAAAACCTTAGCGGAATTTCAAATTACACAAAATGCCAGGTACGCGAAACGAACATTTTTTGCTTTTGCACTTCGTTTTGTCATACCAGCATGACAAAATCATGCTCACAAAACAGTGTTTCCAGATGTTTCTTCTTTAAAACTAATGTAAGTTGTTTTTCACTAACCGAATATTGTGTACGGTCTATAAAAGACATATTAAGTAGAACTTGTAAATTTTGTAAAGCAATTAAAACTACATTTTAACAAAACATTATGCATATAAAGGAAGAGACGCGTGTATAATCATAATCCTTCAATTATGAAATTGAAATTTAAAAATATGAAAATATGTGCTATCTTTGTACGCAAATATAATATATTTAATAATAAAAGTATTTGACAATATATTTTTTGATAAATAATAGGAGTAATAACATTGATATAAAATAAATTAAATTGACTATTCGCTTCAAAACTTGAACCACTTTTGAAGAGAAAAAACGTATATTAAAAAACCGTTATATTAGCATTATTATCATTTTTTAATTTTTATATTTCATTATTTACAACAGTAATATAACAACAAGTGGTTTACAATGTTATCGATAATTAAATTTACGAATAACTTGAGCGCTTGTTAATTGCAAGATACTATACCATACCTAAAAGCAGCTTCCTAAGTGCAGTTATCTATTTCCCAATATGCTGGTGTAATATTTTCATTTATTGTGAAAGATGTTGGTACATTAAGTAGCAAAAAATTAATATAAAGTTTTATTATCAAATTTTAAATTACATAACCTTTTGAGAAAATTACATATTATTACCATCCCTGCTTTTTATATAGACTAGCCTATTATTACTACAAAAAAAATTTCTTTCAATATATTTGCGCCCCTTGAGTATGGAGATGATATCGTGGCATTGAGCCATGTAGTATTTTTGTACAATAAACCTATGTATTTAATGCACTGAAATAAAAGCAGTTAAAACATAGTAGAATTTATATTATGAATCCAAATGTAGTTGGTAACTAGTAAAAACGCTTTTGAATTATGATACTACATGCAATCCACATCGGCCACTTCAAAGTATAAAAAAAGTTTTAGTTAATTTAATGTTTACAGCTAGATTTCTTAATTGTCGCAATTGTGCAAAATATATTGATTTTTCAATATAATTTGATAGTGTTATTAATTTATTGTTACCTAATCGTTCGATCTAATGCGACATTATGTAAGTCAATCAATCAATCAAAATCAGAATTCCTCATTTTAACCCGAAAGTGTTGAGGTAGTTTATTTCTCTGTCATTTGGAGTTGTTTACGAATTTTTGCCATTCTTTCCTATTCAAAGCTGCCTTTTCTGCCTCCTTCCACGTTGTTCCTCTTTCTTTCAATATTTGTCCCTTGTTATCATTCCATGTTTTTGGTGGTCTGCCCCTTTTTCTTCTTCTCTTTGCCTTTGATTGTCACACTCTTCTTACCGGTATAGTTTCTTCCATTATGTTTAGATGTCCAAACCATCTCAACTGTTGACATGTTATTGCTTCACTTGCTGGTTTTACTTGAAGCTTATTTCTTATTTCTTCGTTTTTTTTCTGTCCATTCTTGTAACACCCTCCACTCTTCTCAAATATTTCATTTCTGTTGCTTGTATCTTACTTTTCAATAATTGATTTAAATTCCATGACTCACACCCAAACGTTAGTGTCGGCAAGTGAATAGTTTTGTAAACTGTCATCTTTGTCTTCTTTGAAATTTCTTTTTTGTTGACTATTGTTTTACCTATTGTATGATATACGCTTGCCGCTGCACCAACTCTGTTGTTTATTTCAGCCTCGTAGCTTCCATTTTATGTTATGTAATGTTAAGCTATGCTATGTTATTGTGTCGCGTTAATTGGAAGAGAACGATGCAGACATAAAAAATCGACTTTTATATATTATTTTTCCATATTCTAAAGTTAAAATCTAAAGATACCACAGCAACATATCCGATTCGACAAGAAATAAGATGAAAATCCGATAAATTATTATATATTATTATTAAATAAATGTAATGTTCTCTTATAACAATGAATAACACCTATTATTATTACTATCAGTTACTAAACTAGAACTAAAATAAGTAAAATCCGAACAATTCAGTGTGTTCAGCCGTAATTTCTTAAATGATGAAACCCTATTCAAACAGAAAATAATGTTGTCCCCTTTTACAAATTTCAAATAAAATAGTCATAAAACTACAGTCAACAATACAAGTTTCGGCTTCTTAATCCATAAATGAGTAGCTATTAAGTACAAATTTAAAAAAAAAATTAATTTAAATTTAGTATAAATTTGTTCAATATCCCAAACAATTTAAAATATTTCCTTGGTTGTTAGACATGAACTTACTTTAATAACAACAGAAAATTATTAAAAAAGAAATATTATATTTTAAGAAATTATTTTTAAATACCTTTTTAGTTCATTTTGAAAACTAAAATAAGAAGATAGAAAAAAGTAGATATGTTTTTAAGATATAATAAAATCGCAGTAGAACAATGGTAATCAGAGTAGTCTTTAGAATGACAAATGTAAACAATACTTCCTTTTTTACAAGGAAGTAACAAAAAGCATAAAATAAATTATTGAATTCGAAAATATTTTTAGGAACCAAATTCTTTATTCGCGAAACTGATCTCATCAAATTCGTACTGGTAATTGAAAATATAAAATTAAACTTAGGATTATTTCAAACGATCATGAAACTGCTCACGTGCATTTAACTTGTCGGAAATCCAAAACTACGATAATGTATTTATAAGGTTTCGCAAGTGTCCTCTAGGGCCGCTGTTCTACTGCAATCTTGATACTTTAGATATTATATCTACTTTGTAGATTAAAATGACCTTTATCTCAACTATAATTTCTTTATATTAGTTATCAATTACCTATACGAAAATTTAAAGAATGCGCTAGGAACTAATTATTGGATGTTTTTATTATATCAACCTGAAAATTTCCAAATGAAGACATATTTACAGTGTGTAATTCCTATAGCGATTTCTATTTCTAACGGTTATCTGGCAATTAATGTTATACAAAATAGTTACTGTTTTTTAGCAATGTATGATAAAATAAACATACAATTTTTTGTAAAGCTATAGCAGTAAGTAGTTAAAATAATATTTAGTTTTGATTTTACAGCTTGCGCAATTATATAAATTAATTTAGAGTTTAAGCTTTTAAGCACTTTTAATGTTTATTCTCTAGCTACTTTGATAAATACCTAAGTAACGTGACATCATTAATTTGTGTCTCTAACATTGTCGAGTGTCATCGTGATTATGTCAATCCTGGTAAAGAACACATCAATCACAAGAATTTAGCTTAGTTTATTTATCAGCGGTGTACTGTGGCTATTTCAATAAAATTATGTGAATTCACACAGCTCTATTTATGCACTACATACATAGATAAGCCAGTAGCTATTTTATAGAAGTTTTGGAAAACTATTTTAAAGGTTTTAAATAGGAGAAAATGTAGACTGAACAAAAAAAATAATTCGTATTAGACGTACTATACATTAATGCTTAGTTTTACATCAAAGTTACTTATAAACATGAATAATAAATAAAATCAATAAAGCTAAAAGTTCAAATTGAAAATTAAGCTTTTATTATGTGTATTTTCAACAATATAGCAAAAGACAATCGCATTTATACGGAATCAACATTGCCTATTAGAAAAGGTTATTCGGTAACGCTTTGTTTTTAGGAAAGAAATACGAATGAAATGAACTTTCTAGTATTGTTAAAAAGATTGTAACATCTAAAAGCGTATTAAGAATAAAATAGTGTTTAGAAATGTTTTTTAAGAGATTTATTACCAGAGATACATTAAAGTTAACATTTCAAATTACTGAAAAACTTTAAAAAATATTTTTCTCCATAATTCTAAAACACATTTCATTATTGGTTGGTAGTAATTCAAAAAATATTTTTTATATATTTATAATATTCCTATATATAAATAGATTTTCATAATTAAAGAGGAACAAGAGGATTTCACCAAAATAATGTTCAAAAGATAAATCTAAATTAGATGTTTTATGTTATTAAGTCTATTATGCCTATATTTACATTTTCTTTTTGAAATTGTTTTCCTTTGACATTATGAAAAAGGAATCTTAATGAAAAATAAACTTTGCATTAAATCGATATAATTAAATTATTATAATTTATTCTATAGTGACCGTCATTGTGTGATGATAGTTATCGCGTTTTACTTGCATTAGTAAGACGAATTTCTCACCTGAAAATTCATAAATCTAATGCAAGCGTTCGTGCTTAAAGTAACAATATTATTTTGTAAGTAGTTCGTGTTTATCACGTAATGTAAATGTAGAAAACCAATGCATTTGAGGTTATTTTAACGAAATCCAAACTCGTGATATTTCCTACTTTGTATTATTTCTATTTGCCCTAGAACTGTTTTCCACCACGTGTCGGTATAATTTTATCTTAAATAACATGTAATATTTTACCGTTCATACGCTTATTTTACGATAGTAACAGTTATTTATTTAACCAGTGAATATTTAGTATTTTGTTCAACGCGTGTGAATTTTTTTAGACTAGGGAGCGTAGCAACCCAGTTCTTAGAAACACACAACTTAAAAAAATCCTGAAAAAAATATCCGATAAAATTAATAATTTTATGAAAAACGGGTACTAACGCAACACTACTAAAAGTATAGCAATCGATGGGAGATTGTTAAAATTTAACCGTAGTTTGTGTGACAAGTTATTTTGAAGCTAATAATGTTTTTTTTAAGATTATTTTATTGGCAAACTTCCAGAACAACGTATCACTATTGAATAAAACTAACAACTACTACTTTACAATTTTTCCGACTAATGCTAACAACTAAACTAATACTAACCATATCTTGCTATCAGCGACTTTTCTTATTTATGGAAAATATATTAACAGTACAATAAACCTGTGTGAAATGCATAGTTGTGTTTCACAACATTGTCACACAATATTATTAATTATTATGAAAAATACCATTTTACATATGTACATGGTTATTATTAATGGTAAAATACATATATTATGTGACTTGACATTACCTGGTTTTTTTATACCTACTCTTTATGATCTATAGATAAAAAAGTGCAGTACAAAAAACTTGAGCAAAAAACTTTGTTGATGCTATATCTAATGGTCTGGTCACACGGTCAATATTTTCATCAACGATAAAAATATTCACCGTATGACCAGGCTACAATAAAACATCAGTTTCCACTACAAATTTAATTTTCTCGGTGTACAAATTATTATATATTATACCTATACATGACTTTTTACGAATAGCATATTATACCTATATAGAATTCTATTAAACCGTTGCTTTTAATAAACCGGAATAAAAAAAAGTTTAATTCAAAAAGTTTTATTTAATTTGAAAGTTTTTAAGAAAATAAAATTTTTATTATTAAAGTGATTGAGTTATTTTTGAGAATTACCACATAACTTTGTTTTTATGAAAGAAATAAATTACATGTTGTAATAAAGATAAAATATAAAGAACAATAAATTTTTGGGTTTTTTATACATATATGTAAATAAACTAAAGTTTGTCGAAAATGTATGGCCACAGAGCTATAAGACATCACTGACAAGAATAAGCTTGAATTTATCATTGTAGTTTATATTCTGCAGGGGGTATTGCTGTCGAGCACGACAACCGCTGACTAGCACGACGTTCATGTAAACTACAACTATAATATAACATCCAAAAGCTCAGGACAACATCGTCAAAATACCAAATTTGTCATATCTACAACCATATAAAAGTGTTTTCTATAAAATGTTAGGTTGCATTCTTGATTTTACATTTTGAAATGCAAATTGACAAGCAAAATGTTCAAGTTTGCGTAGTTTGATTAATAATTTAAAGTTATAATAATCTTTTCTAATCTTGTGATGTCTTTGTAGTCTCTTAACTTTAACATTAATCACTAGTTTGTGGCAATTTATACCGAAACTACTTTTTGTTACAATAAGTGTCTATAGTTAACCAAAAAGGGGATCGACTTGAGTTTCTTGTACATACATTTGTAGGAATAAAGGATAATAGCCAAGTTCACAGCACATAAAAAGAAAATTGTGCTAGTTCGACATAACAGCGAGCAGTAAGATGTGAGTTCGCTCCAGCCGAAGGTTGTAAACTGTGTCGAAATGACTCACCCACCCTTTGCGATCGTACTTCTCAAGTTACAGCACCACTCTATAACAAAGGAACAAACACAGAAAGCATATTCTCTTACTTACAGACCTTATACAAGATATAACGTCTTTTAAAAGTTCACCTGTTCCTCTTTCGACATTTGACTCAAGTTGTAAGTTACGAATCAAAGTTTTTCCGTTTATTAAAAGACTTATTTCATTTTATGTTCGATAATAATTTTTGGTACATACATACATATATGTAAATACTTCGATTATATGTATAACCTCTAAATTCATTGAAACCGCTTATTGAGGTTAATTAAAATTTAAGTAAAATATCAGTTAGTAGCTACAATATTTTATAAAAAGATATAAAAACTTACCTATAAAATAAAAATATGAAAGTGTCCTTTGAAGGAAATATAATATTAATATTACATAAGCCATCATCCGATAGCAATAAAAATATTATATAAGTTTGCATGAAAGCTTCTAATACCTGTAACTATTTTTACAAACCACTTTATAATTTATAAAAGATCATTAAATAAAGAAACCCTTTGATAAGTATGTACATGAAAGTCTTGAAACATATATTTAATTTATTTTGCAGGTGTTTTATTTCACGTGTATCACATTCAAGTTTCTAAACTTCATAAACGAAAATTATATATTCGTAAGAAACGCTTGCATTCATAAGGTGGGTAAGCCTTACTTTAAAAGTATATACTATATCGCGTCTTCATTTTTACTCTTTTATTAGAAGATATAAATAGTCTGCCATAATTTCAATATTATTAAATTTTGTAAAAAAAAAAATAAAAATGTCACCTAAAAAGTGGGTTCCTTTGAAACGCTAAAGGTAGTAAATTTAAAATTATTTTTCCTTGCTTTAATAAATTATAACCTGTAATGCTATAATATAATAACATTTTCATAAATTATGATTATCAATTGCCGTTAATACTTAGAAACTGAATAATTATGTATTTACAAGATCATACATTTAAAAAGTATACCTAATACTTATTAAATTAAAGGATTATATTTTAGACTTGAATAAAATAGCATGATTTATTTGGAGCAAAAGAAATGTTTAATAGTTCGTCGGTACTCTTGTCAATCAATGTCAGATCAACCCAACAAGCTCACCCACACAAAGTTGAACTTTTGCTCTTTATAAAATATTATTTAATATCAGATAGAGTTTTTGAAATGACATTATAAATGTGCATTTGCTAGTAATTATAATATAATTAACTGCAAATATTACATAATCAACAATGTAATTTCAGTGCTACTTTTGTTATAAGTACTACTATAATAATGTCTTATATCGAATTTTCTATTGATTTAAATTTTAGTTTGATGAATTCGGTTTTTTTACTTTGAAGATTTGGAATTAATGGCAGAATTGAAGTAATTTGAACGATTTTTAGAATATTTTGACCTGTCAAAATATATATTAATATAGGTACGTTACAATAAAACAATGTTGTATTAATTTATTACATATTATGATTTTATATTATAATGAAAAATTGATAATTATTACTAAAATATTGTATTAATTTGTCGATTTTTATCAATACAAACATACCTTCACATTAAATTGTTAATTTAATTATTTACTTTGCGGTGTGTTTAAGAATCATCAATTTTTATCAACATCTTATGGCAGTTCCAGTCTTTAATAAATACTACTATTATATATTTCCGTTTAAAAATTATATTTTAATAATAAAACTGCTTTTTTAAAATTCTTCTACCATCTTGAAACTATAAATTTAATAAAATTCGCATTTTGTTACTTTGTTGTTGATGAGTTATAATTTCTATGACAACACCCTACTATAAAAACATTCTTAACGGATCTAACCACCCTGCAGGTAACCTCCAGAGCTAATGCTTCTCATGGAATCGTTTAGTACGGGTCATAAGGTACATATTTTGAGATATTTTGCAAAACAGTGAAACTCTTCTATTGAAAGGCAATTAAAAATCAGAACATTTAATTTAATAGATTTTTGAAAATATGTTGGTGTACAAACCTTATAGTATATTATACGGTGGCGTAGTAAATGGCGTGCATATAAAAACTACTAAAAATTAAGTACCAGTGTCCTGCCGGTGATTTGATCCCCAGTAAATTGGTCCCCGGTAATTTGATCCCGGTAAAAAGATCTCCTGGTAATTTCATCCCCGGTAATTTCACCCCCGGTAATTTGATCCCCTGGTAATTTGATCCCCTGGTAATTTCACCTCCGGTAATTTCACCCCTGGTAATTTGATCCCCTGGTAATTTCACCCCCGGTGATTTCACCCCTTGGTAATTTCACTCCGGTATTTTTACTCCCGGTAATTTCACCTCTTGATAATTAGATCCCCAGTATTTTTATCACAAGGTTTGATTTCATCTCCAGGTAATATGGTCAATTTTACTAAAATATTAAAAATGGTGAACTGGGCCAAAAGCAAATTTTACTAAAATTTTGGAAATAAATTTTCAAGCAAGCAAAATTGAAAGAAATTTAGTTTTTGTAGATAGTTAAAAAATGATTTATTTTGTTTATGGTATAAAAAGCGAAAAGGTAAATCTGTGCGCAGGCATGGGTCGGTTATGTAGGTTAGTGTTAGTTTATGTTATTTTTTAGCGAGATGGCTCATAAAAGAGTGATCCATGCGAAAAGGGAGATCTGTGCGCAGACATGAGGCGGTTATGTAGGTTAGTGTTACGTTATGTTACTTTTTAGCGAGATGGGTCATAAAAGAGTGATCCTTGCGAAAAGGGAGATCTGTGCGCAGACATGGGTCCAAATTTGCATAAACTCACTCTACCATTTTAAAAATTTTAATAAAATCTAATTACCAAGAGGTGAAATTACCTAGGGTCAAATTGCCGGGGATCAATTTATCAGGAGATCTAATTATCAAAGGTAAAATTACCTGGGGTGAATATACCGGGGACGAAATTAGCGGGGGTCATGGACTAAATCCATGGCGGGGGTCAAATTTCCGGTGATCTATTTGCCAGGTGATCAAATTTTCAGGGGATGAAATTACCGGGGGTGAAAATACCGGGAGTCAAATTACCAGGGGTCAAATTACCTGGGATCAATTTACCTGAGGATCACATTACTGAGCGGTGCAATTACCGGGGATCAAATTACCGGGGGTCAACTTTCCTCGGGGATCAAATTACCGGGGTCAAATTACCAGGGACCAATTTATTGAGGACCAATTCACCTAGCGCCTCTATTTTGAGGACAATAGGAACAACAATGTTCTTCTTTAAAAAAGATTTAATTGTTAAAGAACATTGATATTCCTATTGTCCTCAAAATATGACACTGGTACTAAATGGGTTAATATAATCAAATTATAGATAGAAATGAAACAATAAATAAAATAGTTGAAAACGTGAACAATAATAAAATTAAATCAACAATCAAACCTTTGGTAATATTCTTCTAGTCGGCCGCTTACAAAACTCTCCGGTTGAATGCACTATTTTGCACTGAATACTTTCGATGCACTTCCGCCACTGTTACTGCGATTCTTTGCGTCAAAATACACTTGACTATAATTGTGGACCCACACAACTCAAAAACAAAATTTACTTTAATTTGAAAGCACTGAATTAACGCGACTGTACTGTTCCCTTTTCAAAGAATAATAATTCAAAGAATTATTTTATTCTCTCTATTACTGACTCTTCTATGACTGCTAAACTCTTTAACATGTTGTTGATTTTTGGTGGATGATGCTCCTTGGTCATGCGGTTTGGTTTAGATTGGGTTTGTAAACTGCTTAAAAAGAAGATTTATACACTCAAAATTTTCTTGATTTAAAAATAGAAATAGGTAAAACTTAAAATTTTTAAAATTAGATATTTAATTTAGATGGAAGCTTATCCTCCCGGTTTTTTCTGTACAATTTGAATAGAAGTTCCTCGCACGCAATTGAATTCCCTTCGATCTCAAATTCACGCAGTAGGTCGAATTTCTTCGCAATTCATAATATACACATATTTTATTATATATTTTTTACTTAATGTAGGTGTATTTTACATATACGTATAAATTTTGAATTGTTTTCCTCACGGTGAACTGTCTGTAAACTCCTGAAAATGTATGAATTCAGTAAAAAACATAAAAAAACAATATATTATGTATTTGATTAGTATTCGACAGATATAAAAGGGTAGCCAGGTGCAATTTAATCAGATCAAAAGAATGCCGTACTCTGGTTAGCTACAGTAATGGATCTAACGGCCAGTGTACCTTATACTAATCAATTTTATGATTTAAATAGTGATATTTGGCATTAATCAGAAGAGGAATAGTGCGATAATTGTATATACGAATTTAATAATTTTTTAATGAAATTATAGTAGCTCGGGGGGAGGGGAAGTTTTAAACATAAAGTTTAAATTTTGAGCTTCATTCAAAAATTAGAGTAAAAAACAGCCAAAAACGTAATACAATTATTCGTTTGGCTCTATGAATGAGGTGTTTTTATGTTTTGAAAAGGTTTTTTGGCATTATTTAGTTATTTGTACGCTACTACCAAAATAAAACTACAAAAACATGTTAACATTATTTTTTTATTATTTTTGATAAAAGCATTCGCTCTAAATTTAAAAAGTAACAAAAGCGTCATCATATTGATGAAAGATGAGAGTGGAATCTGAAAAATCAAATATAACATCTGTTGGCTGCTCTACCTTCATATGTACATGGAGAATAAAAGCCAACAATGGAACTAAAGTAATTGTATTAACTAAAACATTAATTCTAAATTAAATTAATATTTTGCAAGCATCCCACTTGAGATTATTAAAAAAAAATTATAGCTAATTTAAGATAATTCTGAATTAATTATTTTTTTCTCTAATAATTGATTTTTAATTTTAATAATTTGCATTATTAAAATGGAATGGAACTCTATTTCCATATATGATTCAAGTGAATTAAATAATATTAATATGATTAAAGTTCACTGTTAAAAATGAAAATCTGCAATTTATCAAGTTTAAATTTTGTATAAAGTCCAGTTTTGTCGAAAATTGAGTTAATATTATTTACTTGTGTTCGTATTTGGCATTATGGTAAAAGATAGGAAGTTTTTACTAATTGGTTGCATAGAATTCTGACTTAAACTTAAGTATCTCCATTTTCGGTTATTTACGGTTTTCACTTCTTTTGTCAGTCTTTCAGATGTTCCCAATATGGACTTATGACTGTTTGCCTCAGCGGCACAGAATTGGAATTCAATCTTATCATTACTTTCATAGGATTTCAACAATCAAGAATCTCATATATCAAAAATAATATAGAAATAAATTATCTGGAATGAATATAATTTTCAGCAGTGTACCAATTTGAAAATAGTTATTGACAAGCGGCATTACAGTGAGTACATAGCACAACCGTGTACTTACCTACTGAGTCGTACCTTTAAACCGACGATAATATAGTATAAATATAACATTCCTTATACTAGGTCAAGGAGCTTATAATATCTTGGGAACGGTACGATTCGCCGCGACACGATTCGCCGGGGCACGATTCGCCGCGATTTTTTTTTTTATTTTTATCTATTTTTATCCGTTCAGTGACCCCATCTATCGATAATCTTTGATAGATTTTTAACCCATAAAAATAAATTAAATAAATTAAACTGTTACAAAACGATATTCACGTTTTCAACGAGTTTCACCTTTTTCGAGTTCCACATTTTCCGAGTTCTTTCGGTCTTCAGGGATAATTTGAATTAGTCTAGTCTTTCGACTCGACGCTACCCTGCGCTCCGGTCCCCTCCGCTCCGGGCGCTTCGAGCCGTTTGGCAAAGACAACCATGACAATACACGGATCCACAGTAAAAAAAATTTTTTTTCATTAGAGATAAAATTTGAACCATATTAATTGACCTGTGTCCTCATGTAAATACAAAAGGTCAACAAATCGAGTAATTAGATTATTGATATATGGCGCTAGAAGCTGTCGGCGAATGTGCCACGGCGAATCGTGCGCGACGAGTTGTACCCAACCCAAGTCAAGAAGTAAACAATTATCACACCAGATAGCTATTCGCGAGCTTACACCAATCGCATTAAAGAAACTATACCAACTCAAATCGGTCAATTATGTACTAACCCTTTCAGTCACAAATTTTTGTTATTGAAGTTAAAATTTTGAAACTAAGAACAGAGCTTAAATGATTTATTTAAAAATTTTCGAAATATATTTCAAGGTTTTACGGCCCAAACTTTTCGAAAAAAAAAATAATGTTCTTCAGAATGAATCGGGGTAAATCAGGGTAAATTTAAAAAAAAAAGTTAAACCAAGAAAAGATTTATTTTGTATGAAAAACTTGAAAACAATTTCGATCATGTGTAATACACAAATGCACAAAGCAAGTGTCATTTTTACATCTTGTGCTGTCTTTACTTTCATAGAACAAAGGCAAATGATCTGTTTCTTCAATTCGAATTTCATTTATGACCCTTGTTTCCGTTTTTGGTTTTTTTGGGAGACATTTCTATATAGACATATAATTTAATACATGTTCCTTTAGACGATAGTGATGATTAAACCGATTAAAATGTATTTAGTTAATATTGGTAGTTATCAGAAGTTCGTGTTCGTTTTAATGACCATGGTGACTGAAAGGGCTAATAAGTATTAGAAGAATGATACAGAAAAATTCACGTTGTAGGATACCCACCAGAATACTTTTCGTGAAACTCTACACGGCGCTTTCAGCGGTTTACGTTTTCGTCCACACACAAACGGAAAAGGTACTGTTTAGGTATTTTGTAAAAATTTTAATAACTTGGAAACTTCATAAAAATTTATTCAGATGTGTGTTATAATTGGTAAATTTGTAACTTTTGTGTAATTCCAATCTCTCAAAACTTAAAATCATGCAATCGTGCTTTAACTTGCATACTATATTATTAAAATTTTGGTTGATTTTAATTGTTTTGAATTATTCCTTATTAGAAAAATTTACTTTCTGCTTGACGAGGTGCAAAAGCCATTGCCGCTTAGCAAGCGGTACATGTAAATTTTCAATTCTCGACTGACAGCTTAAAAAACCTACTTTTAATAACAGACGTAGAAAAATGGTTTTACATGCAATCCTGATTAAAATTAATTTTAGAATAATATAAAAGGTCAAACTTAACATATTCGAAACTTGAAAGGGTAATATCAAAGTTTTTAAACAAAAGTTGAAAATATTTGTCACATGTGACAAATAATGAACCGAATGAACGTTCAGAGACATACCATTGAGTTGTTACTAACAAAACATAACGACATTAGGTGGAATTAATTAGGTAAGTGATGTAACTATAATATGATGAATAAGGACCAACACATTATTATTTCGTTTTAGCTTTACTTTATTGATTTATGAGTTTAGCTACTAGAAATGTCACATATTATATTTTCATAATCCATATCTGTGTTTTAAAATCAGTATTTGGAGATGGAATTCGAAATTCAGTTTTCTTAATAAACTGTATATACATATTCCTGTTCATAAAAATTATTATCAAGTAGTAATAGGTATACCATGAAATAAAAAGTTAGTATCTCTCATTTTATCCAAAAAAATAAAGAATGATATAACTTTAAATTTATATTTTTCAAGTCGTAAATAAAGTAGTCAATGGTCATATAAGGTTGTGTATATCTGTATCTATGGCACATTTGGATCAATTCGTCAATATCAAAATACTTAGAGACTTGAATCTCTGACAACGCTATACTAACTTTATGACCCGTGAAGGAATTTTCAGTCCATTTCACCAAAAGTGGTCTTTATATAAGGTGCAGTTATAGCATCAACATCTAGACGGGTTGACGTCTCTCAGTTTATGATCTTTACAGCTGTGTTATTGGCAATATTACACTTCATTTACTGTTTGTGTATAATATTATTATTATGCTCAACATCTTCATTAAATTATAATTATTTTTTATATAATTTAATAATAGTGTTTATAAAGAATATGTTAAAAAAACCAAATAACACAAAAGATTAGTTTATATAACGTTTTTTAACTTAGGTTGTACATTGGATGTAAACTTTAATATCTGATGCGATAGAAGTTAATAGGTGCATTAATTGCAATGATGCGATACCCAACCACTGAAATTGCTTTCACATACTTTCTTTTAATTTGGAATTTTAATTTTATATTAGTGCATAGTATGTAATTGCATTTTTAGTAGATTAACCAGGAATACTCGTTCATCTATAAATTTTATAGTTAGTACCTATTACATATAGCAATTTAATAGTAATAGGTATGATCAGTTGACCTCCGAATAATCTATATTGATTATTAAGCACAAGCAGGCTTTCTATAATATCCATCATTTATGTACGTTAACACTTGCGCTTCAGTGTAAGTAGGAAACAGTATTCCAAGCCAAATATATGATCTGAGAGTTATTTAAACAGCAAGTTATTCTTATTTTATTACAGTCGTATTAACAATTTTGCAGTCTCACTGTAGCCACCACCAACCGGTAATCGGTAGAATATTCGAAAGAAAAATAGTCTACGGTAAATTGGTCTATGTAAAAACATCTAGGTAAAATAGTCTATTTAAAATAGTGTAGGTAAAGCAATCTAAGTAACAAAAGTCTCGGCAAATTTCAAAAAAAAGATTCTGGGGGGGGGGAGCAATATTGTGCATATTTACCCACTTAAGTAAAAACTAGATGAAATCTAATACTCTTACAATTCGTACTTTATTTTTCTGCATTATTTTTGTGTCTTTCATTTTTTCTCTAAATAATTAAGGAAGAGGAATTTGCATAAATTAAATGACAAATTTTTACTTGTTAAATTTCTATATTCGGCTAACTCATTCAGCACCCGGTATATGCATCACATAATTTATATATCAATTTCCTTTCCGATTTACTAAATAAATTAGATAATATCAACAATATTTTTTATGAAAGTTCAACTTTTTACAAATATTTTCACGTGATAATAGCAAAAATTTTTTTAAAAATTAACAGCTTAGTAAGATTAATAAACTGTTATTAAATAAACTCCCTGCTACTTTTTTAAATATAATTATTTTTTAACTACTAGAAAATAAATATTACAATCATAAAAATTTGTACGATATAGTACCTCGAATAATACAGTAAATATTTATAATAACTTATTATATACGCAAGTATTTCTATGTTCGTGACTGATATAAAAATTTATTATATATTAAATACCACGTTTGAGGTGTTGATAAATAAGTGGTATATTTTAATGTCAAGAATTGATGATCTATTTATGTGTTTTATATAAAATATACAACAGAAAATGCAACTATTACGCCTTCGCAATATTTTATGCTTATTTAAATAAAAATATGTATTATTGATTTTGTACATGTATTTTAGAAGTTTCTATTATATCTACTTGTCAATATACTATTACATACATTACGATATACTAACTGAAAACTGAAGTATTTCAATCTGCATCGGGTAATACTTTTAAAATATATCTATTACATTTATCTAGAATAACCAAATGTGAGAATATTCATCCAGTTTGTCTGCTGTAAAACTGAATAGATTTTGAACAAAAATTATTTCAGAAACTTCAGATTCAAATAATTATATTTGAATATTGAACCCGACGATACTTTATACCTTGCTCTTACAGCAAAATAAAACCTATAGATATCAATAATAGATATAGCACGAAAGGTTGTGTGCATTCAAATAAGCTCACGAACATTTGAACTAGTTAACCATTCAACTCATGATTTCTTTAAATAATGCGCAATTAAATAGAATTTCAGATTAACACATCAAATTCTTAACTAAGAATTACACGAACCACTAGACAATAAAATAAAACTAAAATAAAATAACTTAAATTCATAAACTTATTTCATCAATAAATGTTATTTATTATTTAGTTAGCACCTACTTATGTAACTATTGTGCTAAAATTTAAAATGACGCAGTGCTTAATTTGAAAGAAAATATTTTAATTCAAGAATTTTATGCATTGTATACAATGTATTCCATATAAACAAAGAAAAGGAATTTCTTTCCAAAACTTTTCAATTTTTAAAATATTCTTGTTTCAAAATGTATGTATTAGCAACTTTGTTTCAAAAATTTTCTAGTTATATTTCAAAGATGTCGTAGAATAATTTCAAGCATTAAGTTCACTTCAAGAGACACAACTTTAAGTAAAAATTATTATGAATTTCTTTGAAGCACTTATAGCTATTGGAATATAAGAAACTTTTATTCATTTATTGTATCATTCTCTCTGCAAACATATAATTATAACAATACACACAAATTTTTTGAAATAATTAGCATTTCTACTTAAAATAAAATTAATTTTAGAATTTAAATTGCAACAAATTTTAAAAAACTCTGAACCGTTTATTTTAAACGATAAGTTTTGAAATATGTATACTACTTATATAACCGAAGCCGGTGATAATTTAACTCCACCGTATCAAAGCACAGTGGGGCAGATTCAAGTTTTAGCTGGTTAAAAGTCGGAAATTTGATGTCAAATAAAAACATTGACGATGTTACCAACAAACATGGAAGAGTTTTGTAGAGAACAAACAAGGGTTTCGGTTCCGTTAGTATGTTTTGTCGAGTCCCTTAAAAGTAGAGCGGGAAATCACAGTTGGCCTCACAAAAAAATACCCAACAAAAATTTAGAATATTTTAATTAATTTCCATGTTAATTTTTATTGTTTTTATAAATAACTTTTAAACAGAGAATATGGAGTTTTTACAAAACTTGGAATTGTATGTTCTATATTTGAGTTTTAGTACATCTTATATGCCATTGTCTTGTCCTTCTGGCGCTAGTATATGCCTGTAGTAAAAGTGTTATAGTTTCTACAACCTACATTACAGGTACATCTAGAATTAATTAAAATTTTTCTTAATTTTTATTGATTAGGAACTGGTAATTATGAGTATATATTATAAATTCTTTCCTTAAAATGAAATTTTAAAATTTACAGGGTGGGGTGGGGTGTTTGATAGTGTAAATCTCGATTTTCGGAAAAATCTCCCATTACGTCTGCCGCCATCTTGATTTAAAGAGTATTTTTTTGTTTTTCAAATAACTTGCTTATTTTTAAATTTAAAGTGAAAATAATAATACCCAAAGTTGTGGAAAATTCAATTCTCCACAAGTTTAGTCTATATAACTTTTACCCTAAGATTAATATTTGTAGACTTAACTGTAAATATTGGTTTATTGTTTTGTTTGCTCTACGATGCCGTATTTTTGTCAAGTAAAGTTTTGTAAAAATAATTATCAAACAAAACCCAAGGTAGACTCGATACATTATTTTCGATTCCTTAAAATCGAAATGTTTAACGAAATGTGGACGAAAGCTACCGGATTTACCGTTATATCTGTGAAAAATCGTAAGCATTATTTGATATTCTCCTTAAAAATTTTAATATGCTAGCATTCCATATTGTCACTTATATTTTACTCTTACATATATTTTTTTCGTATAGCTCCAAATCCTTATTTGATATTTTTTCATTGTAAAAATAAATAAAATAATATAACGCAAAAAACTTCGTTCCAACCGAATGCCCCACACCTCTTTTTACTTTTAATTATCTGGTTTATTATCATACTTATCATTTTCACTCTCGAGTTGAAAATAAGGGAATTATTTGAAAAAAATAAAATAAATAAAAGATTAATATAGTATTATATTTAATAATATTTAATTATAAATAAATAATGGTAAATTTGTTTCTATCATAACATAATATTGACTTTTGTATATTATATTACGATCAATGGTAATAATTCGGCCATTAACAACAATGCCCGGCCAATCGTCAATGTCAATCGTCAATTAAATTCTATATGCGATTTTTGCATCATTGTCCGGGCAATGACGTCATTGTCCAATACCAAGTGTACGATGATGAAACCAGTATTCTAGGATGAGAAATATTGCATAGCAGAACTATCATTTTAGTTGGCGGTTTTTGATTGCCTTGCAAGAATTAAATTTATACAGTTTAACCCTTATGGGGCCATACCTTGTACCTGGGTACTAATTTGACTTAAAAACAACATAACTTTTATCCTGTCGCGCCGATTTTTTTGAGCTTTGGTGACATCTCTACAAAACAGGTTCTCTGTACGCAAAAAAATTAAATTTATGAATATAAAAAATCTGTTTAAACTGTGTCGTCACCTGAATTACATATAAATATATGGTAGTACCCGGGTACTACGTATGGCAGATATAAGGTGTAAATTCGTATGGCCCTATAAGGGTTAAGAAAAGCCATGTTTTGCATTCTGAAATTGGAAAATGCATGAAGCAATGGTTGAGATGTCCGACTAGAGCACGATTAGCCTCGACCGGAATACCATATGATGAAATTCTATATTTCCACTGAAGAGCATGTCGAAACTCTGTTGCAAGCAATGGAAGGAAGGCTTGAAGAAATAAAAAATAAAAATTCAGATAGAAAAATGGTAGATAGCAAATTAGATGATAAAATGGAAGATAATATGGAATATACCTCAATTGCGAAAGCCATAACGGCGTAAAAGATGTTAAATCTCATTGGAAACACAAGCTTCTAAAATGCTAGTTATTTAATAAAACATTTTCTGTTGTTCAAATTGAAAGGACGGTTCGAATTCCTATACCAGACGAAGATGCAGCTCGCAGTTCTCTCGGAAATATACTGGCTGTTGTTTGAGGGAACAAGGTTACAATCGATGTCACTGCAAGGATGGATGAATTTTTATTATATTTGTTACTAAATGATTATAATACATTATAATACAATAAATACAACACACGTAAATTTCACTTTCCAGCTAGCTGTCAAATTCAAACCAAAATTATGCTTGAAAGGAATGCCTGCTGGGTTTAAGTCCTGGAGTTTCCTGTAACCTTCTTTAGAAATCTTACATACCGTTTAGTCACACTAGAATAAATTATTACCAAAACATATTTATTGTCGGAACTGATTGTTTCGTTGCGGCACGTTTTGACGCGAGCACATTTGGACGCCGAATATGTAGTATTTTTTCTTCCATTTAGTGTGAATTTTAAAATAAAAATGGAGTAGGTTAAAGTTATCTTTTAGTAAACCGTTATTAAACTTTAATCTCTAAAGTTAGATATGTCATTTTTACCGATGATGTACAAAGTACAGTACAAAAAATACAGTAAAAAAAAATATTTTAACACCAAATTATTTTAGATTTGAAATCTGGTATAATTAAAATATAAATAGAGAAGTTAACAATGAATGTTTTCATTGATTCATTGGTAACCAATAAATTCTTCCATTAAACTTTAATGCTACCTTACATTTTATTCTTTAAATTAATTCTGAGAGTTGTTTAGTTGAAAAAATAGATTGATTTCAATACTACTTTATATTTTCAGGGATTGTTTATAGAGTACTTGAGAACATTCATACATAATGCGCAAGCAGATAATATGATTGATACTTCACGGATCGAACGAAAATTAAAATTAGTGTAAATATTTATTAAAAAGTATCAATAGCAAACAAATAATAATTAATTTAGTAAATAATTTTAACTTAATTTGTAATAATTTTTTAATTACTTTAAACTGATATTTTCTTGCAGAAGAATGGCCTACAACAAAGATTATCTCAGAAGAACCAGAATTTCTAGCACCAATTCATAATTTAACGGTTCCGGTTGGTAGAGAAGCTATATTATCATGCAGTGTCAGCAACCTAGGGAAATACAAGGTAAAATTCAAAAAATGTTTTCATATTTCTTGTTTACGTTACATAATACATATATACTATATATTGTATGCACGTACAATTATTAGTAAGCTTTCTACATAAAAATAATATTTGTTTAAAGTAACTACTAACTATAATAGAAACTAAATATAACATTAAAACTCGTGTTCCCAATTTTTTAGTGTTCAACAATATTATAAGAAGTGAAACAATTTCTTTTTCCAATTCCTTTTTATTATTTAATAAAAATGCGATTCGGAAATTTTTATTCTTCTTGAAGTACACAAATGATAACTGTTAATTGTGTAATTAAAATTTTATTTTATTTGGATTATTATTTTAATTTTTGAATTGTCTCTTTTAATAACAGTTATTTATATTCTGTAAAACTGATGATGGGTATGCAATAAAAATTCCAGAGACGCGTCTTTATTAAATTATAAGAACGACTGATCTATAAGAAGTTCATTTTACCAGCTATTTTTCAATTATTTACTGAATATGCTTGTACATTTTATGTTTTATTTCCTATCGGTAAAAAAATCGGTTTTTACTTATAGTAAAAAATACACAAATATTTTAAATAGTATTAGAAATAGTACATTGTTTTATTCGGATTAAAAGTGAAACTTTGTTTGACAATCAATTTGCAATAATTGCTGGTCAAACAAAGACACTTTGAATCCAAATGAGACATATTACTTTTTCTCCAACCAAAAATTAAATAAAATTTAAAATATAAATAATACTTAACTTTTAACGTTATTTGACGTAATATTAGAAAAGTCACTTTGACATTTAAAAAGTGTGTAATTTCGAAGAGTGCTTTTTCTTTGTTTGAATTAGCAATAACTCGAGAACGGCGCTAGATATCAAAAAACTGAGCAAAAAATTCTCCTCCCTGTGTCATAGACACACCCGCGTGAATTAACAGTAGGAAGGCATATGCAAAAATTAGATCGATCGCGCACAAAAAATACTAAAAAAATAAAATCACTTTTAAGTCATGCACAAAAAAGTCATTTTAGTGCACGTAAAAAAAAGTGTTGCTTAGCAATTTTCGCATTTTTATATTAATAACGAAAACGTCAACGTTTAGTTGAGGTAATGCTACTAAAAATGTACTGCTTTTAATACGGTTGAAGAAAAAATATTTTATATCTTGCAGACCTGATGATGCTATAAAACGAAACCAGTAAAAATTAAATAATAAAATATATACCTACAAATGTATTCAATGATTGAAATATAAATTAAATATGATGAACTGTAAACTGATGTAAAAATATGTTACAACTTAAGAACTAATGCTTTAATAATTTGGGTATTTTATTAGTCACATCATCTCTCAAGTTCGATAGACTAGATTATTCTAGCACAAATAAACTAAAAACCACCAGTTAAAAAAATAAAATGATTTAAGAAAACATCGATACAAAATTAATAGTAAATTACATAATAAAATTTGAAAGATGGGGTGCACAGACTTTTTATATTTAAAATGTTGATAAAAAGTGCAAAAGTAGATAAGGTAGGTGTTTTTATTTTTAGATGAATATAAAAAAAGCATTAAAAACGTGTATCGTATATGTAAAATGTCAGCTCTCAATATTATATTTTACAATATTTACAGACGTTTCAAGAATATAATATTTTGAAGTTTATCTAAATCGAGCTTATATATAAGAAAATATGATTGATATGATATGAGAAAAATATGATTAGGTACAATATCTATGTATGTAAGCATACGCGCTAAAGCTATAAATATGAATTTCCACCTTCGAATCTTAATTGATCTAGCTACGCTGCTGCATTGTAAAAGTTCAATATCAATTTCCAGATTTTCGGATTTTCTACCTAGATTAGCATTTGACTAGAATAAATGGCTATTTCTCACAGTAGACGAATGGATTCCACAAGTAAATGTTTTAAAACCTAGAACCTACCAAACTGTAAGAAACTGTAATGAAGCTAAGTTTACCATTTCATTTTAAACTTTGTTTATTATTAACTAGTTAATTTTTTCGGGTAAAGTTTTACATTGTCCTAATGGCTTGTATCCAGAAGCGATGAAGCAGAAAACCATAATCCTGATTGTATGCAAGATACATTAATAAACTTAATAAACTATCGATTTATGAACAATTAATAATACGATTTTTATTTATTTTTTTTTAATTAAAATGTTTTTTCAAATTTTCATTTGTAGATATTACCTATATCATGTTTTATTTAAAATTTACTGTTGTGCTAATTGTATCATACTTTGGTATTATAATTACGTCCAGACTTGATTTCTGTTTCTCATAGTTAGTATTAAGGGTTCGTGTAAAAGGCTTGAACTTTGCCGTTAATTTTGTCAAGAACGATATGGTCAAATGGTCTATCATTATCCAAAATAAACATTTGATCAAAATTAAAAAAGTTTCTTACTACATTGCTGCGACCCTTTAGCTTTCTTAGCTTACATTCCTTAAAAATGTCGGGAAATAATACTCAATTTAAATGAACCAATAGCGATTATGTAGCTTTGAAAATATGAATATTTAAAAAAATATGCATTACTATATTTTAATAGTTATTACTACATAGTTAATATGGTCTTCGTTTAACTTTTGTAGTCTAAGCTGTACTGAAAACATCAATTTTACTTTCAGCATGTTATCTGTAAACTCACATTATTTAAAAGATAGTGAAACAAAACATCAGAAACACGGTTAATTATTTGTAAATGTCGTATAGTAATATAAGCTTCCCATTTCCGGTTTATTTAAGCGCCAATAATATAGTATATACACCGAAGCATAATATACGAGTAGCACAATATGCAATAAAATTTTAAATAATTAAATGTATAGTGGTAATTACTTTATTGTTAAGTAATTAAATGCAAACTTTATTATTTACTTAAAACTCCTAAGAAAATAATTTATTATCTAGTAATATCATTATTGCAGAATACAGAATTGTAACGTTTTGTTATAGTTTGTTTTTACACAGCAAAGCAAAATCTACTTATAGTAATTATGTACTTTAAGATTACATTTTGTATAATTTGTATATTACGTTAATATAGTTTTTTTTTTCATTTATTGTTTAAAATAAATATAATTTAGAAAAAACCATAATTTTATTGAAATTAATAGTATATTGTTAACAAATTATAAATTCTAAAAGTATCACGTAATATTTAATTACAGTTCAACTACAGCATAAGTATTGAATTTTATTAGTAGGCATTAAATTAAAAATTTAATTATCAAAATCATGCATGCACCTTTTTATTATTACTCCTTTCGCGTGTAATGTATTATACACACCAAAGTAAAAAACTGTTAACATAGGTTTATGGAGCTTTTTTTGTATAGTAGTAATCGGCAACCCTTCTCGATGTGTGCAAGAAACCAGATCGGCCAGAAAAGTTTTTGGCTTGAGTTTTTATTATCATCGCTGCTGGGACAGCTAAGTATTCATTTATCACTTGAAAAGCCAAACTTTTGTGCTAATGGCTTTAGTCTATATGGTGTTCGGTTTAGTTTTAACCGACTTTAGCAATAAAATTGTTTCATAATTCTTCGATAGATCCAGCAACCAATGTGTTGTGTAAAATAGTACACCTATAATAAATAACAATAGAAATGTATTAAAAAATTATTAGAACCCCAATAATGAATTATAGAGAAAGTTTTTCATTTAACAAGCGCCTTGTGATAAAGAAGTAAGTTTGCAATAAAAAAAACTGTTGCCCTACTAAGTAGGTATTTCGGAGCTTGAGTTATAGCTTTACTGCATCGATGGCTGGTTGCACTAAGAAGTTACTTTCAGTAAATTACAACTAGCTTGAATGAGATCTACGATTTTGCTTTTCTTTTAAGCTTTAAAATAACAGCACATTATTGCTGGAAACCCACTTAATATTCTTAAATAGTTAATATAGAAACTATTTTTTCTATTTTTAACTATTTTTTTTTAAGAGAAATTGATTCTCTTATATAAGTATAATAAAACTTAATTATAATTTTTAGGTATTAAAGATTTTCAACACGTACTAATTTTATATACTAATAATTCATTAATTTAATTAAACTTATTTAATTTTTTTTCATCAATTAAGTTACATGAAAATGTCTAAATTATAGATATTAAATATTTAAAAAATTTAAATTATCGACGAACACTGATCAGACATCTTTATTCAACCAATTTAAACATCCGACAACTCACTGTCAAAACTTTTTACATTCTTATCGACATAAGTTCAGGAGCGTAGCATAGAGAAAATATTCGATAAAGCTAAATGGGAAGATTACTGTTGAAGCGTTGTCAAGTTTATAGTTACATTATACATTTTTTTTTTCGTTAGCATTCAACACCTCTTTTATCTCGAATTTTATAATTAACTTCTCATTGGTCAGTTTATTGTTATATTTAGCAAATCATACAGTCTATACAAAACAATAATTTGATATTTGCATGCTCCGAAACTATTCGCGCCGAATCTCTCGCGCCGAATTGCTAGCTTTAAAATGCCTAGACTTGCAAGAATTTAATAGAATGTTTGAAAAGTATCTATAAAAAATTATTAAGATATTTGTAATACGAGATCATGGTATTATTAAGGCAAAATAATTGGATACTCCTACTATTTAATGCACACGCTCTAGTTTGTTCATGTATTTTATAAAAGCCACCCTGTCAAATATTTGTCACTGATAATGTTAATTACTTAACTTTCATTTTATTTAGTTGATCTTGTTGGAATCATTTAAATTCAGTCAAGCAAAAAGAAATAATACATTTCAATAAAACAGCACTTCTTAGAAATGCATGTGCTAAAAATAAATAGTACTACTACCGATAATAAATTATATTATTTATAAAATAAGTTTTACCAAATAAAAAAAAATAAATAATTTTAATATTATTAAAAATAATAAAAAATGTTGTATAGTTCAATTATTTTTATAAAATTTCTCCGGTAACAGTTTCATATTTCACTATATTTATAATATATAATTATATAAATTTAATATTTATATTATAAGTGAGCTCATTTAAATAATTGATAATAGCAAGGCATATACAAACATGGCTATCAACTTTGCTCATTTATAAATTAACTATTTTAAAAACTTCTATCAGTATCCAATTAAATTTCTTATCCACTAATTACAATTTTATTCCTTCTATTCCAATTAACACTTGTCTACTACTTCCGTTTTACTTTTCCTTTCAAAGCCATTAATTATCTACATTGTTATATTTTTCAGTTGCAAGTTCAAATTAAAAACACTTTTAATCAAAATTCTCGTGTTCTTATTGGTGTACCATTGCGGAAAATATTTTCAAAAACAAAATATGGAACATAATGGCTGAAAACGCGTCTGTGTGTAGGGTTAACCAGGCGCGTATACACAAAACCTTTGAGTATCTTACTTGTTGGTTTAGCAGTTGACTGTTACACTATAAATGTTTTCATAAGCTGATAATATTATCTTTTTATAGAGAAAAGTTAACTTCTCTTCCATTTTATAGTTTGAAATTTTGATAGAGCTATTTGAAGTTATTTTGTAATAGTATTAAGCCCAGAAAATAATATCGTAAGTTTTCGTCATAATGTTGTATTAAAGTAGAGAATAATTAAGTAATAGCTAAGTTTAAGGGAAGTTTTACTTATGGGATTTAGAAACAGTTGCTCTGGGTTAATCTTTATACGAACTGATAACGCTTTTAGCAGTCAAGTTTGCTTTTTAGCCTTTTAAGTTAATGACACGCTGTTCTTAAGCGATAAAAAGATAGATTATTGTAGGTTATTCCATTTCATTTATATTTCAAGACAAGGCAGTATTGTGGCCTCAATACGGAATACATTTAGAAGGATATCGGAAAAGAGATTAGCAAGAGTAAAGGGAGAATTACAGAAGGTTTGAGAGAACTCAGAATATCGAGAATCGGCTTATCAGATTCGTACTAACTACCAGTTGGGTGGATCGATCTAATACCATTCCACAATATTCGATACATTAGACATCGAGTATTTATATAAATAAATAATAATCATAAATAGTACACCTTAAAATGTCATACGAGCACATGTGTTATTACGAATTGCTCAAAGCTTACGTATGAATGTGTAGGTGTACAAGAACATCTTAGTATTTTATTGAATGAAATATCGTGTTTCAAAATTTTTGATAAAACTTTATGTGTTTATAAAGACTTGTAAACTACAAAAAAAGTAATATAGAAAACATTTGAGCATCATTAGGTACACGATTATCTGCGTTCTGACACGGTTCTGACACCAGGAGGGAATGAGTTCTAATTATAAAGCTTTACCTAGACACCATTTTATGATTCTTAACTAATTTTACGTAACCCTTCCAATAGATTGTGTGGGGCCTTCCTTAACATCTTAATTCCACAATTTTTTAACATGACTGTTTAATACTCACCATTTAAAATTCTTTAATTTTATTTAAAATTTTTAGAGTACAGCTATAAATTTACAATTGAAAAGAGACACTCGAAATATAAAAACTTTTGGTAATAACTGTATAATCTCAAATTAATTATAACTGTTTACAAAGTAGGAGGATAAAATTTACTTGATAATTCCTTGCAAAACGAGATTTATATAAACACAAGTTTTTGCTTTCTTATAATTGCCAAAGCAATTTATTTCGTTCATTTCTTATTTCAATTTATTTAATCCGAATACAGGATAAAATGTATTCTAAAATTAATTAATAAATTTGTTTCATTATATATAACAAATATTATTTATTAACTAACTAATAAATTTAATAAAATGTAATTAAAACATCTAAATATGCGGGTAGATATAAATATAGTGCTTATATAATAATTTGTTAAGGAACAAAGGATTTCCAGATAATAAAAATATGTACATACATATGTATTTAATTTAAACAAATATTTATTTAAAATGTAATCAATATATAACATAAAATTAACTTAAATCAATTCAAAATGTGGCAGTAAGTCCAATAATGGTTATCGTAAATGATACTATCTATATCCATTCCTTAATTATTATTATATGTACAATGATAGTTTAGCCACGTCAGTATTTTTGAAAAATCTAAAAAAGCAAAAATGTATGAGTACTTTTGTAGTTTTTCTAAAATACCGATAATATGATAATTATCGATTTTAATTTACGTGAAAAATTGATTAATGATAAAATCTAGAGTTTCTATTACAGTTTACAACTAGTTTATACGAAGATCGAAGGCTACACATAAATAGACATAGTATATTATATTATTTATTTTGGCTGTACGTATAAATAACGTTTTTCTCACTCTGTAATGATGGGTGAGTAGCTCTCTTTCTTTGAACCAAAGCGCAGGTTAAAAAACTGATATTACTGGTCTTAAGAGATACTATGGAGAAATACATATTTCTAAAGTACAATTCCTTCCTTATAAATATTCACTTCATTAATGCTATCTATTACACTCTCTCATGTTCCATCTAGCATTTCCTGTCGTAATTTTTTTTCTTCCGATCACTCACACCCATTGCTTTCAAATTGACCGTCACGCTATCCCACTACATTACTTTTGTCCTTTCTCGGATTATCTCTTCGGTAGTCTTCCATAACATTATTATTTTCAATATAACATTTTTATTGCTACTTACATAATATAATGTGCTCCAAGCCATTTTCTGTGCCTTTGCGACTTTTACTGTACATTTGCACATCATTTTCCTTACTATTTCGTGGTTTTCCTATGATCTTCGATTACTACATATTTTTGTATATTTTTGGCCCAAGGTAGTACGTAAGACTTTTCTTTCAAATGTTCTTGGTATTGCCGCTTTACAACTGGATCTGCAAAACTAGAGCTGCAAATCATTTTGGCTGGAGATTCTGATATTGCAGTAGCCCCCACGTTGGTAACATATTGTGAAGAGAGTATTTTACGAGTATGATATGATAGCCAAAAATTTACTTATAGGTACCTATTGTTGGCAGGTTTAGTATACTTTTTTACTTTAAAAAATATTTTAATTTTTCATCAATATTTTACCAAAGTCGCAGCTGAGAATTATGTGCAATGCCACATGTAATATGTCGTGCAAAATTTTAAATATAAATATGTTTAAAAAAACAAAAATTTCAATTTTATCATGTAATTAAAATTATATATGTATAATATTTCAAATGTTGGTCGTAAATGCGGCTAATACATTCTGAAGTTTTAATTTTCGATAATTTTTGATAATTTCGGGTAGCAAAGAGTCTGTTATCATTGTGCGATAACGGGCGCCATTTACAGTTGCGTTCTGGCCGGCCCTCATTTTTGAAGAAATGAGAACGCTGTACAGGGCTAAGTTTAAGTCTGATCTGTCATAAAATTCTTATTGAAAATATACTACCTCGAAATGAATCACCCATTATTATCTCTACTACAGAAATTATTATTATTATTAAATTACGAAGTCTAATGATTTATATAAAAAACATAAACAGTTGTATAATATTCATACAACTTGAACCATTTATCTAGGCTGAATAGTCGGTGTTTTGCATAAACCAAGCTTTAATTGGCAGAATTTATCACAAAAATACTAATTTAAAATGCTGCTATTGTAATAAACTATTCGAATCAATATGCACTCGAAAGAATCATTATATTAAATTGTATCTCGTACTACAAACCAAAATAAGGACGAAATAAACGAAAATAGCAGTCAAAATACATCTCAACTATTACTTGGGATTGAAATTTTTTA
Source organism: Cantharis rufa (assembly GCA_947369205.1). Taxonomy (NCBI): domain Eukaryota; kingdom Metazoa; phylum Arthropoda; class Insecta; order Coleoptera; family Cantharidae; genus Cantharis; species Cantharis rufa. The sequence continues at coordinate 18,069,849 of OX376304.1, read as the reverse complement.
CTAAAGTTGTTTTTTACCCGTAAGTAATCACATACATATTTTTGAATATGTCTAAATAAAACAATTTTGTTGGCAAATTGTATTGAATGGAAAGTTATTTAAATGGAAGAATTTTAATTTGCCAAAACATCCATATTCCAGGCAATCTGAATATACTTACATCACCCTATCTATACCGATTTTAATTTGTTTTTTATTTCCGGCATGAAAATATACACGCTAACAGACAAATTATTTCCTTTCAATGTAGTTCTCATTTCTCATCAGTTATATTTCATTTAATTTAAATAAAGTGGTAGTTTCCAGCACAAAAAATATAATTTGATATTTCACTATAACATATTTGATTAAATATTACATTTTAATAGCAACTAAACAAAATGCTAACGTTAGAATTTTAACTGTAAAATAAATTTACCTACATAAAAATATTTGTTTAACATCATTAACAGGATAGGATTAAAAAATTATCTTAAAAAGATAAAATGCATAGCAATAAACAGATAAATGATTATTCATGTCTATTACTAATTGATATTCTTAGAATTATGGATTATTGGACAAAACCGCCGTGAAAAACGGCGATACGTCGACAATAGACTAACAACATTATTATTGTGTTTTTGTTCAATAACCCATAATCCTAATAATTTACATAAAAATAGTGGGAATATATATACGGGGTGTTTTAAAACTCAACGACATCCTTTAGCGGGTTGGTAGGCCAGCTCATGACTGACCAGAATATTAAAATATGACCCTGTTAGTTTTTTTAACTTTTTAGCATTCTTATATATTTCTTGAAAATCGATACCTTAAATCAGTTTTTCGTGTACCACAGACTATAAAACATAACATAAAACAAATAGTTCCAAAATATGCCACACTAACCTGGAAAATAATTTGAAAAATTTGCTCATTTGGTGAATTTTACAAAATGGTAAACTATATGTTATATTTTACTTTAGAATAGTATATTCTGTAAGAAATTTTGGATTAGGCATTTTTCTCACGAGTAGAAAGTTTGTCGTAAGAGCCGATAAATAAGAGCGATGATGGGAATAAACATTCCAAACGTATTCCAGACTGTACTTCCTGCAATATAATTATTAAGCTAGTACTTAAGTTGTATAAGTTTTGACATCAATTACAAAAATAGGTAATATTTTGACATCAAATATCTAAAATTTGTTGCAAAGGCCAATTTTAACTATAATATATAACTATAAACAATTTGGAATAGACATCATTACTAGTAGTTATTCTGTTACTAGTGTACTCGTATAGAATAGCAAGAAAATAGTAAAGGCTACCAAAAAACTATATTTGAGCAAGGACATTGAAAATTATAAAATATTTTTTGAAAAAACCTTTAAATAGCAAAAATCACTAGAGAAAGAAAAAAGATGAAAATTTTTACAATAAAACAAGGTAAAACTCGGATGAATGCAGTTCCTAGGTTTTTATATAGCTAGCCTTCTGTTTTATAGAAGGCTTTTATTACGGAAATTCTAGTTTTTACTCAGAAAATCCAGTTTACTTTATAACAACCTATAGTTCGAATTATGTAAATTAATGGACACGAAGCCAAATAATAAATCTTCTTGTTATACTGTATTCTAAACATATAAAAACCTAAAGCTTATAATAAAAAAAAACAAATATCAAATCCAAGCGATGTCAGGTGGTTTTTAAATAAATTTTAGAAGATTTTAACTAACTTAAGAAACTAAGATTAACTTTATTCTAGATTGATTTCTAAAAAGTAATTTAAAAAACTTTTTTAAGTTTTATTAAATTTGTACAAGCAGACGGTTGCGTACCAAATAATAGCTCTGGTAAAAGTAGTCTGTATTATTGTGAAAGAGAATTTTAGCAAAACTAAAAAGCTGTTAACATTTTTTTATTTCATTGTTGTGTTTATTTTTGTTTAAAATCTATTCTGCAATTTATTCTACTTTTACCATACTTTGTCTTAAGTTATTTTCTAAATCAGTAGTTATCGTATTATTTTATAAATCGTTAAATACATTATAATTATGTTTAGTGTGAATTCAGGTTAAGCTCCCCTATTGCTATACACACACAAGTTTCATTGCGGGTTCAATATAAAACTTTATCTAGTTGTGAAAAAATGAACAACAAAATTATTAATTCTATAAGAACATAGCAATAGTAGAGATGGTAGGAGGAACACGCAAGCATCATGTAGAGTGAGACCCTACAAATAACTTGAGTTGGAAGTATAACGTGAAAATATATGGAACAGATTTAAAAGTAATTACATATTTATGAAATTTAAAATAAGGTATAGAATAGCTATTTACAGTCGTGCTGCAGAAAGTTGAACATTGCGGTTGAGTAAGCGATATATCAGTACGAGCGATTAGCGAGTTCTGATAGCTTACGAAACCGCAGTGGAACTTTCTGAGCGAGTCACTGTATTTAGCTTTACGTTCAAGACAGGTCCTTTCCAAAAAAAACATAAATTGGTAACAAAAATTATGCTTTAATTTGAAACGCGACATAACGGAAGTAAATAATACTCTTATTAGCTTGTGATGCAAAATTGCACGTGCACTTCAGTAGCTTTCTAAACATACAATAACTCGAACCCACTATGTACGCCACCATTGCTGCTTATGAGCAAGAATTTTCCGAACACCGCACCGCTGCAAAGTATCATTTTCGAGCGATAAAAATTACCTGATATGCTATACTTTCTATAGTCGTGTACGTAAAGATATTATAGCTTCGAAAATCTTTACACATAATTACAGCTAAGGTAGTATATTTAAGTTTATTTGATTTTAAATTCCATACATATAAACAATTTCATTTTGTTTGTAGTTGAGTCATACTAATTTTTTTGTCTATAACTGTAATTTTTATTACGTAACTAATTACTTAAACATACTGCTACGTTGTCTAACATCAAAAGTCATAATAAAGTGATACTTTGTTATCATAATTAGATAAAATTACATTGTGAACTAGGTATGTTTTTTATAGTAATTACGAGAATGTAGATTAAAGGATCAGAATAGGTCAGTTGTACTTAGTTTAAGCGATATTGAATATACTATTGTAATCGTTTTATGATAACTTAAAATTAATATCTTCAATTTAGCTGCTATATCAATTGTGCTGAAACAAACCGAATTAAAAATATTAGAAATATCTTGATCAGGATTGAGAGGATATATTAGAGCAAATAAAATCTTCGCAAAATTGAATTTTATAATATGGACGAAACCTTCGCTTTTATATAATGCATACAAAAACATCTTTTCAGTTTTTAATCGATTTCTATTCTACCGTATTCCAAAAATGTCAAATTTACATTACAAACAAGGTTTAGACTCTAAGTTATATTAGCATTCTGCCTCGGTGGCTTCTAAAGTTACATCAAAATTCATTTCAACAACTTTTAGAGCATATCTTTCTAAAGTAAATTTTATAATTGCTTCCCTAAAATTTGATACATGTGCAAGTATTATTTAATTTGAGTGCAAAATTGTAATAATAATGTCTTAGTCATTAAAATCCACATTACGTTATTTACGATCTTTACATAAAACGTACAGAACGATCTGGAATAATAAATTTTCTGTATAAAATAAAATAATTAATTTTATGGCTAATAATAATGTTGAGGTTAAGCAAAATTGCATTGTTTAATTGTTATTGTTTTCATAAAAACATAATTATTTCATAAAATTTATTAGTTTTAGTATTTCATTACTCAAACTTTTTATTGGAACAAAAATGTTAATTGAATTTATTATAGTTTATTAAACTTTGCTTGAATATTGCGTTTCGAATTTTCAATTCCCCTCAGACAAATCTGGAATTATTTAAAAGAACTTCAAAAGTTATAGAACTTTTTTTAATATTTTTTTGTTTAATATCTACTACGACCTACGTAATTTGTTGAGAAACTCTTTCAAGTATTTTGCTTATCTCCTACTAGGTTTTCCTTTTTCTCTTGGCATAACGTTGTTTTTAATTGGTTGCCTATTTTTACTTTTTTGGCACATTGGTAAAAGTTTCTAATTTCTTTCCTGTTATAATTTTCTTCTATTGTTTCCAAATTTTCTACCATGTGTTTTTCTCTTTTCTTTGAGTAATGTTTTCAAATACTGTATCGCCTACTTGTCTCTATGCATTTTCTTTGCATCAAAAAAAGCTGGAACTCGAAAAACTTGAAAAGTTTTGAAATTAAAGTTCAACTGTAATTAATACGTAAAATTATTTTATAATTTAAAAGATATATAAAAAAAAGAAAATAAAAAAATAAAATAGTTTATTAAAAAAGTAGTAAACCACTATTTAGCAAACAGTGTTTCTAGCCGTGAAATCATGATCTACAGGTAGGAGAGACATTTATTGTAACACTTTGTATTTAAAAACTTTAGTTTGACATACTGGAGTTTGAAATAAGAAAATGTGTTTACTTTAAAAACAATATAAAAAGTCCACTTTATGTCGATCAATAGTCAAAGTTACAATGTCACTTTTCGGAACTGCAATTTTCTTAAAACAAGAAGCAATATAAAGTATTTTATTGCATATGTATCTGTTAAATTAAGGTAAGTTATGGTATTTAAATTTAACAATTAATATTTTTAAGAAACAGCCATATTATAATCGATAGATACGAGGTTTACGTGCTAGTGTAATTCCATATTAACAATCGCAATGTTTTAAAATACCCAAGAAATGCACATAAACTTTTTAGAACTAAAATGCTTTTTAAGTTATCACATAATGTCATAGTATGGTGAAAACGTTTGCCATATTTTATCTTACCATGTATTTTATTTGTGATAACTTAAAAAACAGTTTAGTTCTAAAAAGTGTGTTGTGCATTTTTTGAGTTTTCTAAAATATTGATAACATTAATATTATCATTTTTAAAGGAAACAGAAAATCATACCAAAATATTTACGATCCGATTCATGGACATGTTGTATTAAGTGCTAAGTAAGACCAATAAGGTCAAATTTGTATTTATTGCAACATTATAGACCCGACAAGGGTCTATTTTAATAGTAGCGCTTTAAGTATAAGTAACGCATCGCCAATGAATACGGCTGTTTAGCTTACCTGACAATTTTTTTAAATTTAAAAAATTAAATAGAAATTAAGAAACTATTTCTAAATACAATTAGTACAAGTTCTAGTAATTATTTAGAATTCGTTTTTTAGACATGTTACAATAAATGTACGAAAACAGTGATTTTATACTGTGACTGGTAATAATTTAACACATTCGCTGAAAAGACTAGTTAAAATGGGATTAATTTTCATTAACCTACTTATACTAGTCGTTTTAAAAAATCACCAGATCCTATTAGTGAAAATTAAGCACAGTTTAAAATTGTGCTGTAACAAAAAAAAAGATAAATTGGGCACCAGGCATAGTCTACAGGAGTTCAACAGAGTTTCATAAAATCCTCTATTAAGACAAAATGTTACAAAATAGTAAGACATTGATGTTTCTGTAAAAAAAGGAAAAACTATACACTTCTAAATGCCATGGTTCGATAAAATTAATGTTTATTATTACAATTACTAGTGCATAATAATAATTATATAGAGTAAGCAATGATTTTCCACATCCCCTAAAATGCGGATTATTCATTCGTTTTCGAGAAAATGGCATTTAAAAATTTAAATTTTAAATACAATTTAGATAGGGATTAAACCACGGTATTAGGTTACCGGTACGTGTACCTAGATTTACTCTTAGTCTTTGCCATTGAACTAGTATTAATGAGTTTTTTTTAGACAAACGCAGAACTAATTTTTAGGGCGAATCCGTGATTTGCCGTTGTTGCAGTCGTCAAAACTGACGCTCCGCAACCGTTTTGACAAACACTTAATTGCTAAAAGCATGTCTAAAGGTCGCCCGAACTCGCTAAATGTGATACTCGAAAGAAATGAATTTCATTTTAAGGTGGATCCACGACTGCGGTTACTAGTAAGGTTACATCGCACGATGTGCACTCGACGAAGTAACAATCGCATGCTACAGTAAGCATTAAGATTATCTTAAAGTACACGTACCGACAATAGAAAACCCGTTTACATAGAAATCATTATCTATAATGTCAGGAAAATTTTGATTTTTAAATCCTAAGTCCTCTTTCTAATGGTCATTAGAAAAAAGTTAAAATCGTGGGGCTAACAGTGACCTAATTTTTGTCACCAGTTTTTGTGACGTTACCGACATTGATCAGTAGAATTTTAAAGGCTTTATTGTTGTTAATATTATTTTTCATATGGCTGCGCGGTTGTCACTATTATTCTTGGATATTTTTGCATTAATTTTCATAAAATTTTCATTTTTCAGTTTTACCCCCTAAGCTAAAAAACCTTGTTTTTCAACCGTATTAAAAGCTGTACGTTTTTATTAGCATTATACCTAACATGAAACTTGATATTTTTATTACTAATATAAAACATTGCGATGAAACTTTGCGATGAAACTCTTTCAGTACGTGCCCCAAAATATTGCACTTTTAGTGCTAATCCGAAAAGTGTAATATAAAATCACAAACAAATAAATAACAACGCTGTTTTTTTTATTAATATACGAATATTTGAAGTAATTTAAATTTTGAAATATTTCACATTATTGATGTGTAGGTAATATTTAATTTGTGGTTTAAAAAAAAATAGTACATCTCGTTTGGATTAGAAGTAAAACTTTGTTTGACATGCAATTTTTGCATTTGCGAAGCAGAGCGCAAATGCAGTAATTACACATCAAACAAAGACAATAATTAAAGACAATATAGAGTTAAAAATTGATAGCGTAGTATTGTTAGTGATTTTTTAATTAATATTGTAAAACTAAATATTAAACTAACGTCATATTTATTGTCTTTACTGAAATATTGAAAAGTTATAAGTTATTACAAGATTATAACCGAAACATAATAAAATATGTTACGTTACTACGCAACCAAATGTTTGATAATTTTGTAGTTAGTGACAACTAGAATAAAAAAAGACCGGACTTTAGTGTGAAAGGTAGATCACGGTTTAACAAAATTTGATTTTTCTTTTACACTTATGAGTTATGAGTGAGACATATTCCTTTTTGTAAATAGGCGATGAATCTAAATCAGGTCGTAGAATTGCTCTAGCACGTCAGGATTTCGAGGTATCCTAACCTTAAAGTGCTAACGGTTTTCAGAGATATTATAAGGTCTTGTTTTGAAGATAGCAAATTTTTAAGCTTATATCTACTTAAAACAACATTGAGTACTGCACTTCCCCTTTAAAATCTATTTCTGTTTGCTTTGCTACGATTTTTACTTTTCAATATATACCAACTTTTATCTACAATACTTCGATATTACTTCGCAAGCATTATAGGTAGTCTAGAAAGCAGTTAATTTGGATGGACCCACCAAAGTGATTTCAACTTATTTTTGCATGCTGGATGGTGGATCGCTGTACAAGTGGTCAATTTTTTATTACCAAATTTTATGTATAAAACAAATTATTTTATTATTTATTATTAAATTTGCGGTAAGAATATCTCAAAATCCTGACGTACTCGAGTAATTCTGCGGCCGGATTTGAATTCAGCGCCAAAAAATCCACAAGAAATTATATTTCCAGCTCACGTAGTCAACTTTTGTTGAAGCGTCAATTGGTGCGATTTTTATTTGACATAACAACCTGGTAATGTAAAAATATGGTATAATTTAATTAAAAGTACAAGTTTAAAACAATTGGGAGGGCGAATAAGGTTAATTTCGACCCCAAAATAATTTTTTTTTACTTTAAAAGGTTTCTACTAAAAAAAAAAAACAGTAAAACATGTACTGTTTATATCTCGCAAAATGAACAAAACATTAGGGTTATAAACCATAATGGTACATAACCAAGTTGTTATGGGAACCAAGAATCGCACCGATTTTGTAAGGTTTATAAATAATAAGGAATTATAATTTTATCGACGATTAGTCTGCTGCAAATAACAAAAGTGCAACATTTAAAAAGGTACTTTCTGCGTTCTTGTAGGAAAAGATTATTTTATACAACTTGGTTGCGTTTCATAATCATTGGATAATGATATTCCTCCATGCTTGAAAAATAGGATATCTCATTAATAATTATAATTATTCTGAAAGAATTTCAAAGTACTTTTAACTTGTAATATATTAATTAGTAATGCACTGATGGTCATTACGAAACAGGTCTCTGTATGTAAACTTTTATGAGGGCTTATTTGGATTTTCCTGAAAAAGAACGTATATTATGCTTAATATAAAATTTATCTACGCGCATGGATAGATTTTCATTACTAAAGAATTTGTGTTTTAAATCGTTGAATTCGCTTTTCACTGCTGCCGAGCTTGCATTAATTTTTCCAAATCCAAATTATTAAATCATGACTACACTGTATAAAAAATTAAATTTGGTAACAAATATCAATTTTATTTTCCTGATTTTATTTTTTTTTATTAACAGGCAGTAATACGCTTACTGCTAAGTTCACTTGTTAATTGCAATAATTTAAATTAATGTTGTGTAATTTAATGGTTTGTTATAAAAACTTCCAATTATTACAATAATTATTCACATCTTAAATGCTTTATTTTGGGGTTACTTTTTTTGATATAAATTCATTTTAATTAAAAAAATGAAAGTATTTGAAAAACTTGAACGGCATGAGAATTTTGTAAATATTGTAGTTATCGGGTTAGTAAACTCGACTAATTATTTATGGTTATTTACCAGTGTTGCCTATGTAGTAAACAAAACTTAAAATTAAAATTGATATTATTAGCCCCGTTCGTAGATGAAATTGCATTAAATTAGTATAATAGAAAACGTGACATCGTATTATTCAGCCAAATATCAATATCTAGGTTTTTAAATTTAAATTGTGTCATCACCTGATCTAAAGATATTTGTTAAAGCTCACACGTTCTACAAAATTTAGCTATAAAGAAAAGAATTAAGGGTAATCCTGTAGAATCGCAGAGAGAAAAAATGAGGAAATGACAGGCAGCGACCCGTAAATTTTTGACAAGTGGTGCTCTTTGAACAAATTTATATTTTTATACTTTTATATAAAAAAGGTTCCGAGTTAAAAAAAAAGATGCACAAACTAAATTATCGTTAAATCTGATTTTAGCTAAGAAAGTTTTCGTAATTACGACATTAACAAGGGTAGTTAGATGTTATAATAAATTGTTCTTCTTTCACTTATTGTATTTATTTTTGAAATTAGGGTTTTGTATTACATGCTTATGATTACAATGATTTGTTCACGTGCCATTTAATATCAACTTTAGCTTCATCTTTACGCGTTAGTGAATATTATGCGTTCTTTGTATAATAGGGCGCTTTGTATTCTAAGTATTAGGGTAGAACGTCAAGGACCTCTACACTTCTACAGGAAAGCAGGAATATGTTTATAGGGCTGTTTGTACCAGATGTAAGCTTTAAAAGACAAATACGTGTACGTTTTCAGTGTAGTTTATACAAACAATTATTATCTTAACATAAATTATTTGTATTAAATGGTAATTAAAGGATAATTTTAATTCTAAAATTTTTACGACTTTTTCTTTTTCAATACCTCTTTACTACTTGTAGATTTTCGATAAAAGAAAACTTAAAGTTGCTATTGTGGCTTTAAGTTTTAGAAAGTAATATTTTAATAATATGTTTTCACATGGAAAAATGTTAAATTTGATAAGGTTTTTCTAAAGCCAGAAAAGTTTTCGACTAGCTGCACGTTCAGCGTGTAAATTTTTCACGTGTACCATTTCGAAAGCGTCTGAAATTGGACTCAGATTTATAAATAATGCATTAAATTTTATAGCTTTGGATTCGTACCTTAAAATATCTAAGTATACTGGTTTCTATTAGATTTACATGGACGCGAATACTAAACATTCTGTTGAAACACTGAAGGAACGCACAAAATTTTAATAAATTGTTCGATACATCTATAATATGCTTTTAACTTTAATATAAATTCCTCCAGCGTCTGAAAACCACTTTATATCATACACAGTGGCAGCTTAAACGGGAGAAAACACGCTTGACAGGCTCAGATTTATTATTTGAATTACTACGCCTTGTAGTTAGACATATCGGACAGTTATTGTGACAGAAAACGAGACAATACGACCACTATCTCCAGGTCAAGAATCTAAACTATTGGCAAATGCTAGAAAAACTTGCCAAAGCTATTATATCAATTTATAAAGTGAAAACAAAAATTTATGTAATTTAAAGCTATTTTACGGTTTTTAACAGCATTACTCGTGGGCATAGAGGTGGTACCTACGGAAGGTTTCGCAAAATTTGACAAATTAATTATGTTTGAATGATTTAATCGTGTAATGTGGAGTATTTTTAATTAAATGTAACGGTCAAATTACTTTTACTAAAACTAAATTAAATTTTGTAAATCAATAATCTAACTTTATTTTACGAATTGGGTCAAACTGAGAAAACTTTGCAAGCATTAATGTAGCTTTACACATTGCTGTATTGGAATAATGTCCATATCCCCTATAAGGTAACCTAAATACACACACACACACACATGATACCATTCCAGGTGGCAATTCCTGTAGGTACCTGTTTGTAGTGAATATTTGAATTTATAATAAGTTAGTTTTCGTAATTAACCAAAGTAAAGTTCTGATATTTTTAGGTAGCTTGGGTACGTGCTGAAGATCAAACTATACTTAGTCTTCACATGAAAGTGGTAACCCATAATTCCCGTATTAGTGTGACACATGACAGTCTTCGTACATGGCAACTTCGAATTCGTCACATTAAGGAAAGTGATCGCGGCTGTTATATGTGCCAAATTAACACAAACATTATGAGGATACAAGAGGGATGTATTGATGTATATGGTAAGTACTACATTAAATTTATTACGTAAAGTAAGTCGTGTATCAGCCACAAAGTTTGCACAATAAGGTTTCAGTGAAAAACAAGAGAGTGCATATTTTGAAATTGAAATGTCCTAGTGAATAACACGTAATACTATGGTTGAAGAAAATAAAAATTTATAAAAATAATAAAATAGCATACTTTATGTACTACAATGAAATTTTAAATAGAATTCCCTACAGTAATATGTGTTTATATGCAAATGCAGAACAACCATAAATCTAAGATAAAAATTTACATAGTTCGAGTTACGTACAAAACAATATAACACAAAATTTATAGCTTAAACTATAGTTAACTGCTTGTAAGAATCGATTTAAATTTTAAAATGTTAATTTAGTAGAAGAAATATAAAAGAAGTACATTTTTAATAAAATATGAATTTATAAAGCATCCTCGATAAATTTCAAATAGAAAGGTTTAGTGTTGTCGAGTTGTTTATAAAAGCCTACCTTAAAGGCGTCTTTATAGCAACCCAGTCATATTCGGCAATCCTTACTACACCTTAATAGTTTAGCGGTTTTGTTTCCAAGCCTTCTTCACATTAGTTACACTTAACATTTATCGAATTGTGCCCATTTTAAATATTTAACGCAGTAAATGCCCTTCTTTCATGCTGATGAGTGTTTAGTAAATTAATTCAACAGGACAACTTCCGCTTGAAATTTCAGGGTATTAATGTAACTTTTTCATAATCTCTATGAATTTTGAGTTTGCATTTTAACGGCATTATACAAAAAGTTTTATCGCGGCATTTTTAAGTCAATGTAAAGCATTATAAAATAACAGGGCGTTGAAAAAAAGATTAATAATTTAAAAGATACACGGCACTCACTAAAATGTGTGAAAGTCTCTGTTGACATTTATCAAAAGAACTTTAACCACGTTTGAAATACAGATTATTTTATGTGTAGGTAGTTTAATTCATTTATATCAAAGAAAGCGTTTTAAAATGTTATTTAAAATTTAAGGATTTATGAATTATGAATTATGAATCAAAAAAAGTTTACAAACTTTTTTTTTAAAGCCAGTTTTATAACTTAAAAATAGTTCAATAGCTCAGATATTTTAGGTGAAATTTTAAAAGATAATCGTTAAGCATTATTGAACAATATACTAAAACTCCCAAGATCGGAACAGGCGGAGTCATAGTAGTGGCAAAAGCGTGTAAGTTATAAGCATATTAACTTAATTTTGGTAAAACTCAGGAATAATATTGAATATTAAATCAAATGCATCTATAGTTTCTTGAAGAATAAACTTTGTCCAATTGGGTCGAAAATTTAACAAAATATGATTTTCTTAAGAGTGGCTTATTTTTCGCTTTTTCGTATATTTTGCGTTTTGCCTGAAAGATAAAGGGTTTTACAAAAAAGTAATAATATAACAACGTGAAAAATAATTTAATTCTGCATAATTTTGTTTTCACTTCATTCCGGTACAGTAAAAAGTGGTCATGTTAAGAAAATTGTTTTTAAAAAATTGCTTTTTAGTGAAAAATGATATAATAATATATAATAAGTAAGTAAAAAAAATTGGATACATGTAAAGCCTATAATATTCGAACATTTTGACAATATATAATATATGTGTAGTAAAAAAAACAAAAAACATTGACGCATAAGCTGAAATATACTTCAGGTACATTATAAGAAATAATAAGCGATATGAATTATTACAACTAATTGAACAAGGAAAGTGGAATGAAGAAACGGTTCAGGCAGAAGAAGAACAATAAAAGGGAAGAAAAAGTATTTCTCCAAAGAACTCTTTTTAATAGCTATACTGGTTTCGGGATTCCATATGTAATCCCATCTTTAGTTACAAATAAAGTTTTAGAAAACTACTTTTGTTGTTGACATATACATACTAGCGTTACCTGTCTGCACGAGCCTAAATATTAAATTATAATTTAATGCGTTCACTTCATGCAAAACATGACAACCTCTTATGAGGTATATTTGTAATCCGTTTTAAGAGTGAATTACTCCTCATCCTACTTATCAGTTTTCAAAATTCACAAAAATTATGGGAATTAGTCTCTAATACTATATTTCTCCAGATTATCCTGTCGATGCATTTTCCTCTCCAGTTGATTATGAAAATCGAAACAAAAATGAAAACATTCTGATAATTATAATAAAAAATTAAATTTCACAAAAATTCAAAAATATATTGTATGAGATTCGACAATTTAAGACTATTTTATTATATTGGTGTTAAAATTACCCTTCAAACTCCGTCATTGGCATCATTTCCTTGTTGACATCTCTGACAAATATTGTGAAATCACAACAAAACAATTTTCAAACTACAACATAATTATTTTGTAATAGCGTTTGTGCCTGGAATCTACGATTTGCCTATAGCATTGATTTTCTGTTACCATTTGAAAACAACTGCTGCAGAACTGCATCCAATACTTGTCGAAGCTTACGGTGAGCATGCTCTTGGTAAATCACAATCGTTTAAAAAATTTAAAAAAGACGATTTTGACTTGAAAAATGAAGAACGTGGAAGGACAAAAAAATTAGAAGAGAGTGAATTGCAAGCATTGCACATCAACAACTCGCGGATCAATTAACGTGACATGAGAAACACGCTCCATATGTTTGAAAGACATGCGAAAGATCCAGAAGATGGGAAAATCTTTTCCCACTTCCGAAATTCTGCACGCAAGGTACTAACGATCGCCGAGACGTTAAGTTAGGAAATATTTTCGCATGCGGCTTACTCACCAAACTTTGCTCCGCTTGTTTACTATGTACTTATTTGCATTCATGGGACACGCACTTGCTGAGCAGCGCTTCACTTCTTACGAAAATGTTTCGATAACTGGTTTGCCTCAAAGAGCAACAGTTTTTTTGGCGTGGTATTCACAAATTGTCAGACAGATGGGAAAAAGGTATAGTTAGCAATGGGCTACTTTAAACATTCGAATACTTTTTGATGCCTCTACTTCTTAATGATGAAATAATCCTCGGTGGATTTTTTAAGAAATTTGATAGTTAAATAGGATATAGTTAAGGTAGTTGAGTAGAGTTTGTGTTCACATTTGGCTAAATGGTTTTTTAGATGGAATCGAAAGAAGAGAGCTTTTTCCGTATTTGTTTTAAGAATTTATCTTTTAAAATCTGTTAAAAATACATTGCAAACGTAGCAAAACGCACACGATAACATAGATTAGGATGCTGAATGAATGGTATACTCAAAATTTCAGGGAAACTTATTACTCTAATACTCTTATTACTAATGGGAAAAAGTTTTGATTATTATTATTACTTAAAAAATTCTGACTAATGAGTCAGAAGCACATACATGGTGTGATGGCGAAATTGTCGAAGAAGCAGTGTGTGTCTGTCTCTCTTACTAATTGTGTTTTATTTTTTAAATTTTAAATTTATACTGGCAAGAATGCGATAACCTTTTATCTTCATTATTATTACTATTATTTATTAGCAAATTCCGTCAAAAAAATTTAGTTTAAAAATAAATCATCTATAGCATTTTTTTTCTTTAAATTACGAAAAATACATCTTATTTTTAATTAACTATCACTCAAACATAATTTTTATTAAATCAAGATTTTGTTTTTGTTAATAAAAGAAAGTTTTTAGATTTTTTAGATTTTGTTAATAACTTTGTTTTGTTTGAGATGATCTAATCCTTATATTTACCAATCAAAAAATCCCTTCAAAAATACCCTTCAGGTGGTAATTACCCCAAGGTTGGGAACTACAAATTAGAGTTTAATCTATGATGTATGAAGCATCTTCTAAGGAAGAATTTGATTAAATTTACCATATAAATTATTAAGAAATTGCTAATAAAATAATATCCGCGTTTTTTGAATTTGAAAACGAACTTGAAATTTTTTTTTTCATAATTTATGTCAAATTATCAAGCTGTATTGTAAACAAACAGTTTATTACATTTTAATTGGTATTTACATTATTTATAAGAGTATAATAATACTAGCAGAAAGCCCGTCCACGGACGGGCATCTAGACCCGATTGGTTGAAAACTCGATTGATGTGCAACTCGTCCCAGGGGGAGTACCGGCGGTGTTTTAATATATTTTTTGGTTGGTAAAAGAAACGACCAATCAGATTGTTTCTTTTTTTACCAAAAAATCACACGCTAGAGCCGAGGGGGAAACCGCAGACCAAATTTTTGTACACCAGATTTCCTTTTATGAAATTTCCTTGGATTTTCTAAAATTTCCCGGGATTTCCTAAAATTTCCTTGGATTGCCTAAGATTTCCTTGGATTTCCTTGGATTGCCAAAGATTTCCTTAAATTTCCTAAAATTTGTTAAGATTTCCTTGAATTGCTTAAGATTTCCTTGGATTTCCTAAAATTTCTTTAGATTGCCTAAGATTTCCTAAGATTTCATTGGATTTCCTAAAATTTCTTAAGATTTTGTTGGATTTCCTAAAATTTCCTTGGATTTCGCTTCATTAACCTTTAATTAGGTAGGTTAAATTTTGCAACGTAAGTAGATAGGTGGGGTGCTCACAACACAGCAACAAAAACTTACATTTACAGTAATAATTTGCACTCATTTTTTATATTGTAAGTAAATTCACATTATTTTGTATATTATTATATAGCCAAATGTAAAAATATTAAAATTTAAGACTGTTAAATAGCAGTTTTTACGAGTTTTAATATTTACTCTTCGTAACAACCTTAAAAGAAATTAATACGTGGGGTGTTGTGGCCACCCCGCATACCTAATTATAGGTTAAGAGAATAGACTTTCTTTCACAGTTTTCCGTTTTTTAGACTTTGTAGGAAAAAAAACTACGTTCCGTCTAAGGGGGGGTGTAGGGGGTATCATGGTAAAAGCTATGTTAAGCTACATGATGGGAGGGAGGGGCTCTAAAGAGATCAAAATCAAACTACGTGGTTTATGAACGTTCCCTTACTAGTATATGGTATATGGTAGTATCGCCATGGCGAGTGCTGCAGCACTAGTATATGGATATGGAAGTAAATAATTTTTAAAAAACTTTTGAAATTGGTTATTGCTGAAAGGAACAAGGTTGTTTTTAATTTGAAATCTTTGAGTGTACAAATACTTTCTACGGCCACTGTAAATGTTTAAAATGCAAAATGCAACTAAACGAATGCGGGGTAAATACCGTCATGTGCCCGCGAGTGTAACTTTAAAAGACCATACCAATATGACTTGATTACTATGACCTCTGAATTTTGGGGATCTTTCAATAATAGTTTTAAGAAATTAAAATTATATTTAGATACGAACCTAATAACAAATCAAATATTTGTTTTGTATGTAATTTTCTGAACACTCTGTAGTATATTACTCACAATACAGACTAGACACAATAGAATAACTGCTTTAAGCAATAACTATTTTCAAACTAAGTCACATAAGCGCAATAAGAAATGTACAGGTAGGAATCTGTAGAATCTGTAATTCAAAACCATCAAGAACTTTAAAACAAAGGTAAAAAAAACATTTATATTTTCTAAGTATTAATTTAACATTATAAGGAAATTTGTATAACATTAAGTTATGAGATTCGTCTAGATTTCTTCGGATTTCCCGGGATTGCCTCAGATGTCCCCGAAATTTTCTCAGATTTCCTAACATTGCCTGAAATTTTCTAAGATTTCCTCGGATTTCCTAAGATTGCCTGAAATTTCCTAAGATTTCCCGTCTCTTGTACACCAAATTCTACCTAAGATTGCCCGAGATTTCCTCGTATTTCCTAAAATTGCTTGAGATTTCCTGAGATTGCCTGAAATTTCCTAAGATTTCCCGTCTCTTGTACACCAAATTTCCCCAGAGATTTCCCTCTCGGCTGGAGCCGGAGCAGCAGAGTGCTGGGATTTTATGTATTAAGATGGAATTTAATAAATTATATTTTCAGTGAAAATCATTATTAATATCAATTTTAGAATTTAATCGTCTATTTATAAATTTGAATAATGGAATACATTTGGACTCGGCCAAACTCTACCAAGCTACCTTAAATAGAAAATGTATTCAATAGTTATAAAACTGTACAATTCAGATGTATAACGAAAATGCTCTCTTATTTTTTATGTATACTAATGCTGTTGACTAATATATATTACTTGTATAGGAAATAATTCTGCATAAATAATGCCAATTTCAAAAGAATAATCTGCCACAATGGTTTTGGTATTTAAAAATTTGTGTTGTTTTAATACAAATACAATTTTTATTTACCAGAGATATTTTACTGACCCCTGAATGACGCATATTCTTATTATTTCTTTTCTATCAGGTTTGCTTTATAGCATCATCAAGTTAGTTAATTTGAATTTTATTTACAAGCCTTTATGAAGCGCCTTTCAAAAATGACTGAAAATTCTAATTACTTTCCTGATGATACTAATAAAGCGAAACCGATAAAAAACATAAAATAAAAATATATACCAGCAAATTTGTATAACATTAATTCGTCTTATTACGGTCGTATGGGTAATCAATAAATCACAAACATATCGAAAGAATGTTACAATTACAGCGGAGATAAATTTACCTTCATTTTTCTCGAGGTAGTTTCTGTTAGGTGATACTTGACAGCTGTCATGTAGACAGTATACCAGTACAAAATGGAGTACTACACGATTACACAATTTCGTGCTAAGATTAGAAAAGTATGTACTAAAACTTGCTTTGCTTTTACCATCATTTGGAAACTTGATTGCTCGTAGATGTTATTATACGCAGCAGTTGGCTTTGTATATTTAGGACTCTTACGTAAGAGCGCTCAGACGTAATCTCAGCTAATTAGAAAAAATGCCGATGCTAAGATCGACGCCTGTTAACACAAACATTATTAAAGAAGAATGGAAAAATCATTTTACTGTATTAATTCTTCTTTTTAAATGGGTTTTCGAAGTTTGTCGGTAGTTTACAGAATCAATCAAATATAAATTTTTTTTCTATTTTAATTAACTCTGATTCCAATGAACAATAAAATCTTTATATTTAAATATCTTCGATCAATTCGGCTAAAGCCAAATGTCTTACTAAGGAAACTAATTAGTGGTAAAGTTTTCAGTAACCTTCCCCATAGTCCACAGATCGATAGTAGGCTTTAGATCACAACAGTATTTTCAATGAGACCAGGATTTGAACCGCGGTCTCCCGCTGTCTTAGTTGACCGATGTAGACTGAGTGTAATTAGTTATTCAAAAATGCAAGATTCGAATAGCTCGCTGCTGTAGGCCAACTAAATGATATCTCTACTTCATGTTTAAAAACCAAATATTTTGCCGCCGTAAACAAAAATTTATATAAAAAATTTTACAGCCAGGTTTTGATCAACAGAAAAAAGGACGTCATAAGGTATATGTGTATAAACAATAATATATGATAATACAAAATAATTAGACTTGTATTCCAACTTGAAAGTAATCCGTAGAAAACGATAGCTGACTCAACTTTCGGACAAGCTTCTTAACGGCAAATTTTCTGTGAGCATACACACAGACAGCCAAAAGTAATTGCGATAGAAATGATCGTTTACCTCTAAATGTTCTCGCGTATATATTACTTCCCATATCTGAACAATTTAAAACCTTTTCATCGAGAATAGTATTTACGGAGGAATTAAAATTGAAAACATCACATTTGCCTTTAATTTCGGAAATGAAAAGCGAATATCCGTAGTTGGCTCCCTTATATTACTCGTAGAAATCAATAAAACCTACGTTTAAGATGTTGTAGTGTGTTGTTCGGCAATGCCTTAGAGTCGTTCTTTTCAGATTTACAGTATTTAAACCTCAAGGAAAACTATGCCTCCAGCACTCGAAGCCATTTTTTTGAAGCATCTTGAAAACAAAACGGTTACAAACGAAAATAAAAGATACACAAACGACAAATTTAAATTCGAAATGAGAAAAGAGCTGTCGAGAATCACATAAAATCACATTTTCCAATATTTCAGTACTACTCCAAAATTAAGATTATTATATTTTTAAATAGTTGATAGATTAAGCCGATTTTCTTTATTTTTCTTAAATGTCGTGTGGTAATCCCTGATTAAAGTAATATTTAAGTGGTTACTTATTTTATTCCTATATAGTGAGTACAAAATTGAGTTCAGTTGTACTGTTGATTAAACTATAATATAAACATTGGTTATTAGTATTGACTTAGCGGGATTGAACAATTAATCTCAATTTTGTGATTGAAATTACTTACGCTCCGAGTCATCAAAAACTTTTATTTACTTCTGCAAAAATAATTATTCCTTTACACCTACCTGTTTAACTTTCAGTTCGTCATTAGCTTAAAGAGTGCAGTAATCTATTTAAGTATATAATTATTAATATTTGAATTATAAGTATATTTAAATTTTCAAGTCTTCTGCTTTAATGCAAATTCAGATTACAAATTCAAAAACTGGCTTGAGTATGAAGCGGAAAAAAATATCAATACTTATGTACAAAAATGAATGTAGAACGACTCAATGTTATTTTAACATTTTTTCAAATTTCTATACATTTACTTCTTTCTAAGCCACTCATCGAACGGAATTTGTTGTATTGAAAATATGAGGCGCATTCTGATGTGCTGACAATCTATTCACCACCCTTTAAGTTCATAAATTCTATTGAAAATATAAAATTTTGTACAACTGCAGTTTATCTTTTCCTCAAATTTTCGGTCGTTTATCTGAAAAATATGTCGCATTCCCACTTTGATGAGGCGTGATTTTTATTTTAAGTATATTCAACAAAATATATCATCAGATCTTCTTGGCTCGAAAATAAAAAATGCATTATCTCATCTCATATTTCCGTTTTCTAACCAGCAGTTCTCGGAGGAATATATAAATTGCTACCCTTTGACACTTGCTATCATCAATAAATACGGCTCGATTTTTCACCTAGGCTATTTCCCTCCATTAATCATCAACCAGATGTTTAAGATGCAGACACAAAAATGAAATAGCGTGACTACAAGCAAAATATTTTAAAAGTGTCTTGTTTTTATAAACCGATTTATCTTAAAATTATCATAACTTAATCTACAACAAAATTTACTTTCTCAAAAATTTCAATTTTCGTTTAAAATTTGTAGCCCTTTTATATTCGCTTTTATATTCAAAGATTAAATTTTGATAAGGCACTACAAAAATATTTTTTTACCAAAATTGTGCTCGAAAAATTATTTCTAAAATTTAATGGTTAAGTGTTCATAAATTTTGAATTTATCGCAATCTATAAATTATATCTCCATCAGAACTTTTCTTTTAACAAATAAAAACAAGGAACAAATTAAACGCAGCTGATAACGCAAAATTCAGTAATAATACATAACCCACTTAAGGTGCGGATTCACAATTCCAAATTCGATTAACGCCAAATAAACAACATTACGGATTCGGAAGCGGATGCTCCGTTATCAATAATACATTGCGACTTTATTTGAAAACTAATTTCTAAAGCACATAAAACATTATATTATCCGGATGTTAAGCCACTAGAAGTTCCTGTATAATCTAAGGAAGGGTGCTTTAGTTACCGTCCTCATTATAAAAATAAAAGCGAAACTTCAAACAAAAAGTCTTGAAAAAGAGACAACATAAGATAAAAGTACAAATTCAGATTATTTGCATATTATCAATACAACATCGAACACAATATTATTACTAATACAACAGCATGCGAAGCTCACATAAAATTTTCAAGAGTTTTAGATTTTAAGTTGAGCTTCTGATTAACGTGCGTTTTATTCAAACAGGTTTCTTAACTAAATATAATGGTAACTACTTTACATTTCAAAAGTTTTTTTATTTGTGAAAATACTGAAAATGGGCAAAGAAATAATTAACATAATGTTTTTCGTTCTTTCGGAATAACATTCTATTAAGTTCGGGGTCAATTTAAATGTAATTAAAAATGCTCATTTCTCAAACTTTCCCGAATAAAAAAAGTTGTTTTAATTTAAACTTTTCCTAACTTTAATTGTTTTTTGCCTTACACATTTTTTCTTAAACGTCGTTTTTTTTAATTTTAATGAACATGAGTATTTGATTAAATCATTATTGGTTAATTTAATTGAAACTTTGGAAATATTTGATATTTGTTTTGCCATACAATATTATTTAATATTTACAATCTACCTACTATATTCTACATAATAATCAGTTCACTATAATTATTATTAGTAGTAACTATAGTAGTTGAATGTTTGAGTAGCTTTAAAGTGTAATATATTGGTCTTGTTACAAATTAGTGTTTTGTTTGCAAAAGTTTCGAGTCTATGGTATTCTCTTAAGATAGTATTTGTAAAGTTAGGTATTCAACAGATATTATAGAAATAAAGCACATTACCCAAATTAAATTAAATTTCTTAAATGTACTTTATTTAAACAGCGAAATAATAATTTAGTATCTTGCTCAATATATGGAAAATTATTAATACAAGAAAACATAGCGATAGAGTTCTTACAAACACACAAATTGAAAAAAATATCCGATAAAATTAATAATCTTACAAAGAACAGGAAACCTAACTGATTTAAGCACCAAACTCGAGAGCCTAGTACTATAGTAGCTGCAGTACTAATGTCCGTACTAATAGTCACGGATTAATCCGAGATTCAAGATTAATTCTCGAAATAACAGTTGTTGCTACCATATGGTCTAAATACCAATAATCTCATTAGTAAATCCTAGGATTATATTGAATCTCTGTTTAATCCGTGACTATTAGTACGGGCATAAGTGTATCACGGAGATATTTGCAGTATCTCTACAGTAAACCCTCATAACGCGTTTTTTGTAACAGTTAAAGTTTTACGAAACTCCCTCCTATCATCGGAAATTTCCAACGAAAAACACCAGTTTTCCAGGACCAGTTTCATAATAATAAATATTAAAGTATGCTTTAATTTCAAAGCCAGTTTTAAGAGCAAACTGATGATTTTTATTGGTCTGTTTTGTCTTGAAGTCGGCTTTAAAATCTATCCTTTCTTTAATATTTATTATAAAACTTGGTCCTAAGTAACATAAGTTTCATTAATTTGTAACAATAATTTTTACATCGCCCTGATGCAATATAGTATAATTTATATTTGACCTATTCCCCACATTCTATTGGTTTCTTTTGATAAGTACAACGACTTTGCACGTAGCGTCAAGTAGTAGACTTCCTTTATGTCAAAACTTTGATTAGTTAACATTCAATATTTTTAAAACTTTTAGTTAACTGAGTTTTTTTAACTTCTAATGAGAACCGAACATCAGATTTGTACTATAAGATTTTCCAAAGTATTGACAGCAGTTTAAGTTACCTTCTTTACTTCAGGTTCTTGATAGCACAAGTTTTGTGATCCATTATCGAAAGTATTTTTTTGGCATGGATCGATTTTTCTACTGGTGGATTTAACAACTTTTCTTCACGAGATTTGGAATTGGTCCGAGTGGTGATTTTTATGTGGAATTTCCTGATAAGCTAAATTTGATTCTGACGGTTTTTGAATTAATTTTTTTACCAATCGTATTTATTTTTCTTTTAAGAACTTTTGTGATTGCCTAAACTAATCAGTAGGGTCCTACCAAAATAATATATACTATAAACTAATAATATAATTTATAATATAATATAAACTAATAAGTTTTAAGTTGAAAACCTATTTATATTATATTGTAAGCAAACTGTACTTGGGTGAATCTGGTACTAGTAATAATTAATTAATTACATTTTTATAGGAAACAAACTATGTAACTAAAATTAAATTTAAAATAATTAAAAAAATTTAATTTTGAAGAGTTCTTGAACTTATTTACTAAATAATCTACTTAATACCTAAATAAAGACTTTCAGTCTTCAAATATTGAAACTTTGGAAATTCCATTTTTGAATAAATAAATTAGATTCCCCGCTGATAAACATTCGATTTAATGTTATTAATATTTGAAAGATATACAGGAAACTGAAAGGTCACAAAATTGAAGAGATATAAACATTATAGGTTTGACAAAGGATCACTTCAAAGTTCAATTTGTTTATTAGATATTTTTCAAAGCTTTCCTATTTGTAGGTATAAGTAAATATTCAACCGTTATTAAATGGATTTTAAATCCATTAACTTATTAAATTTAATAATTAAGGTAATTTAATGCAGGTACTAATAGTTACTTCAACGATTTTCAAATTAATTAATTAGATTCTAATAGATCAACACCTTTTATCGATATTAAATTAATGAATTGCAAATTATATTTTGTTATTTTAGAAACAATAAAGAAACTATTTATTTGCAATAATGTTATAATGTAGAAATAATAAATTAGAATATAGCGCAACTACATATTTTCTAATTTACTACCTTCTTTTATCATTTATTATTTATTAATACCAAATTTTGGTTACCTACTCTAGAAACACACTATTTTCAATATTTGGTCATATGTATAAGTAAATTTTAGTGTAAAAAACAATTGTTACAATTTCAAGTAGGTTTCAATTCCAGCTATTTTTGAGAAAATCATAAAAAAAATTTTTTTATGATTTATTTATTTACGTCAGGATATCTTTATGATGATCTATTAAAAAAATTAACAAAACTGTGTTTTTGACTGCCTCTGTAACTGCCTGATAGGCTACTTGGCCAATTTATCAAATAAGACGTACCATGATTAATTTTTTTGATAATAATTGTTATTGATTAATTTAAAATATTAATACTATTTCAATTTTATAATTTTTTATAAGTATATTATTGACTAATTTTTTTAAAAATTTTGACCAAAAAGTAGTTATTAGCATCACTATAAAGTGTTCACTTTAAAGTGCATCACTCAAACAAAATACTTAAGTACTAAATACAGAAATACTAAAATACTAATTTCTGAAATATTTAATAGATAGTAGCAAATCACGTGCTTCTGCGTTATTTATTTAGTAACAATGTTGCTAAAATGCAATCAAAGTTATTATAAATTGAAAATTAGTTTTCTGAATAACAAATTTCGTTAAATTTGATCAAAAATTGATTTATATATGATTTTTTTAAAGTTATTGTATGTTTCTTTATAGTTTCATATTTGTATGTAAAATTGTATGTTTCCTTATTTACCTGTATAATACATATTATGTACTGTATAAATCGGTAATATTTAAAAACAAAATTGAAGTAATTTTACGATTAATTTTTATGCCAAAAAATTTTTTTACTTTTGATATCAAATGATTACTATTTATTTGATTAAATTTGATTACTAAACATTTTACATTTTATTAAGATTGAAAATCAAATCTATAAGTCATTAACATAATTAAATTTAATAAATTACTCTTACAAATTTGCTAATTATACTTTTTCACTTTGATGTTTCATAAATAATTTATTTAAAAGTAAATTTTAGAAACAAAAATTCTTTCTGAAGCAAAAATATATAGAATTAATTTTAAATAATTACAATTATTAAAATATTAAATACAAAATAAGGATGTAGTGAAATGGTCAGAAATGAAATATAAAAAGATGGTTACTACTTGCGTATTTTGCGACCCTAGCAATTAAACCTTAAGTGCCTTCCACAAATTTTCCCTCTTGGGAAAAATATAAATTTAGATAAGTTAAGTTTCACTTCTTTATTAACTCCTTAATAAGCATTTCAAGAGGTTTCCTTCAAAATGTGCTAACTTTTTGAGTGACAATTTGCAGTTAACATAAGATTGATTGATTATTGTTCATTAAATTTATTTAAAAACCAATTTCTTAAGTAACTTTTACAAATATTTATATGGAATAAAAATATATTAAATGTATAATATATTGATATGTATTATTAGGTATTTGTAGCTTTTAGTCGAATAAATTCTGCATCTAAATTTATTTATTTAGATTAATATTGAATAATAACAAAATAATAAAAAAATTATTTACGATAATCCTATTATACCTGTATGCACCTAGTATCTATAAAATTTGTTTTCGTATATTTGTAGTTTTTAGTCGAATAGCTTACAGGTTTATTCTTTAATATGGAGGTAATAAAGTAGGATTTGAAATAACCGTTATTTACTATTTTATAGGGCAATGCTATAAAAATTCTTTCAAATAAATTAGTAAATAAATTAGATAGAGTATCAAGTTTGTTATACATGTATGATTACAATATAACCGTTTTAATTAAAATTTGTATTTATTCGTACACGTAAAACAAAAACAAAATTTTATTGAGCACTGGTAAGACTATTTAATGGCATTTATGTAAATGTAACCATTAAAATCTGGGTACTTAAAATCATTGGTGTAATTTAGCAAAATTTGTATAGGTGATGCAAATTTATTTTTAAACATTTAATTCAAATTTCAAAATTTATGGAAATATTTTGTTAAAAATATAAGAAGTTAATATATACGATACAATCCGAATCCAATTAGGTATATACATTTTTCATTTTAGAACGTATGTTTACAGGATTACAACTAATTTAATTTTGAATTTTTGTCTCTAGTGTAGAAAAGTAAGTTTTTACGCACTAGCGCGTTTTTCTTTTTCACTCATACGCATTCAAGTAACAAATATTTTTATTCATTATACATATTTACAGTTTTGTTTGTACAAGCAGACTTATTAACAACACATTAACTAATTATATAACTTTTTTCAACTAAATTTGCAGCTATTTACATTGGTTATTTTAGTTTTACTGACTATTTTAAACACCACTTGCAATTATTGTATCTTTAAGATAACTTTCTGCTGCTCTAGTTGATTTCTATCCATCGTGCTTTTTTAGCGAAACTATGGCCTTGCCTGCATCAGCTAATGAGGTAGCAGAAGTTTGTCTAAAACTTAATTTATTTAAATTAAGATAAATTTGAAATATTTAAAATAATATAATTATTTTTGCTTAGGTACTTAAATTTATTTAATCAATCAGCAAGAAATCTAACAACTAATTATACTGTTGCTGGCGTCCGAACAGGTCGATGATTCAAATCAAAATGATAAGAATTTGCTATTCATAAGTAAATTCTGGCAAAACAAATTTCTATAGACTGGTAAAGTACTAACGTCACAAAAGGGCCGCCGGCCATATGTTTGGGTACACACAAGGTTTGTTTACATTTATTTCCCATAAGATTTACATGGAAGTGTGTTAGTGACAAGGTAATTAACAATTTTCGAAGTGTTTCTGGATGAAATTAGTTTAATTCAAACAGCAGAAAGCAGTATGCCCAGTATTTATTCTAAATTATCACTTTATTGTTATTTAAATATGTCATATTTTTAAATCAACGCGCAACCAAATTTAATATTTCCAAGACTCGTCTTAAACTAATTTACCCAAAAACACCCAAAATTGTTAATTACCTTGTCACAAACACATTTCCATGTAAATCTTATAGGAAATAATAAATAAACCTTTATTGTTATAAATTTTTTAAGAGAGGCGCATTCCTGTTTCAGGTAGGTAGGCTATTTGCTCTAGTATAGAATGGTTTATTGTAATTAAAAATAATTTGTACTTCAATAATACTCCGTAATAGTTTAAATAATAAATTTGTTTGTTTCTTATTCAAACAGTGGTAGAAAAAATATTATGTGAAATACGTATGAAAACTTATTATTCCGTACCCATCATGTTTTTTATCTCGGCTGAAGCCTCGATAAAAAAATTTCAAGCCTAATACGTGACAATTGCACTTTTCATTACCTGTTGCACAAGTAGTTATTGTTTCATTGGCTTCGTATATAATGTCTGCAACTTGCTTTGTTGCAATGGTAACTTTAGTAGCTAAAACCAAATGCCAAATACATCTGATTATTTCCAGATGTATAAGGCTTTTCTAGGGTTCATAGGTTTAGAAATGTTCTAATTCCTATAGTTTTTTGGCAATATCCATTTCAGTTTTATCTATGATAACTACCATATTATTAACAATTTTTATTATTGATTAATGTTCCATATTTTCTTCATTTTTTTTAATCAAAAATTTGATCTACATCATAATATTTATTTATAAAATTATGTGATGATGAAATATCATTACTTTTGTCAAATTGTTAATATTTCTACAATAATGCAATTTCTGCGATGCAAGAAATAATTTTGAGAAAAATCAGGAAGGTAAACACATAGGCTATTATGCTATTTAAATTTTTTATTGGAAATAGCTGAGCGAGAAAGACTTTCTTATCTAGAAAATATTCCTTTACAATTTTTTAATATATCGTGTAGATCGCAAGACATTTAAAGTGAATCGTTTTAAAATATATACCCTGTGTAGTCCAGACAATGAATGCTTAAAATAGGGGTTCAATTTTTACTTCATGGTTGTATTTTGACTAATTGAGAGCTTAACATACTAAATGTCCCCCAAACCTATAACGTACGCGGGGTGCACGCGGTGGTACAGAAGAGCTTCCGAATTGTATAATTACTTTATATAAACGCACTACTCAAGAAATAAACATAAAATACACACATGCTGATCAATTAAACCCAGTGCTTAGTTGAAGACGGAAGTTCTACTAAATAGTTACAAATGGATTAATATAATAATGAATACAAATTAACCAAAGCCACTTAAACTAACTAAAATACAAGACCTAGAGCCACTAAGTTAAATAAGAAACATAGTAAATGTAAAAATAAGAAAGAATGTGCGATGACTCTTCTGTTTCCCAATGGTTACTTTCTCAGGATCCCTTGGGACCAATGCTTATATCCGGCTTCATCTTACTTAGACAGTTATGCGCCAATTCTAATGATTATGAAAAAGTAGTAGAAAGAGACGGTCATTAGCCTAGTATGTAAGCTGAATAACTGCTAACACTAAGGTACCCGGTTCAAATCCAGAAAAAGTCTGAAATTTAACATGATCGTCTCCGTGTTTCGGAGAACACGTAAAGCCGGCGGTCTCCCTGCGTTGATGATTTGCCCTCATCAACAAAAACCCAGGGTTACGGGCACATCTGAGACGAGCCCAGCAAGCCACCTCTGATATAAAACAATTAATTAAGAACATTTAATTTTTTTTTAAATTTAATTAAGAAAACAATTAAGAACAGGCTACTTCGCTTAGAACCCCGAAGTAAGGCAAAACAGGAGCAACCCTAGCCTAAAGTGGAAGAAGAAAAAGATGAAAAAGTAAAATGAACACTATTTTTTTGAAGTCAAATTTAGAAAAGTTGAATTTGAGAAAGTTATTTAATTGCTTTAAAAAGTTATCACCTTAATTAAAATTAAGGTAAGTTTAACCTTAATTAAAAGTGTATTGGTGGCGTAGTGTAATTGCGTATGCTTAGAACAACGACAAAAATAACAGTTTAACAAATAAAATGAAAAACATACAAATTTCAAAAATGTAAATAAATATAAAAGATTAAATCAAATTGCAAGAAATCTTCGTTGCTTCTTGATATTGTTGGCCGTTCACAAACTCCCGACAACGGTGATTGCATATGGTCCTCAGTGTCAGGCAACACTAACGTGAATATCTTCATCTACACAAGACTTGGATCCGTTTTGAAATTGAACCTCAATATTTTTTGAAACTTTTTCTTTTTTCAATATTTTTCTTCTCAACTGTGGTTTGAGAGCGCATATTAAGAGCGACCGCTCTGTTTGCAATTCAAAAATTAACAGACTCTGCTAAATTGTTATATTAGGTCATCTGGTTACGAGTTCTAGCATCCCTGATTTAAGAAAGTTCCTTCTTTCTATTGGTCAATAAGGATTCCTTGACTTCCTAACGTGATCATAATTTGTGTTTGATCGTCAGCATATACGTGCATACTATGTAGTTCTCCAGATTTTTCTTAAATTGGACTCAACACCACCCTTGGTTGTTGACTAAATTTCGCAGCTTAAAATTTTCTTTGTTGGTTGTAGCTTCGTGGTGGACTGCTAAATGCGTTTAACAGTTATTAATTTTGGGGTTTTGATGCTTCTTGGACTATGCCGTGTAGTTTTACTTAAAATTAACTAATTTAAAAAGTGTAAAAGATAAAAACTTAAACCTAAAATTTAATTGATAATTTTATGGAAGCTTGTCACCTTCCGTTTCACTATAATACATAGATGTATTGATACCATTTTACATTAGTTTATATTTATATTTTAATGGAATTTTTTTTATCTGAATGATATTATTTAATAGGAGTACTAATTATAAAAACACATAATGCCTAATAATTATATTATTCTGATTTTAGAAATTTATGAAAATGTTTCTATTAAAAATAGCTATTACAAAGTTTTAATCTTTTAAAATAAAAATATACCTTATAGCGTAGGTATATAAACTCAACTTTTACATTTAACAATATACTTTAGGATGCACAAAATTGAAAAATCTGAATTACTGCGCTGTAGTAGAACACAAACATTTGTCTAGAAAACGTAAAATTTACATCTGACGAGAGGCGGATTGTAGACAAACATTCTGATTAAAACTAGAAGCTACGAGTAGAGTTTCTGTTAGAATGATTAACTCTCTGTCGCTTCTGGAATTATATTCACAAAGATAAATGTAGGAAAGGAAAAATGGTACATTTAAAATATACTGCTAAATTTAAATTTATTGTTCATATGTATTAGCATGTGTAACGGTAATGAAACTTGAGTGAAGAAAAAATTAAGGGAAATTTAACTTAATATAAAATTCAACCAACAATTTTCACTGATTGTGCGTGCTTCAAATTTTGCAGTAAAAAAATTATTAAATTTTTTCAATAAATCTAACATACACTAGACCTTGTTCTGATGGATCTAATCTTTTTTGATTTAGTAGCGTTGTGTAATCTGCCCTACATTTTATGGATTTATATAAATTTATGGGATCATGTGCATAATCTTGAAGTATCTCTTACTACTTTGCAAAAAAAAAATTTGCGTTGCATATTTTACAATTTTAGTTTTTCGGTAAATATATTTGCATCGGTTTTTCATTATAACTACCCACTATGTACCTGGTACTTAATTTGAAACATTATAAAATTTTATACTATATTATTAAATGATTTTGTACCAAGTAGGAAGCTAGTATTTTACATTAATTTCAATAAAGACGTCACGTGTACCGATTTTGTTAATCTGCCTTAGACGAGGGTTTTGCTGTAGTATAAAGAGATAAGTCTTTGTAGTCGTTACCAATCCGTATTTTGTTGCTTGTTATTAACAGCTCGTTATTATAATCTTATAATTGGTTCGGACTGTAGATTTAACAGTAAGATATTACATAATCTTGGATTATAAAGATTTAGATTCTAAAACTTCACAACCTCGGAAATCAAAAGTAGGTACATATTCTTTAGATATTTAGACTAATAATATTTTCGTATGAACGTTCTTAATCTCGGGTTAGTTTTGACGATAAAGGTAACACTTCTAGTTTAAATTTATGAAAAGACTCATTTATCTTAAAGAAAATTTTAATAGATGCTGCTACATAAATGAGAAACGTTGATACAAACATTTTTGGTCTAATGTAGCATTTTACTTAATCTGATGAATGGTAATGCCGTATTTGAAAGTCGACGAACTGCTGCTATACAAAAAGCATCATGTGGAATATAACGTTTTTGAACTTATAAGTAATTTTCGCTAATACTCAAATTGAATTATTCACAGCGTGTAACATATTTACGATTTAGGTACTACCTATTTATTGAAAGCTATCTTATGGATCTTTGAAAAGGTTGTCACGATGACAAAAGATACCAATATTGCTACTACATCTATAAATTTATTTATTTTAAATAAATCAAATAGATTTTCTTTCCTAAACGAAAATATGCTTCCTACGTAGTGCCTATAATAAAAATACTTTGTTATTTATATTATTACCTATGAACCCAGTATATTTATTTTCTTTTTGAGATTTTTTTACAAAGAATGAAATTTAAATAAAAATGATATACCTACCTAGCGTTAATAATAAAAAGGTAACTTGATTTAGAAATGTTTGCTAAAAGTAAGTATTCCATAATATAATACATATGAGTGAACTAACTTCTTTAACAAATTTGTTTGCATTGTAGTTGAACCGTTGCCTTCGGTTTCAGAATGTTCATGTCTGCAACTCTTCTTTTTCTGTTGTATCCTTACATGATAATCTTGTAAATTGCTTTCAGAGAGTGTTTAAATTATGTACATATGTATAATATGATTATGATTAAATTGAGTTGTGAATACTGAATTAATAAAATAATAAACGGTTTAACCATAGTTAATATTAAATATTTCTTAATACAACAAAGACTAACCATTTTGTATATTTTTTGTACATTATTTTAATTACAAATAATTGAAGTCTCTTATGTTCACTATTTTTTTAAAGCTAAAAATATTTTAGTAGACCTCCGTAAAATAAATATTTTGATTAAATTTATACCTACGATAAAAATTTTAAATTGTAAGAAAACATATCTTCAAATAAGATAGTCTTCAATTTATGTAAAGTCTATAAGGTATCAAAGAAATAACAAACCGTCTCAAAAATGACACATTGTTTTGCTACCTGAATTGTAATCCTATATTTTATCACTTTGGTTTTGAGTGAAATAGCATGTTCCGTGTGGAATGGAAATCTATATGTGTGTAGTATGTATGTATATAATGTTACGACCTTTTGGTCGTTGGGGTTTAATTGTAGCTCAGATTAATCAATTAAAGTCACGACAGGAGTTTAAACAATTATAATGACGCATAATAAAAGATACAATAATTACAAATAAGTCTTACCCTAAAAGGCTGAGGGAGGATTGGATCACCAACATGACGGGCATAGGTTTCAGCGGTAATCACTACTCGCACCTCACCCACGGCTGACTGCCGATTTTCCGACTTACCGCCCTTTTTGTTGTAATCCTCCCTCTTAATATTAATTCTACTAATTATAATTCTTATTGGTTATTGTTGGATTAATATTATTGGTTTATCGATTGAGTTGATTCATCGGGGCAATGTTCCGTTTACAATTTTGATGATCAATCAATCACACAGGATATAGAATATATTTTGTTATAGTAATTATAAATTTAGTTCTATACCGTGTGATTGATTTTTACGTGACATTACCCCCTCGCCGGCAAAAGCGGCTGGCCCAAGGCGCTAAAATTGACTGATCAACAACCAGTTGAACCAATAACATTAAAAGAACAATGATAAAGCAAAACTACTACCAAATCAAACGAAAAAAAACATAAAATAAAAAAATTCGGCTTACAATAGTAATTGTAAAGATAATTTATAAATAAAATATAGATATATGTCTATGAGAACAACAAAAATAATAGTATTTCAAAAATAAATCAATAGAAAATTAAAATTAAATATATAAAATAACTAATCAAAGTTTTATAAGACAACTTATAATTGCAACAGGAAAAAAAAATAAAATAATTCCTGACAAAACAAAAAAAATTTTTTCACATTGAAGATACAAATCGGAAAAAATAAAAAAAATTTTATTTGAAGAATTAAAATTTTGTTCCAAAAATTTTTCATTTAGTTCAAGGGTCGTATTATCCAGGGTATATTTTTAAGCGCATAGGCCGTACTCCAGTGGTAAAATACTTCCTCATCCAGAAAAAAAAAGTGTTTGTTATGAGTGCAATCAAACAATCCAAGGTAAGTATACAATAAATTATACTCACAGGAAGTTTATTTAAAATTCCTTACTACGTCTCTGCAAAATATAGTTAAATGTTTTATTTACTATTTATAGCGAGCGATTTGCTTATTTTACCGTTTGTAATCTTCAATGAGTATATCTAGTCATAATCATAGAAATTTGATATCGTTGCAATTACAAGTTGTTTAACCTAGTTTAATTAAAAAAAATCCTAACAAAAATTCAATCAGTTAAATCATTAAGGTTTTTCATTTACTTATGTAAAGGTTTTACATTTCATATTTATATCGGTTGGACAACTCTTTGCAAAACAAAAACAGAATCCCATCTAGAGTCAATTTAACTATTTGGATTACATTGAATATTTATATGTTTATTATTTTAAATCAAGTGCTATTATGTGCTCCTATTTATCTCGATGTGGCTTTATAACAAAAATTAATTTTTTAATTGACATAAAACTTGTGTTCTTATTAAACTTTATTGGCCTTATTAAAAAAAATTCAAGGGGTAGTATGGGGGAAAAGACTTAATTATTTATTTGACTTATTATTTCATTATGGCTTTATTAAAAAAAATTCAAGGGGGATTATGGGGGAAAAGACTTAATTATTTATTTGACTTATTATTTTATTATGGCCTTATTAAAAAAAAATTCAAGGGGGATTATGGGGGAAAAGACTTAATTATTTATTTGACTTAGTATTTCATTATGGCCTTATTAAAAAAAATTCAAGGGGGATTATGGGGGAAAAGACTTAATTATTTATTTGACTTATTATTTCATTATGGCCTTATTAAAAAAAATTCAAGGGGGATTATGGGGGAAAAGACTTAATTATTTATTTGACTTATTATTTCATTATGGCCTTATTAAAAAAAATTCAAGGAGGAGTATGGGGGAAAAGACTTAATTATTTATTTGACTTATTATTTGGGCTCTTATTCATCTCATTATGGGGCGTATGGGGGAAAAACTTGATTATTTAATATTTGAATATAATGAATGGGGGAAAATGGGGGAAAATCGTATTTCTTTATCGCTCATACTAAATTAATGCCTTTACGTTGATTTAGTCAAAAAGGAATGCAGTTTGGCGCCGTTGCACTGATTTTTTGAGTAAATCTGCGTTTCCATTATACGAGGCCTCGTTTGAAATTTGTATGATAATATAATTATAACAACAATTTTTTAACAACTTTTTTACATACATAAATAATAATTTCACGACATCGAAGATCAATTTGCACTTTTGCTCTGCCTTTTTGTCACTTTATTAATTTCACATTTATTTATTTAATTGGAGCACATTTATTTATTTATTTATAATCTTGTTGCACTTGACGATGTGTTGACTCTAATGATGACTCTTCTTAAGGTTGAGATACGATGCACTTGTCTTCTTAAAATCTCTTTGTACCATTATTTGCGACTACCCACTAGGACTATAAGCTTCCATGTAGCGATTGTTTCATTCCACATTTTCTGTTTATTTACCAGGCATACCAATCCATAATTTCTAATTCGCTAATACAAAAACCATTCACTTCCTTTTTGTTCCATTCCATTTCATTCGATTCCATTCCATTCGGTTCCACTTTATTCCATTCGATTCCATTTGATTCCAATCTACTCGATTCCATTCCAATCAATTCCATTTTATTCCATTCCATTCCAATCAATTCCATTTTATTCCATTCCATTTCATTTTATTCCATTCGATTTCATTTTGCTCCATTTCATACCATTTACTTCCATTCGATTCCATTTGATTTCATTTGATTCCATTCAATTCTATTCCATTTAAATTCCATTTGAACCCATTTCCTTCCATTCCATTCCATTTGATTCCATTCGATTCCATTCGATCCCATTTTGTTCCATTTCATACCATTTACTTCCATTCGATTCCATTTGATTTCAGTCGATTCCATTCAATTCTATTCCATTTAGATTCCATTTGATTGCATTTCATTTGATTTCATTGTATCCCGTTCCAAAACTTCCTTCCATTATTACCCAAATTGACAGTTGACAGTGGCGCGTGACATCAATCGTTGAGATGATTAGTCTGCCGCTTGACATCAGGTTGCCCCCATCAATCCGACCAAAATGCCATATACTTGGAACACCATTCTTCTTTTTGGATGCCGCCCTTGATGATTGCAACGTGGTATAGGAATTTACCTCTCTCCTTTAAAATTTGACCCTGAAATTCTTCTTATAATCTGCTTTTTCACCTCCACTATGGCGACATCTTCCAAATTGACTTAATCCTCGTGATAAAAACTTAGAACAAAATAAATAAAAAATATTAACATACACAAAAAGTATTATTATGCCCTTTAAATTCAATATTTTAAACCATCTAAAAATTAAAAAGTTAATATTAAAAAATAAATATTAGCTGATAATACATAAACTTAATACCCAATAAAATAAATTTAAATTAAAGGTTATTAAATTAGTATTCCATTTAAAAATTTTATTTGGTCAAAACCAAACCAATTATTATTAAAAATAGTTGACAAAATAAAATAAAAATTACACCGCAACATTAAAACCACAATCATTATTAAAAATCATTATTAAAATCATCACTAATAAAATTAAAAGTTATCAGTGTAAGGCTTAAGAGAATGTCTCTAAAAATTTGTATAATTGTATAATAAAAGTATTATTGTTTTACTCTAATGACCTATATAATTAAAACATTGACTTGCGATTTTTTTTTTTTTTCTATAATAAGTTATAATTCACATAGACCGCATAAAAAGATTTTGTTTAAATTACTACATTCCACGTAAAGTCAATATACTTTTTAAATTACTACTAGACAAAAAAAAATAAAAATTTAAATTTCATATATTCTAAAATAATTTGATAATGAGAAATTGAAAAAATGAAAATAAAATTACTTTAGTTAAATACTTAAAAAACAGGCTTAGAATTTCTAGAATATTACTCAAATTTGAAAAATTAAATTAAAAAAGTATAGTATAAAATCCGCTCATTTCTTATTTGCAACATAAAAAAAAACAATGCATTTACTTTCTTTCATGAACTTGATTGAACTCATCATTTAAGAAACGTAAAACTATTATATAAACTCGCTTATTAAGACAATATTCCATTAAACAATACTAAATGATTAAAAATGCCCAATTGTTTTTATTAATATAGCCAAATTTAACATCGACCCATGTAATATAAACTTTTTCAATTATATACCCTAAACGAACCGTATAGAAATCAAATTTCTTATAAGTAATATCAATTTTGCTTAAAAAAAACTCCAATCGTCATCAGTAATTATTATTAGTAAAATCCCTATATTTATTAAAAAGATTAGTCGAATTAAATTTTTTAATCGTAACCTAAAATGCCTACTAAATTTATTTGGTCATTGAAATAAGATAAAACCCACAAAAATGTCAAAGAACAATTTTTCAATTTTTCAAAAATGTATCCAATCCATAAGTAGACTTGAATTAATTTTAAACTTATATTTATCAGAAAAGTGATAAAAATTACCTAAATTAATAAAATTTTCAATTTCCTTTTAAAGGAGATTTTCACAATTAACGTATTTAATGCATTTTTCGCAACATAATATTTATTCGCCTGCATTTTAAAAGAAATCTAAAAATGAATCAACTAGATATCAAAATTTTTATATAGAAAATGAAAGTTAAAACAGGCTAATTAAATTTTGTTTTAAAAAGAACCCTAAGAAAAAGTTACAAATGTTGAAAATTTGACTAGAAAAATTATGCAAAACTTATCTTAAACTATAGATTTCTTATGCATAATAGATTCAATATTGTTTTTTAAAAATTAATTAATACTTATAAACATTATTGCCAAATTGAAATCTTAAAACAAAAAAATTAATTATCTAAAAAAAAAATATAAAGTGAACTTAAAAAAGATTTATGCAGTAAATAATTATAACCCATTTTACGCGATCCAACTTTATCTATACCAAATTAACTGTTTTAAAAAATACTAATTATGCCGTAGGTAGTTATAAAATATCTTGTCAACAAAATTTAATTTTCTTATGTATTCTAGTACAACCAACTATTAAATACAAATATTTTATCAGTATCATTTATTGTCGAATTATCAAAATTTTCTGTTATATCATCAATATCGCGTGAAAGTATTAAATTTAATTTAGCTTGAGCCCTTGTAATGGGTTAATTAGGCATTAGTTTGAAAAATAAGAATTACTACATGCCAGATAAAGAAAATATGAAACGCAATCCTAAATCAAGTTCATTGTTAAAATTTTGAAATGTTATAAAAGTTTTCTTAGGAGAAATAAAAATTATTTGGAAAACAGAGCGAATAATTGAATTAAAAAAAATCTATTTTTTTATTTTATTATAAATTAAAATAATTGTGAGGCTAAGCAAAGGCTAAACAACGACCTGACATTACGTTAGCTTCCTGCATTTAACAAAATAAATGCAACGTTTACTTTTAGAATATAAATGCATGCAAACTAAATATTACGTTATTAGAAACCATGTAAATGAACTTTAAAAATGTTTAACAAATTAAGTACTAAAGAAAAGAAAAACTATAAACACGTGGGCCATTTACCTACAATTTACAATTTGAAGTAATAAACACCTACATGGGTACCAGGTTCTTTATTTCGGTGGCTCTTTAAGACAGTCTCATCCCAAAGAATTAATACGTGCAGTTAGACTTATTGTAACCACCAAAATAGGCTCGGCACGCTCCACCACATGTTACGACCTTTTGGTCGTTGGGGTTTAATTGTAGCTCAGATTAATCAATTAAAGTCACGACAGGAGTTTAAACAATTATAATGACGCATAATAAAAGATACAATAATTACAAATAAGTCTTACCCTAAAAGGCTGAGGGAGGATTGGATCACCAACATGACGGGCATAGGTTTCAGCGGTAATCACTACTCGCACCTCACCCACGGCTGACTGCCGATTTTCCGACTTACCGCCCTTTTTGTTGTAATCCTCCCTCTTAATATTAATTCTACTAATTATAATTCTTATTGGTTATTGTTGGATTAATATTATTGGTTTATCGATTGAGTTGATTCATCGGGGCAATGTTCCGTTTACAATTTTGATGATCAATCAATCACACAGGATATAGAATATATTTTGTTATAGTAATTATAAATTTAGTTCTATACCGTGTGATTGATTTTTACGTGACAATAAAATACATTGCATACGATTTTGTCAATTCAATCGATTCCATTTGACTTTTTTTAACTTTTCTACAATAATATTATATTAAGTATTTTTTATTTTTAAATAATCATATTTCTTACGAAAGAATTTGTTTTCGAATTTGCAAGAAATGTGATTTGAGAAACCTCGGAGTTTTACTGTAGGTTTTCCTTTCTTTTATCGGTAATCTTGCATTCATTAAAGGTACCTGAGTCTTTAATTCAACTAGAAAACAGCTAAATTTTGAATTAATTGCGTCTAGATTTATGTTCAATTGCAATCCTGAATTTTAACAGTCATTTATAGATGCTTGACTTTTATTATTTTGTACCTGAATTTATTAACAGTTGTAGTGCACTTAATTGAAAAACTTAGCAATTTACATTTTCATTGTTTGAATATAAAGTGCCGTTTTAATTAACAACATAAAAGAACTCCACTTTTAGTATTTAAACTTAGTACTACTAAAATATAAGAAGTAACATTTGAATTGGAAACAATGCCGGTTGCTCTTTTATTTAAATGATGCAGTTTTTAATAAACTATATTATAAACGATGTTCTAAAATACACAAGTTTTTGTAATTAATGTAAGAATATTGTTTGCGTACAGTTTGTAAACCTTTTTTTAATATTAAATTTTGCAGTATTTTAAAAAATTAAATGTAAACTTAATTTTTAATAATTATTAATTGTATTTATAAGCAATAAATGAGACTTTTATGAAAAGTTGAATAATTGAACTTTAATTATTCAATAAAGTAGCGTTTCAATTATATTTACAAACGATAAACTAAAAAATCTATTAATAACGTTAGATTAGTGGGGAATATTGGACACCAGGTGAAATGAAACAATGATATCGATCTACGTTTCGAAGCTTTTATGTCTTCTTCCTCAGGATCTAAAATATACATTCACATACAATAAACAAGTAGCGCCGACAATAATTTCACATACCAATAAAGTAGTTTCAAACCATTAAAATATACAAGATCTCCTATCTCAGGAGAGAGCATTAAAAGAATATTTAAAAGAACCACAATCCTCAACAGCAAATCTCAATAAAAACAATTAGATTAAGTCGTTAATTACTCTGTCAAATATTTAAAACCACGCATACAAACTACCAACGTGTGATAAAATTAATTTTAAATATAAAATCACCTGCCGATAATGTCCTATAGCCATATTTTCGCACAACATTAGCGCTCCCATCTATCTAATAATTAATAAATATTTTCACCTATCTAAATAACCATCTATTAACATAAATTAACCATAAATAATTAAAAACTTTTCATTCCCTTCTTTTATTATTTTACATCATTTCTTTTTCCTCTTTTTCCCCACTAATCTAACGTTATTAATATAAGAAATGGACATGATTGAAGAGTTTGATAAAAAATCTATATTGTATTATTTATGTAATTGACTTTGAATTGAAAATTTAATTAATTATACAACCAATATTATTATTATAAAATATATTAAAAAGTACCAATATTGTTTTCTTACAAATTTTTTACAAACTGATAAAATCACGCTGACGATAGCCAAATAATATGAAACGCACTTTGTTCCCTTTTCATATAAACACGATTTTAAATTTAAAACTTGATTGTTTTCTGAATATATACTAACTTATTGCATAAAATTATAAACAAATAATTCATTCATAAGTGGTGAGCAAATTTTTATTTTTAAATATTATAGTTTTCTGTTAGCTCTACATAGCTATTTGAAATAGTTATCATTTCGGAATTGAATTATAATATTTCTTACCGCTTAGCTATTTTTCCGAGTTGAAATTACAAGAAGTCAAATCTGTCGTATAAAGCGGATGAAGCAGTAATTTTAATAGCGGTTTATAGATTTTTTCAATGGAAATCGTTGACGTTTGCGTGGGTGTATTGTCTTCTTAAAAAATCATTCTGTTTTTAAACAATCTAGGACGAAAAAACCATTTTACTTTTGTTGGTGACAAGGAATCACTGGAATTCCTGTGTAGATGGATCAAAGTTTTACAAAAGGTTATGAATAGACGAATTAGTGGTTACGAATTGAAATTCTTGTGAAAGGAGTTATAAGGATAACAGTGGAACAGTGCCAAAATATATTTTTACAACAACATACGTATTTATATCTAAAACACTACTTTTCTCATTCAATTGATCCTATTTTTACCAATATCTTTTTTTTATCAATAGAATTTTAAATATATGCTAAACAACTATTTATTCTTTATTTATTTCGATACAACTAGGTATAATTTGAACAGAAGTTTAATTTTTTACCCTACATATAGGGTGATGAAATGAAAATATTGGTTACCAATGAGCGCAAGTTATAAAGTCCAACTCATTCATGATGAGCATTAATTTTTATAATATTATGTTTATGGTTAAATATAAACAACAATAATTATTTTTCAAGTTAATTAAATTGTAACATTTTTGTATAATTTAGGAAGTATGTACTCTCAACATTTTGCTAATTTTCGCCTAGGGGTATTTTTAATCCTTTAAGCTTCATAAATTTTTAAGTAAAATACACGAGGAAATTTTTAAATTATTTTGTTGCTCTTTTTTATAATTATATCACGATGCGAATTTTTTGTTAGTATTCATTAACTT
Organism: Cantharis rufa; assembly: GCA_947369205.1. Lineage (NCBI taxonomy): Eukaryota > Metazoa > Arthropoda > Insecta > Coleoptera > Cantharidae > Cantharis > Cantharis rufa. The sequence continues at coordinate 18,029,411 of OX376304.1, read as the reverse complement.
CAATTCTCTAGGTTAAAAATATCATGTGGTAAACATTCATGACTTTTTTGTATGCATAGACGTTTCAGTTTTGAAACTCAGTTGATTAGGGTCGCTTTTTAGCATTGAATATGTTGACATCACGTATTTTATTACTTTTTTTGAAATAGTGAAAGAATGTCCTCTTGCCCACTAGCCATCAGAGGACATTTTTAAAGTACCTAGTAAACTAATATATACTACGTATTTATATGCATGCACATAATTTGTAATCGCATGTAAAGCGTAAGGCAGATTTATGTACATAGTACTCACGAAATGTGTGTAAATCTGGCTGTGCCAACGAATTTGTACAAATAAGCCGTATTATGTGTAAACGGAAAATTGCTGCTTACATAAAACAAAATAATAGTTGACGTTTGTTTACCAACCATCCTCATAAATTTTATATTTTTAAAAATAGGTTAAATGTATTTGCCTGCTAATACCGGTTTCGGTTTAGTAAGTATCATCATCATGAGATTGGTTCTAGCCTGGCTTAGCCCGTTTTAAAGCTAAGGAATGAATGTAAAAAATATTATTTTATATAATATGCACTTGAGTACTACAAATCGCTTTCAAAATTTTATTAATCTTTAAAATTTTGATTTGCGGATTTATCAATGAATTATTTTAATCAAACTTAATTATTTATTTATTGTTTTATAACTTATTGTTTTATTTATTGGAGTGGACGAAATTTCTATAGGAACACTATTATTTTTAATAAAAACGACAAGAGTTTATTATTCCTATTTAAGGAATAATAGAAAACAAAAATCGGATATACAGAAATGAAACAAATCATATTATTTTTGTTATAAACAAAATTTTATAATTTACCGTACAGACTTTTGACGAAATTTCAATAAGAACAGTCTTTCGAATTCTTTTAAAATGAAACAAATTTAGAGTTTAGCAACTCGTACTAACCTCCTTGTTTTTAATTACCTCAAATATTCTGTTTTTCGTGGTGTTAACTAATTTTTCCAATATATTTTTCTTAATTTTATTCCACACATAGTTTAGTGCATTCTCTAACTTCTCCACGTCATATGATCTTTCGCAAATTCTAATCTGGCATTAAATGTAATCCTGTTTGTGTAAGAGGTGCTCACTGCACCTCAATGCTCAATATTTGCTGTTTACATCGTGTAGTTACAGGTAGCTATAAAACCATTCAGAACTGAGAAAAACTTACTGTTCTTACAGAAATTTCATTACTATGTCTGTGCATTAAATTATAAAATTTTGTGAAAAACAAAAATAAAATAAATTATTACATTTTTGTATATCCAATTTTTGCATTCTATTATTACTTTATTACTATTTCTTAACGTCTTTTTCATTATAAGTATTATAAAAATTCTTGGCATTATTATTAAACATAATGGAGTTCTTATAGAAATTTCGTCCAATTACTACATAATATCTAATATAACATGAAAAGCAATAGTTAAAAAACAGATAAAAAACTTATACATAAATGACAATTAATTCAATTTGTTGTCAAGTCTATTGCATTTTTTTTCTCATTGAAACCTTTCAAATTATTCCAAGATTTTAATGAACAAAAAACATAATTAAACCACAATTACAGAACAAATAATTCTAAAGCACGATTGCATGAATGCATAAAGAATTAGGTGAAGGTGGGGCAAAATCGCACACTAAGCCCGGTTTCACAAAGGCTAATTAAATTTTAATCTATTATTAAGGTTTTTCATCAATAAAAATTTATTTTTGCGACATTGTTGAAAATCATTAATCATAGATTAAATTTTAATTTGCCTTTGTGAAATCGGGCATTAAGGTTTATTAATTTTTGGTGGAGATTATAATGATTTATACGAACGGCAAAAAATAATATAATGTACCCATCAACAGTTATTTATTATTAAAACAAATGATTATTTGCTTTTAAATTAACACAAACGTCTTAAAAAAACATCTTTAGGATAGAAAAGTTTTTGACGGGACTTGTTTTAAGTCACATAAACTTTTCACCAGAAGAAAATGTGTCATGAAACTTCAGAAATGGAAACTTAAAATTTATTAGCAGAAAATGACATGATGGTGGGCATTAAAGCCTTATTATAATTATTTATTATATTCTAAATTGATATGTAAGTTAAGAAAATGATAATAACGTTGTATTTGACTTTTGGAGTTTAAAAAACCAGATCCTGATAAGGTGCATGGGATAATAATGCATGCATCTACATATGTAGTTGGTTTTAATAAATATAATCTTGCGCAGAGTGTTTGCTTTCAGTTTAATTGTAAGTAACCTGTAGTTCCAAGATTAGATAGTGTTATTTTCACTAAACTTTGTCGAAGATAGTAAGATTATATAGATTTTTAATAAATTAGTAATTAGGAAGAATTAGTAAAATTTTAATCCTAAGGTATTTCCGGACCCGGTCAACTCGGCGAAGGTCATCTTGGCGATCTGTCAACTCGGCGACGATTCCAAATAATAAACATTTCTTTTTTTAATTCGCTTATAGTTCAAAATTAAAGCCCCATGCAAAAAAAGAATTATCTCGGGATGTCTCAAAATTTCGTAGCTTAGCTTTGGTGCACATCGATACAATATGGATTTATGAATTGATTCTATATTTACATTATAGGTCTGGTCAATTGATAGAACATGTTCGGGATTGCAGTAACAATATTTTTCGAAAAAATTAAAATTTATAAAATTTATCATTTAAAGTAGTATTTTTTTCATTGTTTAATTGCCGAGTTGACCGGTCGCTGAGTAGACCGTCGCCGACTTGACCGGTCGGCGAGTAAGCCCGTCGCCGAGTGGTCACGTACCGACTACCGAGTATTTCAGACGTTTCTCCACATGCTGCGATATATAAAATTACGCATAAAATAATATAATGTATTTTCTATATTCACTATTTTAATATTGCAAGTTGAAAAATGATTAAATAAAATTTTAAATAGTACTCCTACAAGTTAATTAAGTAATATATTTGAGCTTCGTATTTATTCAATTTGAAGATAAACTTTCAAGAGATAACTAAATTATTTCTGATGCATTTATAATTCTTATTATATTAGCAAATATAATGTACAAATCTAAATTGTCTTATATTAAGTTTTAATATTAATAATTGTTGCTTAACAAAAGATTCCCAAAAAAACAACCTTTTGTCATTAAAAAAAAATGTGTGTTGTTTTTGGCTTAGAAGTTTGTAACAATATTGCTTATGGGTTCTTAAACGTTACCATTGCGTGATCGGTTCCTGCATAACATATTATTTATGTACATAACATAGTTGTTCTACAGTATTTTAGTGTCTTTGGCTAGCATCTTTAGGCGGTCTCTTATAGTATAATATATAAAATAAGGTATTTATGGATTTTTATTATATTAAATTTTGTGCCCTTCCATAGAAAGAAGTCATACATATTTATCTACTAAGTAATTCTTCTAAGTAATATTTCATTTTCTTTATTGGTAACAAACTTTTTCTTTTAATATTATTTAAATTAGTGAATAGTAAGTTATTATAAATTATTATTATTTGTTGATTTGCATCAATACATAATACAATTCTACATACTCATTTAATGGTCACAAACTGGTAATTTTTCATAAATTAGGGAAACTTTTAGAAAATACAACAAGTGGTTTGATATTCGTGACATAATATCAAAAAAATTATCGATAATAAGCGAAGCACTTATTACTACCCTTGACAATAACCTAAAGGTAGTTTAAAAAGTTTTACGCATAAACATCATTTAAAATTTCGTATTCTCTTCTGTATGTTTACATATTATCTGGCAAATTTAGAAACACAAGCTGGCTTGTATGAAAAGTGGTATGGAACTATGCAATAATCCCTCCAGGCATATAAATTTAAGTGTTTAGGGTTACGCGATCATTCAACTTGTATAATAAAAATGTAAGAGTTGGAAAACATTTAAATAAGATTTTTATTTACTTCTATGAAATGTTTTAGTATACGTGGCTACATTTAATTTTTGAGAATAAGATTTATAAAGCTATCACTGAATTGATTTAAGGAAACCTATAATTTAGAACAACAATATATAAGAATTCTATTTAATATTAACAATCTTTTAGTAGGAAGTCCGCAAATACCTTCCATAAACCACAAAGAAACATTTGATGAAAAACTTTTTTTAAGTTTTCTTTTACAAGAATTTATGAATTTATTAAAATTTTTCATGAAAAGAAATCATGTAGGAAGATTTTGTATAGCTAATACATACATTTAATGTATACATAGCTAATACATTTTGTATTGCAAATGTGGTATTTTAAAACATTTTTCTTCAGTATTTTAAATAAATGGTTGGTACTTTATTATATTTATTTACGATTTAAATTTTTTCACATAGTACCAGAGACATATTTTAAAAGGTTTGGTTTGTCGCCCTATAAATTAATTAAAAGAAGCTAAAATTAATTTTTTTAATTCATTTTGATTATAAAAGGCGTCCCAAGCAGAGCGCGAAAGACGGCTTGCGCCACCTCTCGAAGCCTTCTGCCCCGGGCCATGGCCCTCGTGGTCCTTAGGTAAATACGTCTCTGCATAGTACGTTCCTTTGTGCCAGCATATCTGGACACCAACGTATGGAAGTTGCGATTTGAGTTTCAAGTTCTGGGCGCCGTCATTTGAACACCAAACGTTTTAGGCACTGATGTTTGGGTACAGAGACTTTTAAATGTTTGGTGTTGTTGGTGTCGTTGTTTATTTCTGTTTTCTAACAGTGAAAATCAAAATTTTACTGACTAATTATACATAAGTATATTGCATTGACCAAAATATTATTATATACCGACTATTAATTAAAATTAAATTAAATGCGTTTCCGCTTTTGCTCTCTTACAAAAATTTATATGATACAAATGCAATAAATAAATTAAAAATAAATTGTTTTAATTTTTAAAATAATAAATTCTTCTATTTCCGTACAGATTACCCTTGCCAGGTATGGTAATTGGTAATTTGTAGAAATATTATATGAATATCCACATTGTGGAACATAATTCTGCATAAAAAAAAGAATAGTAGTTGTCGATGTTTAAAAAGAAAAATAATAAATAAAATTGTGAAATAATAATAAAAATAATAATGTCATAAGTTTCCGACAAGTTTTCACCCACAGAAAAGACATTACTATTTTAAGAAATAACAATATAGTTTTCACGAAACATATTCTCAGGTAAAACTCGAACTCAAATTGGCCGCTCAAGAAGTTTACGCCTCCACCATACGGCTAACTTAGACGGTTAATAAAATTCAAATATTATAGATACATCGTTTTAATATAATTTTAAAATACGTGCATAGTCCTTAAATACATATTAGTACCTTTTATATTTAAAACAACTACACACAATTAAATTTAATTCAAAACTCGACGGCAGCAATTTTAATTTTAAGAGTTTGACATAGAATTTCAAGTTTTGCATAACTAATAAAGAGTAGGTAGGTTTCAGAGTTTCTTGTGTAATATGATTAACTAATAATTAATGAAAGTAAGAATAATTAAAGCTTGTACTTGTATAACCGTATCAGTTGAAAATTATTATATTTACTTAACCTTAACTTGTTATACGCACACTTACCTACTTCATAATTAGATGTACTACATATGAATATTTTATATCAACTATAATAATACTAATAAATTTTATTAATATTTAAACATTTTATTATAACAGCTATGAATTTGAAAGTATCAACGATTATTCCAACCCAATGATTAAAGTTAATCATAAGAAATAGTGAATAACTTTTAAGCAAGTTTATTCAATAGAGTAGTTGCATGAAATTCAAATACATCTCAAAATTGAATTTATTGTTAGTTCAGTATATCGATAATAAGAATATTTTGGTAATCATCCAAAAATAGAGGATGGCTAGAATAAAGTTCTTGTTCTACTCGGACTGGAACCTAGGACCCCGGCTTAGTAGTCGACGCATTTTTAAAAACGCACTTTTAAAAACTGTCACAGTTTGACCTACGTCAGTTTCACATAAATTTTAAATAAGTCGCCAATAACATTATAATATTATGTACATTCATATGTATAATCTAATTATACATAATACTACCTTAATAACTTATATATTATAAAAATAACTCATAAACAAATTTAAATAACAATAATTTATTGATAAGCAAACCTGACCGAATTTTTTCTAAAACGGCAGTAAGGCAATATTTGCAGTGTTAAATCCAATAATATGTATTAAAACTATAACATTTTCATTGAAAACTTAATAGTAACTTTTGAAAATGCAAACTTTAACATATCAAGATTCAAGGATGAATCACAGAAACACTGCGTACTAATGTGTGCCTCAAGTTGGAAAATCTCGTCGGAGTAATCATAAAACCTTGTTTTGACTTCCATGCTGTATGTTTTTAAACCGATTCTGCAGTTCGAAATCCACAGATTTATAAAGACTAGATCTCTAAATCCACACACTTGATAAAAACATTCCTGAAAGCCACCCGTACTCGAAAGTCACAGATCTACGTATAAAGATGAGATCTTTCGACCCACGCACTTGGTAAAAATATCCTTCGTTCTCGAAAGTCGTGGATATATAAAGACGGAATTTCTAAACCAACAAACGTGGTAAATAGATCTAGAATAGCTGTTGTCTATTATCTGTATTGATGTGTCTATAAAAACGTGTGAGCGAAGTTAATGTGCTTAACCTAAGATGGATCATACAACCAAAAATCCACTTCTAAACTTTTTTAGTTAATAATAAGCAGCGGTGTGGTATAAGATTTCAATCGACAGGCTACAAAGCGGTAGATCGTGATTCAATGCTTATCCACACCAACTACACTATTGTAATCTAAAGCCTAAGTTTCAGCAATGCATTACACATCTAGCAATGTTGCCTACTTGAATATATAAGAGAATGCTCAATAAATCATAAATAGCAAGTGTAATTATGGTAAATTACATGATAATAACAGGATGTAAACCTAAATTTCACAGTCCTAACCAGTGGTGTGGCGTAAAACCTACACCGGCCGACTGGGAAGCGGGTGACTGCGGTTGAAATCCTGGTCGAGTCGAATACGCTGCTGTGATCTGAAGTCCAAGATAGATCTGTTGACTGTGGAGAAGGCAACTGGAAAGCACCCCATTAATTAAATTCCCTAGTACGTCATCTTGCTCAGCCAAGTTTGATCGCCAACGCCCATTGAAGATATGGCACATTAAGAAGAAGAGTGCTAAATTAAGATGAAGAAGATTTATCAATTCAATATTGATTTATTCACATAAATAATTTTTATTTTTTTGAATTGCAAAAAAAAAATTATTAGAAGATAATAATTAATAGATACTTTCGTAAGTAGTAAGATGCATATCAAATATTAGATTATTTTGTTGTAGTTTTATACCAGGGTTGCACTGCATAATAGTACTAATACTATTATTATGATAGTTGGAAAGTTCCATAAGTTGATTAATGATTATTATTAATTAATAACATTGGAGGATTGCATCTAACTATGATTTTAGAATTGGTATATTTTACTAACAAGTAATAAGTACCAAAAACTACGCAGGTAGCTCGGATTAATTATTTGCAAAGTATTTACTTATAATATGTAATATTAGTAAATTTCTATTATGAAACGAGCCTCAAGCTAGATATTTTCAATTGTTAAATTTAAATTGAATTTTCGAAAATACAAATATTTATTTGTATAACATAGTTTTTTAAACTTTAGATTGAGTGATAAAAACGTGATTGATGTGCAACTAAAATAATGCACAATGTGATTGGTATGCACCTCGATTGAGCTCTAAATGAGTGCACACACTGAAACTCTGATTAATGTTTAACTCAATTAATATGCAACTCGATTAATGTGTACCTATTGGTGTGATTATATATATATAAAATAATAATATATACAGTCAACAAATCAAAGTTTTTCTTTAATTGGAAAATGTATATATAATAATATATTGTCTATTTAAAAATATAAGAAGCCTAAAACGTTAAATTCCTAGTTAAGCACAGAAAAACACAAAAGTAAACAAAAAAATTGCATATATTGTATCGAGAACATATTATCAAATGATTAAACAATATAATTGTAAGGTGCCCTACATTTTTAATATTAATAACATATTAATGATATTAATGATATTAATATGTTAATATTAATAAATTAATAATAAATATTATACTTGTATACATATTAATAAACATAAATATTATTAAAAATCAGGAAAAGGGAATAATATACGGAGGATATTAAAATAATAATAACAAAGCTTTGTAATTGCAATGGAATTATTATCCAATGCATGATCGATCAGTATAGTTGATAAAAAATCACAAAGTTGTATTTAGGATCCATATAATTAAATTCTCGGGTTTCTTTCAATTATATAATACGAGTAAATCTTAGTGATAAATTTAAAAACGAGAAACAAATTAGCAAAATTGGTTACATTTGTGTTTTGTGTACTATAATTAAATTGAACAATTTTGTAAATACTTAGATATCATTTAGTGTGATAATTTCTAATATAAGATGACATTATTATTAAAGCCATTATAATAACCTGATTTATACGTTCGATTGGGTTGACCTGTGGGTGATAAAGAATGTTGAACAGAGTATTATAAACATTATAAAAATTGAATTTCTTTAAATGGATTTTAAGTTAATTGAACAACATGTCACACACGGCAATTTCTGAATCTTCAATGGTAAGAACAATGATTCTCAAAACAAGTGATTCAGTTACCACCAAGAGATACTGATTACCATATTTTGATCGAGTTAGGATTACCAATACAAGATGCGTGAACTGCCAAAGGAATCTACTTACAAAAATTTTTTGTGATATGCAATTAAACCAGAGAAACTAGAGACAAAACCATTGTTTTAAATGTTTGCGCATACTCGTATAAAACCAAAAAGTCGGTAATGTATAGAGGAAGGTTAATATGACTTGCTTTAAATACTTCTGTACTATTTACTACTTTTATTTATTTACGAACAATATTGTTGGACTAGATACCGCACTCAAAATAGAAGATCGTAAAGGCTGGCTTGCTGAAGCAGTCTCTGGAGATAATTGTTTTTTGTTACAAAGTATAATTTACATTGCTGAAGTATAGTTTGGTGCAATTGAACTGCAAAACTTAAAGTTAGCCTAAACTTACTTTCAAACTAAAAGTTGATTCATAATAGTTATATGCTTGCGTTGTAAATACATAATAAAATAAATTATTAAATGATTTTAATTAAAAACATATATTTCCCGTGATTGGGTTAGTTAAGTTTTCGAATCAGATATCAACGCTGCAATGTGTTTGAAACTTGAACTAAGAATGTGAAAGGGTTAATATAATATTATATCACTTTACGTAATTAGTGCGTTCTTATTTTTCAAATACATCATTTATAATTTTAACATTGTTAAAAATATTGTCTGTAATTTATTAAATGTGACATCACAAAAGCATAACTATTCCCCAGGTGGAACAGCAAAGCTCTTAAGCTAAGGATATTCGAGGAAGCATTCGGAAGCTTTGACTTACTTGCAACAATTTACAATATAGACTTTCCACTGCATTCGACCTTTTTATCATACCTGGGTAAACTTCCTCGTTTCTATTAGGTTGTAATATAATTGTCATTATCAGACAACATTATGTTACAAAGTTTCCTTGTATTCTGTTTGCGTCGTTCTCAAATATAACAACTTTTAATTAGATGCTTGTTTTTGTTAAGCAATTCTAGGTTGTCACTAGCATACTTTGTCAGAATTTATACTGCATGAAACAGAGGATAGATATTTAAGGCGTGATATGCCAAATAAATGCGTGTACCACTTATTGACTCTCAAGCTTTGCTACATAAGTCTTATAAAATCTAAACAGTTTTGTACTTTAGAGCAACAACAAAAATTAATATTATTTTCTTTAGTTCTTAATAAATAACACTTAACTATGTTAATTTATTATTACTTTTATATTTATTGTTCCAGTTCCACCTGATATTATAAACGATGATACCAGTGGGGATCTAGCTGTATTGGAAGGCGAAAATGCAACTCTATGGTGTAGAGCTACAGGTCATCCTCCACCACGTATAACATGGAAACGTGAAGATGCTCAACCTATAGTTTTACGTAAAGGAGCTAAAGAACTCACAAGAGGTAATCAAGTTTTACAATTTCCAAATGTTATTTAAAATTTTTAAATGCTGATTTAATCATAATTGCTGAATAAATAATATCCGCCAAAGCTTTATTAAGTTGGAACACGAAATTAAATTTCATATGAAATCTGCATAAAATAAATTTTAAATGAATTTAATTAACTGTTTGAAGTAGTTAACAGATGCTTACTATTACACTCTTCTGCTTTTGTACATAAATGGAGACCTGGTTTAACTATATTATATAGTATAGTTAGAAACAATAATTTAAAGTAAAGATAATTAATATTAAATAAGTAGTAGTTAATTATAAACGGAGTCGTTACAAAATAATAGTAGTATACATTTTCCAAGAGAAGAGAGCTATTTCATAACTTTCGATATACTATGTAAGTACTTACACATACTAATGTAATATGTAAAAAGAAGTTTTAACTCTCCATACGTATTACACGTAAAGTCAATTTAGAATCCCTAATTAATTGACTTACATTTACTGGAATAACAAGTTAAATTGACGTCAATAAGTTATACAGTGCGATTCTCGAATAGGTAATGCAAATAATACAAAATTAATGTGTGATATTTAATTTCGCTGTAGTATTTTTATTCATTCACAATCAGTTACTACTCGACCCATTCCTGAATTTTAATAAGTTGGAAAGCAGTTTATTATTTACTTTCACTTACCAAAATATTAGAAAACTAATTTGTTTTACTTTCCAACCTACAGGGCGGGAAGTGATCACTTCCCAATCTGAACTACAAACTTAATAAAATAAAATTATTTTTAATTTTTTAATTTGTCATATTCACTGACTGTTAATAAATTTTGGTGTGGACATCCTAACAACTTTTATTCTTAATTTATGTTGATAAAAGTTGTTCAATGTGGCACGCCGTTACACTTACCTAGCTTTATTTTAATAAACAAAAAATATTCAGTTCGCATGCCAGAAAGAGAAAACATAAATAAGTCACTCGCGTTTGGAGATTCGGTTAATAACTTATAGCCCTGTTTTATTTCTTTAAAATGCTTTTCTTACTGCTATTGTGATTTAAAGCCAAGTTTATCTAAGATATTCATTTGCCCCTGTTTTAGCTTTTACTTTAATCATATTTTAGAAACACATTTCTTATTGTCTCACAATATTTTAAATTCTTATAATTTTCTATTATTTACAAAATTTATATTTACAAAGCTATCGCTGGCCTTTAATCTTATCAGAATTTAATTTTATTTTTATTAGATTATAATACACGCTTGCTTGGTTGAATGACAAACAAACAAAGATTGTTAATTTTCGCTCTTATCAATCACTCTAGTTATATATTTCACACCATAACGCCATAAAGTAGGTCATTTTATAACGCAAGTTAATATTGAAAGTATGCTTTTCCGAATGGTAGTAGATAAACATAACACAAATATTTAATAAACAGACTGTAGGTTTATAAAAAATCTTTTAACAGTAACAAGATACCGTAATCTAAATTTTTGTTTACAATATGAATAATTTTTATATTTATAATTACATTTTGTTATTTAAAAAATGGTATATTGTATTTGTATAAATTTTAAAAACTTCTGAATGTTATTTCGAGTTAAACCATTCCAGTTATTCCATTCTCAATTTAGCTAAGAACTAGAGTATGCATTGCATCCCGCACGTACAACATAGGGTAACTGTTTATTGCTTTGAATATCAACATAGAACTAGAGTACTTTCCATAAATGAGAGTTAGAGCACTTTTGAAAAACTTGGATTATAATACAAGAATACACACTAAAGTGCTGTCGCAATTTTAAATTCTTTATTGTTTTATTTTTTAATTTTAATATTTTACTTTAAATAAATAGTTTTGAAATAAATTTTACTAATGCACTAGGAAGGTAATTGACATTATATTATAATTATTATAGTAATTATGGATAAGTTTTAATAATTTTTCAAATACCAAAGAATCATAAAATAAAGGTAGCAAGCAATGATGACATTGTTGAATTAATGTGAATCCAGTATGGCGTAAATAAATTTCTTTATATCATGCTGGTTTGTCCAAAATATTTTATGCTCACGTAAACACTTTGATTTAAATTAATTAGAGAGTTTGCGTTTTAAATTAAAGCGTACTAAACTGGGCTAGTAATCGCCGTTTTTACATTATGAAACATACCTTTTTTTATTTTCAGTTGATTCCTATAATGGTACCAGCTTACAGTTTTGGAGATTAGATAGAAGACAAATGGGCGCATACTTGTGCATTGCTAGTAACGATGTACCACCTGCAGTTAGCAAAAGGATAGCACTTAGTGTCAATTGTAAGTATCTCGGATTACATTATGATCAAAGAAACTATTTTATAACTTTTTAGTCTGTTTTAAAACTTTTAATTGCGGATGTAAAACATTATAGTAGATAATTAAATTATTATCAATCAAAATTAAAGTACACACTTTCCTCTATTATATTTAAAGTATTAAGGTATTTTTTAAATATTAAAATTTTATTGAATATGCCGTAATTTTGCAGATATGTATTGAAGAAAACTGGAATCAGAGGCCATCTTGGTGTTGATAAAACATGCAATAGGTTTAAAATTAGAGGAAAGGTTGTTTTACTTGGATACAATATAAATTACAATAAGTAATTGTTGAATTTGCCTATAAATATATCAAAGATCATACACCATTATTATATTAAATTAAAGTCAATGGGATAAATAAGTATACTAAACAAAATTAAATATACAGAGAAAGAAATTGATTGAGAAAGCAATTTATTATATATCTCAAGTTATCAAACGGCGAAGTTTACATTTGTCATTTTCCTAGCTATAATCTTGTTTTTCATAATATACTCAAAATGAGCATACATAATATGAAATGTAAATATTAAAAACGAAATTAAAAAAGTAAAATTAAAAATGTTGCTTGTGGTGCTGAAGTGAGCAATTCGTCTTCTGTTCGATATCTGTTGTAATAAATTAACACTAATTCAATAAAAACAAACTAAAACATTAGAATGACATTATATGCAGTAGTTTAAGATTAGTAATTTCTCGGTTTGTACTTGACTACGGTAAGTACTTGATACTTGCGTCTAGTAATTTATTAAAATTGTCGTTTTTATTATTTTTATTAAAAGCATTTCCCAAAACGATAAACCTAAGAAAATTACACAGCTTGAAGCTCATAGGGTTTCTGAGACCATTGAACCTATTTAAAGAAATCCCTCTAAAAGACATATATTTGAAAATCATGAGAGTTGAAGCAAAACCACGCCCGTGTACAACATTTCTTCATGGGAAAAAAGGTTTACAAAAAACAATTTTATTAATTTAAATTTAGAAATAAATTTGCTTTTAATTCGATAAAGAAAATTCAATAAGGGGTAAATCTCTCCTTATGCACGGACTTATGGGAAACAAGCATCTGCAACTATTAAATCCATTTTAAAAAATCTTTCAAAACGCCAGATATGTAAAAGGCACGTATTTAGAAAAACAAGTATCTTCGTTTTCAAGTAATTGCACATACTGTTAATACAATGGGGTTAAGTCCCTGGCCACTTTAAATAAGTAGTAGTTTTTGGAATGAAATATTTAAACTTTAATACCAATTAATGCGTAAATGCGTCAATATTTCAAGTGTTTTCATTGTTTCATATATTTATTTTGATTTATCTACATACTATCCACATAGATACAAATATGTTACTAATTCACACAATTGTGCAGAAAAATTACACAATTGCGTACTTTTTCTGAACAATTGTGTTCAGAAACACATTTTAAAAAAAAGAAAAACATTACACAATTGCGTACTTTTTCTGAGCAATTGTGTGAATTAGTAACACATATTTTTTTTGTATCTTATTCTAGAGCACGTAACATATTATATTATACTACAACCTAACACACAGCGGTATGCCTGGCACTGTTGTTATTAATGCCAAATGCACACCCATGTTTTACATTTCTTTGGTAAAATATTAAAACAACATGGTAGAGTATGTTGCAAGTTGATTATTCTTATTTATTAACATCAGTTATTACAATATTATTTCATATTCAAAGAACTTTGTTTACTCATTAATGATGAAAAAAATGAGTACAAATTTTGCGTTTACCTACCTAACATCAAAGAAGGTTTTACGTTCCATATTTGCTTTGCTTAAATTATATGTTACAAGTAAAATTAATATAAAACGCATCCACTAGCTTTGAATAATACTTAAATATAATTATATAATATTTAGAATTATACTATTTTTTTATTTAAAAATATTTAATGTATTCTGTTATTCCCGTATTACATTTTTAATACTTTAATTCTAATAACTACCTGCGTGAAAAAGTAATGCTATAAACACTAACAACGTTGCCCTATTTTCTGGTATTGTTGAGTGCTGTTGTTTTAATAATAATAATCTTTATTGTGTTAATTAATTAGTTAATAAAGCACAAAGGGTTAAATACATAAAAGTTTCATGATTAAATTTAACCTAAATCAAAATTTGGAGTAGTTAATTATGGTATTCAGGAATCCATTCAGTACATCTTCCTTGAATTTTTTCTTGAAGCCCATCACTGACAAATTCCAGTATTCCGATGGAATGTTATTTAGCAGATAAGCCGACAAGTAAGAAAATGATTCTTCATACTTTGCCGACCTATGCTGTTGGATATTGTATTTTTCCATCATGTGACGGAGATTTTTTCCATGAACATCATGTCGTAGTTGTAACTTATTGCGTAGATAAGTAGGTTCACCAGTTATTTTTACTTTAAGTAATGAAGTACAAAAGTGCATTGTTCTTCTTTCCTCTAATTTTAAAATTTTTAAATTTCTAATGGTTGGCGTTATGTGTTCACGATAGCCGACTCCTGTAGCAAAACGTATAGAGGAGTTTTGAATTTTTTGAAGTTTATGTTTATTTTCTTGTGTGATGCAAGGTCCATAAACACCACTCCCGTAATTCAAGTGGCTCATGACTAATGATTCTACTAGGAGGAGTTTGACGTCCCTTGGAAGCAGTTCTTTAAACGAGTTCAATTGTCTCAATGAGCTATAGGCCTTTCTAATAATGAGGGAGACATGCTCATTAAATTTCAGTGAATTGTCCATCATTATGCCTAAGTTTTTTGCCAAATTGGTTCTTTGTAGTAAGACATCCTGCAAGTATAAATCAATGCTGCTTTCCAGTCTTGGTCCAAATTCAATGATCTGAGTTTTTGTTGGATTTATTTTTAGACAGTTATTTTCCGTCCATTGTTCAATTTTAGAGAGATCACTTTGAATTTTTCTTTGAGCTGTTTTCTTTTCGTTTGTTAGGTAACTATAATATATTTGTATGTCATCTGCAAATTTATATATTTTACAGAAACTTATATATTTTACCAGATCAGCCGTATATATTAAGAAGAGAATCGGTCCAAGAATAGATCCTTGCGGTACCCCTGAGATTAGTTCCTTCATTTTGGATATATTTTCTATATCCAACCGAACGTATTGTAGTCGTCCCACCAAGTAGCTACGAAGCCAATCATGCACGTTTCCTCGAAAACCGTATCGATGTAGCTTAGCCAACAAGCATTCCAGATTGACACTATCAAATGCCTTTGACATGTCGAGAAGTACCATGGTAGTATGATACTTTTTGTCGATTGCACCAAGTATGTCATCTGTAATGGATGTTAGTAGGGTACAAGTACTGTGATTTTTCCTAAATCCTGATTGTTCGGGCGGTATGAGGTCATTTTCTGTTAGAAATCTGTTCATTTGCTTCAAAAGTACAGACTCCGCTATTTTTAGTAATATAGATGAAATCGATATTGGTCGCAGATCTTGAAGTGAATCCATATTTTTCTTTTTTGGGATTGGTTTGACTTGACTAATTTTCCATTCTTTTGGTACTTGTCCTACTTCATATGAGTAATTTATTAAATGCATTAGAGGTCGAGCTATCCATGGAATGATCAACTGTAACATCATTCCTGATATACCATCAAAGCCTTCTAAATATGGTTTTTGTTTTAGAATTGTAGCACTGAGTTCATCTTCTTCCACTGGAATAAATGCAAATTGAGGAACGTTATCCTCAGTTCTCCATTCTTCCATGTACAATGGGTTTGGGGAAATTTGTGGGATAGCATCGACAAAGTGGTTGTTAATCACGTTGGGATCAGATAAGTCTTTTGGTATACTATTGGTATATGGTATATTGGTATATTGGTATATTCCAATAAAATACTTTTGGTATTTTAGTTAGTGAGAGGAAATTAAATAGGAAATCGATATTTTCATTTACTTCTTTATGCAAATTACTCACCTCTCTAGTAAAATTAAGTTCAAATTACAATTTACCTAGAAAGAATATCAACGAGATTCCTATCGAAGAATCTTAAAATTGAATGGAATACTTGACAAAAATTATATTAATTTTGAAATCTGATGATGTTAACTTATATACGTTAACATTAATTTAACATAAATAGTAATTATAAGATTTGAAACTTTACCGTTATTATATAATATACATAATTAAATTATTAAATTTGCTATAAAACTGATATGATGCCATAATCAAAACTTACATACATTGTTTAAGTATTTAATAAACTAATTAAAAGTATAATAATATATACATATACTTCATTTACAATAATTAATTAATTACCTAAACTAGAAGTTAGGAGTATAACAAGGCTGACTACACTAGTCGTAAGATTTAAGTTGTAGGTTTTAGTAAAAAGTTGACTTGTCAATATTTCAAGTCTGTACCTATAAATCTACAAATTAGTTTCATCCCTATCGTTTCCCTGAAACGGACATCTTCATACGAGGTATGCCATACAAAGAAAATTGCTGAAAATCTTGGGAAAACCAGGTTTTAAGTATTTTATTACAGCAGCTATCGAAGCTGGAAATGCAACAAATCAAAATACAAAGAAAAAATTTATTTGTTAAACACGAAGCTAGTTAGTTATATAGATCAAATAACTAATGAAATGTTAACAAGAAAAGCGTCTTTTTATGAATTATCAGGTGTCAGCAGTATATTGTACACAACACAAAACGCATAGCTTTATTTAATTTTGTGTTCTAATAATAATTAACAAATTTTAATTGTTCTTTGTAATACAACTTTAATGACTTCAGAATCCTAAAAAGTTTTTATAAGTCAGGTTATTAAAACATCAAAGCAAAATCTTTTTTTTTTGATTCTACAGCAGCTGCAGCCCCTTAGTAACACTTTTTCAGATAATATTTAAGAATGTTTTAGTAACATCGCCTAATTGTTAAAATCATTGTATCAACATTTTATATTCAGAGAACAAAGTACGTAGTCTTTCGATAATTTATTCAAATAAAATTTAGAGAAAACTGTTCGAGAAAGAAAGGATTTTAAGCTTTTGTAATATTTTTTCAATGAACTCGTAAGAGTAATCGGCTTATTCGAGTTTATTACAATAATGAATCTTATTATTCGTATTTATTCAAACTATCAATTGATTTAGGAAAGATAATTATTTTATTATTCATATTTATTTTCCGTATTTTTTAGGTTTAAACAATTATTTCAAGATTTTTTCCGTAAATACCATTATTGTTTCGTAAAGTTAGTATGTATCTACTAATCTTAAAGTTTTTAAATTTATTTTCTCTATTATTATATACAGTATGTTCATGAAGTTTGGAACAAAATTAGTAAAAATTGTAACAGTAATTTTCTAATCTTTCTTTACGATTTAGATAGAACACAATTTTCTGAGAACAAAAATGTAAAATCTTAAAGCGAAAAGTTTTCGAAATATTAATGATACTTAAACGAATAAAAATAACTTCTAAATACAATTTAGGCAACAATTAATCAACAGAATACTACAGCGCAGATTACAGAATTCTAATTGCTTTTAAAACCGTGCATTGCTTCTTGACTACTATTATTGATGAAATAAAAATTCAAGAAATTTTGGGACCGATAGTCTTAAAACGTTAATGTCAGAAAGAAGTGAGTTTTGAAAAGAAAATTTATGGAATTTGTTCGAAGCTAATATTGATATTTTAATTTTTAAATAAAAAATCATGACACTTTTATTTTATTTCTGTTTAAAATTCATTTCATTTTTTGATTTTTTTTGTAATTGAGTAGTACTAAAGTTAAGTTTCTCTAAAAACCATGGTTCTTTATTTATAAGTGGGTACCAGTAACTAAAGATTACGTTCTGTTAAACTTGTTAATCTCCTGTCAATCGCCTGAGTTCATGGTATCTCGTTATCAGTACGAAAGTTGCGTGAGTTGGTTAGGTCGCTGCTTTTCTGCACGCGTCGCTAGTTTCTGTTTTCGATAACTTTGTAATTAGTTTATCACCACGTGTTCATTCCCATGTTTAAATGTATATGCTTATCGGACTGATAACTAAATCGCTTAAGAATAATTTTATGTTTGCAATATTTATGTAACCGACATTGAAATCAATTAATTTGCAGAACCATTTTCTTTCAAAATATTATTGAAACCCAAATACGTTTGCATATCATTTGCTAATAAAACAATTAGGCACTAAAAAAGAGATAAATCATATAGATTGAAAACCAATTAATTCAAATTATACCCTGTTTAATTTTGCAGTACATAATAATACTGTATTGATAAAAATTTAATATTTTTGTTCATTATCATGTAGGAGCTCTTTGATTTAATCAAAATCGATTAACAATAGGCCAACTTATTACAAATAGGTCGACCCGTCATGAAAACTAATAGATTGGTATTTTCTCATTTTTTTGTATACTCGTAATAGTGGTTTAAAAATAAAATATTTTTTATTTCAGTTGCTCCGGTTATCAAAGTTCCTAATCAATTACTTGGAGCTCCATTAAATACCGATGTTCAACTAGAGTGTTATGTGGAAGCATTTCCAAATACAATCAATTATTGGGTCAAGAATCGTGCAGAAATGCTGATGAATGGGTAATTGAACTTATTATTTATTAGTAAATCGCATAATGAAGTATGATGCAAAAAATTTAAAAGTTTACTTTTAAATATCACACAACATTAGCTATAGAATGTATCTCTACCAGCTTTAACAAAAGGTGGAAATTTATTGCTTATAAAAAAACTCAAAGCAGTCTCTAAAGAGACTCCTACTGTTTAGTCTGGCTTTTATATCAAAACGGAGGGCCGTAGCAAATATAAACTTACTAAAATGCTTCTTGTCGACCTTTGTTAGAAAATTTATTTGCTACGTTTATAGTAAATATTTTTTTAAATGCATATGGGAAGAAAAAGATAAATACATACGTGGTATAACACACATCACAGCATAAATTATTATAAAGTAACATGTGTTTTCTTCCATTGTACAGGTAGAATGGTATATTTCTTTTAATTTAAAATTTTTTGAAATGTGCACACATTTCATTTACTTTGCACTATTTATCACTTTTTGCTATACATACACAGGCAGCAACTAAAAATTATTAATATTATTTTTATATTATAAAATAAAAACTATCTAAATAATTTGACGGGCTATTTATTACCATATTATTTCACGTCACCATTAAATTTTTCAGATACAAAGTAAATTCTAGCATAACGGGGCCCCAGGGAAAGCCATCTTTCGTGGCGTTAGTTTGACAGTGTTTTCAAAAATATTTATACACCGGACTAAATTATATCTGCGGTTTTGTTGTTTTAGTTCACACTTTAGAATAAAATTTAATTAACTTTTACATTTCTCACCTCATCAATTTTTGGTTTTCGGTATTTTAATAAATTAACTTAATAAATTTTTAGAGAAAACTTATTACTATGCTAATATAATCAAACAGTTTACTCTTCTCGACATTTCTCAAATTAATAAGGATTTGTTTTGTATATAATATAGCAGTGATATATTATGGAATGGATTGAATTTAATAAAGTCTACTTTGTCAAACAAAGCTTCGAAGCTGCGAGAACATTATTAATTTATTCTGTCTTTGTGCAAATGGTACGAGAAACTTAAACGAAAATATCAAAATAATTATAACAAACAAATATCTCATTATTATACTTCCGCTTAATTAGCTTAAATAGTAAATTAAGGGTGTAATTTATTAAATTGTGCAACATATGTTGATGACACCTTATACTTAATAAACTTAATGTATTTAATTTTTAGAACCAAATACTTAATTCGGGAAGAACGTAGTGGATACAAAGTGTTTATGTGGATGATTATTAGAACTTTTTCCCGTCGAGATATTGGCACCTACAATTGCGTGTCGACTAACTCTTTGGGGAGGGCCGAAGGAACATTAAGACTATACGGTGAGTAACTTTTATGACAGAGTTTTATACGCTTCTCTATAATAAACAAAAGCCATTTTTTGCTTTTATGTTCTACAAATCTTATAATACACGAAGAACTTGGCTTGGTTTGTGTTTAACATAAAAAAGTTTATAAGGTTATGTACAACTTTAATTTACTTATAACTTATTAACACAGGCAGTAAAAGCTATTACTGTTATGTTTTAAAAATATATTTCTCAAATTAAAACTTATATTTAACATTCAAGAATACTAAACTTTTATTTTTTGCATTCATTATTACTTCAAATTACCCTAATAAAATTTATGACCTATAAATTATTAAGCTAATAAATGATTAAAAGGGAAAACCGCAATTATTAGATTGTACTAAGTAAAATATTAAATGATTAATGATTTTGTAAGAAAATTGGATAATGCTTAAAAGTCTGTCATTTTTTATAAATTACACATCAAGTTATTGAATACTAAGTACATACATTTAGATCTACAATTTTATCTTCTTTTTTTAAGTAAGAGTAAATAAAGTTTGACGTTGTTCTAAGTTAAATTTTTAAATTACATCCTTTAAAGAAATGCTAGTCCTATTCGATAAATTTAACGAGGTAACACAAAAGCAGATTCAATTTACGTGTCCTACGTAATATCACTAAACTCAATTTATCGTCTACTTTTTTTTTATTAATTACTGACATATCTTACATTAGACTTCAAAAAGTTTCAGACATATTTTACTGTCATAACATAACATATTGTCATAACATTTATTTATCTAATAATATATCATATAAATACTAACAACGGTAAAGCATAAAAGGCGATGTCAATACCAATCCGTGAGCTATGAGGAAGGCAACGGAAGACCACCTCACTAATTGTACTTTTTAGTCAGTCATCTTGGCTTTGGCCGAGTTGAGACTCAAAGCAGGAAAATAGTATATCGTATATATAATGTAATTTAAATCCACGACTCGCCTTTATGTTACCTATGATATCTATGTCGCTTCTAAATAAAATATAGTTATTTTATTATATAGCTATGATATATAAAATAGTTAAGTGCCCTCTCAACTGTAGCACTATCGACAGCAGGATCAACCGGAAGTGCTTATATTGCAGAAGAATCCATTACTAAACTCCGTGATCGATATTCGTAATTCGTCGAGCTGTAATCGCCAGAACTATCCGAACCGAGAGTATGGAGTGTAACCTGAACGATCTACCAATCTAACACAGTAGTTCCCAAAGTGGTCTTTGCGGACCCCCAGGGGTCACCGGGATGATTTCGAGAGTTTGTGAAAAATTAAAACTGATTGAATAACGTTAATAGGGGAGGTCCGCGCAAATAAAAATATTTTGACTCATTTTTATTATTATGGAAGTTAAAATAATCAACAAGAAATAAATTAGTAACAATTTTAACATCTCTTTTTGTTCTCCTTACGCTTGCTGCAATGTTTTTCGGCAGTAGCTAACGACGCAATTCTTTTAAAGAATTTACAGCAGCTGTAGTGAATTCCAATTTTACTGCCCAATCTTTATATATATTTCGAGTTTCGAGTTTTAAAGTTTCAATTTAAAAGAGTAACGTGAAATGATTAATAAAGTAATAAAAATATACAGGGGTTGCTAGAATTTTGTTTTTTGGGAATAGTACGCTAACCGGGCCCACGATTTTAAAAATTGTTGAATGACTTTATGGTAGTTTAGGGCGTAAATTACAAATATAAAAATTAAATGTTATGGATTATTCAAAAATATGGCCAAAATTCATGAAAAACTGGAACCAACTATTCGATTGGCTACTTTCATAAAGTTGGCTCCGCCCATCTCTTAGTTTATATATAGGAGTTACTATTGAAGATTGTTTCAATAACGTCGTGCAGCATATTACAGAACGATACTCGCTTTAAGTCATTTCTTCTAATGATTTCGGATTAAAATTAATCGGTGCTAATCAGGGCCCAAAATGTATAAAATTAGGTTTTTTTTATCATTCTAATACTCAACGTGTTAGTGTGTATTTTAGCTTGGATGAGTATCTTGCCCTGATGGTATTTGTCAAAACTTCGGCGTCTGCGCTCAGGCCCGTTTTGACAAACACTAACTTTATTAAAAACATCCCCCGGGGCCCAACAGAACTCAAAAATGACGGATCTGTAAAAGCTAGAACTCAAAAAATTATAAATTATTCAACGATATTAATCACCGAGCGGGTGCAAGTCAACTGACGCAAGCCACGCCCCTTACAATTCCCAGTCTCCGTAGACCCACTGGGAGCACCCGCACCGTCAACAAAAAGCATTGTTAACGTACTTTCTATGCGAAAAATCAAAACTTTAAAATCAATTAATTCCTAAATTAATCGATATTTGGAGTTTATCCATAGTTTAATCGCTTCATTTTAATGTCCTCTTTCAAATTTTCCAAGAATTTTAGTGATATCTGTAAAAACCTGTGGGCCCGGTTAGCGTACTCTACCCTTGATTTTTTGTAATTTCTCTACTATTGCGCCACAATGGTTGTTTGTGAAAATCTCATTAATCCATTAATTTGCATCACATAACTTTTCTGGTTTTGTGAAATTCCCTCTCCTTTCAAATTTTTAAATATTTTCTGCACAAAAATCTAACCCTAGTACTACTCGAATTATTATATATTAATCTAATTTGTCACATTTCAAAAATGTTAGGAAGTTTTCTTTATTTAGTAAACAAAACTATTGTTGCGCCACCTGTTAACAATATTCTGCTAGTCCTCTCAATTTTTCTCTATTTTTTTTTCTTGATAAAAATCTAATCGAAGTTACACTGAGTAAGTGTGTAAAGTTCGGTTGAAATCGGTCGAAAGGTTTAGGAGTGTATAGCGAACAAACCTATACAAATATGCAGATGACGTCGCCGAGTTCACTATCGCCAAATTAACCTGTTGTTAAATTGTTCAAGTTAAGCCAACTTGAGTGTCGCCTAATGGGAATCGCCGAATTGCCCGTGTCCGTAAATATATTTATTTATTTATATCTACGGATACACCAATTTAAATATTAAACAAAAACATATACAAAACGAAATTACTACACAATAATTACAAAAAATCACCATCATATAGCAACGGCTAACTATAACTATCGGACCTAGTTACAAAACGTTACATCCATGTTCCACATGATGTCCTTCTTGAACTTAGTCAATGATGTTTGATGCAGATCAAACCATTCCTGTCCATTAAGTCTGTTGACTAACCGAATTATTCTTGGAATAGGACTATGAAGGCCATAATTAGTCGGGTGCACATCAGTGGCAAAGGCATTCTTGTGTCTAGTATCGTGTGAAGATATATACGGTACGAAATAATTCAACAAACGTGGGCAGTCTACCTTTCCATTAATCAAACGAAAGGTAAAACATAAGTCTGCGATTTTGCGTCTATATTCTTTTTTTTTTTTTTTATTGACTTCAAATTACATTTACAATCTGTTCGAGAACAATGAGTAAGTTTGATGGAGTTTACATGACATGTGGAAATGCATCCAATGATGCACTTCTTTATTTATAACTTAATAGTTTTGGTATTATGTACATCACACAAATATGGCCAAGATTTCGTTCAAGAAACTCAAAATCTTGTTGGCAAATCTGTAGGTCTAAACTTTTTTAGTCTATGCACTTTACTATCATTGGTAAGTTTAACTGCCAGGTTGTTAGGGTGAACACCAAGTCTATTGATATAATTGCTACTATAGTTTGTGATCTCGTCTTGAATTGAATGTATTTGTAGCTCACGCTGGATTAAGTTGTTGGGCACATACCACGGTGCTTCGACAATCATCCTTAGCACCTTAGATTGAAACCTTTGAATAATTTCTAGATTAGATAGAGAAGCTGAACCCCATAGCTGTATACCATAAGTCCATATGGGTTTTAGTATGGCTTTGTAAATTAGTATCTTGTTTTCAAGTGAGAGTCGGGATTTTCGTCCCAGCAACCAGTACATTTTGGTGAGTTTGCAGCCAAGCTGTTTTCTTTTGGATAATATGTGTTTACCCCACGTGAGGCGTCTATCTAAGTGCATCCCAAGGTATTTTGCGTCGTCACTTTGTGTCAGTTATTTTTGGTTTAAGAATACAGGTGGGCATGTCTTTTTCCCCATGGTAAACGTTACTTGTACCGATTTCGTCTCATTTGCTTTAATGCGCCACCGCTTTAGCCACCTCTGAATTTCATCCAGATGACGTTGTAACATTTCTGAGGCTATCATTGGATTACAATGTGTTGCTAGTAGTGCTGTGTCATCTGCAAAAGTGGCAGTAATAGTGTCCGACATGGTTGGTAAGTCAGCTGTATACAGGATATATAGTATTGGTCCAAGAACGCTTCCCTGGGGGACCCCTGCATTGATTGGAAATAGTGAACTGTATTCTCCGCAATGTTTTACCATATAATGTCTTTCAATTAAGTACGATCTTAATAGTCTGTAGTAATTGTGCGGTAGGGAAGTTTTCAGTTTGAGTAACAGTCCAACATGCCAAACCTTGTCAAACGCCTGAGATACATCTAAGAGTGCAGCGGCACAGTAGGCTTTGGTTTCCAGTGCTTTGTAGATTATGTCCACAACTCGGTGAATTTGTTCTATTGTAGAATGTTGTTGTCTAAAGCCAAACTGGTGGTTAGGTATCAGTTTTCTTTTATCTATAACTGGCTGAAGTCTTTTCAGAATCATTTTCTCAAGCAGTTTAGATAGTATTGGGAGAAGGCTGATGGGTCTGTAGGAGGCTACATCATTTGCTGGTTTACCTGGTTTTGGAGTGAGAATTATTTCCGCTACTTTCCATTGCATGGGAAAATATTCCAATCGCATAATGGCGTTAAACAGTTGAGTTATATATCTAATGCCTCGATTTGATAATTCCTTGATTATTCTGCCTGTTATGAGGTCGTATCCAGGTGATTTCTTAGGATTTAGGTTCTTATTTATCATGGACCGTATTTCTTTCATCTTGAATGCTTTGATAGGCATCTCTAGTTGATCAGGCGAGTTTAGAAGTTTGTTTATCTTGTCGTTTTCGCTGTGACATTCAGTTTTATGTGGCATAAAAACTTCAGAGAGGTGTTCTGCGAATAATTTAGCCTTTTCTGCGTTACTTCTTGCCCATTTACTGTTTTTCTTCCTAATTGGTGGGTTACTTTGTTGAGCTTTGTTTAAGTTTTTTGTTGTTTTCCATAGTGAATAGTCTGTAGTTTTTGTTGCCGACAGATTTTGCAGGTAGTTTTGCATGTCAGCATTACTTTTGTTTTCCAGCATATGTTTAAGCTTTTTGATTGCTTGGTTGAGCTTAGTTTTATCCTGTGGTGCTCTGGTTACCTGCCACACCTTACTGAGTTTACGTTTTTCGTTGATTTTTTGTTGAATTTGTGTTGGGCAGTTATATGTAGGGTTGATTGCCATGGTCTCTGGTATTGAGTTCCAGGCTGCTTGCTGTATACTTTGGGTTAGGTGTTCGGTGGCTTCGTCGATATCTCGATTTGTTTTGAGTGGGACGTCCAAGTTTAAGAGTTCATCCAATAGCTGTCTAAATTGTTGCCAATTTGTTTTTTTGTTTGAGAGGGTGAGCGGTTTCTCAATTAGCATTACTTGGGTGCTCATTGTTACTATTATGGGCGTATGGTCAGACGACAGTAGGTCATTACAAGATTCTACTTTAAAGCGATTTTTTGGTATTCCTTTAGTTATACAAAAGTCAATAACATCGGGCAATTTGGCCGGGTCCGTAGGCCAGTAAGTCGGCTCGCCTGTCGATAGGTAGTTCAAGTTATTGGCTTCTATAGTTTTTAAGAGTTCACGACCTTTGGTAGTAGTTAGTCTTGAGCCCCAGTATGTGTGTTTGGCATTATAATCCCCTCCAGCGATGAACCTGTGCCCAAGGGTATTATAAAAGTGTTCAAAATTATCCTTTTTTAACGCATGTTTTGGTGGACAGTAAATTGATGCTATCTTCAAAGGGCCACTCCATTCTTCTACCGAGATGCAGGTGGCTTGTATGTGACTTTGTTTGTACTCTTCAGTTACATGATGTTTTATTGATTTTTTGACGATGATGGCAGTTCCACCGTGAGCCTTGCCATCCGGATGTTGGGTGTCATAGATGTTGTAGTTTGGGATCTTTAGGTAACTGTTCTTGGTGAAGTGCGTCTCTGAAATCAACAATATATCAATATTTTGTTTTAGTAAAAACAATTTTATGTGTTTGGTGTGTTGGGCCAGGCCATTGGCGTTCCAGACAGCTATTTTGATAAACTTTGCCATTAAGCGATTTTAGAGACCAGGGTTGTGAGAAGGTTTAGTATAGTTCCCATTTGTTCCATGAGTCCTTTCATCATACTCTTCAATTCTTGCATATCAATTGTTTGTTGATTATGTATTTGTTGTTGCTGTTCTGGGATGTTTAATATTGGTGGTTGCGCTGGAATACTTGTTAAATTTTGTGGTTGTGGTTGTTCTGCGATGTTCAGTATTGTTGGTTGTACCGGTAGACTTATTGAGTTTTGTGGTTGTTGCATATTATTACTCGTAGCTTGAGCGTATGTATTATTTTGGTGAGTCGGTTGTCTCGCCACTTGAGTTAACGGAATGGCAGTGTTAATGAAGTTACTTCTGAGGGGTGGGTATTTTTTATTTTGAAGTATTTTATAAATCTCACATCCTCTGTAGTTTGCCGGGTGTTTGCCACTGCATAATACACATTTTACTAAATCTGATCTATCTTTTCTACTGCAAGCGGAAGTGAGGTGGTCTTCTGCACACTTAACACAACGAGGACTACGGTAGCAGAATTTTTGTGTGTGTCCATAGCGCTGACACTTTGTGCATTGTGGTATCTGTCTTTTCTGGTGTGGTGGCTCGACTTCCACGCAAATGTTACCAATTCTTTTCAGTTTGTATATATCTTTGTTATTTTCTTTCTGCTTCAGGTCAATGTAAAACATCGGAAGAGGTTCTTTATTTATTCCTTTCCTTATGTTGCTTACGTTTTATACTCTTATACTTACTCTATATTCTAATGATTTCGTATTACAAGCAACGAGGCAACTTGAACTGTTGAATTCCTCCAGAGTACGTCCCCACTTAAAGTGAACGTATTTAAGGAACTTTCGTTCAATTGCAGCAAGTCTGTCGATGTCGACTTGGTAAAACGGAGACCATATACATGAAGCGTATTCTAATTGGGACCTTACAAGAGAAAAGTACAGCGTTTTAACTGTTTCAGCAGAAAAATGGCTGCTTTGTCTACGAATAAAACCTAAGGTACGTAAGGCATTACCACAAATTTTTGCAATGTGATTCTTGAATGTTAAGCCACTATCAAGTCGAACACCTAAATCATCGATCTCAATGACACGATTGAGTACATTACCATCAATATTGTAATCAAATTCGTCAACACTAAGTTTGGAGTATGAGATTACCGAGCACTTATCGAAATTTAAATATAGTTTGTTACGTTGGCACCACCGATGAAGGTTATCAAGATCTACCTGTACTAACCAGCAGTCTGAAATAGACTTGATTGATTTGTAAATTTTAAGATCATCTGCAAACAGGAGATACAAACAGTGTTTGATAAATTTACCTATATCATTGATAAATATGAGAAATAGAATCGGACCACAATGGGAACCTTGCGGAACTCCAGACGATACAGAGATATCAATTGAGATAAAATTCTTAATCCGTACCTTTTGCTTCCTACCAACTAGGTAGCTACGAATCCACTTAACTACCAACGTACTAAAACCTAGAGAGGATAGTTTCGACAGGAGAGCTTTATGGTGTACACGATCAAACGCCTTTGAAAAATCAGTGTAAACAGCGTCCACATGCATGCGATTTTCAAATGATTCAACTACATCCGATACAAACGATAACAAGTTTGTAGTAGTCGAACGGCCTGGAAAAAAGCCATGTTGTTCGGCTATTATGTGATCTTTACTAGCAGACAGAAGTTGAGTTGCAACCAATTTATCCAGTAATTTAGGAATGGTCGATTGAATAGAAATACCTCTATAATTCTTGATATCGCAGCGATTGCCTTTCTTAAAAATAGGAGTTACAAAGCTTCTTTTCCAAATACTAGGAAACTGACCAGTAGTTAACGATAATAAAAATATATTATAAATAGGAGTCGAGAGAGAATATTGACACTTCTTAATAAAAAAGGAAGGAATACCATCGGGTCCAGAACTAAGACTATCGGGTAGGCTTCCGATTGCATCAAAAACATCAGTAATTGTCACGTTCAAACTGTCGCAGCTGTACCGTATACTAGTACCGGGTTATCCATTTCGTGGTTTCAAAACCGCCGGTCTGGCAACGCTGTCAGTTGTTAAATATCTGTCACCTGAAGTGTCATTCATTTAGTGAAAGGTTGGCCATTTACGAATATGGATCGTTTAACAACCGAAAAACGCGTCAAAATAGTTAGAACGTACTACAAAGGTGGTGGTTCAAACGTGGCCACTTTTCAAGCATTGCGGGGTGATTATAGTCGTCATAATCGACCTACTGTGCAAGGAATTGGCAAAATTATAAATAAATTTGAAGAGACTGGAAGCGTTACAGATGTGGTCAAACCTGTGCATCATCGCAATGTGCGCACTGCCGAAAATATCGCTTCTGTTAATGAAAATGTGAAAATGACGCTGGAAGAACCGTTACCATCAATTCAGAGCGCTACGGCCGTATGATAACCGACTTTTTTTTTAGCCTGTAATTAAAGATTATGAACTGAACGATATGTGGTTTCAACAAGACGGTGCCCCGAGCCACACAACACGGCCGATTTTGGCTTTATTGCATGGGAAGTTTCCAGAACGCGTAATTTCACGTTTTGGCAACGTCAATTGGCCAGCAATATCTTGATTTGGCGCCGTTAGATTTTTTTTGTGAGGCTACGCCAAAGACCGTGTCTACGCGGATAATCCCTTAACGTTGGAGCATTTGAAAACCAACATTCGTCAAGTTATCGCCGAGATACCGCCCGAAATGTGCGAAAAAGTGGTTGAAAACTACCTTAAAAGGATCAAGCAATCTATGGGCGGTCATTTAAATTACATTGTATTTCGTACATAATGGCAAGGTCCAAGTATTATAATGAAATAAAAGTTTCATCAAAATCATAGCTTTATGATTTACTTTTGAAACCAGAAAATGGATAACCCTTTATTTATATATAAATAGGTGCATTAAATACAAATAGTCTTTTATTCTAATATCTTTTAATTTTAATTTCAGTTTCACAGCTTTAATTTATCCAAATTAAAATTATTACTATATTCCAATCTTCAAAATCTTCAATTTTAATTTAATTCAATTATCAATAATCCAAAATATTTTCCATCCAGAATAATCCAATTTTGTTCAAAATTTGGGACAAATCCAAAAATGATATTAACATCAGTTACTACTTCAAAATAATCAAAATCAAATTATTCACTTAATACAAAATTTAATCTAAATATTTGCAAAATATCAAAGATACGACTCTATCCCCGACCACATCTGGAGGCCATTTTTGGTAAAAGCGTCGCTTTTGTACCCCGCCGTTATAATACAAACTTGATGGCGGGAAAAAGAGAAATTTTCAAAATATTTACAAAGACAAAAATAATATAATATACCTACACAAAAATTAAATTTACAAATCAATATTCCAAATATCAATACCCTGGAACACCACAATATGTATGCATACGTTCTAGCAATAGCCTCTTGCATGCTAAGCTGAGCCACTCTTCTAGGTCACTATTTTCTTAAATTGACGTTACCATCATATATTTTATCATCTTCTTCGGTCCTTACAAATAGCACTTTCAGTAACATAATGTCATAAATCAATAACTATAAATTTTGAATTACGTCCCCCAAAGGCCTGTAAAACTATACTGCATCTATAAAAATACTGTCTGAAATCAATAAAAATATTTTATTAATATCAGAGTAGTTTGTAAGAAAGCAGTACAAAAATGTTGCAAATTCATATCCTAAAAAACTAACCATTTTCGACTTGAGCCACTATATTTTTGGATATGCAAAATATTATGAAATCGTGCTGAAAGCTGATACGTAGGTCTTTTCTTGAAAAGTAAATTAAATGAAAAAATTAATAGAAAAATAAAATAGCTTTAAAAAAAACTGGAATTTAAAAAAAGGGATTTCCGGCTGCTCAGTTTGCATCAAAACTTCCTCAGGGTCGTGAGGCGGGAAACTAAACAGTAATTGGATAAATGACTACGAGTATCAATCCAATCTCATATGACGGTCAAGTGTGTCGGTAAGCTCACTTTACAAATAAATACCTCTGAAAAGAAATACATAAGACAATTAAACACAATGTAAAACAAAATATAAAATTTAATGTTGACTCGATGTTTTTGTGCGAAATCGGCAGTTACAGTAATAATACTTAAAGGCTACGAGATAGTGTCGACACTTGTTCATGCATGATTACTTAAAATTAAGACAATCTTCGATACAAAATTGCATGGCAAATACATAGATATTATTCACTTCATCTAGTGAATTACCGCATCAATTGATGGATCTGTGGCCGACAATAATACCTGGCCCCCGAAGACACTGTGGTAATTATCCGGCAAATACCAACTTGGCGTGCACTGTTGACGCACTACTCATTCTAATTCACTTTAAAAGGTAAGACAGTACTCTCTAATTAGCTGGCTTGACGACACCTTGACCTGATGGTATTCTGATGAAGATGCTCGTCAGATAAGATATTAGAGACGGAAGTATTACAAAGATGTAGGCAGAATCGGCATTAATCGAAAAGGCGTACCTTGACTTGAATTGAACTCATAAAATGTGCGTACTTATAAAACCGGAAATAAGCATTTGAAAACATAATTCGCACTTTCTTTGTAGGGAAGAAATTATGCGTAACTATAACTTGGCTTCACAAGCCTAAATTGCGTCACTAAACGTAACACTAAATACGTCATTAAACGCATCGGTCAGATAACTGACGATCCAAAATAATCTTGACTTCACGACAAAATCTCACCTCGAGACAAATAGGCATCACAATTACTCGCGACATTAATCATAATCGCGATACTGACGCATTCTTGCACATTACACAATATTTACATAATTGTGCATAACCCAAAGTCGCGCATAAAACATAAACGCAAAACTCACGCGTAACTCAAAATCTTGCATAACAGCGAGTTCGACCGAACTTGGCGTAATTCTCTAATTACGCATTCACGAAATTTAAACTATATCGTAAACACTTTATTACACTCCTCATGGCGGATTAACGGTATTTGCGGTATTCTACATATGTAACACTTGATTTACAAAATGTTGCGCAGTAGGCGGTATTCGGTAGTCGCGCAGGTAAACCTCACCCACGCAATCTCCATAGTTGCGTAATTTACGCACCTTGCGCGTTAAACTACAATGCGACAACGGCGCATGTCGCCCGGCACAAGACATAATTTCGGTAATTAAGCATAACGGTAACTCAAAGTCACAATGGGTTCTACCCCCCAAGGAGCTAACGCGACCACACTGGTCCGCCCGCGCTCCAGGGTAGACTCGGGTAGACTGTTGCTTCGAGCAGTTCTCCTTGTTAAATTCCCACTCCACGATGTTAACTTTTCGAATCTTGCATAGACTTGCTTGGAAATGGTTCGCGCTATCTCGCCCGTTGGAATTTGAGACCATTAACGATAGCAAGCGACAGGAAAGGTGTAATTTATTGCTTGTTAGAGTTGCGTGATTTTATTTAACAAATAAAAGAAAAGCAAACCGTAACAAAGCGACTGTTTTCCCACTTTCTTTATTTGTCATTATGATTCCGATAAAAATCGTACTGGAATAAATTGTTCTATGTTCATGCGTTGTACCTGACCCATTAGGAAAAAAATATGAATTTTTTAAGTCTTTTAAGGGGTTACCCTAATCTGAGCTAGCGAAAGTCAATGTCAACTTTGAAAATTAATTCCAGAAAAACTACAACTGTGAAGTTAGTAAAGATATTTCTTCAAAAGTAATTTGCAACCTCTGTAGCTGATTTATGTTTTAATTGTTTGACTGCCATAATTTTGTTGATTTTTTTGCTTTGTGTGCGATAGAAAAAATTGATATAAAAAAAAAATGTACACCGAAACTTAACATCGAACCCATTTTATTTAACATAAAATAGAATAACTTTAAAATAACAGTAGCCACAAAGCATAAGCTTTGTGTTATTACAATATTTTTCTTTATTACCCTTAATGCCATCACAAAGTAAAAAGGTACACCAACTGATATTTCCACTTGATTACAGAAAGCATTCTGTCAAACGCTAATTTATCATGACACAAAATATTGGGGTGTTATATCGATTTATCACTAAAAGATCAGGACTGTAGTCATGCAATTAAATCAATTAAATCACACGGTTCTGTGATCTTCCGCTAAAAGTGCAGTAACGTAAACTTATAACATACAAATGAAACTTGACTGTATTTATCTTTAATATATCACAGTACTTTTAGTTAGAAATTAATGAACCCAGAGCTTATATTTTAATATTTTAATTAATTGACAAGGATATACATAAGCATTGATATCAATTGCAACAATAATATATTTGTAATATATATTTATGAAAGTTAATTTATCAAATATTTGAATTTGCATAGTTGTAAATAAAATAC
The DNA here is from genome assembly GCA_947369205.1 of Cantharis rufa. Lineage (NCBI taxonomy): Eukaryota > Metazoa > Arthropoda > Insecta > Coleoptera > Cantharidae > Cantharis > Cantharis rufa. The sequence goes on along the minus strand of OX376304.1, from coordinate 17,996,130 downwards.
AAGTTTTTGCAGCATTAATCTAGCCAAAACAATTCAGTTTACGGATTTTCATATAAATGCGCAATATTTCAAAACTAGATCCTTTCAGTTGCGCTTTTTAAACATAATCAATGTTAACATTTACTTTGATCCCTCTGGCTAATATTTGAAAATTGAAGCATCTAAAAGTTTTTATATATAAATCTCTTTGAATTTATCTTCAAATTGTTTTTAACTTAATATTTTTTACGCACTCTATGAAATTTTAAATTCCGACTTTGGTAATACCTACTTTTTCTATATTTTTAAATGATATTTGTTTTACATTTTTTAAATAAATTTATATAGCCTGTCAGTTACCTGCCAAGTATATAATTGCTGCATCGTGAAACACAAGAAAAGAATTTTGTTATTGGATTTTGCAATAAATTTTAAGAGATATTGAAGACAGAAGTAGAAATGCAAAGGGTGATCAAAACAGGAAAACCAGATTAATGTGGCTGTCTTTGCGATATCCAATCAATAACCTACAGCAATGAAAATGCTTCAACTTGGGTATTAGTGCGGAATCACCAACTGTCATAGCGGACGGTGTGGCCGTATCAATCTGTTCGACGATGCGAAAATTCGCAGATCTAATTCGAGTATTCTTTCAGTTCTTTTTCATTTTAGACTGTTTTCTCGCTTTATTATATTTTTTTCACTAAGCGAAATGCGTTTACTAATACTTCTACGAACAAACTGGAGTGAAACGACAAAGCTATTTTTAAAATTTACTTTTCCAAAGGAGCAAACTTACAGCATAAGAATTAAACTTTAAGTTGCTGCTCTCTAAAGCTATTTTTACTACAATTTTATATTGACTTTATGCGAGTTTATATTATGTCTGTGCAAAGTTTTTCTTATATTTGTTTGTAGTTTTCATTTGTACCAAGATTCCAATTAATTTTGTAAATAAATAACATAAATACATTTTGTTTTGCAAAAATCGAAATTTAAAAGCAATTTTTTGATCGTTTAATTTGATTCTAAATTATAGTGTCAAGTACAAAAGTTACTTTTTAAATCTAAACAAATTAAATTAATAGAAACAAGGCAATAAAATAAATAACTTCAATTTTAAGAAATTGGCGATACCATTTGATGAGGAATTGAAAAATCGAGCACGTTTTAAGCTTAGTAGTTCGTACACATCTGAGCAAATTTACACGCACAAATGCTCGAAATAAATTTTACTGTCTGACAATATTTTAGGGCAGTGAACTTGGCCTATTAATTAACATTTTGAGCAATTGTGCATGTAAAAATATTTATATGTGTACACTGTTTTAGCCTATGGGCATATGAAGGTTCTTTTGCAGAACCAAAAGCAATTATAGATGTCGCATTTGACTCACAGCAACTTACTGATAATTGGCCAGCAGCATCGCCAATTCGTCATTTAATATTTTAAGAGAGCATGTGGCATTGATAAAAAAATGCAGCTTTGTATTTATTAAATTTTCAGCAAATTTTATAAAAATGTTTTACATTAAATTAAATCAATTATTATAAATTTTCAAATTCCTGACCTTGAATTTGGTTTTAATTTTTTTTTACCCACTTAAAACATATGGAGTGGTTCTAACAACTTTTAATTTTTCAAACATAAATGTCCTTATTACCTACTTCAATTACCAGCTCTTTCAGAGCTGTGGTTTTAAAATGCTAGCTACGTAAAACTTTTAATTACCAATTCTCGTATTTTTTAATTTGAAACATTATACTTTGTACATTCTAAAATAAGTCGACCTCGAGTGATCGAAAATGCAGTAGAGTAGAAAACAATCTTCGGATATGTGAATTTAAAAGAAGTTATTGTTATAACAACTAGTCAGGATAGTCGCACAATTGAGCAGCATCCTTCCTTCCTGATAGAATTACTTCAAAAGTAATTTTTCATTTTGATTTGTCTTTGTTTCAGTGGGTAAATACGGAATAGAATTAGATATTTATTGGTCTATTTTTATTTCGACATATTATTATAAGTAATATAATCGCGTAGCATATCTAAAACCCTCAACTATTTACTTACGTTTTACACATATGAAGTACATATGTTTGAGTTTGGTTTGAACAGAGGATGTATAAATAGGATCAAACTGTACATTAAAGTTTGACACTAATATTATTTTATCGGAACTCATAGAGAATTAGTATATTACAATACTAGTGGAGAAATCGAAAGATTCGCTCACGCATTTGCGAGGTTTGCACGCGAGCCATCAGGGAGTGTACAGACGCAAGTAAGTAAGCAAAAAGGTTTTTCCATGAGTGGTGTATAGCGCTTTGTTTAATCCTGCACTTATAATTCTAAAAAATGTATGAAAATAAAATTTGTTATAATTCGTGTCATCAATAATTAAATTTGAGATTTTGAATTAGCAACAACTCGAAAACGGCGCTAGATATCAAAAAATTGAGCAAATTAATTTATCCCCTTTACTCGTACTCAACCCCCCTATCAATTTGTCGTAGAAGCCTTATGCAAAATAAATGAATTACTGCATTTTTCACTCACTAGTGGGTGAAAATTCCTTCCCCCGCTCGTTACCATAGAAATAATATGAGTAAGTGAAACAAAAGGTTTCTAATTGCGTATTCAAGTAAGAAACGACATCTTTCAATAGCATGATTGAACAAACAATATTTTCAGAGCTAGATAAGTTTCGATATGAAGTATCGCTCCGCTAGCGCTCCGCCTCGCAAATGCAAAAATTGCTTGTCAAACAAAGTTTCACTTTTAATCCGAATAAGACAATGTATAGGATTGTATATAAAGAAAGTATTTTATAAAAAGTATTTTATTTATATAATTTTATAAAAAATACTTTCCTCGAAAATTAATTTCATTTTTATGATGACTAGTTTCGACAGTCATCGTTTGTTTACAATATGAAGAAATGAAGTTCGCGAATAAAAAAAATTTGTTCAAGAGTCGGGCAAAAGCATTTTTTTTTCTTAAATTATGGCACCAATAGTTTTATTTTAATGTGATCAATAGCAAAGCTATTTAGTGTTTTCTTAACCTAATGTATAATCTTAAAACATGGATTTTCGTACATGTGGCATTCGAAAACCTGATTTTAGATGTAGATTTTCACGAAATTCATAAAAGTTTTAATATTCTGGTCAGTAACTTACTGGTAAACCAAATCTCACCCAACTTCGTATATTGAAACAATGATTTCAGGTTTAGTGGGAAGCAAAATCAAACAACTATAGCTTGCCAATCGACGTTTCAGAACATATATTATTCCATCCATTCCAGACGTAAATAAGCAGACTGATTACGGGTATTTAAACAATGGCTACAAAGACCTCCTCAACAAATTTAACTACAAGATCAACGACACCTAACCATCCACTGGACTCCTGTTGTTTTGGCGGCCGCTTTCGGGATGATGCTGGAAGATAGACAAATAACCTCTTTTGGTTATGTTTACTTCTTGGTTTGCGGTTTTACGACTACCAGTATCTATTTACAGATATCTGTTTGGTTTTATTGAATTTTCTACAATCGATCGATTGCAACACTCATGTCAGTCATTATCATTTTACTAGATGGCGATCAACACCTTTGCCTCATGAGAAAGTGTGGTCACACCAACATAATTATTATCAACGCGAAAATTTCTTGAGATAAGCATTTTAATATTTTTAAACAGAGTAATTTATTTATATTTTATTAATTGTTTTAATTGGAATGTTTTTGCATGTTTTACAATTCATTTTTGTGACTTCGTTGAATGTGACCATTTTGCTACCACCGATTCCCACCTTTTCATTTTGCTTAATGTCAAACAGCACTACATCTTTGCTTGTTTTTGGTGAGTGTTGTAATATTTATTTGTATTTTCGGTACTCATTTGCCTTTTCCCTAGTCCTGAAGATGGAATAATATATGTTCCGAAACGTCGATTGACAAGCTATAGTTGTTTGATTTTGCTTCCCACTAAACCTGAAATCATTGTTTCAATTCTGGTCAGTCATGAGCTGGTCTATCAATTCTCCAAGGGATTACTTTACCATTTGGGATACTCTATAATATAAGTGCTTACCTACTGATAAAGTCACAGCAATTTCACCAACATTCAAATTTATATTTTTGGTCTTTCTTGATGCACACGATTGTCTGATTGATCACTTGATTAATTTGATTGGTTATACTTATACTTATCCGATAGATATCTCAAGGTGAAGAAATCGGGCATAAGTCATATAAGTCTCATTTCTATTAATTCTTGTACTAAAACTCAGTCAATCACCGACTGTATGGCACTTCATAATCTTCCTCAACGAAACATAATACCCAATAGTCGTGGGGTTCTACTGGATTTGGTGTTTTCCAACATAGAAAATGTGCTAGTCAGCGTTTCGGATGATTTATTATCCAACACATCTTTGCATCATATAGCCTATACGATAAATGTTCCAACCGGTGCCTCTTCGCAATCTACATTAATTTTTGACAACTTAGTATTTGATTATAAATCTGCCAATTTTGATGCAATCAATGATTGCAATTGTCCAGTTGTCCAATTCTATTAAGAGCTGTGGAGTATTATTTATGCTTACGTGCCTAGTAAAAAAATAATTGCATCCAAATATCCAAATTGGTTCTCCAAGGAGATTCGGTTGATCATCAACAAGAAAGTGGCTCATAAGAAGTTTAAAGAAACTCGTGATCTACTCGATTATCAAGTGTTTTGTGACCTACGTGACCAAGCTAAACGTTTAACTTCAGTTCTGCATCATGAATATATTATGCGAACCGAAGAAGCCATTATCAAGAATCCCAAAGCGTTTTGGCGATACATGGATGATTGCAAGAGAGTCAAGAATTATCCTGCATGTATGTATCTCGATGGTAAATTCTCCAACTCGGGCCAATAATACGTTAATCTGTTTGCCAAACATTTTTCAACAAAGCACTGTAATGCAGACTCAACAGATGTTCATTATGATGCAGTTAATGGGATTAATTGCAACAGTTTAAACGTTTCTATAAGTGATGTTTTGAGGCAATTGGAAGTCTACCAGACAGTTTGTGTTTTGGGCCTGACGATATTGCTTCCTTCTTCATAAAAAAGTGTCGATGCTCTCTTTCTACTCCAATTTACAATATCTTCTCATTATCGTTATCTACAGGTCAGTTTCCCAATATTTGAAAGAAGAGTTTTATAACTCCAATATTCAAGAAAATCAATCGCTGCAACATCGGTAACTACAGAGGTATTTCTATTCAGTCAACAATTCCCAAATTGTTGGATAAATTGGTTGCAACGCAACTTCTTGAGGCCAGTAAAAAACACATTGTGTATAATCAACATAGCTTTTATCCTGGTCGCTCGACAACTTCAAACTTGCTATCCTTTGTCACCGATGATTCATTCGAAGAACATAGGCTGTGTATACGGATTTTTCAAAAGCGTTTGATCTCGCGTGTATCCCATTCTGTTCTTTTATCAAAATTAGCCTCACTAGGCTTTGGTCCCATGATAGTCAAATGGCTTCGCAGCTACCTTTTTGACAGAAAACAAAAAGTACGCATTAAAAATTTCCACTCGTTAGATATCTTGGTGTCGTCTAGTGTTCCGCAAGGATCTCATTGTGCTCCCATACTGTTTCTATTGTTTATTAATGTTATTGGTCAATGTAATAAAAACAGCTCTTACCTGCTGCTTGCCGATGACCTTGAAATATACAAACCTATTAAATCAACTATATCCTTCACCAGTGGTGTTTGTATAATGGTTTATGTTTGAACTTCGACAAATGTGCAGTGACATCGTACTCGAAGCATAGCTTAAATATACAAGTAGTTGGACAACCTCTGAGTATTTAAAAGTTAGTAAATTTTTGCGTCCATCTAGCGGAGAAATCCAGAACCAATAAATTTAACTATCTCAAATCAAGGTAAGATTGTTCAACTGCTTGAATATTTAAGCTAAAATCTTAGCTTAAGCTCATAGCTTAAATATTCAAACATTTGAACAGCTGCTGAGTATTTAAAAAATAGTGAATTTGCAAATAATGAATGAACAGGGAGTGCATCCATCTAGCGGAGAAATCCAAAAACCAATAAATTTTACTATCCCAAAATCCAGGTAAGGTTGTCCAACTACTTGTATATTTAAACTATGCTCGAAGCACCGTTGTTTCAGAACCTTTGATTATTGCATAGATGGCAAAGTTCTTAATCAAAGTATGTAGGTATATAGGTCTCTGACCTATATATTTCACTCACCGTTTGGTCAATGGCAAAATCAATTGCAAACGCCTATTGAAGTGTTTTCAACCATATTTGAAATCACGCATAACACTAGACGCGAGAACATTTTTAAAACTCGTCAAAGTGCGACTAACTATGGTTTAAATAGTCCTATGTGTAGAATGGTTCGTCTGGTAAACAAACAAACTGAGTGGTCTTGACGGCTTCGAGATGACCCAACCATTTCGCAGCTTTAAATTCAACATTATATGGAATATGATAGTCGGATTTTGTAGTTAATCGAAGCTGTAGTTTAGTATTGTAATAAATAATATGTATTTATGTAAACTGGTATAACCGTTAAATTAAATAAATAAATAAATATAAGTACGGGTAGATGCTTCAATACAGTTTCAGGTTTAATATATTTATTTGTTAGGTGGTTAGGTAAAAATAATAATAAAACACTCTGAAACGGCTCCAATTCGAAAATTACATATCTAGAATCACTCATTAAAAACATCCCTATAATAACCAGAACTCGAAAATTAAAGTTCTTTCCTAAGACGAGATATTTGGGTCGCTCCACTTATAAAAAACATCACGGTGATAACAAGAACTCGAAAATTACGGATCTAGAAAAATGAGATCATTGCTTTTAAGTTAAATTCGGCTATTACCTATTAAATAAATTTATAATAATGTATTGTTACTTATAGTAGCTACACGGTTAGAAGTGAAATGCTATCGTATTGTATAAGAAAACTATCGGACACAGGATAATATTGTGTAAGGATAGTATTGGATAGTATAATTTTGGCAGGATATTTTGAACAGGATCTCGAGTGCTGCTACCTACTGGAGTATTACGCAAATCTTCACATAACTATGAGTGCTAAGTGTAAAACTTGGTATACGTTAATCGTATAGGACACATCAACAAATCTCAAAAAGGTTGAAAGTACATCAAACATTATATGAATAACGTTTTGACAGTATGCCGACAGTATAAGTTTTAAATTTAAAAAAGTTATTGCTTATTAAAAATTATTATTGGTAATATCAATTTTCTTTGCTTTTTTGCCATTCTAGCAAATCGATATTTATTTGTTTTAAATAAATTGATAAACTGTCAACAGCTGCCTGTTTTTTTTTCATAAATAGGATTTTTTTATAAATTCCAATATCACTAACAAAACAAGTAAATATCATGTAATCGCATATTTCTATACGTAAATTTCAAGAAAAATAAATTAAAATCTGTAAATAGGTGGTGCTACCATTTGAAAAAGGGAAAATGCCGTCTTGAAGAAAGAAATGGGGATAACAAAATTGACAACCATCAGAAAATAACTACAATAAAAAAATTATGTTAAAGAGGGCTAACTCCCTAAGAGGTTTGAACTTTAAACAAATATTTAAGTTGCAAATTTCCTCTAAGAGGCGTCGCAGACACCCTGTACGTGGATATTTTTATTTCTATCCTTCTATAATAAGTTGTACTAGGATGACTGGGTTAATAAACATCTTCAATAAACTTAATAAGGACCTCGTTACAGTTAGATATAGCAACGCGCATTTTTAAATCAAATAATATATGCATACACGATCGAAATTTACCTATATTCAGACAAGAACTCGGCTGAAACGACAAAAGTGAACAATGTGAATTTCTATACGGTGTACTTTGTTCTAATATATAATGTAGGTGCACACTATGTAAATTGATTAAACAATGTTTTTAATTACCTTAGTAAATAATATGTAATCAAATTGCGAAAATCATTGACCAGAAGTTTTGTCGTTATGCACTTTTTATTATTTTTATATGCAATTGCAAACGAGCGATAGATCGTGTTAAAAAAATTATATAAAATTTGTTTCGAATAATTATAGAAATATTGTAAAATAAAAAAAGTTTTCATTTTAAATTTTTATTATTTGTCATCTGCACAAAATAAAGTATTTTTTAAAGCGTAGTCTAAATTTGAAGTATATAAATCTTTGTCAGTAATATCTGTAATGTAATCGTGATTGAAATTTCTTTTCTCGATTCTTTCTAATAATTTATTATTGATGCTAAATTTATTCTTAGTTTGCCTTTTTTTATTTGACAGTGATAATTTATTCATATCATAGTTAATGCCCTTTATATCCAAATCAAATTCTTTCATTAAGTAGTCAGATTTAAATATCGATTCTTGCAACTGCGGTCGTAACGAAGAACTTACACTTTCGTTTTCATCTTCTTCCAAGTAATCCTGTACAAAGTCGATATTTTCAAATTCCACTTTATTATCTTCTACATTATTGATGAAAATGTCGGGTTCCGGAATATTAAACCTAATAGTTTTTGGTTGTAAAATGTCGTTTGTATTGTGAATATTTTTGGTGATATTAAATTTTGCGGTTTCTTCATATTGTGGTATTTCGTTATAATTATTGTTAAACATTACGGCTGTTTGTTTAGAATTAACTTGTTGAGCATGCGGTGAACCACAACATGAAATGGTTTTATAAACTCCCGAACTTTTATTTTCAAATTCTTTTGGGGAATCCGATCCCAATTGAATAGCTGCATTTTCTGTTTTTACTGCAGTTGAAGTATTTAATGAGCTCTTGAAATTTTTGTTGTCGTATAAAATGTCTACATTTTTCCGTAGTTTTAAATTATAGAGAGGTGACTTAATGCATTTGTATTTTGGGCGCTCTTCGTTGAAAAATTTATGCTGCATTTTTTGAATTCTCTGATTAACATTATTAAGGGTTAAAAGTAATCTATTATTTTTCGGTATATCTTTTTCACTAGTCTTTTCTTGAACATTATATAATTTTTTTTTATTCAAAGTTTTATGCTTTTTTTCGCCCGTCGCACTAAGCCCTAGCGATTTTGTTGCTTTTAAAATATTATTAATTTGTTGTAGTTGTACATTTCCTATATCCACTTCGGCTTTGGCGTTTTCTAATTCCGTTACTAAATCATATTGCCATTTAAAATTTTCATTTGCAAATTCGTTAGGGATATCATTAAAGTTTTCAAGATTTCTTAATTTTTGCACAAGATTTAACGGTTCGACCTCGTCAGTTTTAGATGGAGAAAATATCGCATCTTCCGTATATCTACTTGGAACTGCAACATTAATAGTTTTTACTGCTCCCAACGGTGCACGTAAAAGTGTGCCATATTTATAAGTATCTTTCTCATTTATGTTATAATTTTTACTAAGGCCACCACTTACATAACGTTTCACTATACTACTGAGATTACTTTTCGTAGATGATGTACTAACGTGTGCCACATCCTTTGTCTTGTCTTTAGAATTATTATTGAATTTTTTCAACTTGTAAATTTCTTTAAATTCCTCGTAATTATTACGGCGTCGTGAAAACTCTCTTTGACGAGCAATAATGCTAGAAGGAGTTGGATTTAAGGATTCCACTACTCCATTTTTATGTAATTGATTGACACGTATTGCTTCAGCTAAACTTTTTCCTTGTTCTGACGCAACTTTATTCCATGGATCTTCAGGTTTTCCTCGCGTTTTATACATTTTAATATTTTTACTAAATATTTTTATTTAAATTAAATGCAATTTCATTTTTGACGGTTGACACGTAAATAATGTTAACCCAGTTTCATCAGCCTTCTATAATAATTAAGTCACATATTAACTCAATTTATTATTTTATATGGAACTGTTTTGTTCTAGCCAAGAACCGAACATAAATTTAAAAGCATTTTGAATAATTTTAAATTGACTCTTTTAGAAACATAAAATATCGTCTAGGAGGAATTTCTTTCTCTGTTCCATTTTAATTTATTTTTATAAGAACTTTGCGAGCTATATAATCAAAATACGACTGATGCTCTGCATCTATCACAGAGTAAACATTTTGCTTGTCAGCTAAGTAAATCTTTATTAGCTTATCATTTTGTTTTCTTATTAAACGTTTCCTTAAAATGTGTGATATAAAAATAAACTAAAACTCTTAAGCTTTCTACTATATAATACATGTTAGTATTAATTTAAAAACACATTAACTTAATTGTAAGTTAAACTAAATAAAAATGTTACAAAACTTTCGGACAGAGTAACTAACTTTTAAAGAAGGAGCAAAGAAAAAGCTTTTTTAGACATTTCAAAGATTTTGACCTGCGAAACAGTTATGAAAAAACTATTGGTTTAATAATAATTATATCGCCCAGTATACCAGCCGACACATTTTACGTTCTACGGCGGTACCATGTATATGCACAACATACTTTATTTTACCACTGTACTGTATATTGTAGATACTTATTTGATTTTATTTACTGATATATATATAAACCGCAGTTCATTGATACAAAACCTGTGAAGGCTTACTTTGTTATTTTTGATCTGCACTGACTATCTCATAATGTATTTCCAAAGACGCAGTTAAAATAGAGCGCCCTATGTATACTACAGTTTACTTCAATAAATTACTCAAGCGCAGGGTTACTTATAAATGGCATTAAAATGATACGTAACTTGTAGTTGAAACTTATTTTCCACATTTTATTATTAACAAATTAAATACTGCAGAATTTGATATTAATTTGAAATTTTTCTTTCAGAAATAAAAGTAGCACCGGGAAGTCCTAACGACCATCATGTTAGTATTGTTGGAGGTGAGTATACGTACTATATTAAATTATGTATTGTATAATATTCTGTTTTCTCTATTTAATTGTTTTGGTGTAGTAAGAAAATAATGGTTTCATATGTTAACAGCTTTTACGCAAAAAATATATCTCACTGCAAATTAGTTAATGAAATATTTCATTAATTGTTTTAACTTAAATTATGCAATATACAACCAGCAAATTCTTGCTTGGAGCATTTATGTAGATTTTAATTAAATTAAGAGACGGAAACCGCAAACCATATAACCACTTATGCATCCATTATCTTAAATTAAAATACTATTGTATTATGTACTATATATAATCAATTTACTATCAATTTTCCTAAAATTCAGGCTTGAAATTAATTTTTGTTATTTATTAAACGTGATAAAGTAATTTACCAAACATTGAATTCTCTGTTGGGGGAGAGTTGCCTATACTACAAACCACTTATATTATAGTATTAGATCACCATGATTATTTCTTTTGGCTTTCTAATCATCGAGGTTCAACACAATTCAATTTATCTTCTAAATTTGACCAACGTGTTTTCTGAAAATATTTACTGTTTGGAAAATAAAATGACAATTACGGTTTCAATTTATTATGCGTTTAAACATAAAATTCTCCCTATATACACGTAACTACTACATAGGATTGACGAATTTTATATAAAGCAAGAACGAATTAAGCACATCTGTAACGCAGAAAATAGGTCTCATTAAAAGAAAATTAGAAATTAAACCAGTTGCATTCGTTCCTTCCATACATCGCTTATTAGGTTTTTAATTATCCGGAATGTGCACCAACACGTTAAAAATACATAAAAAAATTTCAGAAATCATCATCCAAATATCTGACGGAATTGTTAAATAACCACAAATTTACAACCAAAGTTTTATGATTGAAGTCGTCTCATTTCCACGGTTTGATTACGTCTTAATGTTAACATAAGGTTTTTCGGCACAGTCTCCTCATATATTTACCAGTCCATTTGTAATTTCGCGGTCTTAGTTAGATCTCCTCAAATCTCTCTTTTAGTTTACGTCAAAAATTCTTGTGTTGACATTGAACTGCAAATAATTTGGAAGAATATATAAATATTAAATATACCGGTGTATATTTTTGTATGGAGGGGGCATAAAAGATTTATAAATTGTATTTTTTATTTTGAAAATTTTTATTTTATTTTGCTTTTAATAATTTTGATGGCTTGGATGTTCCAAGTTACAAGATGATGTAGGCTTAACAAGCCGATTTTTCGGTTTCAATTTAAGTAAACTACAAAATTTTAACCAACGAATTTTAATAAAATTATTTATTTTAAATGTATGTAGATAAGAAAAATTTTTTTGGAATCATAAAAATAATAAAAAATCATTCTTATTTTTAAAATTTTAAATTGTTTTCATTGTAGCATAGCAATTATAAATTATTATTGCAAATTAACTACCGATGTATCTAGTATGAAATGTTTATAGAAAAATAAATTTCAAAAGCTCAAGTGCAATGGTAACTATTAATTGGTGGTTAACCCACATGAGCGATTTGCGGTATGATCATTGATTTTGTTGCATAGGTGGTATATAGTTTATGATATTTACTTGCAGTATTAACCATTAACCATACCTATTAAATAGTTAGATTCTAATCCTTTGCCGCACGTTTTTTCATTGCTTTACAGAAAAATCACACATTTAAAATTAAGTGTGCTAGTTATAATTATTACATAAACTAGAGGTTTTGGAAAAATATAACACCAATTTTGAATTTATTCAATAAAATACAGTTCGAAAATCGTCTGTTTTACAAGAAAAACTAAACTGAAACTAATTGCAAGAAACTGATATTTATATTTTTTAATAAAAATACACTAAATAATATTATCGTAAGAATATTGATAACATAAAACCTTCACATTTTGATTTGCCGGTACAGTTTATGTACTCGTATATGACATTAAAGAGTAGGAGTCTTTAGTATTTCAGGTTGTGTTAATAATAAGTCCTATGCACATGAATAATTTTTTTTATACAATGTTATTCAATAAATTCAATAAAATTATCGCAAAAATGTAAGTTTTATTAGTAAACAATATTATGGAGAGAAATAATGATTTAATTACACAATATTACTTGATCATTTTTTTTTTTCAATTTATTAAGTGCTTTAATTACGCGATCATAGCACTGGTGTTGAGGCCACAACGTGTTGATGCACACCGGAAGGCCGAGCTAAAAAATTCTGTCAAGTCCGTGATTCGAACCCAGAATTTCTGCTCTGTAACTCAACCAGCGATCACACCAATCCACGACTGTGGTTACTTGATCATTTATTTAAAATAGTATATTGTTTACTGAGGAAAAAGTGGGTCATTTTGTCCCTCACTTAGCTTTTGCTGAACAAAGTAAAATGAAGTCGGCAATCTACGTCAGGGACAAAATGTCCTTCTCTTGAAGCAGACATACCATTTTTCCTCCGATTGACAGCAAAACATACCCACTTAAAAACATAATTTAATTTATTACTGTATAAATGGTGAAAAACAAGATGGTGACAAATACAGTTTTATTGACGTCTGTCGCGTCGTCGGTGCCGTGAGAGAAAATGACAGTACCTTTTTTGGATGGAAAACAGCCGCTTTCGTTCACGAAATCAGAGCCTAAAGACAAATTTTGCTCCACACCGGAGGAAAAATAATTTTAAAAAATATTCCGGTGGAATTCGTGGTGTTTTATAGTGTGTAACCTTTCTTATCTAAGTGATTTTTGCCAAAAATTATTACCTTGAATCATTTCATAAACTACAAGTTACAACATGACGTATTTATGCATTATTTAAATATCAATATATATGTTCCAAGAACAAGCTTTTTAAAACTAAAAACAGTACTGGCAATCTGGTATTAGTCTCTTTAATATTACATCATTTTTTGGGTTTTGTGCTCCTTTAAGTAAATAGTTAATAATCTGTCGTCTGCAGTAAATGTTGTAAATTACAATTCATAAATGCATATTTTTCTATTATATTAAGTATATTAAGTCGGATACCTAATTGGTGAAATACTAAGGGCCAGTTGTATAACATAAGATCAACCTTGGATCAGAGTTAACTTTGATTTCGAGCACTCCGATTGGATCAACAGTAAGTTGATCCTGGTTTAACTCTGATCCGAGGTTGATCTTCTGTTATACAACTGGCCCTAAGTTCCGGTTTAATAACAGTATCAACTAGTTATGTAAACAAAACCGTCGTAGCAACCACAGCTCTCAGAATTTTTTATTATAACGAACAACACAGTTGTACATCATAAACAATCCCAGCCAAACAGCGACCAGCAATGCGGTGTAAAACTTAAATCGACGGCATACGAAGAGGGGAAATGGCGGTTCAATGCTTGGTTGCATCGACTACACTGCTGTGATCTAAAGTCCAAGTTCCAAGTAAAATATTATTCAAGTGCTCACAGAACCATGAGTGCCATGTGTAAACTTAAAACTTGGTGTATTAATGGTAATAAATAGATCAACAATTCTCAAAAAGTTAAAGAAGAATATGATAAACAATGAAATACAACAAATTACAATTGTACAATAATTGTACAAATAACATCTTTTATTTTATAGCAAGGCTTACGCATTTTAATCTAAAATGTGTTTAGTATCGTCGAAACTATAAGTTTACACGAAGAGACATAATAAAACACAGATGGAAAAATGGAGATTATATTTATTTATTTGCAATTTGTTGATAATCGACCCACTGCTAAATTTCAATAAGTTGGGAAATAGGCAGAAAGTTTTTTGTTTTATTTTCCAACCTACTGTGATCACTTCCTGTCCTGATATACCTAGTACTGACAACAAAAAGTTTTAATCAAATATACACAAGTTTTTTTTGCGAAAATATCGCTTGAAAATGTAAACATTGCTTACGAAGCATAATACGTTGCGCATTAATAAATATATATTTTTCCGCAATTATATTTGGTGTTTCTAAGGTAAAGAAGGTGTTTCTGTTCACCATTTACCATTCGGGAAAGCTGCTCTAGGTTTTGTTTTAATTTACTAATTTTAAAATCGCGTATACATCCATATATACATATATATCCGGTCTAGGACGTCTCATTTCCTCCTCCTGGCTGAACTGGTCTAAACTGGTCTGAACTGGTCTAAACTACACAGCAGACCTATATCTTTGCACGGACTTCTCTTTTGACGACGGCTTTGATAAAAAATTAGCTTCAACTTACCCCCTTTTTTTGAATCTCCTTTTCAGATTATTGGCGCTCTTCTTCCTTGAAGCGGATTTTAAATTTAGCATTACATTACCCCGCGAAAACATTGTTTGGGTAACTAGAAAATGTTTCACATGACGGCACTAATATCTATTATGTTTTAAACTGTTGCGTTATTTAAAAATTAAAAATACTTAAGAATTACCTTAAAATACATAATAATCGTATAATGGGGAAACGCCCCTGACGGCAATTCAACAGTCAGTTTTTAAACGTCCTGCTTAGGGCACGGCAGTAATAAAGCATTTTCCCCTTGGTATGTAATATACTATTATATGAAAATGGGAAACTTTAATATCAAACTATGTATATAGAGTAATAGAATAACTAAAGAGAGTTTTTTCAGTTATATATTTGCTTTCCTCGTGAATGAAAAATTAATATAAAAAATACAATATACCTAAGTATATTAACTGTAATAATAATTTTATATAAATTAATATCAGGTCAGTTAATTCGTATTACATATAAATCATGTAATATGGAAAACCTATTGATGCGTGGTAGATAGATCTGTATTTATAATTAAATTTGTATAATATATTTGTTGGTAAAATTTATTTTTCTGTATCATTTATAAAAGGATTGTAATTTTTAAATTTATAAACAAATGTATAAAAATATATTAAAAGCATTAAATAAATTTGGAAGATTTGTAACATTTAAATATAAATTTTAATCATAATTAAGTTAAATTAACATTAAGAAATTGTGGCCTAAGAGGTTTGTGAAAAGTGACCTAAAAATTGCTTATTGTTAATTTAAGTCAATTATTGTTTATTCTTATTTAAATGATCATCTTTTGTAAGACCAAAATACAAACATAGAAAATACTAAATTTTACCTTTTTTTGATCTCTGTTAAAAATGACAACGGTTATGGAAGCTGCAAATGGCCAACACTTATTTGTACTAACTTTTACACATTTCGACAAATGTTCAGATATTTTATAAAAGAGAAATTAAAAGTAATTACTCAACTCTTATAGCATTTAACAAGTTTGCTCTTTACACAGTCCATGTCGAAATAATTTAAGTTTAGGATCTCATCGATTATATCTAAAGGCTATTTATAACATAAATTACGTAATGCAGTTTTGCAAAATTTCTAACTTTGAAATAAATACATACAAAGGGAAACCATAACTTATAACTTAAACCTAAACCATAATCTAAATTAAAATTAGTTTATATCACATATAACAACGCAGCATATACAAAAACCGCTATAAAAAGCGTTTATTATGAAAAATTAATTAACAAACACAAAAACATTAATAACGGCATATTATTATCTCTGATCTAAAGTTCAATATCGATCAGTGGACTTAGGAAAAATAAACGAGAAACCACCCCATTAATTATATTTCCTATAAGGTAATTTTGGTTTCGGCAAAGTTGATCACCTACGCACTGCATATTGTACGACACTCAAAGAACAATGATTAGATCAATTTAGTTGCCTAATTTACCAGTAGCCTCTTCTGCCAGTTTTCAATCTTTTCTAGTTATTTTGTTAAATGCTAGCATCAGTTTTGCATAGCTTTTTTAGTTTAAACGGCCTGCAACAGAATAAAAGAAATTCTTATTCGCAATTTCAAAATTTGTCCAAATTTAACAATTTAATTATATGGGATCTTTATTAATTTTATAATTGTGAAGAACAGATCATACATATGGTTTATATCGAACATTTCATTGACTGAAAGATGTAATTTAGTAAAATTGTTAATTTCAAATAATTTTGAGGTTTGAGATTTTAATAGTAGGTATCAATAGCACTGTATTTTACCAAAATATACAAAATTGCTATACTATAGCCATTATAAATCACATTTAAAAATTATCTCTTAATTATTCATACCGTCGTAGAATTCGTAGTAAAAATGTAAATGCTTGCCAAACTTAACGGCATGTATTGAGATAAATCAAAATTTGAATGCAATACTAAAAATGTTAATTTAATTAAAATAAAATTAAGATTAATGTCGTCCTATACAATGCTGGCATATTTTTTTCAATGTAATGAATAACGAAAGAGTTTCAATAAAATTACATGCTAATGGGGTTACGCTTATGTATAAATCAGGAAGAATAATATTATTCTGAAAATTATTATTAATTTTTTATATTTTCATTTTTGCTTTTCTCTACTTTTTATTTGGACTGTGGTATAGCACAATCTTATGCTGCATATTAGCGCTGTAATGTTAAACAGAATGCAATAAAAATAGAGAAATATTATTATTTGTGAATGCATAAAATTACTATATACACAAAAATTATATTATGGAAATTTGTTTTTCCATTAAATAAATTTATATGTTCCAGATTTAAAAATTTTAAATATTTGTAGATATTAGTATATTTGTGTAAATCACTAAATGGCAATATTTTTTGGCAGATAAATATTAATTAAAATAAAAATAGTTTTTATAAAAAGCAAATATTAAACTTTTCATAAATATACGTAACGCGATAATTTAGTAAGTTTGCTTAAAAGATACATACGAGTACATTCGGAGAAATGTAGATTTAGCTATGATGAGTTAATGTTATTAAAAAAAAATAATTTTCTGCTAAATTTTGGAGTGATACAGTTTCATTTAAATATAAAAATCTTGGTTTACCTATACTTGCATATGTATATTTACATTTTATATTTGTATTGCACTGTATAACGCATAATACTGTTAAACAAATTTTGTTCCAGGTTTGGCAGAACCCGCAAGAGAATCTCGAAGTAACATAGCAGGGTCTTCGTGTTCTTCATCATCTTTAATACTTATTGTTTTCCTAGTAGTTGTTTCAACAGTAAGTTGTTTGCCCAGGTGACGGTTGCTCTAAAGTTAACAAACTCACAAACTCTTTGAAATTTAAAATTAACTTAATAATTACTTTAATACACATAGATCGATGAACAAAAACTGTTTGTAATTAAAAAAAAGTGTGTGAAAAATGTGTGAAATAATTATAGATGTGTAGAAAAACTGTAAAACTTAGAATTTAAATTGAGTACGAATTTTAAGTTGAAATCGTTGCTACAATTATAACAGTACACCCTGAGCATCAATCAGTGGCTTAATTGTGATAGTTGTCACTATTAATAACAATTATTGTTTTTATTTAACCTGGCGTGATATATTTAAACAGTATGACGCCTAATCGTCTTGTTTAATTATATCTAATTAATCGAGTGGATTTAATATTTCAAAACACCACAATTCCGTAATAACAACAAAACTCATTCACCATCAAATAAGACAAACGGAATAATCAAATACGCTATGTGAGAGTACAAACTTGAAACTAATAATTTATGCTTCAATATTAATTACTTATTTTGATAAGTTATGTAAATTATCAAATTAGTTTACTTTAGGTTCTCGTTATAATACATTTTCAGAAAATAAATTATACATAAAGAATACGCAAAACTTTCAAAAATTTCCTTATATCAGAATTTTTATTTAGCTGGTATTTTACATTTCCGTGTATAAAGAAAGCTTGACGTCTGTTTCGAGAAACATTTTCCACATAAAAATGTTAATTTTGGAGATTCTTTGAATTATGTGAAATTTCTAAAACAAATTTAATATAAATTAAAAATTTATGTTTCAACATATTTTTGATTCATTAAATATTTATAATTTTCTTATTGCATTATTGGTGCTCTTGACAAGTTTTCAGTTTGCTTGTTTCCGATTATTACTGTTATTTTTAAAGCAAATGGTAAAACTGGAAAACTGAATATTTCATCATGTTTGCAAAATTTGATGTGTCACACGTTCACCCTAAAATTGTTACCATATGTTTCATCCTTTAGGAAAAATTCAATTTGCTTATGCGTTATTCTAACGTTTATGAAAAATCTGTTGATATTTTATTAAATACATAAGATATTTAATATTTTTAAAATGAGCTATTAAATTTACATTGCAACGTATAAATTTTGAAATTATAACATTTTTTTTATTATTCATTTGCTCATTATTTTCAAACTTTATTGCTCTTCATTTTAGTTATTAGCGAACATAAGTTTTAACTAATTTGAAATTCAAATATGAACCGTAATTGCAATGAAAATGCCAAACCTAGTCGAATTATTAAAATTGAGCAGCATTTACATCAATTACAGTGCAATTTCATACAAATTAAACTTGCACACGTCGGATACAACAAATTGAAAAATGTAGAAAACCGAAAACGACAATAGAAAATATTACATTACAGGATATTATTAACTCAATAAAAAGTTAACTGACAAGACAACAAGATCATATTTCGCATTCATATTTTGTTCAAAAAAAAAAACTTTTCTGAAAGGTAGGAGAACCCAGGGTATTATTATTACTCGGGGCGGTATGACTCGGGGTTCACCTAATGTTGGCAAAATACTTAAAATGATAATTATTATTAGCCATCTGTTAAATTGTTCCTGTAGATTCTTTTTTATCTTTTACGTCGACAATAAACTACTGATTTTGTTTTTTATTAAAATTGAAATGAAAATATTGTTTTGATACCAGCTTAAAAAGCTTCCATTATTGACCAATTTTTGTGTCGTGAAACGCCATAGTTGAGAACACTATTACATCAAGCGTCTTGCATTACACGGCACCTTGCACCTTGAGATTTAATCTTGACGCTTGACTGTAACAATCAACTTCTTAACCGTGTGGTATAATACACTATTAATGTATCTTCGTACTTAAATCTTAAGTGAAATTTTACTGTTTATATTTTTTTTTATATTTTATTAATTACAGTAAATTAATTTTATACTTACTTCAATAAGAATAATAATTCAATGTTTATCTTACTTTTATAATGTTACAAGTTTAGATGGAAATACGGAAACTAAAAAACATTTCGACGTTTTTATAATGGAATTCTACCTACTACCCTACACGATATTCTCTTAAAAACAAGTAAATAATATTTTTTGTAATTTCAGAACATAAAAAATTCCTTTAGTCCTTAAATATTTTAAATATTAAAATGTACCTACTATTTTTCCTCTTTTATTTGCTTACAAAATGATTTTATTTAATTAAACAGTTGTATAGTTAACTTTATTTGAAACTGGTATTATGTTTGTGCTTTGTCAGAATTGTAATTAAAAATTAAAAACCAAACTTCCTTTACTAAATAGGTGTGACTTGTAATGATTATAATTTTACAACCATCCATAGTCGATAACGCTTAAATATTTTATACTTTTTATTCTATTTTGACTGCATACTCTCTATTAGAACCAAGTAATTTATTAGTCCTTTAGTATTAAACATTTTTAAACTGTGATTTTTTGTCTTTGTAAATATTATAAAGTGGAGTTTGTGTTGTAGAAAATTTATTTTTAATAATTATTTTAGATTAGATAAAATATTAATACCTACATTATAATTTAGATTTAATAATGAAAATGTGATTTTTCTAGATTTATCATCAGCAATCTATTGATTTGCTGAAATCAAAAATGAAATAAATTAATGGCTATAATTTGAACCTCTAAATGTGATACGTATGAAGTGATGTGTAAAATTTGTATTAAATCTAAATGACAACGTTATTGATTATAAAACTGAAAAATAATTATTCATCTTTTGGCCTTAATTAAAAAAGTAGAATTTTCTTGAAAAATATTCTTTTTGTTTATCAATACACAATAAAAACTTTGTATAGGTACATCAAAAAGTAATTAAATTTTCGTTTACGTCTAAATATTTAGCTAATTAAAATTAAACTGATCAGACAATTTTTGAGTTAAAAACAGGTCGATAAAGTATTTTCAATTCGAAAATTACATAAATAAATTATTGTTCCCTATAAATTATTTTTATCAGCGCAGAAGAATTTTTTTTATCTCACAGCACTTATAAGACACGCAATTTAATAAAAACTTTTGTGGCATTATGTGTATCAAGATATAAAAATAGTGTAAGTGATTTTTATGATATAAAATGATGTGAAAATCACCATACGCCAACAACTATGTATCTATCACGGCACACAATTTACAATCGGCAAAATTTTAACAAGTTATGAAAATTGTAATAAAATAAAGTGAATTAAAATATGAGCAGTACATAAACACAAAATTCAATACTCTTTTAAATTCAATAAACATTAATAATACATTAGATTTTTATGTGGTTTTAGGCATAATAACGATTATAACTCAAAAATTATTTGATTGGGTCATGCATATTTTAGATTTAGTTTCTGATAAGCAAGTTATCAAATATTTGTTTTCCATTATTAAATTATTTATAATGTAAAACGAAGCATTTTATACAATTAACTACAAAAAAAATCAAAGAAAATGGAAATTTTTGCGCGTCACATGTTACTTATCAATGTCATTGATAACTGTAAAGAGAATGTTAATATTTGTACTGTTTAGATTGTATTATTCAAATTGGTGCCAAAACATATTTACAACTATCTTAGTTTATACCTATTACGTAAAATTAGATTGTAAATAAATAGTACCATTGTAATAGTTCGCTTTATTTTTCCAGATTTTTCAATCTTATTAATCTGTAGGCGTGTTTATCTTTTCAGAAAACCCTACAGGTATTACATAAAAAGACATATTATATTCAGTTATTTAAATTAATGTAATCTACTGAAGACCATTTCATAAATCAGAGTTCCAGCCCATCTAACAAAAGGACTGCACTATAAAATACATGTCTGTGATTTGTGGGCTACTTTCATTATTATACGACTGTTTTACATGGCACAATTTCAATGACTGCAAATCGCATGCAAAACTGCGAGCAAATAATCAAATATCCGGTTTAACTGGGTTGGTGTGACTAAAACTTAGTTACTTAACAAGTATAGCACGTAAGACGCCATTGAAAAGTAGGTAAGTATCTTATTGCCTCAACATCTACTGCAAGTTTTGGCCATTTCAGTTTTTAATGAACTCTCGAACAATCTTAAGAATTTGTTTTCAATTTTAAGATAACAATAATTGTTTTGTAACGTTTTCGATAATTTTGATTTTGGAAAGCTCAAATTACTACCCGAGTCTGCACCAGTGGCGGCTTGTCGGGTTAGGCAATGGCACCAAGGCAGCAAACCAAGTTGCACAAAACCACTCGGTTTCACATACATAATACCTTGTCACCTTAACTCCTCACAAACAGCCACTTGTCTGCATTACCATCACAGAAAATCAATCATTAACCAGACAAAATTGTTTTGCTTATTCGCAAATTATTATTCAACTATGAAAGCTTCTTTTAAGTAAAAACATTTTCAAGTTTAGTATAAGCGCCCATGGCTTCAAATACTGTGTTTTACAATTAGTAATATTTTGTATTCTCTTGATTTTGAAAAACTTGGTCTTTGGATTGAGTTCTATAGTCAATAGGCTATACCTCTAATGTAGGTGACGCATCGAATCCAAAACTACATTTTTTACAAAAGGAAACGTCATTAAAAAGTTAAAATTGAATGAGTGTAAAGTTAAGGAGTGTTAAGTTAGCATAAGACTTTTACGAAACGTATTTTCACAAATTTATTTCAATTTTAATGCGATTTTGATAAAGTAAGTGAAAAATGCTGCATAGAAACTATTTAATATAATATTATATACGTGACTATTTAATAAAACATAAATTTGGCTAGTGTGAAAACGGATAATTTCAAACTAATTTTATTGGTTAATATTCGAGGTCATCGGTTTAGTACAAATTTTATTCATTCTTCAATTCTTACTTCATTCTTCATTCTTAACTTTCTTAACTTCATTCTTAAAAAGTATATACTATAGGACATTTCGCTCTCTGACATTTTTCTTCCAAACATGTCGCTAATACTTCTGATTTGCTAAACAAAAAATTAAATAAGAAATAATAATTGCGGATAAAAATTAATAAAGAAATTCGCCTGGTCACCTCAAAATTCAATCCAACATCATTCGAGTAAACATTAATAGATAGGTAACATTATACAAATAGTATAGATATACAAAATGTATACTTTTGATAGTACATTTACTACATCTAGATGATAAATTAAGGGTAGATCACAATCCTATTAAACTTCCAAGAAACTATACAAGTTAGGTAAAGTGATTGGTTATTTGGTTATTTGGTTATTGTCTCATTTGTCGCTATCCTATTAGATGTCTCATAAGTATTAAAAACATCGGCCCAAAAACTGATTGTGAGTGGTGTGAATGCAAATGCTAAAATGTCAAAATTCCAATGAAAAAAAGTTTTGCCTGTAATTTGATTTTTAATTATTACGTAATTTTCAATCTCGCTGCTTATTCATTTTGGTTAACTAATTGACGGTAGATTTACATATTATATAACATTATTGCACTGAATTTTTATAAATTAATGACATTGCAGGCGAAGTAACTTACATATTAGAATATGATATATCATGTTCTATTGGAATTGGAACATGAAGATACAATAGACGCATATTATTGACATTGTTAATTCTTACCTGATGTGAAACAGTAATGTAAATCAACAAGTTATGAACTTGTTCGGCAAAATCACTTTAATTGTTGTATATCTATAGTGCAAATGTGATATGTAGACTGCAAGGTTGATTTACAGATCGTTATATAGGAAAAGCCTACGGTACTTAATGATCAATGTGCCGACATGCAAACGTATGAACAAAGGGTTGCTGTTATCCTTCATTGTTATGTATATGAATTTGAAATGCCATGTGACATATTTCAGTGATGTATAGATATGAAACAATTAGCGTATTGTTGGTTAATTTATACGATACGAAGAACCTTAATGTAGATTACTAAGTTTTGATAACTTGTATTATGTTTTTTTATTAATATCAAAATTCAGAATAGATGACATACAGATACAGATAACATAAATATATTAAGTATAATTTTTTCTTCTCCGTTTGATTGCTTTTATAATATCGACTGTAATTTTGTAATGACATTTCTGATGTAAGATGATATTAGGATAATAAATTTGGCAAGCTACCGAACAATTAAAAACCAATCTTCGATTTCTTTTGGTTTTCTTTGATATTTCAACGATTGATTTCCTTTTTATCTATTATATTCTTTACTATGGTTATAAAGTTTAACCTCGTAGCTTTTTGTGACGTCAATATTAACCCTGAAGTGACATCGGTTACTTTTAATATGGGAGGATGGATATTATCCTAATATGCATAAACCACCTGTGGTATTAATTATTTTTGATGAGCATAAATTATTATTATGGGAGCGTTCATAAACTACGTGGTTTGGTCAAGGGGGGGGGGGTAGGTAGAAAGCTACGCAGGACTATGTAACATGACAAAATGCATTTTGTCATTTACATTTCTTTTACAAGCTTCCCGACTGAAACGCCATTGTGTTTTTTTATTGTTTGTAGTTGGTAACTTGTAGAAGTTATCAATAGGAACGCCATTATGCGGAAAATTTCTTCAGAGATTGACGTATAATCGTGGTGGGTCCGATTTTAGTTCTTCATGTATGTGTTATAATTTAGTTTTGCCGTTATACGGGTAAATATAATTTTTCCGTCTAATTAATTTGTGTTAACAAATTACTTTTAGCACCCAGGTTACGGGTTGATTCATTTTAATTATAATTATTCGTTTTGGAAATATAAATATGGTCGCCGCACATTATGAGTTTATCAAGATTGTAAATCTTTTCTGTATTCGACATATGGTGGTTAATGTTGCGATGGCTTAAGTTTGAATAACCATCTGTTGGAGGATTTGAAGTGGATGAAATAATTGGTAGCAATTTCCCGAAGAATGATTAGCTTTGTTATTTTGGTTTCGATGCCGATGGTTGGATTTTTGTAAAATTTGTAAGAGGCTTTTCCTTATGAATTCGTTTGCGCCTAAGGGTCGAGATTATTATGGAATTGAAGAGTCAAACTTCGCGGACTTTGGTTGTTGCGTTTGCGTTCGATCCTAGACACGGATTTATGTTTTGTTGGGATGCGAGACTTCGACTTTCAGCAGATGTTTGGTTTATGAATATGCGACAGTAGAAATTAATTTGAATTGCAGTCACACTTTCTCTATTGATGAGTTTTGAAAATGGCAAGCATGTTGAATTTATAATAAGTATTTTGTGTTCTCTATTTGTAGATTTTATTCCTGGATGGTGGACCAACGTAATGATGAAGTAAGGATATTGAATTCGAAGGAGAGACACTTGCCTAGTCGTGAAATTGGTAGCATTGCATTCAGGGTAAGTCTCTTAGAGATACATTTACTTATTTATTAATGATGCTGTATGCCAGGTTCTATTTTTAATATAAATTATAACCGAGATAATGAATTCCGGTGTGCAATTAATTTCTGCTAGAGCATAACTTCGTTTTGTTGATTTATCCTCCTCAAGGATGATCAATTGTATTTTTGCTACATAACTGAATTTACCCCTCAGGTGGATGTCAGTATTTTACCTTGCATTTTATATTTTATTTTGTTTTCTGTTATTATAATCTTCAATTAAATAGCAGCTTATCTTGATCACTATGTGTACGTTTTATGTAAGAATAGTGAATTAATTAAACATTGTCGCCAACATCTTTCTTTCTATTTGTGTTTCTACGATAAGACGACCCTTCGTTTCTTCGGGTTTTATTAGTATTGACTGGCGTCCACATAACATCAGGTTTTTCATTTAGCTGATAAGATATCTGAGTACATGGTTACGAATCCACGAGGTTTTTCGAAACACCCCGCTTCTCGAGAACTGCGTTTTAAGTAACACAGCTAGCTAACACGTGTAATAACATCTACGGTTAAGCAAGTGGCATTGTGGCAATAATTTGAGAGCAATTGTTGGTACAACTACATGAGGGTAGGGGGAAGTTAGAGTCAAGCTACGTAGTTTTCTTCATTTATTTTATTTCGGCACAATAAAAGCAATTTGCAGATTAACTGTCAACATAATATGGATATTTAAAATTATAACTATAAAAAAATATAATTAATTTTTTATACCAAATAATTTTTTAATAGTTTTGATAACAAAAAGCACAAACTGTCTTCCGGACTTTGTAGGAAAAAAAAACTACGTTCCATCTAAGGGGGGTGTAGGGGTATCATGGTAAAAGCTACGTTAAGCTACATGATGGGAGGGAGGGGCTCTAAAGAGGTCAAAATCAAACTACGTGGTTTATGAACGTTCCCTATGCTTAGAAAAATCCTCAAAGGGGTTTGCTGTTGGCTTGTTATGTAAATTTTTCTTCAAGACAAGTTTAATGGGAAAACCCTCTGATTTTGCTTGTAGAGAATGAGAAAACTAGCACATTATCCGGGCTCGAAGATATTTATGGATATAATCAAAAATGTTGTAAGTAGTAAAACTATGGGATTTCTAAGACAATTTATACTATAAAAGCTGAAATAATACACCCCACATGATATATATAACTGAAAAGAAGATAAAAACCTCTATTTAACTATATAATAGCCAACTATGGTTTCCATTTTAAAAACACAACTTTATAATAATATTATAACTCTGAAACAAATGACAATATTTAAAATCCCTTTGGCCCAGTTTATTCTCATTAAGGAAACTTTCTAAAAAAGGTGTAAATATTTTTTCAACTTTACAAATAACCGAGATATCGACATTTAACAAAAATTCGAAAAAGCGAACTTTTAGCCATAACTCGAAAACGAAAAAAGATATCCAATTCCGGTTTTTACCACTAAGCTTTTACTTAGTTACTTATTAAGTTTTTACTTACTTACTAAGTTTTAAGTTTTATTTTAAGTTTTATACTAAGTTTTACTTACTTACTAAACTTACTAAGTTTTTACCACTAAGAACAAAAAGATAGAGAATGAGTAACCTATTCTTCCATATCTCTTATAGTTATCAAATTCTCCTATAAGAGCATTCGAATTTGAACCACCCTGTACATGTTTCTTGGATAGACGTATATTCACATCATTTAAAGTTTATAAAAGAGAACTTTTAATTAAAACTATAAAAATTTAAGATCCTTCCACATCAGTAAATGCATTACTTCTAATCCTAGAATCCCACAGTTTTACTACTGTTATCGAGTTTGATAGATGTCGTTAACATAAAGCGATAAGGATAAACTTCAAATAATATCCATGGAAAGATATTAAGATTTTGTTTTTGTATGCAAGAATCACCTACTTGTTCAAAGTGAACTGGACTTAATTCCATTCTGTTGACAGTCCGTACAATTTATACGACTACTGCAATCCCGCATCTTAAACATTATACTTGGGTGCTGTGATTCGAACAGTTAACATCGTAGCTTAATATTATTTAAATTTATGTAATTACACTTGAATTTAACTAAAAAACAGAGATTCCTGTTCTTATAGACACCTGTCACATTATTAGGAAGTTTTTTTTACAAATGAATGGGTTTCAGAATTTAACTTAATCACAGAGATTTTTTGTGCACCCGGGCTTTTAAGGTAGCTGTCGCACTATAATCAAGTTTTTTACAAGCATACTGATTTTCAAGTTTGCAATTATTTTGTAATTAGGCTGTTTCCGAATTTTATTTAAAAACATCGATTTTTGCCTTTCTAGACCCATTATACCTTTGAACATCTATCTTATAATAGAGATGTTTTTAACAAGTGCGTCGATTCAAATGTTAAAATGAATTATGTGACAAATAGCTCATATTATTTTGAAATGTTTAAAGGGGAAGTATATCTCGAAAATCACTTCTAAATAATAAAGTTGCTGACAAAGAATAGAATTTTTCGGTATCGTTTTTTATAAATTTACAAGGAAAGCCTCATTAAATAGTTTTAAAATGATTTTTTAGTAAAGCCTCAGTTACGAAACAGCCAATGTGCAGTGTAATTAATTATTCTATAAATACATATGTACATACTTTTCTTGATTTTTACAGTCAATAAATATTTTAAAGAAAGGGTAGTCACAAAAAACAAAAAAGAAAATGAACCCTTGAAAATGTGAACATTGTTCACGAGGCATAATTATGTAATTATGTTGCGCATTAATAAATATTTTCCGGAATTAGAATTTGGTGTTTTTTGTGACTCTCTTTTCTTTCATTACGGCTGCTCTAGTTTTTTGTTTTAAAATTAAATATTTTAAAACTAAAGTGGATTCCTGATAATATTGCAAACTTAATAACAAAAACGTTTAATAACTTATCCGAAACCTTTTAAAGCAATAAATCGGTTTAAAAACTATAAACAAATTTTTGAGACAAATTTATGATTTTCATTTACATTATATAATATATATTTATCTATTTAATTTTTCAAGATAAAATTTAATGGTTTACGGCACACATCGAGTACAATCCAAAACAATATTACTTTTTAGAATTATCGAAAATAGCGAGGCTAACTTCTGTCGATAAAATAGTTTTTGATCCAAAAAAAATTTTAATTATCAAAATAAAATTTTATGATTTACAACACATAACGGCACACGTCTAGTAGAATCAATACAACTTTAATTTTTAGAATTATCGAAAATCCAGAGATAATTTCTATCAATAAAATGGTTTTTTGCTCAAAAATATTTTATAAAATTAAAATTGTTATTAGCTATTTATAATAAATCAGAAATAAAAATATCAATTATAAACTAAGGTAACAATTAAAAACGCAATATAATTATGTTCAAGCTTTCGGGAACGGATATTCCTTTTTTCAAGAATTTATTCGTAATAAGTCATAAAATATATAAATATATAAGAATTATTATGTACTTGATCTTCGTTCGTTTAATAAAAACTCAGGCTTTATTATAAAATGAGCAGGACTAGTTGCAAGTATCTATGTACTTATCATCAGATGCGACTACAGAAAAATGATTTATTAATTAGTTATAAGAAAGTATTTTAGGATACATACTTTGAGAAATAAATTTAAAATGAAATACTAATTAAAATGAATATTAAAACCAATATTTTAAAATTTGATGTTATTAAAAAATTTTAATAAAATGTACCTATAATATAATAAAATAAAATGTTAATTAAATGAAAACATCCGGAAAACATTAAACAATGGTAAAAAGTTTGATTGTTCTTGGATGTTTAAAATATCTTCATTATTTTTGATTGCTGCAAATTTTTGATTTTTTTTTTTTTATTACTTATTATTTTTTTTTTTTTATTATCAATTATTATCATAACTATTTTGGGCTACTGTCAGTTAATGCGCAACACGAATCGAGCCGCGATTTTTGTACTATTGGAAAGAGGACAATTTTCGGAGCATTTTAAGAACGCACATTGATGAGGTTTATCCATTAGTTTTCGAGAAAATGGCATTTGAAAATCAAAAATTTTACATGCATTTTAGATAGGGATTTCGC
The DNA here is from genome assembly GCA_947369205.1 of Cantharis rufa. NCBI lineage: Eukaryota > Metazoa > Arthropoda > Insecta > Coleoptera > Cantharidae > Cantharis > Cantharis rufa. The sequence continues at coordinate 17,966,604 of OX376304.1, read as the reverse complement.
TAACACCAGAGTTCTATTGACGGTGCGTGCGTTCTGATATAGTCTTAGTGTTAGCCGTCAGACGCCATTGTGACACAGTCGGGTACACATCGTGCATATTGAACCCCTTGTTTGTAACCCCACTCATTATATTACGCAACATTATGCAACAAATTAAAAAATAAAAAAAGGCTAATAATTAAAAACGAGTTTCACCCCTTTCGAGTAGCACCTTTTGCGAGTTAGGGCTACCTAGGGGGATGTTTTTAGCGAGTCCGCTACCCTCCGCTCCGGTCCCCTCCGCTCCGGGCGCTACGCGCCGTTTTGACGAACGCAACCAAGGCAATCGAGAATCTAACCTAAAAACGAGTTCAACGTTTGTCGACAACTGAATGCAAGCGCTACGGCTATCAGTAAGAGTATATTGATCCACACGTACCGTCAATAGAACTCTCGTGTTAGTGAAATCCCTATCTAAAATGCATGTAAATTTTTGATTTTCAAATGCCGTTTTCTCGAAAACTACTGGATTTACCTCATCAATGTGCGGTCTCAAAATGCTCAGAAAATTGTCCTCTTTCCTATAGTGCAGCAATCACGGCTCGATTCGCGGTGCGCATTAACTGACAGATCCCCTATTTTAAACATGACAATATGTTCAAGCTTTCTACTTTAATAATCAATAGATCCAAAACTTCAATACATAGAGATATTATTGAAAACAAATGGATTACTAATCTTACTAATATACCCATTCCACTTGAAATAAAAAGAACACTGCAGTTAGAACAAAAATTTTCCAACTGAAGATATTATTGTAGGAGTAGAAAATGCACTAAATAATTTAGACCAGGATACAAAAGACTTACTTAGAATAAATTTCACCAATCTAATTAAAAATTTTAGAAACCAACATGATAACAGCAAAAATTCTACCATCTTTAAAGACACTATTAAATTAACAAAATTTATCAAAGAACATCCAGAAATCCTTATTACATCACACAAAGGAAATACCACTGTACTAATGAATAGAAATGAATACAAGAACAAAATAAACTCCTTAGTCAATAACACCACTACCTACAAAATCCTCAAAAAAGATCCTACAAATAATATACAAATTAAAAACAATAGTATCATTTCAGATTGGATTAAACAGAAATATGTGGAGAAAACAGCCCATTTCTCACTTTAAATAGAATTTATGGCCTACCTAAAATTCACAAAAATGGAACACCACTTAGACCAATAGTTGCCAGCAATAACTCTCCTAATTATAAACTTGGAAAATATTTATCGAAAATAATCAGCTAGAGCACGGATTCTAGGCAATTTGTCTTTTTGTCATTTACTTAGGCAATTCAATATTATTTGTATCGAAATGCCGTTCAAGAGATTTTGAACATTTTGAGCCCTAGTTTATTTTGCCTAAATGCCTATTTTCGATGTTAGTGACCTAAAATAGATTTTTAATGCCTAAAACGCCTAAACGATAATAAATTTATTTTCCATGTTGCTAAAAGTAAAAATAATTAGTTTTTATCTTTTTTAAACTTTAATAAAAATTTGGAATAAAAGGCACTATACTCCCCCCTATATACTATTTACTATAGACTATAATACTATTTTATTATAAAATAGTTTATTATAAAATAGTTATAGTTAAAGTTAACTTTACTTTGTGATTGTTTTGTATTTTGAATTTTTAAATTTTATACCATTTTTAATTTTATTTATTTTAAAACATTGACTGCCGAGCTGTAATGTATTTGATTAATTAATTTCTATGTTGGCCCATGTAACTCCTTAAATTCAGACACTTTGATACGATTATGGCCTAATAAGCCGAAACGCGTCATCGATAAGGATGAAATAAAATAGTATAGTGCCTTTTATTCCAAATGTTTATTAAATATTCAACTTGTAATTAGAGAAAAACATTCGTTTAACTTTTTTATTATTTAAGGTTTGTGCCAAGTCTGTTGAGCTGGCCCAATATTATTTTTGTGTATAAATTGTAAAAACCGATATAACCGGGTGATAAATCAATACTCATGCACTTTAAGATTTAAAGCAAAAGTAATAAAAAACTGGAAACTTTTGGTATGCAATGGTGAAGCTATCGATTCGGACAAAATCCAGAAATTATTAGGAGTTCTTCGTTTAAATTTTGTCCTATAACTTCATGTGACGTAGAACGATCACTTTCGGCTTATAAATCCGTACTAACGGAAAAACAAACATGTTTAACTTTAGAACAATATTTAGTTTGCTACGCTAATTCAAAATTTGATGTTTGAGAATTTCTAGTAGATTTTAGTTTTGTAAGTTTTTATAATAAAAAATATATAGCCTAAAATGCCAAAATTTTTAATTATTGCGCCTATTTCGATGATTTTTTTAGCCTAAAATTGTGCCTTTTTTATCGTTTTTTACAACCTAAAATCCGTGCTCTTTAATCACTAACATTTTGGGAAAATCAGATCATCACATTAAAGATTCGTGGACATTCCTAGATGATTTAAAAACATTTAATATACCTAACGACTATATTCTTATCTCTTTGGACGTCAAATCTCTATTTACCAATATACCACTTGAACTTGCTATTAAAGCTGATAAAGATAAATGGGACAAAATACAGGAATACACTATTATCCCGAAGTCAAAATTTATTAATGCACTTAAACTTTCTTTAGAAAGTACATATTTTAAATATAACGGACAACTCTATCAACAGATTTTTAGAACAGCAAAGGAAAGCCCCATTTCTGCAACTCTCTCCAATCTTGTTATGGAAATATTAGAAAATGACCGGATCGCATTTCTTCCTTTTTCTATTCCTGTCTTTAAAAGATACGTTGACGATATCTTGACAGCCATCCCTAGAGACCAAGAAGACTACATTATTAAACACTTTAACGGATTTCACCCTCGAAATTTTTCATGAGAAAAAGAAAATAATGACATATTGACATTTTTAGATATTGAAGTCATCAGACATAATAATACACTACATTACAAATGGACACAAAAGCAAACATGGTCTGGGCGATACCTTAATTGCAATTCTTACCATCACAACACACACAAAATAGGAACTGCTATTGGATAAGTCGATCGTGCAATTAAATTAACATATGGGGATTACAGATAACATACTTTGAAGATTGCTAAGGAAACTTTAATCAAGAACAATTACCCTAAATTTCTTATCAAAAAATTAAGAAAAGACCGAGTGAACATATTATACAATGGCCAAGCCAATTCCAAAGAACTTAACACTTCATATGCGGTTATGATATATGTATAGCGGTACTTTATATCTATGGATTAAGCGGCAAAATAAAACATCTTTTTAAACCATATAAAATACAAACTACTTTCAGATCCCTTAACAACTTAGGTTCTTAAGTTCGGTTCTTAACTTCTACCTCAAAATAAGCAATCTTTATAAAACCGAAAATAAAATTTTAAAAACAAAAAAAATTTGACAGAACGTGGCACACCTCGGGCACAATCCGGCACACACTATTCAGTTTTTAAATTATCAAAAATTATCAAAAACTTGATGCACATGGGTTAGTTCAGACTGCCCAAGGAAATGTTCCAATACAGGTCAAGAGATCTTTGCAATGTTCTTGCATAATGATTTCCATATAAGGCGGTTAAAATTTTTCAACACTTTTTAATTATCGGAAGGTTTCGGTAAAATGCGGTTTTGTACAACGCTGTACGTTCTTATCGCGACATAATACCACAATTAAAATACGATACTTATTCAAATACTTTGACAAAATACAATGTTAGAAATGGTGACCAGACAAAACAGAACATGAAAGAACAAAAAATGAAAAAACAGAACAATGAAAAAAACAGAACAATGAAAAAACAGAACCGTGAAAAAACAGAACATTTACAAAAGAGAACTATTAAAACACAGAACACTGAAATAAAAGTACATTGACAAAAAGGAACCCTGAAAAATGAGAACATAAAATTTTGTAAAATTGAAATAAATTTAATTTTTATTTTTATTTTCTGTTTAGTCTGTGGTGGCACAGTCATGCATGCACACGCATGCAGGACAATGTCACTGCAGCTACATTCCATGGCATTACTTGGCCATTGGAAATTAATTTGGAAATCCAGGAACTCAAGGATAATGTTTCCGGTTAATAACAAAATAAGCAAAGCGTTGTTAAGGTTTTTTTGTTATTAGCTGGAGTCCGCCAAAGGAACAACACGTTTCCAATATTGTATTCCATAATATTCCAATAATATTGTATCAATTTTAAATTTGTGTTATAAATCGTTCCTGTTCATTTTTTTTTTTCAATTTATTAAGTGCTTTAATTGCGCGATCATAGCACTGGTGTTTGAGAGATCTTAATTACATTAAATTGGACAGGTAATTAGTTGTAAAATATAATAGTGAAGATTTCAGATTTGCGTGATTAGTCCAGTTTGATATAAGAAGCCATAGAGGTATTGAACATTGCCTTCATTATCAGCGAGTACTTCCCTTCTTGTGTTGCCAAGGTGAAAATTTTTTCGTGCTTCTTTATACCTAGCGCATGTTGTAAGGATCTGATTGATCGTCAATTCTTGGTTCTTGGTTTTGGTATTTTCTTTAGTATGTGTTCATGTGTGATTTTTGTGTGTCCTATTCGCAGTCTGGCCAAAGCCACCTCAAATTTTCGGTTGTGTTGATGCGCTGTTGACCAGATGCAGTAAGTGTCTTTTATATCTCGGAGTTTGTTTGTTTGCTTCAGTTTCCATTCGTCTTCGGTTTGTTGATATAAAATTGCTTTATAGAGCTTTTCTATGTCTTTGTGATTTATTATGTCGACGTTAGTTCCCGTGTTGTGGGCCTCGTTTGCTGCTTGATCCGCTAAGATGTTTCCTGGAATATTACAATGTCCTGGAACCCACATAAAGGTTATGATAATATTATGTAGCTCGCTTGCATTTCTAGTCTCGTTGTATATAGCTTCTATGATTGGGATGGCAGTATCACTATTGTTCTAGATATTCTAAAGTTGAGCGCGAGTCAGTAACTATTACTGCCCTAGTGGGTTTATCTTTGTTTATAATTTTTACAACTTCAAGGATCGCAATTGCCTCTGCAGTGTAGTTCGAGTTAATGGTGTTTAATTTCAATTTGTGTATTGTGTTAGGTGTTATTACTGCCGCAGCGCATGAGGTTTTGGTGCTTGATCCATCAGTAAAGTAAAATTCACTTTGATTGTATTTGTTTTTTAATTCCAGATATTGTTGGAAGTATATTGTGTCCGAAGTTTCTTTTTTTTTAATTTGAAGAGGGTTTTGTCTAATCTTATCTCAAATTTGGTCCATGGAGCTTTTATGAAGTTGGAGGTTTTTATTGTTTTTGTTAAGCCAATGTTTTTGTCAGTAGCAATTTTTTGAGCCAGTAGGGATCCAGTTTTAGGAGATTTTGAGTATTTGTGGTAGAGGTTTGTGTATAGTGGGTAGAGGGTGAGTTTATGTGCTGGATTTTCTGGGTCAGTGCTTACTTTTGAGACATATTTTAGGACAATTTCTTACCTTCTCTTAGTTAGTGGCATAACACCAGCTTCGCACAAGAGGCTATCTATCGGGCTTGTTCTGTATGCTCCGCTTGCTAGTCGGGTTCCTAGGTTAAGAATCGGGTTTAGTGTTTTGATTATGTTTGGTTTAGCGTTACCATATACGAGGCTTCCGTAATCTAGAATTGGTCTTACTATTGTGTTAAATAGATTAGTTATTGCTTTTCTGTCAGCTCCATTTTGCGTGTTGTTAATTACTTTCAGAAGGTTTGTTGCTTTGCTGCACTTTGTTTTAAGGTTTTGTATATGTGGTTTCCATGTTAACTTTTCATCGAATGTTAGTCCCAAAAATTTGGTCGTTTCAGCTCTTTGTATGATAGCGTTATTAAGCTTTAGCGTTTGTTCATTATTTTCGTAATTTCTGTGAAAACGGTTGGTTTCCCCAAAAAAATTATTAAGCTAAAGTTGTAGCCCGTTAAATTCCCTATCCGGTTTGGGCCGTTAGTTTTTTTCTAAGACGTTTCGTTTAAAAGATACGGGGTTGGCAAGAAAAGTAAAAAAATAAAACTCGGAATTTTTTGACATCTTTTCCTTAATTTAATTCATAACTCGAAATCTGTTGATTCTAGGCGATAAGGGGTTATAACATAATTTGTAGATATTCAAATGCTCTATAGAAAAGCTCTAATCCATTAAACCCAAAAAATCAAAAATATCGGTGCAATGGCCGCTTGAAATCATAAATTGAAAAAATTGCTTTAAAGTGAGGTACCCCCCAAGGGTTTGGACTTGGACAAAAATTTTATTTAAAAATAGGTCTTACAAAAGTGTCCTCTATCACCACCTAAGAGGTTCTTCACGGTCACGGGGACACCCTGTATATAGTTAATAGTTATATAGTCACATATACATAGTTACTATAGTTACAATACTAGTTATATATAGTTAATAGTTCTGCGGTTTTTTACCAACGAATCCCTGACACTAATTATATTTTACAATTTCAAAACTTGTTTTTAGGGTGAATTCCCTTCGCACCCCGCACTTTCGGATCCACCCTGAAACAAGTTTCACCTTTTCGAGTTCCACCTTTGGTGAGTTCTTTCGGCCTTCAGGGATAATTTTAACAGGAGCGCAGGGTAGCGCAGAGTCAAATTTGACAAAGACAACCATATGGCAATACACGGATCCACCATACAAAATAGTCTGCGCTACCCTGCTCTCAGGTCCCCTCTGGTCCGCGCGCTCCAAGCCGTTTTGACAAAGACTAACCAAAAATAAAAATAAAAATAAAATTCATATAAATTTAAAAAAATTTTATGTTCTAATTTTTCAGAGTTCCCTTTTGTCAATGTTTTTTTTATTTCAGCGTCCTGTTTTTCAGAGTTCTCTTTTGCCAATGTTCTGTTTTTCCATGTTCTGTTCTTTCATCCTCTGTTCTTTCATGAAATTGTTAGAAATACATTGTGAGTCAATACAAACAGCTACTAACAAGCCGCCATGTTGAATTCTTATATTTGATTAAAAACTATTGAATTCGATTGCCATATGAAACGGTATAATGGTTTCCACATAAGGCGCTCAGAATTAACGTAATTTATAATGCTAATTCCGGGTTTCTTATAATTCGTTTTTTGTATAAAGCGGTACGTATTAACTGCGATATAGGAGAGTTGACTGTATCGGCGTATTATATATCAGTGGATGCCTACTTTATAAACCGCCTAATGCAGTAAAAACATTTTATTTTGCAGAATATTTTCAGTTCCGACTAGGCTTAACAATTGAATCACTGTCATTTGGCCGAAAATTATTTGGCCGAATTCTATTCACCGACAGTTTTTGTCCGATAAATCACTTGGCCGACACATCATTTGGCCGACAGATTATTTGGCCGACTAGTTTTTGGTCGACACTCATTTGGCCGACATTTTATTTTTTGGAAAATAAATAAATATTTAAATAAATTTTTTAATTTTACTTTTAACGTTAATATATACCGAAAATTCTTTTAACCCGATTCCATCTAGCTCGTCATTGGGTAACAATTAATATTACGTACGATTATTGTGGGAGGGGGGGGGAGAATACATTTTCTTATTTTTCTTATTATGGTATGGACTATGGGGGAAGTCTAAAAGTTTAAAAAAATGTTTTACGTAATACATGAACGGCCCCTAAAGCACATCAAATATTGGTATAAATGATTGCCGCAAAATAACTGTTGGCCAAATGACTGTCGGCCGAAGAATGTCGGCCAAATGAGTGTCGGCCAAAAACTGTCGGCCAAATGATTGTCGGCCAAAGAAATTAGGCCAAATGACTGGATACCGGTAACGCCACTGTTAAGAGAAGAATAGAAACCTGAAATACGATTAATTTAAATAAGGCCAAAGCCACATTTGCGACCCGAATGCAGCGACAAAAACGCTGCGTTCTGGTCGCAATGAAGTGTTACTGTTACGTGTATTTAAATGGAGCTGACCAAGCTTGCGACAGGCATCTTATCAATTTTATTATTATTACTGGGTCGCAAGCGTAGTCCTGATCTAAAACATATTTTTAATTTTCGGTTTATTTTACCAAACTTCAACCCTTTGTAACTTCCACACCGAGAATGATGAAAAAATCTTTTGGGTTTTCTTATTATTTCTTACATTGAGAAAAACAGTAAAGCCTATAACAAACTTTTTTAGCAACAAAAAGAAGATTTAAAAATTCGATCTCGCTTGTAAAATGATTCATATAAATTTTTTATGTTTAATAATAATAATACTAATGTTTAATAGTGTTTCACATTAATATAATGTAAAAAAATAATTTTAATAACCCACATGGGGAAAAAAAGTTAAACCATATGTAAGGAACACTTAGCACGTGAGCACCAGTAGATAATTAATTTGGCGTGTGCAACTGAAAAGAGTTCTGTATGAAATCGAAACCAATTTTTAGTTAATTTTCATGTAATTTGCCTCTCTATAAATTGAATTTTATTTTATTGAATGTGATTTAGAGTCATGGTATAAAGTAATCTTTATACCATGATTTAGAGTATCTTGAAGTATAAATATTTTTCTAACAAACTCGCCGCGTCTACCTGACGTGTATGACGCTGTTGTGTGATTCCCTGAACTTCTTATATTTTTTTCTTATCTTCTTTTTATATGTATCTATCTGTTATAGTTTATACATATATTTATTATCTCTTTTCAGTTTTTTGTTACATTCTCTAATTCCCTCTGATTCTAAATAAATAACAAATAACAAAGAGAAAACATGACAAATAATTTTTTGTTACCCTATATGTGGCAATATAACATGTGGGTATTGTAGGAAATGCTTTAAATTTCATACTTTGTGGTTATGTATCCAATATACCCTAAAACTGCTAAAACTCGGAGTTCCTTCTTATTTTAAATGTTTTAATTATTTATTATTCAATTATTGAAGCATTATGGAATCCGAACTAGAAGAAGAAGTATTTAATAACTTAGCTAATATATCAGCTGATCCCCCAAAAACAAGAAACGTTTGTTCTCAATGCGAGTAAGTGCCTAAATAGATTATTGAATTTAGAATAATATTAAAACATTATTTTAGAAGACCCATGGTTGTATGTTGGTGTGCAGCTTTACCCAATCCCACTTTAGCACCTAAGGGGCGAATTATTTTATTACAGCATCCCGCCGAAGAGAAAAGATGTTTACGCACCGCACCAATGCTTCGTCTTGGGCTATCGGAAGGCAAGTGCTTAGTGTACAAGGGAAAGCATTTTCGCAATAAAATTGAACAATTAGAAGAAATATGTAATTTGCCCAATACATTTTTACTGTATCCTAGCCCAAATGCAGTCAGTATTGAGAACATCGTTTCGACTAATGAAAATTATAATTTAATTGTAATTGATGGCACGTGGCCACAGGCCAAAGCTATTTATGCTAGAAATTCATTTTTAAATTCCATTAAGGCTGTTAAATTAACAAAGAGTTGCATTAGTAATTATATAATCAGAACTCAACCAACCGATGGCTGTTTAAGTACATTGGAGGCAGCTGCAGAAGCATTATCGATACTGGAAAATGATAATTCTTATCGCGAACAGTTATTAAAACCACTCAAATTGTTGTGTGACTTTCAGTTACAAAATGGTGCAGTGTGTCATCAAAGCAAGGAATTTCGGATTAAAAACAATACTTATCCTAAATTAATAGGTAAAAGACTTAATAAAGTGCTTAAAAGCGCTGTTGAAGTTAAAAACAGTTAATGGTTTTACTTTGTGATGAATTTCATTTTGGTTTTGTATTTTTACAATAAATACTTTTTTTTAAAATACACTTTACATAGCAATGTGATAATTTTTGTAGTTTTTACTTATGTAGTCTCTCATAGACCAATCAAAGCGGGGTCTTCAAATCCAATTTTATACTCGATAAAATCAACAGCATTTAATAGAAAGTATAGCTTTTATTATATAAAATTCGGATTTGGATAATATATAAAAAACATTTTGAAAAATGTATGCTGTGACTTCATTTGAAGGAATAAATATAATTATAAATTAGACACAGTCAATTTTTTAGAAATTCAAATTCTGAATCAGGAAATTACTCTTGATGTTATGTAGGTTTAAAATTGCAGATTTAGATTTTGAATCTAATTTTTTAACTACAGAAGTCTCTTGGTAATCCGGCAGATATCGGACCAAAACACTGGCAGATTACTGAAAACGCATTTAAACAGCAGAAACTATGTTTTATTGTATACATATGATTTTATGTATGTAATACTGTGTTATACAGTACGTTGTATAAAATTACTGGCAGGGCTGGAGAAGTGAAGTGCCGGATTATAGAGAGGGTATTATTTAAATTCAAAATCGGTACCTACTTCTTGGTAAAACTAGACAGGTATATGGAGGGTTAAAAAAAAATGTTTGAAAATTTGCTGAAATGCTATCAAAAATAAAATTAATTAATTGTTCCAATTTTATATGCCTTGAGAATTACTTGCTAAATAATAATAAAAATTAAAAGCTCATTTTGTTTGTTTTTAAAACAACACTGTCCAGTCCATCTCCTTGTTTTATTGTTTCTAGTGAAAAATCCTAGTATAATATTTGATATATTACCAGAACAATAAATTTATGATCTGTGGTTTTCATTTGTAAAATTTTGTATATCATATTACATAATATTAATTAGACACTTTGGGATCCCAGAAGATCGAAATCATAATTTTCAAAAGATGTGTATGTGGCTGCCCTGGTAGAAATATTTTTCTAAAAAAGTAAAGCAAAGTCTGCACAAGTCTAATTCAGAGTTTTCAGATAAATATTTCCACCAGGGTGTATTACCATCTTAATTTTCCTTATTGATTATTGAAGATTGTTTTTGTCATATAAAAATTTACAAGGGCAAAACTTATCAGACATTTTTTGTTGCAAATTTCATTCCTTTCATTTTTGTAGCTATACATTTTTTCATTTTGTCGCACCATTTCTGATTGACGTGGCTTGTAAAAAGACTAGGTAAAAAATTTAATAAAACAAAAATTTTACAATCTTCTTTAATTCATTGTCACTCACAAACGGTGCGACAAAATAAAAAAAATGTATATAAACTGAATTATAAGAGGAATATACAACCAGCGAAATGGAAAAATTCTCGAAGAAATGAAGAGAATGACGAATGCCATAAAAGAGGAAATTAAGACTGGAAATGAAAACATGCTGGAGAACTGGAAGACACAGTTTACAAGAGAAATAAACAATTTAAACGACGAGTTAAAGCAGATGCGTGAGCAAGCGAAAAGACAATGGGAAGCTTACCAGAGCGAAAGAAAGGAGTGGGAGGTCGAAAAAGAAAAGTTTAAGAATCGCCTCAGTACAATTGAAAAAAGATTAGAGAGTGTGGAGAAAAAGGCGAGACGAAATAATATGGTAATAACGGGAGTGGACGGATTTGTGACAGATAAAGAAGACACGAAAATTCAGGTGAAGGAATTTATGAGAGAAAGACTTGGCGTAGATGCGAATATTACAAAAGCGTATAGAGTGGGTCAGAACAAATGCGTAGTAGAAATGGAAAGTTTTGAAGACAAAATTAAGGCTATGAAGAATAAAAATAAACTAAGGGGTAGCCAAATCTTTATAAATGATGATTTCACTATTCAAGAGAGAAGGATTCAAGCAGAGATAAGAAAGGTTGCAAGAGAGGAAAAAGAAAAAGGAAGTATTGTGCGAAACGGATATATGAAACTAGCAGTGAATGATAAACAATACTACTGGAATTACGAGCTGGATGAACTGCAAGAAACTCAGAAAAGGCCCGTAAGAGCAAAAAACTAATTAAAAGAAGCAATGGGAAAAAACATAAGACGACCAAGCACGAAAATGACAAAGCAAACGGTGTAAAGATTGTAAAGGGGGAGAATAATGATATAATGTTTCTTGCAACTTGGAATGTGAGGGGAACCTTTGTAGCGGGAGCATTGAAACAATTAATAAAAGTATTGAACAAGTACAATGTGGATATTTTATCGTTACAGGAAACAAAACAAAAAGAAAATGACATTATGGACGTAGAAAACTATACCTTTTTCAAAAGTGGTGGAAAGGACAGAAGGATGGGAACCGGCTTTATGGTAAGCGAAAGGAGGAAGGATATGGTGGTTAGTTTCAGACCAATAACGGATAGAATGTGTATACTAAGAATAAAAGGACACCATAGAAAGATAAGTATTCTTAATGTACATGCGCCTACGGAAGAAAAAGATAAAGAAATAAAGGAGCAATTTTATGATTTACTAGATAATGAGTACGAGAAAATACCAAAATATGACGTTAAAATAATAGTGGGAGATTGGAATGCAAAGGTCGGGCAGGAGGAGGCATATAGGCCTACAATTGGCAAGTTTAGTCTGCATAAAGAGAGTAACGAAAATGGAAGGCTTCTAATTGATTTTGCAATGGGAAAAGACATGAAAATAAAGAGCACTCATTATGAACACAAAGACATCTATAAGGCAACGTGGGTGAGCCCAGATGGTATTACAGCGAATCAGATAGATCATGTTTTAATAGAAAGTAGGAGCGAAAATATCATTAAAGATGTTAAAACATACCGAGGAGCAGATTTGGACTCGGATCATTATATGTTGGGTGTGAAAATGTCAGCATCTGTACTAAGCAGAATGAATAAAGGAGAACATCGGAATAAGACCAAAAGTAGAATGCACATACAACTCAAAACCGAAGAACAAAGACGAAAATATCGAGAGGTAATGGAGAAGATATTGGAAAACACAGAAGTGCAACAGAATGTAGACTATATGCAAGCAGTAATAGAAGAAAGTGCGATCGAAGCGACAAATACGCAATCGAAAAAAAATAAAAAGAACGTTAAGGAGTGGTATGATGATCAATGTGAAAACGAAGTAAATAAAAGAGAAAAAGCAAGACAAGTGTTTTTGGCTAATCGAACCGAGGAAACAAAAAAGAACTATGAAAGGCAGAGGAAAGAGTGTAAAAGGATAATAAGAGAGAAGAAAAGAGAAGAAAAGAGAACATCAACTAAAGAAGCTAGAAGAGATTGAAGAAAAGTATAATACCAGAGAAGTAAGAAACTTCTATCAAGGAGTTAAAAGAATAAAACAAGGATTTCAAACAAGCACAACGTTCTGCAAAAATAAAGATGGTACGCTAGTAGGATCAAAAGAAGGAGTAAAAAGAAGATGGGCAGAATACTTCCAAGAACTGCTAAATAAAACGGAACATCAACAGAAAGATAAAGAACACATAGTTATAGAAGAAGACGAAGAAAATAATGATGAAGTCAAAATACCAACAGAAGAGGAGATAAAAGAAGTGATATTGAAGCTAAAAAATAATAGAAGTGCAGGAGAAGATGGTATACAGGCGGAAATGTTAAAATATGGAGGAGAAAAGCTGCATGAAATGGTTATAAATATGATACAGAAGATTTGGAGAGATGAAAGAATGCCTAGTACCTGGAAACTAGCACTGATTTGCCCGATCCACAAAAAGGGTGATAAAACCGAGTGTAGCAATTATAGAGGGATTGCCCTACTGGATGTTAGCTACAAAATACTGGCCACATGCATAAAGAACAGACTTCGAAGTTGCGCAAAGAAAATGATCGGAGAGTATCAATGTGGTTTCAGACAGGGTAGATCGGTAACGGACCAACTATTTATTATGAGAGAAATACAGGGAATGAGTCACGAATTTGGATTAGAAACGCATTTGATATTCCTTGATTTTAAACAAGCATACGACACCATTGAAAGGGAAGAACTATACAATACCATGATGGAATTGGAAATTCCCAAAAAATTAGTTAAATTGGTAAAAATGACTCTCGATGGAACCAAAAACAAAGTAAGAGTCGGCGGCGAACTGACGGATAGTTTTGGAGTAGAGGTAGGACTGAGGCAAGGAGACCCGCTTTCGTCAATACTTTTTAATATTGCACTGGAAAATGTAATACGAAAGGCTGGACTAAACAGATTTGGTACAATCTTTAGACGAAAACACCAATGCCTAGCATTTGCAGATGATTTTACGATCGTGACCCGCACAAGGAAGGAGCTACAGGAAACCACGCAAAAGCTACTGGAAAAAGCTAAGAAAATTGGCCTAGAAGTAAACGAAAATAAAACAAAGTACATGGTATGGAGCGATAAAAAGTTCGAAGAGAAAAAATCTATAAGCATAGTAGTGGAAAACAAAACTGTCAAATTTGAAGAGGTGAGCACTTTTACGTACCTGGGAACGATGATAACCAGGAAGCCAGGGTGCGATGAAGAGATTAAGAACAGAATAGCTGCTGGTACAAGAAGTTCTTTTGCATTAAAATCGATCCTTAATAGTAAGGTGCTTGCTAGGTCAGTTAAAGCAAGGGTGTACAGAACGGTCGTGAGACCATCGGTTGTGTATGGGGCGGAGGTTTGGACGTTGAGAAGACGGGAACAAATAATGCTGGAAGTGTGGGAAAGAAAAATATTGAGGAAAATTTATGGTGGAAAGTGTGTTAATGGACAATGGATAACTAGGACAAATCTGGAGTTAGCCGAACTATATGGGCAACCGAGCATAGTTGGATGTGCAAAGGCGCAGAGGCTGAGATGGTTGGGACATCTGGCGCGGATGAAGAACGACAGAACGCCAAACGAAATCTGGACTATAAGATTTGAAGGAAGAAAAAGAAGAGGTAGACCAAGGAATCGTTGGTTAAATGAGGTGCAAGAGGACTTGGGCAAGATTGGGTTGGAAGATTGGGAAAAATACGCTTCGGATAGGAAGAAGTGGAATATGGTGACAAGAAAAGCCATGGGCCTGCTAGGCCTGTAGTGCTGATATTCATTCATTCATTCATATAAACTGAAATGAAGGGAATGAAATTTTCTGAAAAGTTTTGCTGTAAAATCGATTTTTATATGATAAAATATGGCTTCAAAATGTTCAATTTAATTTCCAACGTAGGAAATTCTGAGTTCTTTTGCGAGTAACAGTATATTGCATTCGCTGATTACTGGAAGCTAATCCTGCAATATCTATATATATAAAAATGAATCCTCTTTTTTTGTTCGCGCATCACTTCAAAACGGCTGGACCGATTGGGCTAATTTTTTGGTGAGTTGTTGTCTACATCTCCGACAAGGTTTATGTGCAAAAAAAAGTTCAAAATTCGCGAAACAAATGCAAAATTTTACGTTTAAGAGTTTATTTGATTATCACCCTATAGAATTAAGCTTAAGAGCAGCTTAAGAATTAAGCCACCTATTGTGGTTAAAAACTTTTCATTCACCCATTGAGTGGTCGTTAGAGGGCGTTATCTAAATACATCACAAATTATGTTTTTACCGAATTTTGAGATAAACCAGTTCATCAACTCCAAAAGTATCGCTTCTCGGCTTGCCCGCATGCGGGTACAGTTTTTGAGAATGGATAGAGATTAGGAGCTTCCTCGACTGCTATCATGGCATTGCAGTACAGCTAGGACTTGCCCAACAATTTAAGTCTATCTATCTCAGGTTGAAAGCACCAATTCAACGAAAGGAGAAGAGGTATATATTCTATCGATAACTCCGTTTGGGCAGGACAACGTCTGCCGGGATCATGCATAAGATCATACTTCACAGGATCATTTTAGTAGTAAATCTTCACCTACTAAAAAATAATTACCAAACAATTTTTAGCAAGCCTGTATTTGTAATTCTTTCTTAATCGATCTATTTAAGTGGTTTCCAACTGTTTAAGGTTTATGTGCAAAAAAAGTTCGAAATTCGCGATAAAATAGTTTAACATTACCGAGAACAAAGGGTTTATTGCTACTTAAGGATAGCTGATTAACATTAAAAGTTCTTAAAATTAGGTAGGTAGGTATTAGGTACCAGGTATTAACTTAGGTACCATGTATTAAAGTAGGCACCAGTGGCGTAGATGTGAACACTACCAAACTTATTTAATAACGGATAGATGGCGCTACTCTATCTATGTACCTGTATGTACCTAGCAGAGTTATCGCCAGTGGTCATGATAAACCCATGTTAAAAAAAATTTAAGTGTAAAAGGCATTCATTGCGAAACATTCATTCCGTAAGTTGTTTGTTTGGACTTTGTTGTTTTTAGCTGGTTTGAACCAGCAATGGCTCTTTTCAGGACGCCAAATATTTCGAAAAGGGTTTGTTATAACAGTTACAACAAAGACCAATAGCTATTTCATTATTACTAAATTTAAATATATAAGTTTTATAGTGTATCTAATCCAAAAATGTTATCCAACGCATTTAAAGACGTTATTGAAGAGCCCCTGAAGAAGGTTTTAGGCTACGCACGCTATGAAGATGCTCAGACACAATTAGAATACTGTAGCATGGTACGAAATTCATTGCAAAAGTTACTAACAGACTTTGGTGATGACGATAAGTGTCGTCGTTCCTGCCAATCGTTCCGAGATCAACGGCTGCGGATCAAATCAACGCTTGCTTGAAGTCGTCCAATTTGTGGAAATACGTGAAGACCATCAAGTTAACATTTAATATGCGAGTCGCCTTACAAAATGACGAATCAGCGGAGGTGTTTTCCACACAGTTATTGGATATTGGCAATGGAAAAATTCCGGTTGACGCTTCCACTGGCCTCATTTCATTTCCACGGAATTTTTGTCAATTCGCAATGTCGGAAGAAGAATTGATAAGAAAGGTGTTCCCGAATATTGCTGAACATTACAAGAACCATGCTTGGTTGAGCAAACGGGCTATTTTAGCTGCTAAAAATAAGGGCGTGGCCGATTTAAACATAAAAATTCAAAATCAAATTGCTGGACAACTGCATTTGTTCAAATCCATTGATTCAATTACCGATCCGGATGAAGTGGTCAATTATCCAGTCGAGTTTTTGAATTCTTTGGATTTGCCAGGAATGCCGCCGCACAATTTGCAGCTGAAGGTTGGTTCCGTAATCATCATGTTACGCAATTTGAACCAGCCGAAACTCTGTAATGGAACAAGGCTCTCTGTTAAAAAAGTTATGAAGAATGTCATTGAAGCGACTATAATCATGGGAAAGTTCAAAGGCGAGGATGTTCTCATTCCAAGAATACCATTGATTACACTACACGTCTTCTGTCCAAGCGAAAGGACCAAAAATATCGTTTACCACCAAGCGTTGCGATGAACGCACGTGGTAAGGTAAGTAGAAATATAGTAACTTTCCATTTACAGATTTACAAAACTTTTCATTTACAGATTCTAGGACAAATCCTCCATGGTGCACCTTTTTATTTTTTAAATAAAGAAATATTTTTACATACCTTACAACTTTTTTATTGTATTATATTTATTGTGGTTTTTTGGTTTATTCTGATGAAGTTCTTTTTTACACGCCAGACAAAAAACAAAAAATTTCGTGTTAATAAAATCCTTTTATATAATCATTGTGACTACATTTCTAAATAAATGATTATTATTCAGAATCTGAGGCAGGACAACGTCTGCCGGGTCAGCTAGTTTTATTATAAATTTCATTAATTTATTGACATCAAAAAGTTAATGTTTGAGGGTCACTGTACCACTACCAATTCCCAGCTGATTTTTGCTTATTTAACCTAAAATTTTTCGCGAAGGTGTGGTTCCTTATAACAATTAATAAATATTATTTTTTAAATTATTTACATTTTACAATGGACTTCGAATATACCCCAACTTTAAAACGAAAATCACATATTAAATATTTATTAAGATTTTTAAATGTTTTACCTGCATCGCTCTCTAGTATGGATGCCACAAGGTAATCAATCTTTTTGTAATTTCTGTGCTTTATTTTGTTAATTTTAGAGTGACCATTGCATATTTTTCTCTATCTGGTTTAGACGTATTAGGTGCTTTAGATGCCATCGACGATGAAAAACGAGAAGATTTGATAAATTGGATATATTCTCTACAAGTGGTTAACGATGAAGGTAATATTATTTACACTAAATTTAGGGTTTGCTTCATTTTAACACAATTTTAGAATTGGTAAGCGGATTTCAAGGCTCTTCAACATTTAACACTAAAGATAATAAAAATAGTAATTCTTTATACAAATGGAGTCATTCAGCTGGGACATATTGTGGTCTTTGTTCCCTTGTGATATTAGGTGACGATTTAAGTCGCGTTAATCGTAGAGCAATCATAAATAGTAAGTTAGTTTAGAAAATTTTATCAAATCTATTGAGTTAAATACCACATCATTTCCACATTGTAATTAATTTCTGATTGTAGGTTTGAGAGCTCTTCAATTACCAAATGGTTGTTTCACTGCTGCAAAGGATGGAACGGAGAGTGATATGCGCTTTTTATTTATTGCTGCAAGTATTAGTTACATTTTGGACGATTGGTCGGGTATGGATATTGACAAAGCAGTTAGTTTTATAATAAAAAGCATGGTAAAGTTACAAAGTTTTCTTAAAGCTGGTATAATTAACTTTTTATAGTCTTATGATTACGGCATCGGACAAGGACCCAATTTAGAATCCCACGGTGGATCCACGTATTGTGCTATAGCCACGTTAGTATTATGCAATAGATTGCAAAGTCTCTCGGAAGTACAAATAAATGGTTTGAAGAGGTGGCTACTAAATAGACAGATTGATGGTTTCCAAGGTCGTCCGAACAAACCTGTTGACACTTGCTATTCTTTTTGGATTGGTGCTACATTAAAAATGTTAGGTTGTTACAATTTAGTCAATTACGAAATGAATCGAGGTTATGTATTATCTACACAAAATGAAATTACCGGAGGTCTAGCAAAATGGACAAGTAATGTGCCTGATCCACTACATACTTATTTGGGCTTAGCTGGTCTTAGTTTAATGAAAGAAAATAAATTGAACGACGTAGTACCTTCACTAAACATTACAAAAAGAGCATTAACGCACTTACATTTAATTCAAAGTAAATGGTCATGAGTATTACATTTTAAATTGTATTTTATTTTATCTAAAGTTTTGTTGAAAAAACACATTTTTTTCAATTTTTCAAAAATTTCATTTTAATTGAAAATTTTGAAGCTAATTTTGCTCTTATCTTTATTTTTTAAAAGAATGTTTCATTTGAACTTATACAATGTGCACAATAGTAACCCAGAATGACTTGTCTGAATAACTACACATCATGACACTTGTTGCCACAAATAACAAAAAACGGGAACTGTCACATCATTGATCCCACGAATTGAACTTCTTCCTACAGACTATTGCAAAGAGGACAATTTTCTAAGTATTTAAAAAAAAAAATTCAAGCTGGATTAACAACAGAGTTTTTATTTAAACACTCAGAACTAGTTTTTAGGATGGTTCCATGATTTGTCGTAGTTACTAATTTCTACCTTCTATACGTACGATGTGCACTCGACAAAGTAACAATCGCATCTGACAACTATCTCTAAGAATATATCTGAGCACACTGATTCGGCAACAGAATGCCCATGTAAAAATTATGGTTGAAAACGTATCAAAAACGAATTGAATAATTCAGCTTGAATTTTGTTTAAAATGCTTCTTAGAAAATTGTCCTCGTTCCAATAGCCTATTGAAAAAAGTTCAATCCGTGGGATCAATTATGTGACAATAACCCAAAAAACTTTTATCCTTTGGAGCAGGATATACAGTGACTCAAGAAATTTTCTATACGATCCCTTAATATAGCAATGTAAATTGTACTCTAAGAAACTTTTTTATGATATTTAAAAATTGCTTTTACAGCAATACTTATATTTTCTATTTTATGGCACTGTTTCTGAGATACAGTGACTTAAAAGAAACTATGCATTTTAATAAAATTGGCATTACTCTTGTGATTTTATTAAAATATTTACAAAGCCTCTTTTAAGTTAAGAAAAATGAGGAGTATGGAATTTTCAACAAAAAAGTGTCGGATAAGTATTGCTGTAAAAGCGAATTTTATTTTAATAAAATAAAAGGGTCAAATTGGGTCACTGTTAGTCGGATAGATAAAATTATTATGACGATTTGCAAGAAACGTAAATTTTTAACTGTGTGACTGTGATGTTAATAATAAAAAGTACTTTACTAATTGATCATTTTTAGTCTGATAACGTTTTTTAATAAATTACCTGTGTTATTCACAAAATTGTTAATTTTTATTGTGTTAAAGTAATGTTTTTTCTATTATACATGATACATGACTACACTAAAACTCCGTGATGCTAAAAGTTATTATCCACAGGGGCACACCTACTACCTAAAATATAAATAAGTAGAAGAGCTCGGGATTATTTTAGCTAAGGCAATTTAAGTGAAACTTGGCTAAAAACCCCGAAACCATTGTAAATTTAAAAATTGTTTCAAATATTCCATTACTTAACAGCAAAATAAAACTCGCAAGGTTCCAAACTTCAGCTTGAACTGAACATCAATATTCAACATCAAAATTAAAAATTACTAAAAAAACTGATGTAGATGTGACTGGCTAAACTGACTTTGATCATACTTTTAGAAAAAAATTAAAAAATATAATATAGGGTCATTCATTTTCTATGATACAACTTTGACAGCCGACTACGGCTTTTTTTGAAAATAATTTTTTTCGTTAAACTGTTTTTCTGTTCCGTCATACCCACCATTTTACTATGGCGAATTACAGGATTCAACAACGCAGGGTAACAGTAAAAATTTATTATCAAAATTGGAGTTCTATTCAGAGAACGTTTCGAGCGTTATGTACAATTTACAGTCATAATGAGCGTCCTTCCAAGCTCACCATTCGGCGAATTATAAAGAAATTTTAAGAACCTGGTTCAGTGGCTAATCGAGCAATCCCAGTACATCAAAGAAACGTACGGTCGACCGAAAATATTGGTGCGGTGGCACAAAGTGTGCGCGAGAACCAAAACGTCTCAATTTTACGTCGTTCTCAAGAACTTAATCTTTCGTACGCTTCAACTTGGCGAATTTTGCGAAAAGACTTGGGTTTGCATCCATGCAAAGTACAAATAGTTTAAGAACTGAAATCTACCGACCATCTCATTCGGTTCCGATCTCATTCGTCGTGCATTCGCTTTTGAGCTCTGGAAAAGTTGAAAACCGATTCTAATTTCACAACATAATCTCACGACGAGCTGATGTCGATTGGCCGCCCCGCCAAGATCGTGTGATTTGACGCCGTTAGAATTTTTTCCTTGGGGTTAAGTTAAATCTCGGGTCTATACCAATAAGCCAGCAACAATTGCCGACCTTGAAGACAACGTTGTTCGCGACATTGGTGAGATTGAGACCAACTTATGTGCTCAAGTAACCCAAAATTGGACCTGCCGGATGACCGCCGTCAAGCAAAGCCGTGGAGTCCATTTGAAAGAAATTATTTTTAAAACATAATAATGGTATCGAATGCTCATTAATTTAAAATAAAGAAATCTGCTATACCTCAAACACAATTTGTTTTATTTAAGTTCAAAGATGTATCACACAAAATGAATGACCCTATATTAATTGTTATTAATTTGTTAACATTTACATGTTGTTAATAATTTACAATAAACAATATTAATTCAAACTTAAGCATCCATAGAAGCGGCAAAAGGCAGCTACCTCCTAGTTTTTGGCTTTTACACAGTTGTAAAAGTGGCAAATTATAATTATTATTATTTGTATAGAACAAATTGCTTTTCAAAATTTTTTGCGGTTTTAAATGATTATAAAATATTGAGTTAAAATTGAAAGAATTTTTTCAAGTTTTATCTGAAACCTGGCTTACCTTTTAGCAAACTATTACCACAGAAAAGGCAAGCATACACGAGTATACATTTTTCTCATACTTTCCTTTGACATTTGTCCTGAGAAGACCTATTATTTATTTACTAACGAGCATTCCCTCCTTTGAGATTTGTCTTTCCTGCATGAGCAAACCTTTGTGTATGCTTATATAATATATATGTATACCAATTATCTGATACATTGAACATTGGAGGAAATAGGCCGTTTGTTTCGGTACGCGACAACTAGGCGAATCCCACTAGGCGACGTATAAGTGGGCGATTGGTAAACTAGGCGGCGGTCAACTGGGTAATTGGTACAGTGGGCGATTGGTAAACAAGGCGATGGTCAACTGAGCGACGGTCAACTGGGCTATTGGCAGGGCCGTGGCAAAGCACGGATCAAAGGAGCGACAGCTCCAAGGCGCCATTCAAAGGGCGCCAAACGCCAAAAAAAATTTTCAAAAAAGATCATAAACATAACATAAAAACATACCGTTGACCTTTTTTTTTTTTTAGCTTTTTTGACAACTTGCAAGTTGCAAACTAAATTTGGAGGGCGCTAAATTTAGGAACCGCCCCGGGCGCCAAAACCCCTCGCCACGCCGCTGGGTATTGGTAAACTGGGCGAGTGGTAATGTGGGCGAGGGACAACTGGGCGACGGACAACTAGGCAATGGGTGAACTGGGCGACGGGTAAACTGGAAACGGTCATTCAGGGCATTCAAAAAAGGAAATGGCTATGATATATTTATGTAACATATATAAATAAAATTATCAATAATGAGCTAAAGTAAAACAATAAAACACTTAGTATTCAAGCTTTCGAGAATCAAAACTATACTTCATTTCTTGAAAAAGAGAAGATTAAATTCTCGAAAGCTTGAATACTATGGTCCAGTTTTTCAATAGTTAGTTAACCCAAATTCAATAGGTAACTTAGATTTCTGACCAATCAAGTAGTCATAAACATAAGTTAACCATTGAATTTGAGTTAACTTAACGATTGAAAAACTGGACCTAAGTGTTTTATTGCTTTACTTTAGCTCATGATTGATAATTTTATTTATATATATTTCAAGAGTTAATAATCTTATTAGCTTATTTATGTAACAGGTACTGATAATTTCCTATAAAACCAATAACAATTTCAAAGATTTTAATTTCTTTTTTTTTTCGCTTGCTGTATTAAAATCGCGAAAGCTATATTAATGTAAAACTAAATTTATTATTATTTATCTATTTATTGTAAAAAACTAAATTTCTTAAAGTAATTAGTCCTTGTTGTAATTATAGGATATCCACGTAGGTATTCAACGACGTTGTTACGATCGTAACTTATAACCTTGTTCAGGATTCTTTCATCTGCTTGTATGTAACGTCTCCTTTTTGTTGTTACTTGGTGACCAGCAATTTGTCACTCGTAATCTACATCGTAACTTTTTTGAATTTTTTTCAACTTGTTAATAAAATTCCACAAACTAGGGTGAGATATTCCACTACCAAAACCTAATTGTATTTTACGAAGGCATGCTTCTGCAAAATTATTGATCCTATCGGTTCCGTTTAGAATATCCATACGGACCAAATATCAGAAGAAAATGTTGAAAATGACAATGTTTTATTTTTCAGTGCACTTTTTTAATTTTTTAATATAATTTTTAATTTTTGAATTTTTATAAATAGTTTATTGTTTTTTCGCCCACTTATCCGTCGCCTAGTTTACCCGTCGCCCAGATATCCGTCGCCTAGTTTACCTATTGCCCAGTTGTCCGTCGCCCAGTTGTCCATCGCCCAGTTTACCAATCGCCCAGTTTACCAATTGCCCAGTTGTCCGTCGCCCAGTTGTCCCTCGCCCAGTTCACCAATCGCCCAGTTTACCAATTGCCCAGTTGTCCGTCGCCCAGTTGTACGCCGCCCAGTTATACGCCGCCCAGTGGGATCCGCCTAGTTGTCCGTGTCCGGTTTGTTTTTGGGAATCCCTTTTAAAAAGGAACACTATTCTATCAGCGTATATGTGGCTTTTAGTAGTATTGGTAAATTCCCAATAAATCAAAGCATTTCATCTGTAATCGATTTGTGTGTTAAATATAACACAAATATGTATAATATGATGGAAGAAGTAATTACTATAATATAATACTAAAATTTTCAAATAAGATAACATTTTGATAGGCTGGCGAAATATGGTACTGATTTTTTGGAGATAGAATATTATTTTACTAAATTTACTTAATTAAAATAAATGGCAGCTCCGGGCCTGTGTTCCAAAATATCCATGGGCCCCTACTACCTTACCCAACCCGAAAATTATTTATTAAAATAAAACTTACCCAATTTTAAATTTACCTAATATGATTAACAAAAACTAAGATAAACAGTCCAATAGCCAAGGGGGGGACGTGCCCCCCCCGAATTGTTTAAAATAAAGTTGTTTGTAATACTAATAAAAATTCCCGGAAGGGGAACCCCCAAAAATGTTACTTTTTTACAAAAAGATTTTACGAGTGCCACCCCCTCTCCCGAAATAAAATTCTGGTTACGGGCCTAAAGATGAAAGTTATTTTTCATACATAAAAATTAAAATACCAAATTAACATAAAGTAAGACATTATAAAAATTTGAAATCCAATAATAATTATAACAAAGGAAAAAGAAAAACACCTAAATAAATAAAAGCTTTTCTTTCTTGCTTTTAGATTTCGCAAAAGCTGTCACGATATTTTTTATATCTATATCATTCTATAAGCAACATCATTTTCAATGGAAACTATTTCCAAAGCTGATAATCGTTCTTGGTAGATGGTATTTCTTAAATAGTTTTTTTATTAATTTTAGTTAAGAAAATGACCTTTCGGCAGAGGCTACGGAAACAGAAATGGTTAAAAATATATTACAAGCAGTAATAATTTCGTTAAAACTAAAACAAGAAGAAAAGTTTTTAATAAATAAGGTCTAATTAATTATTTGTAACTCATTTTCAAAACACTGTCTGAAAGAAATCAGTTGTTGACAAAGTATATCCGTAATATCTTCTGGGTATGTTAGGTAAAGCGCCTTACCCATTTCGTATAGTTCTTCGTCGGAAAGAGAAGAACTGCGTAACACATTGTAACGTAACAAAACCCGAAAAGTTGAACAAATTTTGAGTAGTCGATTACTTCGACTTTTTAACTGGACACTAATTATAATTAGTTATTTTTAAGTTTCCGTCCTATCCATGCATGGTTCAGGCCGGGCTCCTATTAATTTTTTTCACAATCTTTGTGGATAATCTTTCAAACTTCGTCCGGGCCCCTGTGGGGTCCAGACCCGTGTTCCCGGAACACTGCTAGCTACGCCACTGATCATTATTTGTTTTTTATACCTTGACAACGAGATATAAAGGGTGTTTTTTATCGTGATACAAGTTTAAATCATAATAAAACATAGTAATATATTTTTGATATCAATGAAACGGTATTTATTGGATAGAAAATTTTATGACATTAATGTTTAAATATGATTTCGGCTATATGGCCGCCACGGCTGGCTCGCACAAGGCGCAATCTGGAACACCAATTTTCACAAACTTTTTGCAGCATTTGCGGCCGTATCTCGCCGATAACTCTTCGAATGTTGATTTCCAGGTGTTCAATTGTTTGTGGTTTATCGACGTACACAAGTGACTTTACATAACCCCAAAGAAAATAATGCAATGGGATTAATAAAATAAAATAAAATTTTAAATGGAAATTCAAAATCTATATCAATTTGTGCTTCAGCCCATTCGCCGAATTGGCGGCGCATACGATGGTCGTTTGGCTTTAATTCCTGCACAAGTTGAATCTTGAAAGCTTTTAAACCAAGATCTTTGCGTAAAAACTTCCATAAAGTGGAAGGACACAACCCCAGTTGCTGAGAACGGCAACGAATTGATTGATTAGGATCATCTTTAATGCTTTTCTGTACTGCGGCTATAGATTCTTCAGTGCGCACTGTTCGGCGTCTTACGGGATGCACATTATCAGTAACAGTAAATGTGGTCCGAAAACAATCTATTGTTCTTCGAATTAGCAGCTCTGAAGGACGATTATATACGCCATAAAATGGACGAAGGGCACGATAAGTTTGACGAACAGAACCATTATTCTGATTAAAAATTTCCACAATTTGCACGCGTTGCTCTGGTGTAAGTCGATCTATAATGAAATGTCAAAGCAAACTAAACAAAAAGCAGCTATCAGCTGTTAAATGGGTGGTCAAATAAAGCAGTGATGCCAACTCAAAGTTGTATCACTCTATAAAACACACCCTTTATATTAAAGTAGGCTATAATGCCCTAGGGCGTATAAATCATAATGTGCACTTATTATGTCCTCTCATTCGCAATTATAATATACAATTTAAAAAATGTAACCATTTTATTGTTTACAAATTTATTTAAAACCAAAATTTATAAATTTTTTAAATGTTCACAAATTCAAATGCAGTGAAATATAAAGCGTTGTATTAATCATGGGCATTACTCGATGTTTGTGCTCTCGAGCAACTTAAAAACTCTCGGGCCTACCGGCCCTCGACCTTTTAAACTGGTTGCCCTCGACATGAACATCTTCATAATGGCCTTGATACATAAATAATTAGTATACATAGATATATCATGAATTGACAATTTATTATACATGAATTGGGGGTCAAATGGAGCAGTGACGCGTCACTTACAGCCTCTCCTACTCAATTCCTACTCGCACCTCCAAGCTGGCGGCCCCTGGTAACCTGTGGAGGCTCCTCAAAGATCGGGTAGCCAACCCCGGTGGATGAGGGGAATCTGCAGGGCTAAAGCGAGAGAAGACATGTCTTTCGGGTTGGACGAGAGGCCAGCACCCTCTCACCGTAAAAACTTAAATTCGCTAAAAATCCCAGAAATAAGCCTCGGAAATCGGACGGATACTCAAGTCGACGAAACCAGCAACGAAGACGGTCTACGAATATGGGATATGGAATGTTCAGGGTATCAGAAACAAAAAAGAAGAAATAATCTTAGAACTCATACAGCGGAAAATAGATATAGCAGTCCTCTCAGAAACAAAAAAGAAAGGAAATGGAATTGAAAAAATTAGAGAATTTTTACATCTATACAGTGGAGTTGAAAAAAGTGATAGAGCGAAAGCAGGCGTATCCATTATAATACATAAAAAAAATGGAAAAATATGTCAAATCGTGGGAACCAATAAACGAACGTATCATTCAATTGACGATTCACATTAGGGGAAGAAGTATAACCATTCTCGGAATCTATGCACCTAACGATGACGCAACGGTCCAAGTAAAAGAAGATTTTGAAGATATCCTAAGAAATACCATGGATAGAATTCCGAAATGTCACGAAATCGTCATTGCTGGAGATTTAAACGGTAGAGTAGGAAAACAAAAGAACAGCAAAGTAGTAGGTAGGCATGGAGAAGAAAGAGTGAATGATAACGGCTAGCGATGGATAAATTTTTGCGAACAGTACGACCTAAAAATTACAAACACATTTTTCGCGCATAAAGATATACACAAATTTACAAGGTACCAACATACTAGGGGACTTAAATCAATTATTAACTATCTCAATTCGAAACAGCAGTCCGGTATAAAAATTCAAGATGTGAGGGTATATAGAGGTACTGAATGCGGATCAGACCACTGCTTACTGATTTCAAAAATATACATTCCATTTATAGTCTCCGATGCTCCAAAAGATGAAAAAGAAAAAACGAAAGCTAAAATCAAAAAGTATAATATTGACAGCTTTGCACATGATAGTACCAAATACTTATTCGGCAGAAGCTTGGAAGAAAAACTTACAATAATGGAGCGGACAACGGAAGAGGAATACGAGCATATAACAACCTGTATATTGCAATCTGCACAGGAATCGCTAGGATCACAAAATTCTAAGATAAACACACCTTATTGGTAGGACGAAGATATTGAGCAACAAATTAAAACAAAGAAACTACTATATCAAAAACTTCTTCAAAAGAATGACATCGAATCTAAAGAAGAATATAAACGAGCCAATAGGGAGGTGAAGAAACTTGTAATAGATAAGAAAAACTTAAGCTGGACAAAAAATGCGATGATATAGAGCAATATATAGGCGGAACTCGAAATTCGGAAGCATGGAAGACAATCAAATCCGTAAGAACATCTAGTAAATCAGGGTTTAACCTGGGAGGTATTAAAAAACATGAATGGACACAACACTTCGAAAAGTTGCTACAAGAAAAAAGACCGGCATTCATGCAACAACAGAAGCAACAGGTAACACAAGTAGATGAAATACACCTGAACATTGAACGGGTTGAAGAAGCAATAGCGGCTACTGATTTTAAGAAATCTCTAGGACCAGAAGGAATACATCCAAAATTTCTAAGAAATGGGCCAAAGAAGCTAATTGAAGTGCTGCTAAATGAAATGAAGCTAAATGAAAAGATCTTTATACGAAAGATGCCTGAATGGAGAGAAAATTCCAAAAGAATGGAAAACCTCATTTATAACCACCATACATAAAAAAGGCTCAAAAGACGATCCAAATAACTATCGGGGTATAACGGTTATCCTAACAATAGGAAGAATATACGCACGAATTCTTAGAAATTTGGTAGAGGAAGAAATTAAAGATGATCAACCCGAGGAACAAGTAGGTTTTAGAGCCGGAAGATCAACTGTTGACAACTTGTTTACTTTAAAAATCGCTCTAGAAAAACGAATGCAACGAAGTAGAGAAACACACCTAGCCCTTATTGACTTGGAGAAAGCATATGACAACGTTCCTATATCACAGCTGTGGACAGAAATACAAAAGCTCAACATAAGACCCACCCTAATTCGGGCTATTCAAGATTATTATAAAGAAAACTTTGCCGCGATAAAAGTTGAAAACAGTTTTACGGAAATGTTTCAAACCACCAAAGGATTGAGACAGGGATGTCCACTATCACCCACTCTATTCAAAATTTATCTTAACGGAATCCTACAGAGATGGACAAAAAAGTGTAGAAATATGGGACTACGAGTGGGAGAGGACATACTTTACACCTTATTTTTTGCGGACGACCAGGTTGTGATAGCGGAAGATGAACAAGATCTTAGTTATATGATCAGAAAACTCCAGGAAGAATATATAAAAGCCGGACTCAATATGAACCTCACCAAATGCGAATACCTAATTGTTGGAAATAAAGAATGTAATGACCTGCCACTTGAAACAAATACGATAAAAGGAGTAACAAAATGTAGATATCTGGGAGTCATACTGAATAAGGAAGGTAACAGTAATGACGAAATAAAAGAGCGAATAAACAAGGGCAGAAAGGCGATAGGAGCACTAAATTCAATTCTATGATGGGAGAAGAATATAAGGAAAGAAACTAAAAATAGCTATTAACATATGAGCGATAGAAAGAAAGCCATATCAGTTTTAGCAATATATCAGAACGAGCGATAGCGAGTTCTGATAGCTAAATCTGATATGGCTTACGTTTTACGCTAATGATGTTATGCATTTTTCATCCAACACGGGTCCTTTCTAAAATAAAAAATATAAAGTGATAAGTAACAAAAACACCACTTTTAAAATAAACAGTAACTTATTAAGTATCTTATTAAAGCATGTGACATCATTATATAAAGATGAAGCAAGATAAAGTCAGCAGAATTGTAATCTAATCAGCTAATAAGTCACCAGACTGCCGAAGCCCGGCGTATGAAATAAAAGTAACAACGAAGCGAAAGGTAAATTTACATAAGCAAATAATAGCAACAAATAATAGCATGACTAGCGATATCGTGGTTACTTAATATCACACCGCCTATTGCACATTTTCTCTATCTAGAATTTACCGTATATGCTATACTTTCGATAGTTTTGGATGAAAAAGAATTTACACATCTGTAGTCCGAAGTGTATTGATGTACGGCGCGGAAGTGTGGGATTTAAGTTCAATAAATAGACGAAAATTGCTGGTCACAGAAATGGATTGTTTAAGGAGAAGTTGTAGAAGATCGAGAATAGAAAAAATAAGAAATGAATGTATACGAAGAACCATGAAGATAGATACTGACATAGCCGAAGAAATCGAAAGCCGACAACTTATATGGTTCGGGCATGCAAATAGAATGGGAGAAAATAGATGGCCACGAAAAGTATTAGAATGGATCCCGCCAGAACGGAAAAAGAGGAAAAAGGCCGTCCTGGCCTAGGAGAAGCTGGAGAGATGATATAGATAGGACGATGATTTCCAGAAATATAGAAGAGGAGTTATGCCGGGATAGACAGAGATGGAAACTGGGAACGGAGAGGCGGCTCCAGCCGTAGAAATTCGTATATATATATATTATACATGAATTTATACTTCATAAACGTATTTTGCTCTTGTGGTTCAAGCGGGCGTAAAGTGTCACATATCGGCTCAAAATGGCAGACGTAAAGTGGTAGTTTTTGGTGTTCCGTCTACTAATTAAATAGCCGGAATTAAACATGGCCAAGAAAACTTTCATTTCACAAATTTTTCATTACAGAATTTATATTTTACAATTTTTACCTCCAATCAATTTTAAAAAAAAATTGGAGGTATGGTAATCGAAAAAAAATTTCAACTTTTTTTTTTGCATTTTCGAGATCACCGTGTTCAGAAACGTAAAGATCTGCAAAAAGTAAAAAAAAAATTTCTGTGTCGGTCTGTCTGTCTGTCTGTCGTCAAATTTTGTCGATCGATTTGCTTCCGAGCCATCCAACCAATTACGACCAAATTTGGTATGGTGGTAGGGTTCACGGTGGAAAGGTGAAAATAAGGTTTTCGTCGCGATCTATCAATCAGGAGTGCCACCACAAGAAAATAATACGGGATTTTTAAAAAATATTTTGTCTTGCGATATGTTATTTTAAAGGCCTTAAAAGGCTTTATCCAGAATAGGTAAAATTAATCTTCTATCTGTCGTCTGTCAAAAATCACAAGTTGTCAAAGTTGAAATTTTAAGAGTGAATAACTCAAGAAATGCTGAAGGGATCTTACCCAAATTTGGTACTTAGGTACATTGATCCTAATGGATATGAGAGCATATGTAATCCTTCGATAGAAATCAGTAATGCAACATGAAAAAAATAAAATTAACTTTTTTGGCAAAAACATGAAAAAAGTTTTTGTCGATCGATTTTCTTCGGCATTTCTGCGTCGATTGCAATCAAACTTATTGGACGTATGCCTCGTGGGCTGGAATGGTGAAAATAAGGTTTTGCCAGAGAAATCTTCACTAGGGCCACCACAATAAAAAAAATAAAAAAAATGAAAATGTCGTCGTATCTCCGGAAATGTTTAACCGATTCAGCTAAAATTTGGTGTGTCGATGGAGCTTTGAAAGTATAAGTATTGGTGAGAAAACAAACCGAGCCAATTGTAACAGGGCGGGGCAGGTCAGAAAAATTATAGAAAATATTAACTGAAATCTTAATTTATATATTTTTTGTGAGAATTGGTCAGATGGCTGGCAAAAATAAAACAATATATTCAAAATTTTAATAAACGTCATAATTTTGTGACATATGTGTCAAAATTAGGTTAATGTTGATTTGTATACCGAGTGCAGCATAAGAATTGAGTTTAGGGCTTGTAACAATTAATTTTAGAATACAAAAATAGGTGGTTCGGTGGGAAATATTTTATAATATCGTCGTACGGACTGACGGAACGTTACTTTATAAGTAAAAGGTTCTGCCACTAGGTAGCGACCAAGTTTAGGCTGTTTGTTAAATTTTTTCGCAAATGTTTTCAGAATCAGTAAAGCGACAGTCAGTAATTTACAAAAATTTATTTTCGAAAAATCCGCTAGATGACCGAAAAAATTTGTTGTACCAATCTTGGAGAAATTTTATTTGTGACTTCTTACGGTATTATGTGACGTATATAAAAATTTTGGAAAAAATTCAGTGGCGTACAAAAATAAAAAATTTTTTTCATTTTAGATTTTGTTAAAAAAACTTTTATAGATAGATTTAGGGTAGGGGGTGATACATATAGATATCTTTGCCAGGGCTACCGATATCTTTGTTAAGGCCACCACAATAGATAACAAAAATGAACATTATGTCATCGTATCTCCGGACAAAATTTGGTGTGCTGGTGATTGGAGGTATTGCGGCAGAGAGTGACGATATTTTTCGGTCGAACAAATAATGTTTGTACCTCTGGCGTAAAGTGCATTTTTGGCCCTTGTTGTGACTGTAAAAACTCTTTTAAACTAATACTTTACGCCACGGGCGTAGCCAGGGGGAGGGTTTTGGGGGTTCAAACCCCCCCCGAAAAGTTCCATTCCAGAAGTTTTCTCTGAATCTGTTTATTCATATTAAATATTGTTCTTATGAATAAACGGCTATTTTATGTATTTTTATTCGTTTTATTTTCTTGAACCCCCTCCGATTCTAAAACCTGGCTACGCCCGTGCTTTACGCCCTAGATACAAAGATATAACTAAGTATTTTATCGGAAAACATAACGAAAGCGATGCTTTCCGAGTGTCCACCCGTCAGCCAAAACAAAGCATTCCTAGTCAGCTCACAAATCGACTAATAATGTAAAATCGACCATTAATGTGCTTTTATTAATGGTCGATTATGTTACTTCTGCAAGTCAATTCATTTATATTATAAAAAATTCTATTATAAAAATTTGTCCGACGTGGGATTCGAACTGGCGATCGCCAAACGATTTAATTATGATTCAATCGCTTATTGCACTTCGCCATAGAGGGTTGCTCTAATGACATTGTTTAAATTTGTCTTATCTGTCACAATTTGTAATTTAAACAATATTTTTTAATATTTGATATATTTGATAATTTTATGTTTTTCGATAAAAAAGTATACTCACCTCGCCTCGAAATATGATCCGTTACTGGGCTTACAGCTTTAAAAAGCTTGCTACGCTCACTTTTTGATATAGCTGCGCGCCCAGTAACGGATCATTTTCTATGCTTGGCCAGTAATATACTATTATTTGTTCTTTAACTGTATTTAAAAAAAAGTTGCTTGAAAAAAATGGCCAAACTGAAGAATTTGAGAGGATTATTTTTTCAAGTAACAACAATTTTCAGTAAAATTGGTTGCCTAAGCATAAGGAAATTGTGAGGAAAATTCTTAACTGTGCGCGCTACCTTTTTCGAGCATTACAAGTTCATTATTATTTATTTCCTGCTTTAGTATCGTTCAAGTTGTCGGATGAGTTGGTTTTATATAAAATTTTTGTTCATTTCGTAATGAAAACTAAATTTATATTGCAATTATTGATACACATAATGTGCACATACGATATCTAAATAACAGGCTCACTAAATTTTGGTAAGAGATTTTTTCTGTATTCAATTAATCAATTATTTAATTTTTTTAATTTTTCATAATATTTACGTTCTTCTACATAAATATTTACATTTAGAAAAAAATATATTTAAAAATTAAGTACTTAAATTGATTAATTTAGAATAAGCATTTAGCTCTTGTTTAGTTATTGTTATTCATCAAATTATCTTAGAAATTAAATCAATTTCTAAAAAACTCATCAACTTAATATGTTAAAAATTTATTTATTATTCAATTTGTATGTTCATTAATTTTTATTAAAAGGATGATACAACCCTCCGATTACGCAAACTTTTATAGTAAATAGGAAAAATGAACGTAAATCCCCAAGGAATGGATTATGTTAATGCTAACGTGAAAACTTTTTGCATTAGTTTTACTACTTACAACATATTATTAACTTTTTGAATAATAAAAAATTGGTAACTTCAAACTATATTATTGCAACAGATGTAAAAAATGATCTGTTAAAATTTAAAGTTAATTACGCCGCAGGCGATTTTCTGCAAACTTTCAGATTAAAAAAGTTCAATTATTTTAGCGTACCTACCTACGAACACTTGAGATATTTGCTAAGTGTACAATTAAAAATGATCTTTTTTATATTAAAATAAATTATGTCAATATCTATAGTCAATTGTAGGTTAGCAATGACGTTTTGAAGAAACAGTTCGTAAAAGGCCAAATTTATCATCATTAACATTCGTGTTTTTTTCCAACACTGTCAGTGCAAAACCAATTGAATTTTAACGAATTACTTTATTAAACAAATTGTGTTGACTTTGAAGATCAAAGCCTGCATCTTTATTTACATTGTAATTGTATAATTTGTACCGGAAAAGACAGCGATAAAAACTATTATTAGATTCATCAGTTTAATGAGTGAAACAAAAGATAAGTTACAGTAATTGTCAAAATTGAGAAGTGTTTATTGCATTATTTTAATGAGCTTTTCTCCAATTAAATTTGAAAATAATTTTTAAACTTGATTTTAGTTAGTTATTTACAACATGTTTTAAAATACTTTCAATTTACGCGAAACGTAAAAAAAATATAAAAAGGTGTTCGTAAATTTTATGTAAACAGGTTACTTAGAAATTGCAATCAATGTACTAATAAGCAGAGGTAATGTAATAAAGGGGCTTACCTAATTTTAGATCCTAACTCTTATTTTTTCAAACGTCAATAAGTCCACAAACGTCATTATTAATATAAAGCGTCGTTCTCATCAAATTAACGCTACGTAAATTAATAAACAAAATACAAAAAGTTTCTTATTTAAAACCTTGTTTTGATCGGTGTATTTTATTTCATTTCTTAACTAATTTACATTAAAACATCAATGAAATCGAGATTTTAAAGAATAAATTTAGTTCTTTATTAAATGCCGTTTAAATTACGTAGCGTTAATTAGATGAGAATGGCACTTAAGGCTTTGTTTTAAGTGCGGCCAAGATAAAGATGTTACGATATTTGCACTTATTATCTAAAAGTTATTTCTTAAATATTTATGTATCGTTGCATCTGATGGTCAGGTGATTTGATCAAATTTAGAACAGCGTGAAGACTTACACATGTTTTTGAAATCGGAAGTGGATAACTCAAGTATTGTAAACTTACGCAAATATTTCAATATCCAGTGTGCAGGATTTGGAATTTCTATGTTCTTTAGCGAAAATTGCTAAAATGCTGAAAATTTTTAATCGATTTTTGGAACACCTTATAGTGTTATTTATTAAAAATTTGTAATTTTTATTTCAAATATAAATAAAATATCAAAGTAGTTTTTCCTTTCACAGTATTGTGTTGGTTTGTGGGACTATTTAATTTTAATGAGGGAGTTTCCTATGAAGTTGTCTGATTTTTGAATAATTATCCAAGTTGCATTTATGTAGGTGTGGATTTTCAAAATATTTATCATATATAAATATAATATCAGTAATGAGCTAAGTTAACTTAGCTCATTACTGATATTATATTTATATATACATATATATATTAAACATTTATATATTAAACATTTTCAATATTTGTTTAATATAATCAATATAGGTAGATATACTTTCTTCAAGATTTTTTGTAATGATGATTTTATTTGCTCTGCTGATCGTATTATTCAGTGGTCTACTATTGTGTATATCTCAAGAAACACAAATGAGACTATATTGTTTATTGTTATTAACACGTGATAATATTTTTAAAAGTTTAACTTACTTTCTTATTGCATCAAAAAAAATAGTAAATTATTTCAGGTTTGCCTGATGAGAATCCAAAATTCGAAACACATGATATCAGATGTCGCAAACTGTATCAACAAATTTGTATAGTTTTGACTTTTGATCTAATTTGAAAGGATCTAACATTTAAAAAATTTAAACTTTTAAAAACAATGGGATTATAATTACTTGGTTGAATTTTTAGTTGATAAGTACAATTATGAATTATTTTAATTTAATAATTCTGGTAGGTTCTAGATCTGTGATAACAGCAAAACAAATAATTTTAACCTGTTTATAGCTATAATATTGGAACTTTTCAATGTTTTGTTTAATTTACTTATTTCATTTAATGCATACATTTTTTTAAACGACTTTTCTATAACCAAAAGTATCGGTTGATGGCTCTATTATGTCTTTTATATTTTCATTATAAAGCTTTATAAAACAATGTAGGTTACACCTGCAAGAAATAGACCTCGCAATTTAATTTGCAACGTTCCATTGATCCTATATAAATACACAATACAGAATGCGATCCTGCATTATGTTTTATAAAAGGTAGGTACCTAACTAAAATTATAAAAATAAACAATGTAATATTTTAGACTTATTTGATCGAACGAAGAAACTGTAATAATAATAATTAGAAATCTGAACTACATATTAAATTAAAATAATAAATATCAAATTTAAGCTAAAGGTAACAAAGTAAAACGTAATATTAGTTAACTACATAGTTACGAATCTCAATCTGAAACAAATATTAAAGAACTCACTTGGTTTTTTACTTTCTTGTTTTGCTCTGCCCATTTTTTCATAAATTGCTTTTTACCAACCTCTTCAGTTAACAACGTTATGCAAGTTTTCTTTCTCAGATCACAAATCTCGCTGACAATATTTAAGAAAATTGTTTTTTATTTCCAAACGAAATATTATTCTATTGTAGGAGTATTGTTTATTTTTATAATAATTTTTATGATTAATACGAAGAGCTTCAATAGCTTCAAACGTCGTCAATAAGATAATTGTTGTTTTTGCATTTTACAACTCCTGCTATAAATAGTTTTAGGTAGGGCTTGCCTTTACAATTAATAATGGATGAGATGATTGTAGATTTCACTCTAATTTTATTTTCCTTTGAGAAGCTTGACAAAAATGCAGTACTCACAAGATTAACATGGTTTATAAATTTCTAAAGTTGACTAGGGTAGTAATTTAAAAATTTACAGGAATCAAATATTATTTTAATATTTTATTTTACACGAGACAAGTTGGTAAGTGAAACCAGTGAAACAGACTAGATTCTATATTCTACTTACCAACTTAACAACTTACCAACTTAATTTTCACTTAATAAACCGTTTACACGTTACAATTAAGTTAAATTTAACTAAATCGAAAAATAGACTGAATTCTATTCTACTTGTAACTTACCAACTTAATTTTCACTTAATAAACTGTTTACACGTTACAATTAAGTTATAATTAAGTTAAATTTAATTAAATCGCTTACCAACTTGCCCCGTGTAAACGGCCCTTTAGTGAAAATTAAGTTGGTAAGTTACAAGTAGAATAGACTACCAACTTTCCTCGTGTAAATGGCTCTTTACCGTTGCCGTTGGCGTTTGGGAAAACTTTATCTTGCCTACTAGCAGATATTTTTATGGATTATTTTTTGAATTTTTTTCTTATATTAAAAGTGCCATCATTAAAAAGTTTACGACGAAAAAGTTTAGCAGCTTTTGCCAACTTAGCCAACTATTAACTGATTTTGCCAACTCCCTAAAATATGGAGGGGGAGGCTCCCCCCACCCCCTTCTTTTGCACGTCCCTGGATATTAGTATTATTATTGACGTCTATACCAAATTTTTCTGAAATTTTAAAGTAGCATAAGAATAAAGATAGCATTTCCTAACAAAGGATATAATTTCAATAATAGTATGGTTTAATGTTGTGTGATATTAATTTTGACACTTGAATATCATTTTACAACTTGGCAAATAATTTTGAACACTTCACTTCCTTATTGACGTTAAATTTATGTTGCAGAATGTTAAATTTCGAACACGACCCAGATTGCAAAAATTGGAAATTGCAATTACCTACCGATTAAGCATTGTATGAAGTTTTACTTTTATTAAATTGAATTTTTCTTCTTTCCACTATAATGTAAGTTAATCTAAACTAGTAAGTTAAGATGCTTATAATATAAGTCACAAAGAAGATTACAACTATATTTACTGTACTTATTTCATTCTCATTTTATGATTTACAACAATCATAACAGACCAAAGCTGATCAATTGAGGCCATAGAATAAAAGAAAACTTAAAATATTCCGATATATATGTTTACAAATTTAACAAAAAGTTTCAGCATAATATACTTACAATAGCACGATAAGTTTAGTGAAATGAAACAGTAGAATAAATACAGTTTTAAATTTGTCTAGGAATTACTATTTAAATTTACATCCATTTATTCCAATGTGCTCAATAAATTCTACCTGGGTAATTAAAATATGTTAAAAATTTAAATTTTAGTTCAAATATTTATTATATTTACCTTAGACCATTGATGTGGTGTAGAGCAGCGTTGCTCAACCTTTTAGTATTAGAGACCCAATTTCAATCATAATTTTCATCACATCTCCTTCTCCTAATATATTTTTATGTATTTTATTTTTTCATTATGCCGGAATGTTTTTTATTTTGGTTTACTTTCAGTAAATTGCATAATTTTTCTCATAATATTTTTTTCGATATGCTATTTAATATTATCACGCTCATGAAATAAATTGTAAAAGCATCAAAAAGGTGGAAGAGGACAGCAATTATATAAAATTGAGTTAACAACAGTCAATACCAGTTTAATAATTTTTTAGATAAAATTTAATATTGCCGGCATTTAACAAAAATATTGAGCTTGGATAATAATTTAAAATTAAATGAAGTTAATTAATGTAATTTGTAATATTCTCATTATTTTATTTTAATTTAATAAGGTATTATTCGACAAGCGGATAATGAATGTGATTATTATGTGCCTGACTTCCAATAATGTTTTTGCGGCGCGAGCGGTAACGAGTATCATAATTCATTTGAAAAAGTAGTAACTTTCATACGCATATTAAATTTTTTAATTTATAATTCGAGTTAGGTCTCGCCTTTACATATGGCAAAACAAGAATAACAAATGGCGACCTTGTGGCGATTTCAGATCATTAGACGCTCGAACAATACCCGACCGCTATCCGGTACCGCATATTATCGAAGATTTTTCCCACTTGTTGCACAATAAGAAAATGTTCTCAACCATAGACCTGGTCGGGGTTTTTCACCACATTCAGGTGTATCTCTAGAGTCTAGATGATATAAAAAATTTGTAATTGTAATGCCATTCGGATTATTCGAGTTCTTTTACATACTACTAGTATATAGTACATTTAGCAAAGAAGAATTGGATTAATTCTACTAAGATATTACGAAAATCACTCTTTTACACTATCAGTTATTGTAAAGCTATAGGCAAGATAAGTTAATCATTCCATTTTAATAAAACAATATACTAGTATAAAACAAAACACATATGTAATGAACGCATTGCTCAATAGGAGTAAAAAAATTAATATAAAAGTTTCACTTTGAGTGACCGAGATGTCGTAAAAAGCTTGCATATTCACAAATTAAAAACAACGATATTGTCTAACTTTATAAATAATAATATAAAAGTAATATGGAAAAAAATGACTACTGTGAAGTACTAGTACCTACCTACATAATACATATATATATGTAAGTATTGATTTGAAACCATAGAAATTATTCTATTAAAGGTTTAAGAATTACTAATATGTACCAAAATAAGTTGTCATTTTTGCTCTAATCTAAATATTGTTATTTTTTTTTTTTAATTTTAAAATTAAGAAAGAAATTTTAATTAAATAGTTTAAAATAAACAGCTTTACAAATAAAAAATTAACATGAAGACTTTGAAAGTTTCTAACGCTCTGTAGGTTATTTTAAAGCGTTTTATCAGTTACTTACTTAAAATGATTAAAACTTTTATGAATCTTTTCTAAAGACTTAATTAGGAAAAGTTTTTAATCGTGAAAATTGTAATACTTTACATGATGTTTATTAAAAAGTTTTAAAACTCATTTTTTGAGATTCTTTTGCCATAATAGTTTTGTATTAAGATCAAGCAGCCTGAATAAATTTCAAGTAGATTTGTGGTATTTAGTATGTATGTATTTGTAAAATATGATATTTAACAGAACTTAACAAAACGTTAAAATAATAAAATGTTAACATTTTACTTATTCTTCTATATTATATAAAAATGAATGTCTGTTTGTTTGTCCTCCATTTTCTCCTGAACCATTTGACCGATTTCAACCAAATTTTGTACAATATCTTATTAGGACTCGGAATAGGTTTCTGTGCAAAAATATCTTGAAAAATTTGAGAGATATTGCATTAAATTCGCAAAGTAGAATACTATTGGTAAAATGTCATCGACAGTTGATCGTCGACGATAGAGCGGATATCCATCATTGCCAGTGATAGTCTCGGCCAGTAAGTCCTTTGGGTATTGTTTTGTGCATTTCCCATCAGACATGCACGGTGAATTGTTGTTGCGTAAGCCACATGGACCATGAATCATATTTTTGGTGACGACTTCAAATAAATCCGGATCAATATTGATATCTGGAATTTCTGCTGAGATGATTTGATCAATTCGATCTGGTGTAACTTTTGCAATCAACCAAATCAAAATGTGTGCATGTGGCAATCCTCTTTTTTGCCATTCAATGGATTACATCCAACAGCGGGTCTTCCCAAAAGAATGACGCTTGACAATAAAATCCATAAAAGACTTCAATTTTTGGCTGAACACATGTGCAGTAATATCATGGCGATCCGATGATGATTGTCCAGGTAACAAAAGTTCTTTTATTTCATCCCACGCCGGATTACACGTAAATGTAATAAACAAATCTGGGCGACCATAGGCACGAACATATGTCATTGCATCTTGAGCATATTCGTGCATGCGCCGTGGACTTTCTGTAAATGTGGCCGGTAGTATGACCATTTTCCCCAATTCATTGGGATTCACATTGCAAACAAATGTATTCTTCGGAACGCAACTTGGTTTGATTTAATCAAATGTAGAGGAGTCGTTCGGTTTCGATTTTCGCATACATATTATCGACAATGTAGTGATGGAACAATTTTCGACACTTTAAGATATGATTTTCAGCGTTTTAGCGAATTATCAATTAATTATGAATAGCAATTCATGGCACTGACTTTCTTATTCGTTTCTTCATTTGTTTGTGAATTTCTCAATTTTATGTTGAAATGATATCCATCTTCTCCTTGCCAAAATAAAATCGGATATTGTAATCCGTCGTATGAGCGATGAGTTTCTGAGACTCACAGATTTCTGAGACTAATAACAGCTAGTTATTAATATTTACTTTTTAATTTTAATATTACTTTTATTAATGTAATTCGAATATTTTTTTCTTGTTTTTTATTTTTCATTTTTCTAATTATATGCGACTGAAGATTAAAAATAATAATCGTTCTATCCGTTCTGCAAAGAAAAAGAAGGATTCATATATTATAGTGCAATTCTGACGCTATTTTTTTCATAAAATCTTCACACATAAGACAACAACATTTTACTAGTAAAAGATATAGTTGAAAAAGTAATACGTATTTTCTTGATATAATAATATGAGATGACTGTTCCATAAAAGTATTCATCCAATTTATATTTTAAGAGGTTTAATGTTTTATATTAAAACTATTTCGAGTTCTTGTAATGTTGATACGACGGATGGTAGCAAAGTTTAGATTTAAATGAATATCCGAGTGAAACTAAATAAAAATTATATTGCAACAAATAACATACAATTTGATAAATCAGTTTGTAACCTTATCGTACTGCTATATTTACAATTGCAACATAAACATACATACTATACATACTGTACTTATATACTATATTATGTTATATCACAGCTTGTAAGCTTCATCTGGTAATATTGTAACATCCCAAAAGCTATTTTCTGAATGCTGAAATATTCTATTTTCATATTTTATCTCTACATAGCACGCTCTAAATTTTTGTTATAGCTACTTTTTATGAACATTTTATCAAAATTACACAATAATAAAATTACTAAATAATTAAAATACGAATAAGGGGGAAAATACATACAAAACTTACATTAGTCATACAGTGATACATTCTAATCACGATATAATAATGTACACACTATTATACTACTATGTACCACAGTATATCATGTGCATTACGAACCTGCAGTTATAATAATTATTGATTTTCTCATAGGTGAGGTAATTAACATTGTTCACTTTTTAGAATAAAATATTAAAATAATTTGGTAAAAAACCTTTTATGTTTTTTCCTATTCAAATTTTTATAATAATCCCAGACACACTATTATTGTGGAAAATCAAAAATAAATTGTTTAACTTGCTATCCACTCGATAATGATTTTAACTGGTGTTTTTTTAGAAAAAAATTCCAAAAAAACTAATTTTAAATTTTGATTACTTTAAAAATTAAGTAGCAGGTTGTAAAGAATTTTTAAATTAAGTTTATTGCACAGTACATGCTAGAAATTGAATTTTGAGATTCATAAACTTGCAAACAGTTTATAATGCAGAACATGTTCATAAACATAATTATTATATAATGCACCTACTACCTTCAAAGTTGTTTTAAATTTTTAAAATTAGGTCTCATAGTTAGCCAACAATTCATGTATTTTGATTTATATAATTATACATTATAGGGTACCTACGTTATGCTTTTCGGTATGATGTTTGTATATTGTATAAAATACACAAACTGATTTGTTTGTTTTCATTATTATTTTTGGCATAAGAACTTATTTTAAAACTTTTGTTTATAAATACTTTCTGTAAAGGTCTTTTATGTTATTGAAATTTTCAGAAAATAACAAAATTGTTACTTATTTTTTTTTAACTTTTACGATAATCTTGTACAATAATAGACTTTTAGCATGGCATGCTTTTTGAAATAAATGTTCAAGTAGTAGTAGTTCTGCTATATCATAATTTGAAGTGTATCGTGTATCTTACGGTCTTGATTCGATTCTACAGAACTAAATTTAGATTTTGATAAAAAAAAAGTAGAAGGTTGATTGAATTACCG
This sequence comes from Cantharis rufa, assembly GCA_947369205.1. Classification (NCBI taxonomy): domain Eukaryota; kingdom Metazoa; phylum Arthropoda; class Insecta; order Coleoptera; family Cantharidae; genus Cantharis; species Cantharis rufa. Next base: position 17,923,980 of record OX376304.1, on the reverse strand, counting down.
GTAATCAGACGTGCTTCAAGAGTGCCCAACAGATTCGAAAAATATATAAAGCAGAAATACTCGTAAGTTCGCCTTACATAAAGAAATTTCTCGTTAAATAAAAAAAATGTATGTCATGATGTTTCTGAGGAGGGCTTTGTTTATCTCAACGATAATTTTAATTAGTATCCCAACATCATAACTAATTATGAACTTGTTAGAAATAATTTTAAGTTTCATTTAAACCAGAATCTTATCAGATAATTAAAATAAAATAAAGTCTCTGTTTATTAATAGGTATTTGGTATTTTTTGTAAAATGTGAAATATCGTTTGGTAACAGTTTATTTTGAAAACGACATTTTTTATTATGAATAAGCCCTGACTTAGAAAAGGTATTTTATCCAACCAATCAAAATTCGAAGGCGAATTTTTTTTTTTATGAAAACAGTCTGCACATAAATACTTCACCTATTATAGAATACACTAGATGTAATAGAACTCGTCGAGATTATACGTTAAAAGCTGAAAATTATTGGTATAGAATTACCTATAACATCAATCGTTTCACCTATTATTATATTAATTTTTAAAATTCTAATTTAATATGTAGAATAATTTCAGTATAGTACGTCATACATTATTTATTATTTACTATATTATGGTATTTCAATAACAGTAGAAACAAATGTGAGTATAAAAAAATATAACGATAAAATATATAATATATCCAGCTTCCCTTCAGTCGTGGTACACGATCGATGGATGGTAACCATGGTTGTTGCAATGGATGTAAATTGTAAAACACTAACGTTTACTCTTTTACTCATGAGTATATCCTAATTTAATTTTAAAATAATAAATTGATGATGCTTTACGGTGATACAATTACATATAAATCAAAACACCTTATTTTTGGCTATTTGGCTATTTACACAATAATTGCAAACATTAGTTATTTACTATATCACATCTACAATAATATTTTTGAAATCTGAATTTCAAATTAGTTTTGAATATTTAGAAGAGGTCCTGCAATGAGATTTCTATTACGGCGTAGATCTATCTCAAATCTACGGCGTAAATTTATTTTATAAATTATGGTAAACTTGATAAATTAACCTACTCTATATATCACACTTGAGAATTACAATGCTTTTCGGTTCCAGTTGCGTTAACAATTACCCATGAAAGTAGATAGATTATGATAAATAAACTCTATTTTATATCTCGAATATAATAAATTGTGAAATGTTGTGTCGGATGTTTTGATGCACATCATTATTAAGTTTTATAAGGTTGATTTACTAAGTAAACGGAGAAAATTTAATTATTGAATTAATACAGCATTATTAGGTATACCACAGAGTGCAAGTTTGTATCATGGAACAAATTAGTCAGCGTTTCGGATCTTTTGCATACATTAAATTGAATTTGGTTCGAACATTTTAGTGTTTACATAGACAATTTATATTTTTAACTTTAAAATAAGTGAGATCTTCATTGTAAGTACATTCAACTAAAGTAATATAAAAGCAACCAATTAAAGACTTCAATTTCTGCTAACAATGCTTAATGTTCTTGATTGATGATAATATTCAAACCATTAATGAAAAAAATAATAATAATCAAGTTAAATATTGCTTAAATAAATTTATTACTATTGCACACTTTCATTATTTAGTAGAGCTTTTATAACAGAATAATATTATGGAAATGCTATTTATATTATTATGTATAGTTTGGTATGGAGGGATAATCGATTCAGGTACCTATTTTTAAATTACAAAAGATATTTTAAATTTTACTAAAATAGTAATTGGGCTAATAATATACCCCATATCTTTCCAAGACAATGTTACTTGCTCGAATTTAATCGTCCATATCTGCAGTATTTCTGAGACACCACTTGAAATTTAGTATTTATTTTTTAAAACTTTTAAGGAACTATAATAATAATTATTGTTCACATATGTATTTTATTTTATAAAGTTTTTTAGTTTTTGTCGTCAACAGAAAAGTAATGTTTATCAAAATTTGAAGAAAACGGCTTGTTTTATTCGGAGAGAAGTAACTATTTGTGGCTGCTCTGAAACTGCAAACCTACTATATTATAAATTGCTTCAAGTTGAATTTCAGAGTTAAAAACGTATAAGAAACAACATTTTCGCTACGTTATTTTATTTATTTTAATACTAAACGTAGGGGGGTCAGCTTTATCCGAAGACCTTGATGCTGGAATGTACGCACAAATATAAGAGGGCTAAATTAACTTATTAAAATGTTTTTGTGTTTGCAAATTTTACTTCAACTCGATCTGGAATGATTGTAATTTAAAACAAGTAACCTTTTAAATTAAATCATACGACAGTTATGTTTTTAGTGTAACCTGATATTATTATTGTGTTAAAAACGTAAATTAATAATTTAAAGTTTAGTTCATTGACCCACGTAAAAAGTATTAACTTCTTTATCTTTATCGGACAACTAAATTATGCCGTTTTGTTAAATATTATCGTTATGTTGAAGTGGTAAACTAATCTAATATACAAGATAATGGGTTTTTGCCCTTATAAAGAATTATTTTAATCAAGTGCGAAGAGCGACAATGAAAAGAAGTCCTTTATAAAAAGTATATGTGCTAAATTCAAATGACTTCCGAGCATTTGAAATTAATTTACAGGAATTTGTTAAAAATTTATCATTCTGAGTAATAATTTGGAAAAACTAACGCTTAGATTAGTATAGCTTTCATTTGAGAATGAATCACAATTGCAACAATTAGTAAAGTGATTTCACATTGATAAGCTTGGAGCTATAAAATTTATTGACAAACCCACTTGATATACCTACATCAATTAAATATTGAATCGATGATGTAATTTTTTATCCCTTGTAAGAAATTGATTTAACTTGTTGATCTACTATAGCTACAGTTCAGGATATAAGTAGGTAAATCAATAAATAGACCTTTGTAGTTATCTTTTGTTACTGTATTCCTGGGGGCATCGTTATAATTAAATTATAATATTATACACATAAATATCCCTAGTGATTGAAATGTTTCTGATAATTTTGACCAACAATTGTAGTACGAGTCGTTCTGTGGCCAAATATTATTTATTGTGATGCACTGCATTCACAGAAATAATTATTTCGTTGGATATAACACATAAAATATTTTTTAATAATGCTCTGAATCGGTCAAACTTTAATGTAACACTGAAGTTGAAACCTTTCTGTTCCTGAAAAATTCTGCATTTCATAAAACGTGCTGAAGATTTATATTGGGATTTTGGGAATCCCCACAAGGCATAAAACATACTAGTTTACAATTTATACAATATTTCTTTGAACAAGTTCAAATACTTACAAATATGTTTGTAATTACAAATCTTAAAAAGGAATTGGTGCTAATAAATAAAGCTGTATTACATTAATGCATATAGGTATATTATTTATTATAATGCAGTTATTGTTTAAATAAATTTAGTTCATCAGATGTATTGTAGAGAGAAACTAAACTATTGATTTCGGGCACGACTTAAAAATTCTATCACATTTGCCGATAAAAATTTAAAAAAATCAATGTTATTTGAGAATTAAAAATTGAATACAATTTTTCCACTTGGCTACAGGAAAGCAGTTCGACTACATTTCAATTAATTTGTATAATCAATTATACAGTGTATTTTGCTGTTTTTGATACAAGATATGCGGAAGCAATTAAGCACACCGTTAAGGGTGATAACTTTTGAAGAGTTTAATTACATGAAATTCATTAATTTTGAATTAAAGCTTTTGATTAATTTTCTAAATTAATTTGTCAAGTAGGTAATGTAATATTATGTCTTGTGCACAAATTAATACTTCAAGACTACTTCTCGTTCTTTTTCTTGTTTTTACAAAATTAAGATCAAAGAATCATTGGAGTTTAAAGTTAAAATACGCAATGAACTTGGAAATCATTTTGATTATTTTAATTAAAAATTCTTTTTTAATTTAATCAAAAATAAACAAAAATTCTTATTAACTTTTAGCACGAACAGGGTGCGGTGAGAGACTCCAACAACACATCGAGTTGCAAATACGTAAAAAGATAACTTGGGAAGAAGGAAAATCGATAACAAAGCACCTAATGTAGTTTTTTTAATGTTTACCTTACGATTAGACTTGGAAAATAAGTTATTCCTGAAATTTTGACCGTGACACAGGTAAAATCAAGGATAGCTTTTATAATGAGGTTGTCGAGTTTGCAGTAGATATCGATTTGACGCCAGCACTGAAAACAATTTGTTTTAAGGTTAGGCAACAATACTTTTGTTATAACTTCAAAGTATCTTGAAGTAAACGAAAAATTAATTTGGAACCAAATTAATTGAAATATAATTTAATATTTTATATAAAATATAAAAATGAATAAAAATTGAATTTTATTACAATTTTATTTAAAGAAATTTCCTTCTAAGATTAACGAAAACATTTTGTCATAATTGTGTGAGATTGTTACATGAAATGTTCGAATACATTGCGAGTTTGCACACAAATTTGGTTTTTAGCGTGAGAAAAGAAAAATAATTTAGTATAATGGGAAAAACGTGATAGTATTTTTATTATAAATTGCTTATAGCAAATATAATTTCCACGCAATTTTATTAAGTTATCCCATTTTATTGTTTGGCAGTATGTCCATTTGTTTAACTTTTCCATAACTTCATTTTATAACGGTTTAGAGAGTGAATATGATATATTGAAATTATTTTAGAATAACCGAAAGTTATACCAACTTTTCAGAACTAAACTACCTAAAATTTTTATTTTCAAAATCAGCGTTGTTTTAAGATATTTAACAACATCCACTGTGGAAAAATATAAAATATAATTTTTTTTTGCGTTACCTATATTAGTATATCGCTAAAATAATTGAATTATGCAGTTTACATTTCACTGATGAACATCGAAGATAATTTTACGTCCTTTTATAAAACAAGAAAAGACCTTTCTCCTAAACAATTAGTGCAGGCAATGTTGATGAAAATTCCTAATGCAATTTATACGTTGGAGAACGTAAATTCAATATTGAAACTAATTATGGCGTTTAAATTAAGCTCTGCTTTTGATGTAATGTTGTCTTCTGGTAGAATATTTAAACATTAAAAGCAAATATTCCGGAATAAAATTTTCCACTAAATCACCGGGTTGGTTATAACATTATATTCTACCGCATAATAGAGTTTTCTTTTATCAAACTTTTATGTAAATTTTTTAAGTTAATTAGAACATCAAATACTGAGGAGGTATATGATCTAAACTGTAGTGCAATGTAGATATTGATTAAAAGCTCTTAATTTTTGTTAACATTTATTTAGAATAAGTTTAGAAAATTTATTTAGAAAAATAAATTTCAGAAAAAATAAATTTTCATAAAAATGTAAATATTCCGGAAATATAATTTTTTAAATTTATTTGTTCAATTTGAGTTATTCTAAAATACTGATATGATATAGATATAGTTCAAGCTTAGACTAAAACAGTAATATTCTAATAATTCAAATACATAATTATGTACACAAAAAAAAATGAGCTATAGAAAAATTTGCTTTCCTGCACACACCAAGTTGGCATGGCTTGCATTTATAAAGTGTGGAGTTACCCCGACGTTAAAACTTATTGTACTTAATTTACTCCCTCAAGCAATAAAACACTTTTCAACTGTTAAATTGAAATTATCTAGTTGCTATTTGAGTATATTCATGGTGCCATCGCATGACGTATGAATGCCAACCTCCAGACGTTTTTAAACTTAAAAGAACTGAAGAAAATTTAAATTTTAAAGACTTTTTTATTCTTCTAGTTTACAGCTTACACCACTTAATAGTTCATCTTTTCTGTCATTTGTAGTAAGCATATTGAAGGATCTACGAAAACAAGGACCTCCGAACCGCGAGAAATGTATTTATGTCGGCGACAAAGACTGAAATCCGTGAATCCCGGGAATGACGAATTAAATTATTGAAATATTGTAAATTAATTCATGTCTTTTACCTCGTTTACTATATGAATAAGAAAGATTTTAGACACATTTAAAACCTTGCTTGAGCGCTTAAATTACTCCAATTAAAATTTTGGTTTTAAAATTAATTAAAAGTTAAATTATAAGCAGAACCCTATTATAAACCCTAAAGAAACTTGGAATTGTAGACATCACATTACAAATTAATTAGTATCTCATGTTTAAGTATTAACTTCTATTCTATGATATTCGGCTAAGAAATAAATATAAAAATCTACATTTTCATCTTTAGAGCTAATAAAAAAATAATTGAAATTGTTACTATTTTTATAAGCAAGTATACCACATACTTGATCCTTGAAGCTCAAAAGCTCGTATAAGAGATTCTTGTTGATGATTAAAGGACCAACGGCCTTAACGTGACTTCCAAATCACGACATAAATAAATTGGCATATAGCTAGGATTCGAACTCGGGCGACAATAGCCAATTTCTCATGTAGGGACAAAACACATGAAATTACACACCAAAATTAAATATAATTTATGCAAAGTTTGTTGTTTTGAAGCTTCGAAGTTATATAATAATAGCATTTAGTAATAAAGTTTGGATAAATGTAAATTAGTTAAATTAAATGTATTGTACCTATTACCTACATAATTTTCAGAATTTGAAATCTTTTGTTTATTAATTTTCTATTTAGTATTTTGTAAAATCAATTTAAACATTACTTTTACGCTCTACAAAAGCAATATGAAATTTTAGCTTACATTTTACGGCATATGAACCCAATACAACTCGCATTTCTATAACAGGAATATATATTATGTATTTTATTGTTTTTATTATTACTTTCTTTTTAAAAAGTTAAACAATTGCTTTTAGTTTAATTTGAGGAATTTAAGAATTTATTACACTACCTGTGCTATTAATTTATTATTATGTGAATTTAGGTATTATAATATTTTGTTGTTGTTGCCATTGAAATTTTTAACGTAAATGTAGAAAAAGTTAATCGAGTCGAAGTTATTAATTTTAATTAATGTAATTTACACATTAAATACATTTTCACACTTCACGGTTTAAAATAGACACACTTAACCAAAGAATTTAAACCGTTTGGTGAATTATCCAAAATTTAAAATAATTTCTTAACTTATTTTAACATGACAACCAGGCAATCTCTAAAATTTGATATAAATTTTTTATTAAAAGTGATCTCAGGCCCAAGTTCAATCTGTGAGCGGTGCATCTAGCAAGGTTAGCACCCTACCCTGAAATATGTTATTCAAGTGCTCACATAAACATCATGCATTCCAAGTTGTAGTGTTAATTCGGTGCATTAATGGTAATAACAAGACAGTCTTAAATTTAAAGAACAAAGTAAGAATTAATTACTTAATGCTTAACTATATTGATTTAGTCTATATTATGTAACAAATTATTGCGTTTGTATTACCTACATCTGATAACTAATATGAAACCACAAATTATAATCGAACCACATTTGATAAAGTTTAATTTAACTAAAACTGTGATGTTGTTTTCCTGCTATGCACCCAACAGTTTTTGAATTGAAGATATTAAAAAAAGTTTTCACAAAAATGTTAATTGTAGGTGTCTGTAAAACATGTCTAGTAAGTTTCTTAAATATAAAAATAAAGACTATCTGTTTATATTCTTTCTTGTCGCGCATTCCAACAAGGTCAGATTCTTCAATAAATTTATAGGCTTGTCACGGCACCAGTTTTATTCTTTATTATTATTATTTTCAATCTTAACTAGAGTAGGTACTTAACCAGAGTAACCTCTACTTATCTTATTTATGTACTAAAAGTAATACATACTACGAGTTTTATGCGTAGAAGTTAGAGTTAATTAAAATGCATTAGATATAAAAAAAAAACTACTGTAATAAACCAAGTTCTTATTAGCAATTTTAATAACAAAACCCAAACGACAGCAATATTCGGTTTTATTTTATAAAACTTATATTACAAAGTTATGTACATATATCGCAACTACATACTACATACATAATATAACTATACCGTTACAACCACATCAGTGGCTTGCTGTGACCACTAGTTGAAAGACAGAGCAGAAATTTGTGGTTTCAATATTATACGACTTTCTTAGTAATTAATTACTTAGTGGATGGAATATCATATAACTCAGTTTATTATATTCGCCACAATAAAAAATTTCGAATATGGCTGGGTTCCACTTACATCACAATTAATAGTTTGAATTCGGTTAATTTTTATTCAACAACATCTAAGGGTGGTCAAACACGATTGGCCAATTTAGTTTAAAAAAGCAATATATTCTTAAAATTATCCGATTGGGTCTATCTAAAATAGATTGATAAATTAGGATTTAATTCAATTTGAGTATAAAATAGAAAGAATAGATAATTTACCTGGTATATAAGTATAATATAAACTAGCACGAGCCGTATAATGAAAACCTAAAAGGTCTTCAAGAAGGTTCATTATAAAATAGTAAATACATTTAATCTAAACAGGAATGTTAATTTTTAATCATTTTTCTTCTCATGGTCTGCTAATCATTAAAATGATTTTGTTTCCGCACTGTTTTTATGCACTTGTTGGTGGGAAATTGCAATAAAAATTTGAACTATGGTATAAAAATTAGAAACATTAAATAACCGAGTAGGTGCCTAAGATATGTATATAATTTAGTATTAAAAAGACGACCGTTATATCACCTGGCGAAGCAGCTGTCAGCACAAAAGAGAACGAAGTATGGGTTATTACTTCAGCTCAAGATAGTAATATATGTAGTTTTGTTCCCATCGATGTTTGATTAAAATTACTTAACAAATTGGTGTTTGCAAAAAAATAATTTTTATTCTGGTGTAATTTAATTTTAACTGCACTACAAATTTGTATATTGTGTTAAACGAAACGGAATTAGTGCTCAAATTACTTGGTGTTGTTAAAAAATCCATTTGAGTTAATATTTTTTAAGAGGTAATGTTTTTTTAACTTATAATACATTGTATGAATAGCTATTGTAATTACCTATAATTAAAACTGGTAATTACCGAGTAATTTAGTAAAGTGCGCGTGCTATGTATATTTCCTTTTAATTTGGCGGTTTCTCGAATTTTAATCTAACCTATATAATATTTATATTGTTATTACTGTTTATCCTTGACCTTCCAGCATACACACAAATGCATGAATTGATTGAACTTTATTTATAGTTTTGTGTGATTATTAAATCAATATCTTAACCTGAAAGGTGGTTAAATTATTAAGTAAATTAAGCGAACCAACGTAAGCAACTGGATTATATTCTGTTTCGTTTCTATTAAGTAATAAATTAGAACAAATTTTTTATAGAGATTGTTGATACAAAATTGTTGATGTTCATTGAATTCTCCCGCTCAAATCGTCAAATAATAGAGCTTCTTTAATAAATTCTAGTTACTACATTATGAAATCCATTTTTATTATTCGTGATATTAAACAACTTAACAAAACGTTAAACTAATAGAATTTTAACAGTGAAAATACAATACGTAGAAAATCATTATTTAAAAAATCAAAAAACATTAATAACTACTTGACAAGGTTAGGATTAAAAATATTTGAAAAATTAGATAAGTAAATAACGTTATAAAAATATATATTTAATTAGAAAATCTTAGTAATACCATGTAATGGCATTTTACGATTATTTTGGATCTTCAGTAGCATATAACTAGGAAAATGAAAAATGAGGAGCAAGAAAATATATTCGAATAACATTATTAAAAAATATATTTAAAAAATTTAATTGATTGAATTAATAATTCATTTAATGGATGATTTCTAAAGAATATTTGAAAAAAGTTTTCGTATTTCTTCCCTTTAATGTTCAAATTCTATTATTTTAACGTTTTGTTAAATTGATTAATATTATTATATTTTATTCACAATCGGTTAGTAATCAATACATTCCTGATTTTTAAAAAGTTGGGAAGCAGTTTATTATTTACTTTCACTTGCCAACCAATCAGAGTTAATTTGTTTTACTTCCCAACCTACCTCAGGTCGGGAAGTGATCACTTCCCGACCTGCAAAGTCGCATGATGGCAAGAAAAGGAACTAACAAATAATGTGCGTCAAATTAATTAAAATTATGTCAAATGTCAAGTACAAATTTAGTGCAAGCTAACTGCAATAATCTAATTTTAATTTAGTTACTTTAAAAATGTAAGTTTTATAACAATATTGTTAATTTAGCCAGAATAATTATTAAAGTACAATTTCAAATATTTACTATCATTTTGTTTGACATAAACAGCAATTTGCTTATTTTTTATACCAACTTGATAAACTATTTTTTCTTTTCAAAAATGAAATAAAGTGAAAAGCAGTGTATAATTTCATACAAATTTTAATTATTTGTTATTTACCATCTGATTGTGAATAAAATAGTATACATACCTCGGTGTCAAGCTTCATTCCAGCGTCGCGCTTATAGTTGACTTCGGCGCTTCGCGCCTCAGTCAACTAACTTAGCGCTCGGCTGTAATAAAGCATTTTCCACCTCGGCATGTAATATACTATTACAAATGCATACTAAATACCACAAATCTACTTAAAGGTTTTTATTTTGAGTTAATTTTCTAGTCAATTTTTCAGATTATTTTATTTTAAACTATAGACCATACATTACATGATATTCTAATTTAACAGTCTACTCTCCAATAGTAAGCAAAACTATTATTGTATAGCATGTGGATGTATACCTAAAGTATGTACCTGCATATGCAAATAAAATATCTATATGTGTATATTGCATAATATAGGAATATATATAGGAATAGAATGTAATACATCATTTTTACATTATATTATTATGTCCGATATATTTTCGGGATGAATAAATTATGATCATCAAAAAATGTTAAGAAGAAATTTGCTAATATTAAAAATTTTTAATCTTCGAAACATTTATAGATAGCATGTATAACATTAATAAATTGTTTTAAGAACTTCCAATCGAAAAAAACTTGATTAATATTTAAATAGCACGTAACGTTAGAAATCAAATTGTTCCTAACATCTTTGTAATAAAAGCGTTGAGTGATATTCGAATATCACGTATCCCACGAGTTTATCTTCTTAAACCAATCTAATAAGTACAAATTATAAAATTACTTAGAATTAACTTAATTGCCTATAGAAAATCCAAGAGCTTTTTATCGCAAAGTTTGAAATACAAAATTTGTTCAGATAATTTTGAAAAATTAAATTAAATCATTAGTAATATTATTTGTTGAATATTCTGTTTTTAAGTTTTTCATGAGATTCGCATGTATTCAAATTTCCTTCCGTGTATTTTTTTAAGATTAGTCAAGGATGAATAGAATTTGGGGCTACTTTAGAAAGAAAGTGAGAGAGAGGTTTATGATTGATATATTAAATTTATACATAAGAACCATTAAAATGCAAATATTATCACTAATATCTGATTCGAGGAAGGGGGGGCAAACTATATTGCGAGAGCTAAGCTGCGGTTCTTCGAATTACAATAACTTGAAAATTAAAAAATATAAAGTAGATTATTAATATACATAGTCGCTTTGACTAGTTTGACTACATCTAACTTTAAGTTTTGTTTAATAAATAAACGTATAATTAATAAATCATGTTTTGTTTCAGATGTATACACATTTCACTGCCTTTTTGACACGCCTTCCTTTATTCGTCTAGTCCTTATCTTACAGTATGTCCGCAGCAGTGGTAGAATTTGAAAGTTGGCTGATTTATCAGTACATTGCTACAGAATGCAGTCATTGTTTATGTAAGTATAAATAGGCATAATACTTACAATAATAGTATTATCTTATCATTTGCTTAATTGATAATAATTTCATTTGGGAAATATTAAATCTATTAGTAAGCCTACAGCCTACAGATTTTAAACAAGTTGCCCGTCTAGGATACCTTTTTTGATTTATTTATTTATTTTATTTTATTTTTATTTTAGGAATTATTTAGTTTTGTTTTATCCTATTTGATAATTGGCCAGTGTTCGTTCAATGTTGGATACAGGTATGATTTTTTTTTATTATTATTGTTTGTATAATTTACGTAATTTTAAGTTTTTCCTTTGGATATAATATAGATAGTAATATCATTTTAATGCTGTTCTGCATATAAAATAGATGTCTCAGTTTTATAACAATTTTAGAATATTTTTTTATAACTTGGCAAAGTTTGATTTTCAAAAATTCAGACTTGGAAGATAAGATATGGAGGTTTATTAATTGTTATTATTATCTTTTATTCACTTTAAACAAATATTTAATTTGATCGGTAAAATATTACGCCAATATCATTTCAATGATAATAATTCTTCATAATAGCTAGTAAAATATTTAATTTTCGCTCTTTATACATTAGATATAGATTGAAAATTTTTTCGCATTAATAATAATCCTTAGACATGTAAAATAAATTAATCGTGTAAATATATTATTATATCGATTTAAAACAGAAAACTATACCTAGATACTTATAATAATAAGTCAGCAAATCTAGCTGCACTACTGCATTCTGAGAGCTCAATATCAATCTTGGGTTTTTTCTAACCAGATTAATACTCGACTACGATGAGTCGTTAGTGCCCACTGAAACAATAATACCAAGAGTAGCTCTTGACACTGAATTCGAAAAAACAGAATTAAGATCTAACTTAAATTGAAAAAGAAGAATACTCGGCTAATCCAAATATGGCTGCCTGGATTTTTCAGACATCAACTCTAAAACGTATTCATAATGTAATAATATTGGGTATTATAATCTTAAGGTAAATTATCTCCCACGAGTCTACCACTAGAAGATTCCTCGTGATCTATACACACAGTAGCACTTCAACCCAGGGTAGATTTTGGCCGACTACTTCATGTTATGAAGGGTTTTCAATAGAAATTACCTCGGTGGTTTATTATTGCCTGCCAATGCAAGTCTTTGCTTCACTCAGGCTCGAACCAGGACTTCGTATTGGACACACTTTAGAATTATAAATTAATTACTTGAATAAATAAATAAATTATTTCTGATTTCGAAAAATTCCCGATCCGAGTTTGTTATTCTAATCATTTGATAGTCGGATTAATTATATAGGTATATTTTATCTTAATATATTAATATAATCAAGAGGTACTCAATTTTTGTAGTGATTAACTGATAATATATCAGTTAGCATTAAATAGAGTTAGAATCAATTACACCAATGCCATTTCAAAGTTTAGCACTTTTAAATGAAATAGAACTTAAAAATTATCGTTTAATGTAAAAATTTATTACTAAATCAACCTGATTTAATTTATAATGAGTCTTAAATTTCAATTTGCTCTATAAAATTTAATGAGGAGATTTAATTGATGAATTTTGTTTCATCAAAACAAAAATTATTATTTGGCTTTAAAAACTTTTATAAAAGTAGTCTAATAATTAATAAAATTTTTCATCTTTTAACTTCAGTGATGTTGATCGTATATTAGACATCTTCACCTCGTGGGAACATTAGAAGTTATTGTAGCGCATCATAAAAAATGTGTAGGTATTTCAATGATGTTCTTTGGCTTATTACCTTGCATATTATTTGTAAAACAATACCTCGTTTCTCGAAATCATTTTCACCGAAGATGATGGTCAATTCATTGACTGTTGGTGCGGTAAAAACTAGATCGTGTCCTTCGGTTGGCTTCCTATCTGATTTAATTACGATTTTTGTATCGTCATCCGGATTTCCGTCCAGTGCTGCTGTAAACAACCATATACAATAATTGTTGTATGTGCATTCAACATCTTGTATTGATTAAGAACAAGATCGAAGGTAATACTAGAAAAACAGTCAGAAGTGACGAATTAGATGTTATGAGAAAAATTACTTTACGATGTACCAGTATTCAAGCTTGAAAAGCTGGAAAACTAAACTAAATAAGAAAATATTTGCGTTGAGCTAGAAATACTCAGTAGAATTTTCAATAAATATTAAAAAAAAGTTAATTGTTGTAAATTTGTCGCGTTTGCCATAAATGACTGTACATAAAACTATATATTTGCAACATCTTAAACTTAAACATGAAGCCATAATTAGTGAAAATATTAATTTTAGCAAAAAAAAGTTGAAGGGAAATAAGGTTTTCTTTTGTATCGATTATGGAGATCGGCATTGTAGGCATGTTTGTAAGTTGAGAATTAAGATTTATAGCTTCACGAATACCTACAAAAAGGAATAAGAAATCTGTCATTAATACAAATTGTCCTTTAAATATAAAAATGTCAACAAAGATCAAAATTATTTAATGGCAATTTCATAATTTAAATTACGACATTCTTTTTTTTTTGAAAAAGGATTTATTATTAGACCACAATTTATTGGATGAATGGTCACGTATTTATTTAATTTATTTTTTCTGTAATTCATAGTTTTCACCTATATTTTGGACCGACTCCATTATGGTATTATACATTTTATGAGTAAAAATTATAAAACTAATGATTTAAGTGTATGCAGTCTATTGTGAGCCGATGTGGTAGAATTGGTTATATTTGTTCGCTACTTAACTTATGACTTATGAATTACGAATAATCAGTTTATAAATAACAGCCAAGTACTAAAATGCAAATGAAAAGCAATTAAGAATTTCAAGATACGAACGAAAAATATTTTAACATATGAAAAATAAACAAACATATAAAATTAATTTACAAAAATATTCAATTTAAATTACATTCGATGTTGTTGAACAAAGTTAGATTTATTTTTGTTTGAAAATAACTACGTACCTACTTACTTGAATATTTTAAAGTTGAAATATCGGAAAAGCCATTATTAAAAAAATTTTAATTAAAGTTCAAAAGCCAAGAACTTTACTTTTTGAAATGCATTTAGCTGTATGCTGTATATGAAATACTTTTATTTTGAATGTGAATAAAACATTTACAGTTTTGCATACATTTAAAAGTTTATAATTTATATAAGGTACATACAATTATATAAATAGGTCGAGAAAATGTGATTAAGATACTACAGCTAATAATATATAATAATGATCTAAGACCATAATAAATCACCTCTCTACTTTAATACCTATATTCATTTATTTCACAGTCTTATAATAATAATTATTTAATTTCAAAAGACTAACCCATATTAGAAAATTTTTATTCACATTATTAGTTGGCAATTATCCCAGAATAATATGCTGTTTAAATTGTACATTGTGAATGCTGTGCAAGAATAATGTTTTTATGCGAGTTATGAAATAAAACTTGAACGTGGAAGTTAAACCACGACATGATCTTGATCTTAATCTTAATAAAATCAAACATACTATTTAATACGTACCTACGTACCCACTACCTACATATTTTTATCAATATCGGCTTGAGAAATCGTGTATTATCACGGTTTGGAAAATTGTTCATGCAGTCGATACTTCGCAGTAGGTATAACAACCTAATTGCGGGAAAAACCATGGCTCACGTGGAAAATTACCTCATACTCTATATTTAAAGTTGTTTAATTTATTCTAGATACTATATGCAGCCACTTTTTGTTTACGTTTCAAGTATTTTTGTATAAACTCCAAAAATATTAATTTTAAGAAAATTTTAAAGAAATATTGTTTATTTTTTCTGAATTTTGCAGTCATGAGTGAGACCGCATTTCGTGCACGAGACATTGGCCTCCGAGCCCAAAAGAAAATTTTGTCAAGAATGGCAGGAAAAAATATTGCTCGAGCATTTATTGACGATGTAACGGCTTCACTTCTCGACAATCTCTACCGTTTGGCCAAGCAATACGTACGTATTTTTGTCATACAATATTATTATGTAATATGCATAATTTATTAAAACAAAATTGTACGTTACAGGCTAATAACAAAAAGGAAGCTGAAAAATTGATAAAAAACATAATAAAAGTTGTAATCAAACTTGGAGTACTTCATCGCAACGGATTGTTTTCGACTGAAGAATTGAAGTATGCCGATCGTTTTAAAGCCAAATTTAGAATTGCTGCGATGGCGATAATATCATTTTATGAAGTAGACTTTAGTTATGATCGCAATTATCTTTTATCGGCTCTTAATGAATCACATAAGTGCCTTCAATTTATCGTTGCTAAGCATTTAACAGAAAAATCTCTCAGCAGAATTGACAGTGTGTTTAACTTTTTTGCAAAAGAACAATTTTTAGACGACATATTTCGTGCGAATTCCGAATACAGAGATGTGCTCGGAAAAATTGTGTTGGATCTGAACAAAGCCATTGAAAATGGAGATCTTTAATGTTCGACGGTAAAGAATTTATAGCCTACACCTTTTTATCAATTTTTGTACAAAATAATAAAATTAGATCTGAATTGTTCGGCCGAATTATAAACTCGCAATTTATATTCGATTGCGATGTTTGTGGATCTTGAACACTGGTATTTCTTTGTGTTTGTGTATGTGGTAGGTTATTTATGTTGATGTAGTAGTACTTATTTTGTTACAAATTGATAAATTTTTATTGTATACTATTAGATGACGATGTGTAAAGATGCTGTGTGATACCAAGACTTTATAATTTGTGTTAATTGTATGAAAAATATGTTTCATGTTTTAAAAATTTAATTGTAACTAGTAATAATGAATGCACTGTACTTTTTTGTACGGTACCTCGAATGTTACAAATTTAATCCACAATAATCTACTTCTTACTAAGTAAATAGTTACTTTGTAGCTTTAAAAATAATACTCTTGCATCTGTATTTTGTATGATTAATTTTGTAACATTTTTTTAGAAATTTATTGACACTGCATAATATTCTGCTACAAACATATCGTAATTGTATAGAAACATTGTTTTTAAAGCTTCTTTGTCCAAAAGTGAATACAATGGTGCACTAAACAATAATGATGCCATTTTGGATTTTACATTACTAGTCAAGACAAATTAATATTGTGTTTACTATATTATAAGGTCACATGAATTCGTTACATGATAATTATCATTAAGGGCACAATATTATAACCAAATATTGTAAAAATTAATTTTTAAGATAACTTTCTGAATTTGATACCAAATATTTGCTTAACATTGATATTTTCACCTTACAATAATTTATTTAACAGTACTATTTAGTCATTAAATATGTAGGTAAGAGTTTTGTTTGCTATATTTTTTATATTGTACACAATTTGAGGAAAATTTGAAATAATTTAAATTTCCAAATATATTTAAAAAAATTTTAGTAAATAGCAAATTTTTATCCTACAAACTAATTCTCCAAATATTAGCATCAATGAACAATGGTTCCGCTTTAGAGAGGTTTGAATAAAACTGTAAAGTATATAAAATTTGAAACTAAAATTTTACGTATGACCTTCATTATTCAATGTGGGTAGAGTTCTTTCCCAATGAAAATTAAGCTTTTGGTTTTGTCCTAAGATAATAATTTCCACGTACCCTGCAAAATTATATTCAAATAGCATTATGTTCTTTCTGAAAACAAAGGTTTAACTTACGTGTTTTGAACCCCAAATTCCATATTTACCATTTTCTGGGAAACATTGCAATTACTGATTTGAAAATCTGTCCAAGTTTTACAGAACAAAGATGGAAAATTATTTTCGATGATTACAGATTCTGCATAAAACTGAAACGATCGACAATGACTGCAGAATACTGAAGCATGCAAGTTGCATTTATTTATGTCTTCCTTTTTTTTCTTTCTTGAATTATAATATAATATATTCATTTTTGACTACCTAAACTTAGAATTTCATCAAGTTTGTATTTCCTTATTTCTGAAATTTTGCAGCCTGGTGAGCTGCTTTACAAGAATTTTGCCAAAAATCTACATGTCCCATTGAAGATGGATATCTGGCACGTTCGGAATCTGTATGAATAATGTCTACAAATTCTGCGTCGTTTTTGTCTAACTTTAAACTGCTTGGTAATTTAATGAATAACTGCACACCAGGATCTAATCCTAATAATAAATAGAAAATAAACTCAAAATAATTTCAAGTAGATTTTGTGGTATATTAGTATGTATTTGTAAAATGCAAGATTTAACAGAACTAAACAAAACATTAAAATAATAAAATTTTATTATTTTAAACCAAAAAGACATAAATTACCACTTGACAGGATTAAAAATATTTAAAAATGAAATATTTTCATAAAAGAATTAAACATTAAAAAATAATGAGTAATATGTAATAAGGCCTAATTTTTCTACGTATGCATTTCTTTACTTTACTGTTAAAATTTTATTATTTTAATGTTTTGTTCAATTCTGTGAAATCTTGCTAATAATAAATGAAGAGCGCAGGCTAAGAAAGGGGATAGTCAAAATTTATAATTTTTCAGGAACGCGATTTTAAAGTTTGAAACCTCATTTGTTTTGCCGGTATAGACAAACTTTAATCTGCAATATATTTTGCCTAACTTCAATTTTAGCCTATATTACATTTCTATACGGTAGAATACTGCATTAGCTATCAATTGCCGCAAAAATTAAAAAATTTCAAAAAAATGACTACTCCTCTTCTTAGCCTGCGCTCTTCAATTGGTACAAAAGTTTCTTCGATTTATAAAAAGTATTAAGCAATAAGAAAGGAAAGGGTCTGTTCTATAAAATTTAAATAAGATTTTTAATCTGACTTAAGCAATGTTATGCTTATCGTTCAAGATGAAAACACATTCGATTTAATTAAAAAAATTTGGAAAATAAATTTTTTCGTATAATAAACTTGGAATTTCACTCCAGAAAGCAGTTTTTACGTTACACTGTATATGATTTTCAATTTCAAGGGTAGATGAGCTTCGCAGTTAGCCACCAGTGAATAATAAAATATCAAGCTTTATGGAAGCCAGGGAAGATTTTTAAGCTTGGGAAATGAGGCACAAAAAAACGTAAATATTATTTTTTTATATTTTTATTTCTCAATATAATCTCGAACATCAATATATTATTTTTATTACTTCTAGGAATCAATTTTTATATTTTCTTATAAAATCCTCGTTTATTACTCCCTGGAGCGATTCATCGCTGTCGAAATCCCTTCTACAAAGTTCTTTTTCAAATTTGAAAATAGGTAATAATCATACTTGTGACCAAATCCGAATTGCAGGGCACGTAAGGTAGGTAGACTAGAGAAAGTACACCTTTTATCAATTTTTCTCTTCGTTTTGATTTAATTTCTTCTTATATGCGCCGGTTCTGGTGGTAGTTTGATTTTTATAAGCAATTATAAACATAGGATCTCCAAAAAATATTGCCATCATTTTTCCAGAAGAAGACATAACTTAGAAATTTATTTGGTGTAGAACCACCCCTTAAAAGCCACTGCTTAGACTCCGACTTCGATTCAAAACCATAAATATGAACCCAAGTTTCATCTCCTGTGACAAGTTGCTTAAGAATAATTGTTGAATCATGGCCTCACAGTTACGACATTAAAAACTCCATACAGCATTGATAACAGTATTGTTTTTGATGTGGTGTAAGCATTTATGTAAGGTACCCATGTCCTTTGAACTTGGAACATTTGACATTTCCAGATGATCTCTGTTAAGAAAGTAAATAAAAGATTTAAATTGTGTTAACAGTAAAATAGTAAAATGGGTTACATTAAGACATAGTTTAAAAATAGTTTAATGTTTCCTTCAGAAAACCATATAAGTTACAATTTCATTATTTTTAGTCAGTCGTCAACAAACACTCGTAAAAGTAAAACTCAGACGAAATACATTATGTCATGTTAATGTAATATTTAATTTGTATTATACGTTATTTTATTATATTAAATTACCTTTGATATTACTGAGTAATTATTTATAAAACCCAACAGGTTAT
Organism: Cantharis rufa; assembly: GCA_947369205.1. Taxonomy (NCBI): domain Eukaryota; kingdom Metazoa; phylum Arthropoda; class Insecta; order Coleoptera; family Cantharidae; genus Cantharis; species Cantharis rufa. The sequence goes on along the minus strand of OX376304.1, from coordinate 17,904,106 downwards.
GGGCCCAGATATCTCAGTTATCTCAGGTAATCCAGGTAAAACTGGAAGTAAAAAACAGTAAAAATTAAAAAGTGTATTTCGTCGTGTAAAAAAAGTGACTCGTAAAAATTAAAAAAAAAAAACTTTGTTAAACTTAAGTGAAGGTGAATAGGCCTACAATTAAAAATTAAAACGTTTAACAGTAAAAACTTTAGTGAAAATCGCGCGTAAAAGTGAAATCAAGTGCAAGTAAAAACAGTAAAAATTTAAGTAAAAACAGTAAAAACTTTAGTGAAAATCGCGCGTAAAAGTGAAAACAAGTGCAAGTTAAAACAGTAAAAATTTAAGTAAAAACAGTAAAAGGTTAAAATGGCTTTTAAAGAAGAAAATTATCACATTGAAAAATTGAAAGACGGGTCCAATTTTCAAATGTGGAAATTTCAAGTAAGCGTATTTTTTAAAGCAAAACAACTTTTTGATATAGCGAGCGGTAAAACCAAATCTCCACAAGATGCAACTGCTAAAGAAGATTGGGAAAAGAAAGACGCAATGGCACAAAAAATAATAGTAACAACCGTGGAAAAACAGCCACTTACGTATTTACTAAACTGTAAAAATTCAAGTGAGATGTTTAAAAAATTAAAAGCTTTATATGAAAGAGATAATCAACAACAAAAATGTAATTTAATGCAAGAATTTTACAATTATAAATTTAAAAAAGGTACTAATATGTCAACATATATTTGCGATTTAGAAAATTTGGCACATAAGTTAAGAACATTGAAACAAGACATAACCGAAATGATGCTAATAACAAAAATTTTATCTTCACTACCGGACACCTATAAATATTTCATTAGTGCATGGGAGTCAACCCCAACGGAAAAACAAACTTTAACAGATTTGACATCCAGATTATTAGCAGAAGAAAATAGACATCAAATACCAGAAAACTCCAGTGAACAAGTAGCATTTAATTCTGCAATGGACGGAAGAAATAAAAATAAATATAACCGCGGAAATTTTAAAAGTAAAAATAAAAACTGTTTCAAATGTGAACAACCGGGACATTTTGCACGAGATTGCAGAAAAGTTGAATTGCGGTGTAATATATGTAAAAAGACTAACCACCTTGAATCTGATTGTTTTTTTAGAAAAAATAAAACATATGCAAGCGGGTTTAATCAACCAGATAAAAAGATGTCATTCTTAACAAACCATGAAAGCACTGAAAATTCAGAAAACAATAATATTGAATGGTTTTTGGACTCTGGTGCAACATCGCATATGACAAATGAAAAACAATTAATTAAAAACTTAACATTAAATGTTATTGAAATCGGGACCGCGAGAAAAGATGTAAAAATGCAAGCATTGGGAACCGGAAATATTGAAACAGCCGAGTGCATATTAAAAGAAGTGGATTTAGTTCCTGAATTAAGTAAAAATTTGTTATCAGTAAGTAAAATTGTAAAAAGTGGTGCGGAAATAATATTTAAAAACGAAACAGTTCAAGTGTATAAAAATAAAAATAAAATTCTAGAAGGAAAACTCAATAAAAATGGACTTTATTTGGTAAATTTGACAAAAATTGAAGAAACGGCATTAATAAGTGAAAACGTAAATGCTTCAATTTGGCATAAAAAACTTGGACATTTAAGTACTAAAAATATGTTAAAATTAAAATCAATAAGTGACGGATTTAACCTAACAGATGCAGAAATTAAAGATTTCGCAAAATTAACATGTGAAGTGTGTATCAAAGCAAAACAAACGAGAAAACCGTTTGAACAAAATCGACAGAAGGCAACTAGACCTTTAGAAATAATTCATACCGATATTTGTGGACCAATCGAACCTTCTACTTGGGATGGTAAGAAATATTTTATAACATTTCTAGATGATTATACGCATTTCTGTATGGTATATTTATTAAATGGTAAATATGAAGCAGTCGATGCAATAAAACATTACATAAAAGAGGCAGAAGTAAAATGGAACTTAAAAACAAGTAAAATACGATGCGACAATGGCAAAGAGTATGCAAATAAATATTTAAAAAACTGGTGTAGACAAAGAGGAATTACCATTGATTTTACAATACCATATACACCTCAATTAAACGGAAAAGCCGAAAGATTAAATCGTACTTTGTTAGATAAAGCAAGAGCTTTAATTTTTGAGTCAAGTGTCAATAAAAATATGTGGGGCGAAGCAATTCGTGTTGCGGCTTACTTAACCAATAGAATGCCGACAGAAGCTTTAAAAATTACTCCGTTTGAAATGTGGAACAATAAAAAACCGAATTTAAAATATTTACAAGTATTTGGAACAGATGCCTATGCTAAAAAACTAGAATACCTAAAAAAATTCGATGAGCGAACAAAAAAATTAACCATGATAGGTTACGCACAAAATGGTTACAGATTATTTGATAACGAAAAACAAAGAATTATAATTGCCAGAGATGTAATATTTAAAAATGATGAAACAAAACTAAAATTAACAAATGAAGTAATAATCGAATCGGAAAATGAAGAAGAGCCAAAAAGTGATGAAGAGGAAATCACATGTGAAAATGTAATACCAAATGAAATTGAAGAACTAGGAAGAGGTAAGCGAATTAAAAAAGTACCTGCAAAATATGAAGATTTTGCATTGCTAACATATGAAGAAGCGATAAATGGAGAAGATAAAGATAAATGGATTAAAGCAATCCAAGAAGAGAAAAACTCTCTCGAAGAAAACAATACGTGGGAATTAATAAATAAAAATGAAACTGACAACAAAAAGATATTAACCAATAGATGGGTATTTAAAATAAAAGAGGACGGCACTTACAAAGCAAGACTAGTAGTTCGCGGATGTGAACAAAAATTGGGAATTGATTATGAAGAAACTTTTAGTCCAGTGATAAGCAGTAGTGCAATTCGATTAATATTTGCAATTGCAGCTGAAAATAATTATGTAATAGTAAAATTTGACATAAAAACAGCTTTTTTATATGGACCACTAAATGATGAAGTTTATATGGAAATACCACAAGGTTATAGTATTAAAAATAAAGTATGCAAACTACTTAAAGGGTTATATGGCCTGAAGCAGTCACCATTAAATTGGAACAATAGATTTACAGAATTTTTAAAGAGCGCCGGTTTAAAACCAATAAAATCAGAAAAATGTTTATTTAAAAATGCCGATGGAACAATAATAATTGCTATTTACGTAGACGATGGACTCATAGTAGGAAGTGATGAAATTAAAATTAACGACTTCTTAGCAAAATTAAATGACGAATTTAAAGTAAAAATAAGTAAAAATCCTTCGTCATATTTAGGAATAACAATAAAACGTGACAATACGGGCATAATTTTACAACAAACCGAAATGACATCACAAGTGCTACAAAAATATAAAATGCTAGAAAGTAATAAAACTAAAATTCCTTTAAACAGTGGCGACCTAAAAAGAAGTGACATTGAGCCAAATAAAAATTTTCCATACCGAGAAGCTATAGGAAGTTTATTATACTTAAGTAATAAAACTCGACCAGATTTGAGTTTTGCAATTAATTACGCAAGTCGCTTTATGGAACAGCCTACAAGAAGTGATGTTAATAATATCAAACACATCATGAAATATTTAAATGGAAATCAAAATTTAGGAATAAAATTTTATAGTGATAATAATGATGAACTAAAAGCATATAGTGACGCAGACTATGCCGGTGATATACAAACAAGAAAAAGCACAACCGGGTATATAATATTTTACAACGGCGGGCCAATTTCGTGGTGTTCGCAAAAACAACCAATAGTGGCGTTATCAACTAGTGAAGCGGAATATATCGCTGCTGCAGATTGTTGTAAAGACTTAATATACATTAAAAATTTAATTGAAGAATTAAAATGTAAAAGCGTTAGTGCGGTGCTAAACATTGATAATAAAAGCGCGATAGATCTAGCTAAAAATGGTACAATGAATAAAAGAAGTAAACATATAGATGTAAGATACCATTATATACATGAACAAGTAACAAGTGGAATTGTAAAAATTGAATATTGTAATACTACGGAACAAATTGCTGATATTTTTACAAAGCCACTTGACAGTATCAAATTTGAAAAATTTAGAGATAAATTTATGTTCAAATTGTAAAATTAATATTTGATAGATTTAAGAAAATTAAAATTAAGATGTTTTGTTTGTTTATTAATAATTTTAAGAATCTTTCATTTAAAGGGGGGTGTTAAGAAAGTAAATAAAAGATTTAAATTGTGTTAACAGTAAAATAGTAAAATGGGTTACATTAAGACATAGTTTAAAAATAGTTTAATGTTTCCTTCAGAAAACCATATAAGTTACAATTTCATTATTTTTAGTCAGTCGTCAACAAACACTCGTAAAAGTAAAACTCAGACGAAATACATTATGTCATGTTAATGTAATATTTAATTTGTATTATACGTTATTTTATTATATTAAATTACCTTTGATATTACTGAGTAATTATTTATAAAACCCAACAATCTCTTATAATCTTCAAAATTGTTAATTTTAATATAACATCACTAGACCTGGCACCTAATTTGTAATTTTTTGTTTTGTGAAGAATTTAATAATCGCACTTAACTCGATATTTGACATTTTTAAATATTCTCACACTATATCGCTTGTCATTGTGATATTTGCGACTAAAATACTTGTAAGTGCATACAATTTCTAGTGTATACGGTGAATTTAAATTAAAGTGAATACAGTGGAACTCTATTGATGGCACCTCGATTAGTTTTTCTCGATTTGTCAATCACACTCTTTGATTTACATATATGGTGGTTGATCCAATCATCTGTTGATCGGATCATTTGAGCGTGACAAACACTTATAAGCCAAATTTAAAAATCATCTGATAAAAAATAACACAAAGCAAAATTTCAATTTTTAGATATAAAATTCCCAAATAATAGATGCCTTATATTATACCACTGGTCGAACTGCTGGATTCTATAGCCAAAGACAGTTATATTATTAAAATCACAGGTAGCGAGCAAGTTAGGGTACAACCAAAAACTGGCATAAATTATACCCAAATAGTTGAGGGACTGAAAGACAAGAAAACTGATTTTCACACTTACAAACCTAAGCAAGATCGAAACTATCGAGTGGTATTGAAAAACCTACATTCGTCAACAAATATCGAACAGTTCAAATTGGAAATGGAAAAATTGGGTCACACGGTTGTTAATGTTAGCAACATAAAACATCGAATCAATAAGAATGCGTTGCACATGTTTTATGTCGAACTTAAACAAAAAGAAAACAACAAGGCAGTGCTTGGAATCGATCGTATTATGAACGCTGTCGTACAATTTGAACCACCACGAGCTAAAAGGGAAATTCCCCAATGTGTAAATTGTCAACGGTTTGGACATACAAAAAATTATTGCAGCAAACCCCCAAGATGTGTAAAATGTGTAGAGCATCATTTGACAAAGAATTGTCCCAGAAAAGAAAAAAACGATGAGGTGAGATGTGCCAATTGTGGAGAGGGTCATCCTGCGAACTATAGAGGATGCATTATACACAAACAACTTCAACAACGACTGTATCCAAAACTGAGGGAAAGAAACAATCTGAGAGTAAATCAAACCGATGCTCAACACCCGATAACACAATCACAAATGGTACAGCCAGGCACTTCATACGCACAACAAGTCAACCTACATGCAATCAATTACCTAATAATTATTCCAGTCAATTCAATCAAGCCATATCAATGAAATAGTCAAGCGATGATTTTGAAGAGCTGAAGATCATGATGAAAAAACTCACGGAGCAAATGACCACAATGCTTAATCTGCTAACAACACTGGTCAATAAAATGATGTAGTGGTCGAACTAATTAAAATTGCAATATGGAACGCCAATGGCTTGTGCCAACATGCACAAGAACTACAACTATTCCTGGAATCCCACAAAATAGACATAATGCTAATCTCAGAATCACATCTTACAACAAAAAGCTATTTAAAAATTCCCAAATTTTTAATATACAATACCCAACGCCCAGATGGCAAAGCACACGGTGGCACGGCAGTAATTATCAGAAAAAGCATCAAACATTATGAACTCGAGAAATATCAACACGATTATCTTCAAGCTACTAGTGTAGCAGTTGAGAATGGAAGGGGCAACTTGGTGGTCTCAGCAATCTACTGCCCATCTAAACATAACAACAAAGAAAAACACTATGGACACTTCTTTGCCACGCTTGGAAACAGATTCATTGTTGGTGGTGACTTCAATGCCAAGCATACGCACTGGGGCTCAAGACGAATAACGACCAAAGGAAGAGAACTGCTTGCAACAATAACGTCTAATGGTATGGAAAGTCTATCCATCGGGACAACCCACATACTGGCCAAGCGATCAAACTAAAACACCTGACACAATCGACTTCTACGTGCTAGAAGGTATAAATATGAAACAACTCAAAGTGGAATCAACATTGGATCTCAGTTCCGATCATACACCTGTTATACTAACAATTCACTCCCAAATCATATACAAACAAAAACAACCAACATTATTTAGTAAAAAAACTGATTGGGAATTATTTAAAAGAAAATTGGACGAGCGAATTAATTTAAATGTCCCCCTGAAAACAGAAGAAGAGCTTGACATTGCAGTGGAAAACTTAACTACGGCAATTCAAAATGCAGCATGGCAAAGTACACCTGATCGAAATATATCTCACATTGAAGAATCGTGCCCCGCACCAGTTAAACAAAAAATTTCCGAAAAACGAAAACTTTGAAAACAATGGCAAACCGTAAGAACACCCGAGAGCAAAGCAAAATATAACAAAGCTGCTAAACAACTTAAAATCATCTTGTCACAACTCAAAAACCAGTCTGTTCAGGACTATCTTAGCAATCTAACAGCTACTAAAGCAACTGACCACTCGCTATGGAAAGCCACAAGAAAACTCAAGCACCCACAAGAGACAATACCTCCAGTCAGAGATGATAGGGGTAAGTGGGCTAGAAGCGACAAGGAAAAGGCTCATGCATTTGCCAAGCACCTTTCTAATGTTTTCAAACCATTCCCATCAACATCGACACTAGAGGATAATGACATCTATAAATATCTTGGTGCACCCTTTCAGATGGATTTGCCAATAAAGAGTTTTAAACCACAAGATGTTAAACAGACAATCCTACGCGAAATTAATCCCAAAAAAGCACCCGGCTTTGACCTGATTACAGGTAGGGTTTTACAAGAAATAACTCCCAAATGCCTAAGATTACTTACGTACATCTACAATGCAATATTAAGATTAAAACACTTCCCGCACTTATGGAAAGTTGCACAAATTATCCTAATATACAAAAACCAGGAAAGAAACTGGAAGAAATAACGTCCTATAGACCAATAAGTCTGTTACCAGTGCTAGGAAAGATTTTCGAAAAACTTTTTCTAAAACGCCTAAAACCAATATTGGAGAAAGATTCCCTCATTCCTAACCATCAATTCGGGTTTAGAAGCCATCACGGCACGGTAGAGCAGGTCCACAGAATTATAAAGCAAATTAGCAACGATCTGGAACATAAGAGATGCTGTTCTGCGGCATTTCTAGACATAAGCCAAGCATTTGACAAGGTGTGGCGAAGGTCTATTCTACAAATTAAAGAAGAACTTACCGCACAATTATTATCAGGTATTAAAATCTTACTTGACTAACAGACACTTTTTAGTTAAATATGGTGAAGAATATTCCGAAATGTATCCAATCCAGTCAGGTGTGCCGCAGGGCAGTGTCCTGGGTCCGATTTTGTACTTGATGTACACTGCGGATCTGCCAACAACTAAATCAACAATGGTAGCAGCTTTTGCTGACGACACCGCTGTGCTTGCATCACATACTAATCCGAAGGTCGCCTCAACAAACTTACAAAAACACTTAGATATAATCCAAAGGTGGCTCAAAGTGTGGAGGATAAGAGCCAATGAATCAAAATCTTCGTAAGTTACATTTACCATGAGAAGAGATGATTGACCACCTGTAACTTTAAATGGTTGCATTCTACCTCATGCTGAAGATGCAAAATATCTGGGCTTACACATAGATAGAAGACTCACATGGCGTAAACATATATTTAATAAAAGGAAGCAGCTTGGAATAAAATTTAGACAACTATATTGGTTAATAGGTAAAAATTCACAAGTAAGTTTAGAGAGCAAACTACTAATTTATAAAACAATACTTAAACCGATCTGGACATATGGAATCCAGCTTTGGGGATCTGCGAGCACTTCAAACGTCGAAATACTACAAAGATTTCAAAATAAGACACTTCGAACAATTGTACAAGCTCCGTGGTATGTGCCAAATGATACAATCCATCAAGACCTAAAAATTCCTTTAGTACATAGCGAAATTAAGAATTATTCCGTAAAATATAAAGATCGATTAAAAATGCATCGGAATAACGAATTGGCAGTGGACTTGCTTGATGATTCACGTGAGATTCGAAGACTGAAACGCTTTAAACCATCGGACCTGACTTCTCGATTCAACTAACTGCTAGTGCGTATACGTATTATGTAGATTATTGCATTTATGTTAACAACTTTGAAAACTTAAAATGAGTGCATTCACTGGAATGTTCTCAACGTGTTATTTTAAAGCCAAATGATTTACTTATTGTTTAATTGAAATATAAAAAAAAAATATTATACCGGGTGCTGAATGAGTTAGCCGAACATTGGAATTTAACATGTAAAAACTTATTTATGCAAATTCCTCCTTCCCTAATTATTTTAGAGAATAAATGAAAGAATGCCGAAATATAAACTACGAATGATTATCCTATGTTAGCAATATAAGTTGTACCTTTTGAAGGCTTTATTTTAAACGTAACAATCACTTTTACAGAAATACTTATTAGACCTTTTTTTGTTGCAAATTTCTTTCCCTTAATTTATGTTTATTTATATTTTTATATTTTGCGTACTTTTTCCGAGTTACAGTGACTTAAAACAGACTGTAAAACATATAAAAATATTGTCATCTGTATCTCTGAAACGGTACAACTAAATAGAAAAAAGAATAGGCATTTCCTATAATCTTATTCATATACATTTTTCTATTTGGCCGTACCATCCGTACGACCGAATAGAAAAATCTGCATACACAAAAATGATGGAAACGAAATTTTCAAGAAAAATGTCCAATAAGTATTGCTGTAAAAGCGATTTTTATTTTACAATAAGTCTTCAAAAATTCCTAACATAGGAGTATACGAATACTTTCTTGAGCCACTTTAATACAACCTGTTATTTTTCTTATTTTTCCACTATGTATGTAGGTACATTTGATCCTGTAATTCCTGCAATTTGCGCTCTCAAGCCCAAATTGTATTTTTCCACTTGCACTACCGGCAAGATGTATAGAATTTAATGGTGTTATCCTTTTGAAACTAAATAATCTATAAATTGTGCAGCATATTTGCCTACAAAAGGAGCATATTTCGCAGCTGTTATATACCACGGCCCTACCGACAGCCTTAAAGCATCTTATTAAGGAAATGATTGCAGCAAAACAAATAAAGACGGAAAAGTTAGAAGTTTATTTAACTACGGATTATACAAAGTTACAACTTCAGCTATACTAAGTAGACTACAATAAAAAATGTCATGTACCAGCTTATATTTAATGACGGCACACGCGCAGAACTAGTAATAATTAAGTAATGAATACAAATAATTCAACACTCCCTCGTATTCATAACTTATCCCTTTAAAACATAATTCAATAACACATAACATATAAGATAAACATGAAATTACATATACATATATATATGAAAAAGAACATAAAACAGTGAAATAAAACTTACAAACTCATAAAAAAATGAAAACAAAACAAATTTAAATTGCATTTTTTATGCCAAGGCAATCTCGCAAATATTCAAATTTTTGACATGGCAATGATTTAGTGAAAATGTCTGCAACCTGTTCACTCGTTGGTACGAAATTCACGTTAAACTCGCCGTTTTCATATTTTTCGCGCACAAAATTGTATCGTACATCTATGTGTTTAGTACGCTTATGGAATACTGGATTCCGAATAAGTTTTATTGCACTTTGATTATCAATATTTAAGCACAAATCACTAATCAAATTTTTATCAATTTCATTCAGTAAGTGTTTCAGCCAAATGGCCTCTTTCGCTGATTCAGAAGCTGCCACGAATTCCGCCTCGGTGGTTGATAAAGAAACACCTGTCTGACGTCGACTGCACCATGTTATTGCACCTTTGCACATTTTAAAAACATAACCGGTTGTCGATCGTCTTGTATCAATATCATTTCCGTAATCAGCGTCCGAGTAACCTACTAATTTATTGTCGTGTTTTTCATACCAAATTCCATAACTTTTAGTGTATTTTAAGTACCTCATAATTCTTTTAACTGCGTTCCAATGAGCTGGTTTTGGATCATTTTGATATCTGCTAACAATATTTACTGCATACATAATATCTGGCCGTGCCGATATTGCAGCAAACATCAACGATCCCACTGCTTCACGGTAAGGTACATTTATTTCTTTACCCTGACCTTCCATTTTTGATAACACAACGTTTGGATCCGCTGGAATTTTTAATGGTGTAGCATCACTCATGTTAAAACGACTTAACATTCTTTCAATAAAATCTTTGATATGAATAAACATCGATCCATTGTCATATTTAGTGATTTGTAGACCCACAAAATAATTCGGATCACTAAGTGTTATGTCAAATTTCTTTTTCATTTCGCTTACTATTTGCCTTAGTAACACTTTGTCCTTTCCTAGTAATAACCCGTCATCCACATATAATACAAGCACAGTTAATTGGTCATAAATGTTCCCGACGTAAACACATTTATCCGATTCGCATTGTTTAAACCCAAATGTTTCCAAAAAGTCGTTAAACACTTTGTTAAAACACCTTGAACTTTGTTTCAATCCATACAAAGATTTATTCAACTTGCAAGTCAAATTTGAGTCATTCTTTATTCCTGGTGGTGCTTTCATGTAAATTTCCTCTTTAAGTTCGCCATACAAAAAAGCTGTTTTTACATCAAATTGAATCATGAAATAACTTTGTTGTACTGCAACCGCAATTAGAATCCTAATTGTTTCATAACGAGTCGTTGGTGCATAAGTCTCTGTGTAATCGACTCCCTTAATTTGAGCAAATCCACGAGCACACAACCTTGCCTTATATCTGCTGACCTCGCCATCACATGACCTTTTCACTTTAAATAGCCACTTGGCGTCAATAGCTTTTTTATTGCTTGGTAACGGAACCAATTTCCAAGTATTATTTTTATTTAAAGCTGAAATTTCTTCATCAATAGCCGCTTTCCATTGTTTGGCTTCTTTTGAAGCGATAGCTTCCTCATATGTTTTTGGAACTACTTCCATCATATTTACCTCAGGATCGTCATATCTTCTTGGTGGACGTAGATTATCGCGATCTCGTAATTGGTACCGTTGCTCTGGTAGTTCAATGTTTTCCATATGAATTTGATCAACAGGTTCAATAACTTCTTCCGGTTCAATAACTTATTCCCGTTCTTCTTCACTTTCTTTATCATTTTCAATTGGAAGTAAAATGGTGTTTATTCTAGGAAGTACAACATCGTTATTTTCGTTAAATGTAACGTTTCGAGAAACTTTTATTTTCTTTGTGTTTGGATCAAACAATCTATAATTTGTCGATTCGTTCTCATACCCAACTAGTATTAGCTTTTTACTTTTCGGATCAAGTTTGCGTCTTAAGCTATCCGGTATGTGCATGAATGCTTCACATCCAAATATTTTTAAATGATCCAACATTGGCTTTTTATTCGTCCATTTTTCATACGGTGTTGTATTTGGTGTGTTTACATTTGGTGTTCGATTTAAAACGTAAACCGCAGTATTAACCGCTTCTGCCCATAAATACAACGGTAAATCTTTTGTATATAACATCGACCGCGCGCTTTCCACGATCGTTCGATTTTCGCGTTCCGCTTTTCCATTTTGCTCTGGGCAATAAGGAGCACACGTTTCGAGATTAATACCTTTATCCGCTAAAAATTTGCGAAAATCTTGGTTTACATATTCGGTGCCGTTGTCGACACGTAACGATTTCACAGAATAGCCAAATTTATTTTTAGTATTTTGCTGAAATGCTTTAAAACAATCTAAAGTATCTGATTTATGCCTCATAAAATTTACGACCCGATAACCTGTATTGTCGTCTTTAAAAAGAACATAATACCGAAATCCACTAACCGATTCTGTTGCCATCGGTCCACACACGTCCGAATGTATTAATTCGCCCGGTTTTAAATTTCTTGATTTTAATTTATTGAACTCGAGCCTATGTTGTTTTCCAAATTGACAACCATGACAAATAAAATTTTTGTCTTGATCACTTAAATTTATGCCACCGATAAGTCCTTTTCTTGTCATATCACTTATGGTTTTTAAATTTAAATGACCCAAGCGTTCATGCCACGCTTTCAAGCTATTGTTGCTCGTTAAATTTAATTCTGAATTTATAATTGACCGAAATAAAAGTTTGTACAAATTATTATTTTCGCGAATAGCACATGCTTTTAATAATCCGTTTTCGAAAATGTTAGCTTTATCATTTTCTTTCACCACTTTCATTCCTTTTCTTGTTATGGTACCTTCTGAAAATAAATTTTTCCTTAACCCTGGTATGTACCAAACATCTGTTATTATGCTTTTGAACCATTTTTCTTCAATTAAACACTCTATTGTTATCGTTCCGATTCCTTTAACCGGTAATTCTTCATTATTTCCCAATTTAACAGAAAATTCATCGATTTGTTTAAAATTTGTAAATAAGTTTCTGTAGGGACTCATGTGATTTGAAGCACCACTGTCAAGAACCCATCCCATTTCATCGTGAATTATTGCTTCTACGACTTCCTTCTTATTTTCAACATTAAACGCCGAGTAATTACTATCACCAGTTGTTCTTCTAGGAGATTCATCAAACTTAATTTTGTTCTTTATTTCTGATTTACGAGGGTGTGGACATTCTCTTTTAAAATGTCCCCTTTTGCGGCAATTGTAACACGTAACTTTACTCTTATCAAAGCTTTTCGATTTTCTTTGATTACGACTTGTACTAGATGTTAACATGGCATTTTCTGTCTCCTCTGTAGCCGATAAAGTTAACTCTTCATCTACTAAGCGCGATGTTAAATTCCTTAACGTTTGCTTACTATCAGGTGTAGACAGCCAACATTGTCTAAAATTTCTAAATTTTGACGGCAATGTTCCTAGTATTTTTGTAATAATCGCGGTATCACTAATTTCTTCTCCTGAATCTTTAATCTGACGAGCTAAATTTTCAACATTAGTGACGTGCTGAATAATCGAATCCTTTGATGACATCGTGTACTTGTGGAAATGTTCATGCGCCAACAACTTATTAGTTTCAGTTTTCATCGCATAGATTGAATCCAACTTATCCAATATTTCTTTTGCGGATTCACAATTTTCAATATGACTTACTTGTGAATATTCCATAGCTGTTGTTATGATACACATCCCAATTGCATCCTTTTTCACCCATGTCGAAACATCTTCAGCGGATCTACTCGCTGCAGGTTTTTCCGTGACGCCGGTAGCAATGTCGTAAACGCCCTTTGCTTTCAACGCACATTTCACCTGGAACTTCCACTGATGGAAATTCTTACCGTCGAACTTGTTCACCGTATAGTTCAAGTTATCGGTTATCATCTTAATGTTAAATTTATACTTTACTGTAATAACAAATAAAACAATACTCAAGTCCCTTTAACAAAGAAACCGACCAACACGCACTTCACTTTTTAGTCAATATTTCTGTTTTTCGCATACACTGGGCCCATAACCTATTAAGGAAATGATTGCAGCAAAACAAATAAAGACGGAAAAGTTAGAAGTTTATTTAACTACGGATTATACAAAGTTACAACTTCAGCTATACTAAGTAGACTACAATAAAAAATGTCATGTACCAGCTTATATTTAATGACGGCACACGCGCAGAACTAGTAATAATTAAGTAATGAATACAAATAATTCAACACATCTACTAAAATTACATTGTACGCTTTTCTGCTGTATAAATAAACTAAAATTACTTTAATAAATAGCCTGCATAACAACTTATCTGTGATATTTATTTTAAATTTAAAATTGCTCAATACATTATTTTATGTAATTAATAGGCATATCGGCAAGGCGTCCTTTAAAAAATCCAGAAGAATGTATTACCACATGCACAGGGTTAGAAAAATTAATATGCAAATATTTTAAGAGTATATCGTCATTTACTATTAATAAGTCTGGTTCCAATATGTTACTTCTAAAATAGAATACGTAGAACATCATTCATTTACATTAGAGGCCGTCCATTAATGACGTAAGGACGATTTTTGAAATGTTTGGCCCCCTCCCTCCCCCACACGTAAGGGTACGTAAGATTTTGGCAACCCTCTCCCCCCTCATCTTACGTAAGGATTATTAAACAAAAATAATGTTGACCCCCTTCCCCCCATTTCTTATAATAATATTGTAAATTACATGCAAAAAAAATTAATTAAATTTTATTTATATATCAATAAAAGTTAATGTAGATAATTAATTATATATAAAAGTTATTACAAAAATTTTTTAAATCAAATTAGAAGTCAAATTAGAAACAAGCCATTCCTCTATGGATTGGCGTTAGTTACAAAAGTTATAGAAGTATATTAAGAAAAAAAAATTATATTTGAATTTTAAATTTAAATTAAAAAATGTATTTTAAGAAACTTACGTAAAGAATACATTGGACCCTCTCCCACCCAAAGTAAGGGTCCGTAAGATTTTCGATACCCCCTCCCCCAAACTCTTACGTAATTAATGGACGGCCCCTTAAAAATCCGGCACATTTTACTGAAATACATTACGACTGAACAAGTAAGTAAATAATCAGGTAAGTATCAATAAAATCCAAACTTGGTCGTCAAAACGTTCAACTGTGTTGTGTTTTTTGATTTTCCCACCTAGTTTGTGGGACTTTTGGCAAAAATAGCCGACGGCAGCGGTTGAGGCAAAGTTTGCCTCCTCCGATTTTTTATTTACGATTTAGGTAATAAGAGTTTTTGAGTTTTGCGAAGAAATTAATTTTTGATTTTTGAGTAAGTGATTTTTAATTATTTTGATTTGAAACCAAATTTGGATATTTCGGATGCGACTATTTAATTTGGATAATTGATATTTTTTTAGATAACTGAAGATTGAAAGATCGGGAATTTAATATGAAAATTATAGTTGGTCGAATGGTAAATTTGTAAAATTGAAATTGAAATTGGAAGGTATCAAAAATAAATTTGATTTGTATTTCCATTTTAGTATTGGAAACTTTGTTTAAAGTAAAAGTTTAAAATTGGATTTACAAGATAAATAAATGGAAATTGAATTTTTGCTTTCCCAAAATCCATTTTTGGTTAATGCAAAATTTTGGAATTGACTTTAAATTTTTTTAAAGATATTTTGTAAATCTGATTACTTAATTGTGCGATAATTTACGTTTTGGGAACCCGCTACTGGTTTGGCGACAGAATAGATGTTACTTTCAACCAATTAACAAGATAGTTTAGCAATTCAATCAGGACGAGACCACTTTTTTTGAAAATTCTCGAATGTACATATATTTAATACGGTATATTTTACTTAAAAATCTAATTTTGTTGTAAAAGGATTTAACTAACCCATTAAATTTTAAAATGTGGATTTTAAAATCATTCAAATTACTAATAGGTATAGATAAACTTCCAAATAAAATGTCTATAATTAAAAATAAATAAGTGTGCTTATACTCACTGAGTGAATAACTGAATTTTAATATCTCTAATCTCCGTACGGATTAATCCGAGATTCAGGATTATTTCTCAAAATAGCAGCTGTTGCTAAGATACGGTCTTAATTACAGTAATCTCATTGGTAAATCCTAGGATTATCTTGAATCTCGGATTAATCCGTGACTATTATGCCCATACTAATAGTCGGTAAATAAATCTTGAATCTCAGATTAATCCGTACGGGCCTTATTGGATCAATCTTAGGACATTTACTTTTATTTATTGGAAATAATTGAAAATTAGCCCCATCAAACTGTATGATTGGTGATCCTAAATGAATTTGATTATTGTTAAAAATAAATAAGTATAAAGGTTTTTACTTGGTTATAAACTTAAAAAACAAGTCAAACTCTAAAAATTTTGCAACATGTGTAACTTCTTAGTTATCACTCTTTAAATAAAAATTTTCACTAATCACTCCTCATTAAGAGTTGATCAATAATATTATAATTATTATGTAATTAATACTTTATTAAAATGAATAAAACTCAGTCTTCTATTTTTTCAGTTAGTATAACTAAAATTTAAACCAGTATTTTTATTTTAAAGCAGAATAAAAGTAAGTGTTCAACTTAATTTAAAGTGACGCGCAAAAATCGCTTTATTTGTAGCGACCAATGTTTGAGTGGCATTATAGGCCCAATGTCACAATAAAAGTTAATCTGGCATTAAAAGTTAAGCTGAGAATTAAGTTAAAATTAAAAGCTTTTATTGGTTATTTGACGATAATTCTTCAATTAAATTTTAATACTACAGTCTGGATGTAATTTGCACTTTATAGCATCGTTTTTATCCTAGCTTCGCCAGTGACCCTTAGAAAAGTTTAATCTAAAATTAAGAATCTATATCGTGCAGTGCTACATAGTTCCAATATAGTGCCGAGTGATCGCCTGAAGACTGACCCAGAATACCATAAAAAGAATCTTTTGAGGTGTGGTATTACAGAAGAATGCTCAACATCTAATAGGTAAACGGGTTAATAATAATTATCAACGACAGGGGGCAAAAAACTGAAAAAAAGTTTAGTATTGAAACGTAAAATTAAATCCTCTCTCCCTCCATTTACACTCTTTAACACAAACTTCAAAGCGAAAAGCATGATGGCAATCAAGCCGAAGAAATATCGTATTGTCTAATTCTAGGAACGCTATGGAAGTCCTGCACAAAAAATAACCTACCCAAATACCAAAAGTTCCATTTATAATATAACATATGTGATATTCTTTTATTATCTGTACTGTTTGTCACGTGATCGCTTGAATTACATACAGTGGAAGTTCATAAAAGATGAAAACGAAGAGGAAATGGAAATCAAAGTATGTCGAGGGGTCAGGCAAAGACGCGTAGTGTCATCACTGTTGTTCAAATATACTCCAAACAAATCTTTTGTGCTGCCCTACACGAAGTAACTGAAGGCATTCAATAAATAACATACGTTATGCGGACGACATAGCTTTGCTGGCAAAAAGCAAAAGCGACCTACTTGAAAGAATTAATCAAAATAGTAGTCCTCTGGGTATTAAAATCAATATAGACAAAATACAGGTAATTACTATATGGTATGGAAGAATGATGGTCAAAACTTTGACCTCCGCTACCCTCGGCCGCTGCCGCCCCGTTTCGAGAACCTTATTAAAAAAAATATCCTGGGGTGCAACAGAACTCGAAAATGACGAATCTCTAAAAGCTGGAATTCAAAAAATTACAAATTATTCAACGATGTTAATTACCGAGCGGGTGCAAGTCAATTGACGCGAGCCACGCCCTGTACAATTCCCAGTCTCCATAGACCCACTCAAAGCAGTGGTCAACAGAATGAATGGTTACCGTACTTCCTACGCAAAAAATCAATTAACTCCTAAATTAACTGATATTTGGAGTTAATCCACAGTTTTATCGCTTCATTATAATGTCCTCTTTCAAATTCTGCAAGAATTTTATTGATATCTATAAAAACCTCTGGCTCCGGTTAGGGTACTATACCCCAGCGTGGAGTAATAAAAAAACTATAATTTGTCTAAAAATTTAATACGAAACATTAATAAATAAATTACAATAAAAACTATCTAAAAAGTTGAAACTTACTTATACTGTCTACTATAATGTAGAATCTAATTTTTTCTATTGCCTCTACGTCTCATGGAAGCAGTACATTGAGGACAGTACCATTTTCCTTTTGGAGGGGCTGTAATACCAACGCAAGGATAATGAAACCATTCAGAGGGACACTATAATTAAAACACACATTATAACAAATTAAACATATAGAAAACAATAATAAAGTTGTTACATCTTGATTGTCACACGCCACCATATCCCCATAAGAGACTTGATTACAAATGCAGTATCTTGGTTCATTAGGATCATAGGTCCAATCGGCATCACCTGCATCTACTGCTGGAACATTAACATCAACTTGAGGCGAAGCTGGTGCCGATGTTGCAACTGGAGGAGTAGCTAATAAAGTTTGCACAGCAGAAGAAACACTAGCTGTAGTTGACGTAGTTGCACCACCAGTCCACTTCCTATTGAATAGAAATGATAAAATTGATGTTTCTCGAGTTTTAAAATAACTTACTTTTGCTTTTTCTTATTGTTTACATGATCTTGTTGAATGGCTTGTATGGCTGTTTGTGCAGCTCCTGCAAGTTCACGCCCAATACCAAATTCATTTACATGAGTGCCAGTGTTAATAGCTTCATAAGAAGCTTTCAAACTAGCAGTTCTTCGGCCTTGTTGCATTTGTTGGGTGGCTGCAATTGCTTGAGATGCTGCTGCAGCAATAGCAGGTCCTGCGCCAATGTTACTTATACTGTAATTAACTGCAGGCTGCTGTTGTTGTTGTTGGGCAATATTTGAAGTTAAGGGAACTGGAACATTGTGGCGTGGTTCGATAAGAGCCACAGAACTAATTGCTTGCCGCTTTTCAGGAAAAGTGGGTTGCATACAAGAATTACTATCCCTTCGCTTTTCATTCCTAGGCCTGCTTTCTCTATATCATAAGATTATTAACAACGAAGATAAAAGGTTATCGTTTTAAAATTTAAAAATTAAACACAATTAAGTAAGAGCGGCAGACACACACTGCTTATTGACTATCAAGCCATCATACCACGTATGTGTTTCTGACTCATTAGTCGTCATCAGTGCCGCATACTTGGTTGAAAAACACTTAATTGTGTGCACTTAAATAGCTGTGGTCTGAAGAACATGCCGGACTTCTAATACGAACGCCACTAACACGAACCCGACCTTGCCAACGTGCAATCGCGAGCACAGCGCTCATACAATATAATGAAGATAAAAGGTTACCGTTTTAAAATTTAAAAATTAAAAATTAAACACTTAATTAATTAAAAATAATTAAAATTGTGTTTAATTTTTAATTTTTAAATTTTAAAACGATAACCTTTTATCTTCATTATATTGTATGAGCGCTGTGCTCGCGATTGCACGTTGGCAAGGTCGGGTTCGTGTTAGTGGCGTTCGTATTAGAAGTCCGGCATGTTCTTCAGACCACAGCTATTTAAGTGCACACAATTAAGTGTTTTTCAACAAAGTATGCGGCACTGATGACGACTAATGAGTCAGAAACACATACGTGGTATGATGGCTTGATAGTCGATAAGCAGTGTGTGTCTGCCGCTCTTACTTAATTGTGTTTAATTTTTAATTATTAACAACCGACAGTATTTTTAATTGAAATTTACCTTTCAAATCTATTTTCCTTTTGTTGGTTTAAAGTCACATTTTGTCCAGGTATTGGTGTATCTAACTCCAAAGAACGTTTCTCCAACACCTCCGTTATACCTTTATTATCTGCCTCTAATTCACACTTAAACTTGTGCAATTCTGTGTCCAACCTCCTTAAATATTTATCAACCAATTCATAAACCTGATTAGCTAAATGAACTTTCTCGTCTGCTTCTTCCAAAACTTTATAGTATTCCTTACGAATTTCATGGTACTCGTTATCGGCAGATGGTGGAAGTTCGCCAGTATATCTTTTACAGTCTAAGAAAAATATCTTTGCTCGACGTTCTAATTCTTCTAAATTATCTAAAAAACATTATTAGTAACTGTATCATCACTGATACTACAATTTTTTGACAAACGCTACCCGATAACTCACAATATGAAGGTTATGATTTTAAACTAACGCTAATTACGTTTTTATGTAAAAATGAAAACTTACTGTGCACAGAAATATCCAAATCGCGCATTTCCGAAAACCTATCCCTCAATTCCTGCGGTAGGTGTTCAATCACTAAAATTATGCAAATTTAAAGTCAGGTCGATGTTACCTATATTTTTAAGACATTACTTTCTAGATAATCTTCTAAATACAACATTTTCGGTATTTTGAATTTTACTTTTCAAAAATATGAATAAAGCTCGTTTTTATTAGTCTGTAAATTATTTATTGTGTAAACACTACAATTTTTGACATAAAAACCACTCGCGAATTCAGCATTACCAACCGGATCAAGATATTGTTGAAAGCAGGTCCGGACTTGGGACTTATAAGAAATTTACTTCCTTTGCAGGTAATTTAAAAAAAAGAAAACTTAAGTGAAAATCATAGTTATCTGACTTGAGCTTTAATATTTAAATACTTTAATAACTGTGGGCGTTTTTCCGCTAATAAATTTTCCACAATTATTAATAATAATCGGCGCTACCGGACTACCAAATGGACGTCCCAAATCATTAATCTTGCATAAAGTTTTATTTCCAATAATAACGTGACCAAACACGACATTCTGATTATCTAGTTTTTCCATGGCGGCAGTTGTTATGCAAAATTGAGAATTATTTACTTCATTTCCAACACGTATTGCTGATAATACACCTAAAATAACTCGTTCAAAATCAATTTTGAGTTAAAAAGGAAAGAACATTATTTAATTTTATACCTGGTTTGGTATGCTTTAGTCTATGATTTTCTTCGGCGAAAGTGTCTCCGTAAATTGACGTTCCGCCCTTTCCATTGCCTTTAGTAATATCCCCAGTTGCTAAGTATTCGTGAGGAGCTACTCTATGTACTGGACAGTTTTTGTAAGTCAGATTATCCTCTTTACAGCAGATCGATAAAAAATTTTGCACGGTTACGGGGACGTAATCGTGATACAACTCAATTATTACTCTTCCTAGATAAACGCCACCCTTAACTCGAAAATCCAAAAAACATCTATAATGAATAAGTTTTGTCAAATTTTAAATACATTTGAAAATAATTTACTTTGGTCTATCAGCGTTTTCATCTTCTATTTCTCCAGTTATGGAAGGCTGCTCCCTGATAATTTGATCAAGAGTTTTCTTACCGAGAAACGATATTGGAAATTTGCAAGTAATTTGCAGCTTTTCTATGACATGATGCCAAAATTTCTCCGATTCTTCTACGGGATACGCAGAGGTCTACAAATATAAAACTACAGTAGGTACCACATGAACATTGTGCTCGTCATAAGACTACCTACAGCACTTGTTATCTTTCTGTAGATCTCTTTATTGTAACGTACAATTTCGCGCATTTTTAACTCATGAGCTCTCCATTTGGATTTATACGCATAAGCAATAGGATTAAAGGAATCAACTTTTCCCTATAAGCATGAAAAATGGTTAATAAAAAAAAAATAAAACATTTGAGCATATTCACCCCCATCCTATTAATAACATTAATTTTCTTAATTAGATCTTTATTGAGTTTATCTATTTCTTTCAATCGTATTGCATCGTTTACCATACGCTGACTATTTAAATAAAATAAAGGATTCATGGGCAAAGGGTCGCTGTCAACTCTTGGCTTTATATTCCATACCTATCGTATCATAAAATGAATATACACAAACCTACCTGTCTATTTGATGGCAAAAACTGAACATAATTATGACTTACATTATGCCTATGCTTGTTAAACTCTCTCAAATCTGATTTCCATACAGATGCCTTTACTTGTCCTGGCAAATATCGGGGAATTTTAAAAAGACGAAATTTTCTACTTCTCTTCTGCATTTCGAGAATTAATACGTTATTGTAAAACTAACATCAAAATCAAATTGGTACAAAAAAATAAAAAAATTTATGTTTGACAAATAAAGTAAAAAAATGAATGACATTTTATAAAAGTTAACTAAATTACTAATATAAATAGATATCCAAATAATATAAAATTAAAAAGTTATTTAATACAAGAATTCTGGCTAATTTAATTATAAATTTTTTACTGTATGTTACCGGTATGTATTTCTTAATTATTAATTAATATAATAATAAATTATAATATGGATCTGGTTTTATAATATAGTATTTAGGTTATGATAATGACTGGCACAATTAAATTGAATGAGTCTTTTGTAATTTTCTAAATTTTAAAGTTTCGGGTTCTTTAGTGCTACGAACCCTCTACTAAAAATAGTTTTTACAACTTTTTGATAGATTTTTCCAACGGTTTTTCCCCGACAATGATAGATATAATATTTTAATGTCATAGAGAGAGAGAGCAAAATATGTTACAATTTCGAAACGTGTTATAGGCATTCAAAAATAATAATTAAAGGATAAATATAAAAAGATATTATATTATATATAACATACATACAATATGTATTGCTGTGCATTTTAGTGTAAAGTAGGCTTTAATTTTATATTTATGTTAATTTTTGAAAATTTTGTTTGAAAATGCGCAGTGTCAAAGTTTTGGCATCTGGAATTCTAGATCTCACATCAACAAAAATTTACTTTTTTTTTTTATTTAATTTAATTTTGGAATTACAATCCATATTGTTAGTCAAACCTGAAAACTTGATCAATGAAAAGAACAAAACATTGAAATTCTTCCAATCATTATTATACGTAGTTCTATTTACTCTCAAGTCATTTATTATTTTATTATTACTCCCCTGTTTACAGTGGCGTATTTAGAGGGGGGCAAAGGGGCAATTGCCCCCCCACCCAAGGATGACTCGGATTGCATCCCAGAAGCCTTCTTTGATAAAAGCAAAATAAAAGTAATGTTTTATTTTTTAATAAAATTTTATTTGTATACACTTTAGCTTGAATTTTTTTGACTTCTGGAAGTTGTCAAGAGTTTTACCATTGACGCGCATGAACGGATTAAAGAGATTCTGGAAAATATTTAGTTTCCCCTCCTCCCCAAAGCATTTTATAAATACGCCACTGCCTGTTTAGTATACTTACTAATTTTATCGCTCAATAACTTCATTTCTTCATTGCGAATAATGGAATATTAAAGTACTTTTACTAAAGAGAAAAGTGATTTTTCTGTTTATTTATTTTTTTGAAAATTAGGTGTAGAATACAAATTAAACTAAAAAATTAAAAAATTGATGAATTTTACGTTTAAAATTTCAAGTCAAAGTTTACAAAATAAGTAAAGTACTAACTGAGGTATCTTACACAAGGATGTACCGATTTTGAAGTCCTGCAATAAATCTAGAAACTCTAAACAAATTTTTAACAATGATTTAATTAATATAATGTGTAATTATTAACATGTGAAATTATAGTCAAAATAAAATATCTTAAACATGTTATAAGTTAAAAATTAATTGAAAATCTTACTGTTGAAAAAGCAACTAAATTGATAGACTACTACATTTGAATTCATATGTTTCGATTTTAGGAATCTCATCAGGCAGACCTAGAAAATCTAAAATGAATTTTTATTAAATTATGTCAAATAAATTTGACTTTTATTTTGCATTGAAGTTTATACTGTTCAGGTTAATTATCATTTTAGATTTTCTAGGTCTGCCTGATGAGATTCCTAAAATCGAAACGGTAGCACGTCAAAACGTCGAAAACAAAAACGTCGAAAGTCAAAAACGACGAAAACAATAGTGTCGAAAAACAAAAATGTCAAAATCAAACAGGTCGAAATCAAAAAGGTCGAAGTCCTTTCTGAAGTTTTTAAAATTTATTTCACAAAATAAAAATGTTTTAAACTCGATTGTATCAACTATCCTGGAATTCAAAATTATAGGCGATACCAGTCAGATAGTCATCCAGGTTACGGTTACCATACGATAGTACTATGGACTTAATTCTAGCCGCAAAGTCGCAATACTTTTTTCGTCGTTAGAGGGGTTATTGGCCGCTAATATATTGTTCTATTTTGAACTCGTTCATACCCTGTTCTTTCTTCAAAACATCGATAAACTTCCAAATTGAAGGGTGATTGCAGCTCAAGAGAGAGCTGAAAGCTCAATGCTATCCTTCCACAGCATTGTTTGTTTTGGGCAGGTCGTTGAGGACACCTTTATAACAATTCCAAAGTGCAATTGGAAACTTTGGAGAGCGTCTAGTTAACCCGCGCTGGCGGCCGATCCATGTATCTTCAAAATAATTTACCAGAGGTTCAAGTATCTCATCGTTGGTAACGAAAAACTCGGTTTGTATGAGTTCCTCAAAAGATGGAATCACTTCGTCGATGGGGACAAAACTCAAAGCAGCCAACTTTCGAATATTAACTGAGAATTGAATATTCTCACGGTTCTCGTACTGCACTCGAATCATATGGTTTCTTTGAATAACCCTCCGTATGCATTGACTGAAATTGAAAAAACGTCCTCTGTCTGAATGCCTGTCTGAAAGTATTAATCTGAGCGACTTCCAAATCTGTCATGACGCTCTCAGGAGTTAGCCCAGGCATGAGGTTTTTGAGAACATCAAGGACTTTATCGTATGTTCCCTGACGTTTATTTGGTAAAATAAACGTTTTCGACGTGTTCGTTTTCGACGTTTTGACTTCGACGTTTTTGTTTTCGACATTTTTATTTTCGACGTTTTGACATGGAATCAATCGAAACATATGAATTCAAATGTAGCAGTCTATCACCTTAGTTGCTTTTTCAACAGTAAGATTTTCAATTAATTTTTAACTTATAACATGTTTACGATATTTTATTTTGACTATGATTTAATTTATTAAAATGATTTTTTATAAAATAAAATTAAATGAAAATTGCTTTTAGGTACTAACCATAACTTTTTAAAAATGAAAAACTATAAAAGGTCAAAAGTACACAATAAAAATCAAGATATTTATTCTAACAGTGATATTTGTTATTCATCATCGCAACAAGTAAGAAAATAAAATTATGTAATTAATTAGTTCCGTAGATTGGAAATAAAATTTGGGCACAAATTAAGACCATGGATTATCTAATACACATAATGTAGTAATTTATTATTAAGTTGTAATACAACGAAGAATCCAGTACTCGAGTTATTTAGAGATTTTTATATCTTTTGAATTATGATTTTTATTAAAAAAATCTACTGGATTACAGATTTTTTGATTTTAACATAATATGTAGAAGATATACTAATATTCATTTTGGTATATCACCTTGCCGAGTCAGAAAATTCTACACAGCAAGAACCTAGTAACACGACTTAATGGACTTTTTCTAATCTTTTTACACAAATGGTTTTATTTAATTTATGAATCTTACTATTCACATCAAAAGCGTATTATAGTCCTTACAATAAAAAAAGTTAATATTACGTCGTTCATGTTGTTCATATAAAATAAGATTATAATCGCCGACCAAATAAGTATCTGGGATAATAATACCTTTTTCATTTTGCTATAATATTGGACTAAATTTAGTAGATATAATAAAATATTATTTAATATTTGGGGAACTCCCCTAGTTTTCCTTAATTGTTCATGCGGTTATGACACAATATTAATTTTTTATGAGAAGGACTGTAAGTGCAACATTTAATTCAATCTTAAAAGATTGCTATAAATGAAATATGTTTAGAATATGTTATCGAACAGTGGTTCCTAAAGTGGTCCGTACGGACCCCTGGGGGTCCCCGAGCTTATTCAGAAAATTAAAATCAATTTTGAGGTCCCTGAACAATATCAGGGGGTCAAATTAAAAAAATTGTGACCCACTTTTATTATTATGGAAGTTAAAATAAGTAACAATAAAATGAAAGTAGTCTTCCTTTTTTGATTTTCACTCTTTTTTCACTTGGGGTGAGTGGGCATAGTCCGCTCGACTATGAGAAGGGATCCGTGAGCCAAAAAAGTTTAGGAAGCACTGTTATATTAGAATAATATTATATTTTGATGCAAAAATGCTTCATAAATGTACATAATATTATATTACTGTAATAATGTTTTTAGAGTTCCGACAGAACAATACCGAGTTCAGCATCTGATAGTAATTATAAAATTACTTTAAAATCAAATCATAAATTATTAAATCAAAACCAAGTTGAATATTATGTCCATCTACTGAAAGAAGCTGAACTGTCCATTTTCAGCAGAGATGCATTAATTGACTTGTTAAGACAGCAATTTGATCATATCGAAAATTTATATCAAATCAGTTTAAGCAATATTGAAGATATAAACCATCAATACAAATTAACTAAAAAGGAACTGGATTGCTTAAAAAATACGTGTGAAAAGTATACCTATGATATTGAAATATTAATACGAGAAAAAAACGAGACACGATTAAAAAATTCTGAAAAACAGTTAAGTTTGTTCTACACCTATTTTTTTTTAATTTTTACATTTTTGTGTTGATTGATTAATTTAAAATTTTTATATTCAGGTATAGCACTTGGTTAAAACAGTTTCAAACAATGAGAAACGGTAGTAAAGAAACCAATTCAAAAATTCCGAAACCACGTACAGATAATAGTCCCAAAAATAATTTGGCAAAACCGTCGCAGCAATCGAAGAAACAACTTGGTAATAATAATGCTCAGTACACATCGTCCATTAATGAAGAAAATATGAATGCCATAGACGTCGAAAAGCTATTAAAAGAAAACGAAATATTAAAACAAGAATTAAATGAAATTAAATTGGAACATGAACGTTTACTAAACTATGATAATACACGCAGTGGTTCCAAAGAGACTATAGAAATTCACAATTTATTGGACAAGGTTGAAACACTCAAACGTAAAGTAAATAATCTATATGAAAAAAATTTGCTAATTCGTCATCAAAATGAAGAAGAAGTAGAAATATTCCGAAATGACAAAATTGGCCGTGACGTTTCATTGGAATCAGAACTACGCCTCATGGATATTTCACCATCGTTTTTGGAAGTAAGAGACAGTTTAACTAATATGTTAGAAAATAATGAGCAAGAAATAGAACCTTTTAGTCCGACAACAGATTTTGCCAATTTACAAAAAGAAAATGTTCAGTTACAACAGTTAATCCTGGCACTGCAGCAAAATCAACATAACGATGACGAAATTGAGAAACTTACCCACGAAATCGTTAATTTAAAAAAGTTATTAAAACAAAAAACAGAAGAACTACAGAATATTTCCCACGATGTGGCTAGTTTTAACCAGGAGGACGACGTCATACGCGAATTGCGCGAAAAGCAAGACCTTCTTCAAAAAGATTATAAAGAAACTGCGGATAAAAATAATACTCTTTCTGATCAATTATCACAACAATCCGATAAGGTAAATGAAAAAATTGCATTAATTTCTAATCTGCAAGAAGAGATGAAACAATTGAATGCAGAATTTGAACAAAAACAATTAATGAAACAAAGAAGTAAATTAAACGAAGAACTGAACGAAACGCTTCAGACGCTACAACAATCTTTACAAAGCAGTGAAGATGAAAATAAAGGTTACAGCGAAGAATTGGCGAGACATGGTAATTGTCAACAATTAATACACGGATTAAACGCCGAATTGGCCGAGAAAACTATTCTAATTGCAAAACTGAAAAGCGACTTCAATAAAGCACGACAAGCAAAATTTAATAAAGAACAGGTTGAATACAAAAATAAAATAAACGCGTTAAGCAATGAAAATGCCCATTTGCAAAACCAAATGGATAAAAAACATGAAGAGATAAATGATTTAGAATCTTTAAACAAAGAGTTAACCGAGAAATTGAATACAACCAAGACGAATTATGTAAAAGATTTAAAATATCACAATAGAAGCATAGACGAAATTTCTGACCTATTAAAAAGTAAGGAAGAAGAAGTTTTGAAAACTAAAAATTCCGTTAAAAGTAAAGAAGAGAATTTGGAAAAATTAAAAACCGAAAACGATGAACTGAGAAAACTTTTAGAAGAAAAAGAATCTTCATTAAAAACGGAAAATATGATTTTAGAACAAAACATTCTTGAACAACAGCGCAAAAGCGCCGATTTACAAAATCTGACACAATACGCAAGCAAGATCAACGATTTAGAACAACTAAATGAAGAATACATGAATACCATTAAAGCGTTCACAAAACTTTGTAATTTATTGAATAGTAAAAATGAAGAAGTTGTGGAAGTCAAATCAATTTTAAATGTTTTAATAGAAAACATGGAAATCAACTTATCCAATTCTAATAACAATGAATTAAAAATTAACACTGCTCAAATAGATAACATGATTACATCCATAAGAAAATTTTATAAATCTGATCTGAACGCTCAAAACATACCGAAAAGTAATTTGAATCTTGATACCAATAACCGCACGCCAACTTCGAACCAAGTTATAAAATTTTCAAAATCCGATCAATTCTATCGTACAAATAATGTTAAAGATTTATTAATGCAACGAGAATGTCTTCACCAAAACCTCAATAGTGTTAACCAAAAGCTCCAACTTGTTCTTCACAGACCAACGGAGTCATCGTTAGGTAATTGTGGGGAAGTAAACTCAAGACATAATTTTTGTTTCGATAATATCGAAATTATTCCAAACACATGCTGGATTCAAAGCGTTGATTTGTTAAAACAGATGGCATCGGATTTAAGTCAAATAAAGAAATATTTAATACCACAAAATTATGATAGCTGTCAAAGCAAAAACTCGAATATACCGAATCAAACTCAACTAAATTGTAGAAGTTTACAAAATTATGTATCAAGTATGAAGAAATTGTTAGAAAAAGCTGTTGATATTTTAGATGAAATTGGTCAAATCGAGAAATCCCTGGGATGAACTTAGTTTAATTTTACAAAATGTTGGATTAATAATAAATGTTAAAATAGCTTTTCTGTTAGAAATTTAAAATGTGATATTATTTAATTTCTACATGTGATTTAGAAATATTTATTTAATAAAACTATTTATCGATAGATTTATCTTTAAATTTGTGTCCTATGCCCGTACTTATAGTCATGGATTGAACCGAGAATCGAGATCAATTCTCGAAATAACAGCCGTTGCTACGATACGGTCTAAATTCCAGTAATCTCATTGGTAAATTCTAGGATCATTTTGAGTCTCGGATTGATCCGTGACTATAAGTACGGACACTAGTGAGATGGTGTGAACTTATTATAAACATAACCTAAAACGTTAAAATAAGTGTCAACTGATTAAAAATGAATATTCCCATCGCACTATGCCAACGTTATAACAATTAATATTAATATCGACATTTATGACATTTCAATTCAAATGACGGTTAATTCTTGAAAGCAATATTAAATTTATAATGTACATAATATCGACATAATGATATATCTAAATATTTCTGTAAGAATGTTTGAACAAAATTTTCAATTTATTGCTGCAATTTAAAAAAAATAAAATACAAAAATATAAGTTTTTCGTCCAAGAATGTCTGTAAGCGACAGTTTCGATAAAAGTGATACGTCTTCAAATTCATCTCGAAATAAGTTAAAGGTAAATTACAAAAAAGATAAAAAGTTAAATGAAAGAAACAATTCGTGACATTTTTTAGAGTCCTCATACGGTATTAAAAGAAAATCAATCTAATGTTGAATCAAAGCACTCGCCTAACAAAGTTTCGGCATTAATGAAAGAAGATAAACTGGATCACTATGCCAGACTCTTAAAAGAAACAGAAGTTACACTTCAAGATAAAGAAAGCTTAATCAGTTTATTAAAACAACAAATTAAAAAAGTTGAAGATTCGTTAAGAAGTACTTTAGATGAGTTGCAAGATATTAATTTTAAATATAGTGTGACTCAACAAGAGTTAAACAATTTGAAACAAATATCTGAAAAGGTTTTATATCATAAAATACAATTTATTAGAATAACTTTTAAATGCTATTTTATATTTTAGTATAAAGAAGATGTTAGTACACTTTTAAAAAATGCAAAAAACGAATCAGAAGTAAACAAATTAACCGAAGAAATTCAAGTGGAAGTAAAAACTTCTTCTAACATTTGCGATCTTACCGCCATAAAAAATGACTATGGAAATATAAATAAGGCCATGCAAGAGCAAAATGAGAAAATTGAACTCTTACTCAAGGAACTAAAAAATGAGTTTGAGCGTAATCAAGGGAAAAATAATTCCAATCCCGGTACTTCTTCTGAAAGTAGTTCTTACACCAAATGTTCTCTGGTCAATAAACTAATCGACGAAAATAAAAATTTGAAAAATGCTTTAAATAAACTACAAAATGAAAATACGCAATTTATTCAGAAAGAAAATAATGACGAAATAGCTAAACTACAAAATGAGTTAAAACGATTGCAAAATAAAATTAATCAGGTAAATGAATTTAACGCAGAGTTACAAAAACAAATTAAAACTCGCGAAAACTTGAGTCTACAACCGCTTTCTGTAAGCTCTAAAGATTGTTCGTGTACACCTAATGACGAAGTGAATCCTGAAAAAGACCTAGAACCCAAGACATATTATTTCCGAGGCAGAGAAGGAAGCAAAGTTGGTTTTCGAGTGGAAAGTAATCAATTTCAATCGGACTTATTAAAAGAAAATAAGCAGTTACATCATACTTTAAATCAACTGCGAATTACTCAAAGTCAAAATGACGGCGTTGACCACTTACACTCGGATATCGTTAGGCTAAACACTGAATTAAAAGAAAAAGATGATAAAATCAATGATTTAAAATCGGCAATCGAAAACGAAGTAAACAACAGAATTAAACTTATAAAAGAATTTAGCGAAAAAGAAAATCAGTTAAAAGAAGATTACAATAAAATTTTAACGGAAGGAAACGAAATAAGAAATCAATTAAAACTTAAAGAAGATGATTTAAACGAAAAAGATAGCATAATAAAGCAATTGCAAAATAAAATAGAGGAACTTAAACTTTCTATGAATGAAATTGTTTTCGGGTCCATAGAAGGAACAGATTCGCGAACGGAAGAATTAAAAATATCGATAGAAACTTTACATACACTTCTTGCTAAAAGCATGGAAGAGAAACAACAATATATTGAACAGTTAGCCAATCATGCCAATTGTCAAAATACGATAGACGGCTTAAGGGATGAACTAGTTAAAAAGACTGAAGAAATAGTTAAATTAAATAAAGCAGTCAAAGATTTAGATGAAAAAATAGTTGATATGTCTAATACGTTGGAGCAATACGAAGAAGAAGTTGCATTTAGAAATATGGAAAATGATAAATTAAAACTGAGTGAAACTAAACTGCAGGATAATGTAAAAACTATTCAGTTAAATAATAAAGATTTGGAAGATGAAATAGAAAAAAGCACTTCTGTACTAATGGGAGTACTTGAACAATATAATGATTTCAGAAAGGAATGCGAAGACAAAATAAAAGAGCTAAACATTGCAAATGCAGATCTCAAAAAATTACTGTTAGAAAAAGACATAGATATAGAAAGTTTAAAAAATAAAAATAAAATAATAAGTGAAGACTTGCAAGAGGTGACGAAACGTCACCAAAAAGATACCTCAGAGAACAACAGGTCTTTAAGCGAGATGTCGATGCTGTTTAAAACTAAAGAAGAAGAACTCAAAGGTTTTGAAAACGAATTGCAATTAAAGGAAGATAGTTTGCAACTTTTACAAGAAGAAAATAAATCATTAAAAGAACGCTTATCGAGCATGCAAGACGAAACTGCTCTTAAAGCTGTACATCAAGAAGAACACGAAAAATCTGAGTATGATACGAACAAATACATCGAACAGCTTAACGAAATTAAAATGTTAAGCTTAAATTATGACAGTGCAGTTGAAAGAAATAAAGAACTT
This sequence comes from Cantharis rufa, assembly GCA_947369205.1. Lineage (NCBI taxonomy): Eukaryota > Metazoa > Arthropoda > Insecta > Coleoptera > Cantharidae > Cantharis > Cantharis rufa. The sequence goes on along the minus strand of OX376304.1, from coordinate 17,872,180 downwards.
AATACTTTCTTAAATAAAGTGAGTACCGAATTGAAAGAATTGAAATTGAATTTACGGAAACTGCTAGAAGATTTAGAAAAGAAATTGATGAGTTTAAGAGAAGATAACGAAAAATCAAATAGCTTGAACCCCGTTTCAAGAAATAATATAGACGATATGTGCGAGTGCATAAAAGAATTCGGTAAGTCACTTTTTAAAGAAAATCAACAGAATATACCGAACAAGTCTAAAACTGACGAGGGCAAACAAGTAATGAGGTCCAACGAAAACGCTGTTCAAGGGTTTAAGGAAATTAACGACACTGCAAACTCGATAGATGCAAACAATCTCATATTAAAACGAAGTTACTTAATTAAACGTATCGAAAGCATTGATGAACATGTAAAACAATTGCATTCCAAGTCAAACGATATGCAAATGGTAAAATCTAATTGCTGTTGTAACGGTTTTGATGATGATATGGATAGTCTAGCTTTTAGACGTCAAAATTATGTAGAACAAATTTATACCATCGATAAAGACCTATTACAATATGGCATTCAATGTGATTGCGATTTAAATGAAAATCAAAATTATACACCACCACCAAATTTGCAACTAGGAGAAAGTCTTCAGATTATGCAAAATATGACCATCAGTTTATGTAACATGAAAGACCAACTAACAACAAAAATTAGAGATTACATAATAAATAAGGATCAAGTTACTCCACAATATGGAAACAATGAAAATGTGGTCGAAAATAGAGGTATTCAAAACAAAATTATCGATGAAACTCCAAAGTCTAAAAATAACACGCAAGAAATTCATAAACCGGAAAGCAATAAGTACGTTGTTGCAATTATTTTAAAAATATATTTTCTTATGCAAATATTTTAGACAAGATACTTCAGAAGAACACATGTGCTCATGTGAATCAAAAGAAACGACAATCTTATACAAACATGGTAAGTCATTTTCGAGTTAAGCAAAAAAATTAGTCCAAAGGAATATTATTTTATAACCAAATTATCTCAAAAAAGCTTAAGATTTTGGCGTTATTCTGTAATGAAAAAAAATGTTTTAATTAAAAATAAATTATTTTATATAATGTGAGGCTACGGGTCATTGCAATATATACATTTTTCCATTTGAGATACAACGAAATGGTTCAACGAAATTGAAAATTGAATATGCATTTTTTTGTAAATTTCATTTCCTACATAGGTATTCTATTTTGTCCTACAGTTTCTGAGACATAGTTGACAATATTATTTCTATTTTACAGTCTTTTTTAAGTCACTGTAACTCGGAAACGGTGCAACCATATAGAAAATATATGTATATAAACAGAAATAAAGGCAATGTATAAAAAAAGTATTGCTGTAAGAGTGATTTTTATACGACAAAAATGTCTTCAAAAGTACAATTTACAGCGTTAACATAGGGGCGTCCGGATTTCATTATAAGTCACTGTATCCTATTAGTCATATTTCTCCCCCAACTTGTCGTTACAAATCCGTGAAATCTAAAATCCCTGGCGTGATTGACGAAATTACTAGTTTTGGGTCAATATCAAGTGGTCCAAACTTGTCACTCGACCATTGATTTTTTTGTAAAATCTACTGAACATGTTAGTAGTATTAAATGATCGCTATTTCAAATTTATTGTTTACAACGAATTTGTTTACAAATTAAACAATCAAAAAACAATAAAATTGATTAAAATGGTTATTTAGTACTACTAATATTATGTATAGCTTATTGTCCACTTCAGACAGAAAGGCTCGAGACTCCCATTTAAACCATGCTAATACCTAAGTCTCAGACTAATACTGAGACTAGTATTAGCATGGGTTTATCTACGAGTCTCGAGACTTTCTGTCTCAAATGAACATTAGCCTTTAATCAAGACCACTTGATATAGAATGACCCTTTTTAAATTATTATTAATATTTGCTTTACAGAAAAACCAACAAAAGATATTAAATCGGTTAATAAAGAAACGCAAGAAATAATTATTATTAAAAAATCAGAACATAATTTAGCACCGAAACAAAAGGAAAATCTTGAACCAAAATTACCTCATACGATTGTAAAAGAAAGTAAAGCTACCAATTCCAAAACTATTGATAAAGACCCCAATGAAGAACCAGGTGAGTAACTATAAAAGTTGAATAAATTTGTACCTTGAAAAATCTAAAATTTTCATCAAAAAAGATCTTAAGTATTCCAATATGTGGCTAGCCTACACAATAATTAATATTTGATGGCACAAATTAAACATTATTTTTGCAGGTTGCACTTGTGGAATTATTCTAGACGATCGTTGATTCATATTCACCAAAAATATCATTGTGATTTGAATATAAAGTGTGATAGGTAGTTGTTATTGTAAAGTTATATTATACAATAAGATTAAAAGACTCGATTATTATAATATAATTTTTAATTGTAAAAAACTTCATAGTAAAATAATTGTAAATATTTCAATTTGTTTTAATATTAGCAATAAAATTTGAAGAAGTAATAAAACTTAATTGATCTTGAATTCCTAATGAGTCATTATTTAGGTGTCGTAATGCTGTAATAGCAGATTGCAAAGAAACTTGTGATCTTACCAATTCACTATCAACTGCAGATAAAGTTTTTCCAGCTTGGTTAACAGCATTTTGGCAAAAAGAATTTAAAGTCACGTATAACTGGTGATTACATTCCTCTAAATAATATTAAAATTAATTATTAAATAAACAAATTAATGTCACAACATACTTAATTTTTTATGTAATAACGACTCATTTTGTGAGCTACCTTCATCTGATTTTTTACTGGTGTCGGCTAAAGTAAATTGGGCTAAAGCAGATTCTGCACTACTGACGGTAACATCGTGCTCTAAAATGAAATATTTTAAAGCATCTTGTTAAACCAATGTTTACACAAATTACCATTTTCAGATTCACTATCTTCGCCTATAACAACAGAACCCTGATTTACCATACTTTTATTATTTTTGAACATTTTTGGTGGCTAAAAATTCAAAAGATATTATCAAGAAAAAAGGGTTATATTCTTTATCTACGTTATCATCTTCGCTATCAGTTTCGGATGCTTCACCTGCGATAACATAAGCCGAATTCATTTTATCCATCGAGCTCACATAATATATATTCCAAATTATCTATGTATTTTTATGTAGTTATGAAGTAACATTAGGAATATTTCTGATAACAAACGTCAAAATTATAACCTAAAAATTTCATCAGCGGCGGCTCACAGTACATTTATCGAAGGAGCATTATTTGAAAAAGCAATAAAATTGATCAACAATATACAGTGCCACCATGCTAAGAAAAAACCCGGAAAATATGTCAACTAATTTGATAAAAAATTGAATGAACCAATGAACATCGAGTTACTTCTCAAGTACATTCTGTTGTAAAAGCTACAAATCATTGTTTGTCAATTATTATCATTGTGTTGGTTTTTTGTCTTGTTCGTTTTCGTGTTAGGGAGCGTTCATAAACCACGTAGTTTGATTTTGACCTCTTTAGAACCCCTCCTTCCCATCATGTAGCTTAACGTAGCTTTTACCATGATACCCCTACCCCCCCCCTTTAGATGGAACGTAGTTTTTTTTCCTATAAAGTCCAGGAGACATGTTGTGTCTTGATTAAAAGATTTCCATAACTCATTAATATCATTTTGGATTTTGGCTTTTGAAAACTCGTTGGAAAAACATTTCCGATAAGCCTCATAAAGTTTATTGTACAGGGTCATTTCACGTCAATATAACACTTGAAACTTGAAGTGACACTTTAAAGAACACTAGAATAATTAAAGATGCGCTAATATTCACTTTAATAATACAAAATTAAAATTATTTTTTCGCCTAGTCGTATAATAGTGACATAAATAATAAAAAAAATCCAAATACAGAAATAAATATCCATATTATGTTATCGCTTATATTCTGCAAATTGCTTTCATAATAAATGAAGAAAACTACGTAGCTTGACTATAACTCCCTCCGTACCCTCACGTAGCCCTGCGTAGCATTCTACCTAACCCCTCCCCCTCTAGGCCAAACCACGTAGTTTATGAACGCTCCCTTATTCATATTTGAGCTTTATTGTCTACAGAAAAGTGTTCTTTTAGAACAAATCTTCATAGTTATGTATATTTAATAAATCAATTTAATTAAACATTATTTGGTAAGTACTTTTTTAGGTTAGAATGCACTTTATAGTTTTTTTTTTAGTGTACAAATTTAAATACACCAGCGCCAGCCACGCCCCTTCAGAGTCTTTCACAAAAGTCTAGACTCTAGAGTCTAGAGCATGCACTTAGAAGGACCATGGACTCCTTCTAAGTCCATGGTCTAGAGAGAGTAATTCTACTTTTGCATCCGCATGCGCAGTTGTGTCTATTTTGTACTTAGAAAAAATTGAAATACTAAATTAATTTTAACATCATCTGTCAAATAGACATTTATATTATTATCATGTACTTTTATTTTTTATACATAGTTTAGACAGTTTATTTTGATATTTTAACTAAAGTGACCACAGAAAAACAAGTAAAAAGCAATAAATACTGTATTTATTTAATATACTGTAAATAGTGTATTCATACTGGTGAGAAACCATTTGCATGCACTCCCATAGCAGAACAACTAGTAAATAAGAATTACGTACGGCACAATGATATTAACTTGGCTGCAAGAAAAGATATTATTAAAAATGAATTTTTGAAATTGTTAGAAAATGCAACGTCGCATGCTGAGGTTGACGTCATAGAAAATACTCTGTTCGTAAACCAGTTCGTAAAAGTGCAATAGTAAAGCCTTCTGATGAAGAAATGCAAGATGTGGCAATTAAATTGTTATGGGCGCTCCAGACTCTCGCGAGAACAGCACGAGAACGTGAGAACATCACGAGAAACGAGAGTGTGGAGCCGATTCTCGTGTTGATCTTCAGGTTCTCGCCTTGCAGGCCACTCCAGACTCTCGCGAGAATCTCGCGAGAACCTCGCGAGAACATCGCGAAAAAACGAGGACAACACGAGAAAAGAGAGAGTGGAGCTGATTCTCGTGTTCCTCATAAGTTCTCGTCTTGTTCTCCACTTGTCGGTTTTTTGATGCGAGACAAAGGAGTCGAGATCGCGATAACACTCCCACACCTGTACATTCGCATTTTTCAGTAGCGCCTGACTCACCGATTAAATAGTAGTATAATTAATTGTGAATTAAAATGAGCGTAAATTGGAAAAACGAACAAAAATTGGCATTTATTGATTGCCTTCAAGCAGAACCAGTTTTGTGGAAAACAGGCATTAAAGGCTATAAAAATAAATCGAAAATAATCATGATGCTTGGGTGTGGATTAGCACAATAATGTAAATACCAGTCGATGAATTAAGAAAAAACAAAGATTCCTTGATTGCAAATTATAGAGGTTATAAAAATAGAGTGAAAAAATCAGTGAATTTGGGAAAGCAGGTGCCTACGAGGTCTTATAAGTCCATTTGGTTTGCGCTATGGACTCCTTGCTTGGTGACAGTACAAAATATAAAAACACAATTAATAATAAAATAATGAAAACTTGAAGTTTAACGTATTTACGTCGATTTTATACCAAAAAAATTATCTTTTTTTAAACAAAGTTTTGAAGATTTGTTGTTAAATAGATATTAAATTTAATTTAAACTCAATGATACCAGGCCCTACGAACATTCAAAATGCGATTTTGACAAATATTAATTGTCGAAATAAACAGTACTACTGTTTTACGTGTGATCGGGTGTTCGTACGATGTGGCTGAAGACAGAATCAGAATCAGACTCAGAAATTCAAATAATACAGTGGACCAGACAAATAATTAAAAATAATTTTTAACTGTTTTTATATTGCTAATTCCGCATTAACTTAATAAACTAAAACGTCTACTACTCTTCAGAGCGTAATATAACAAATGTTTTAGAATCAAAAAAATTCGAAGGCTGAGAAGTAGCAACACCGCCTCCACATTTTTAAAAATTTGTAACTCTTGCAAAACATTTTGATACACTTTGAAAATAGTGTCAAACTTTAGCTAAACCCATACCACATAATATATATTTTAGAATCAAAAAAATTCGGAAGCTGAGAGGTAGCAACACCGCCTCCACATTTTTAAAAATTTGTAACTCTTACCAAACATTTTGTTACACTTTGAAATTAGTGTGAAACTTTAGCTAAACCCATACCACATAACATATATTTTAGAATCAAAAAAATTCGGAGGTTGAGGGGTACCTAAGCCGCCTCCAAATTTTTAAAAATTTGTAACTCTTACCAAACATTATGTTACACTTTGAAATTAGTGTCAAACTTTAGCTAAACCCATACCACATAACATATATTTTATAACCAAAAAAAATCGGAAGCTGAGAGGTACCAAAGCCGCCTCCAAATTTTTAAAAATTTGTAACTTTTATTTTGTTACACTTTTAAATTAGTGTCAAACTTTAGCTAAACCCATACCACATAATATATATTTTTGAATCAAAAAAATTCGGATGCTGAGAGGTAACAAAGCCGCCTCCAAATTTTTAAAAATTTGTAACTCTTACCAAACATTTTGTTACACTTTGAAATTAGTGTCAAACTTTAGCTAAACCCATACCACATATCATATATTTTAGAATAAAAAAAATTCGGAGGCTGAGAGGTAACAAAGCCACCCCCAAATTTTTAAAAATTTGTAACTTTTGCAAAACATTTTGTTACACTTTGAAATTAGTGTGAAACTTTAGCTAAACCCATACCACATAACATATATTTTAGAATCAAACAAATTCGGAAGCTGAGGGGTAACAAAGCCGCCTCCAACTACTTAAAAATTTGTATCTCCTACCAATCATTTTGTTACACTTTGAAATTAGTGTCAAACTTTAACTAAACCCATACCACATAACATATATTTTAGATTAAATTTGGAGGCGGCTTTGGTACCCCTCAGCCTCCGAATTTTTTTGATTCTAAAATATATGTTGTGTGGTATGGGTTTAGCTAAAGTTTGACACTAATTTCAAAGTGTAACAAAATGTTTGGTAAGAGTTACAAATTTTTAAAAATTTGGAGGCGGCTTTGGTACCCCTCAGCCTTCGATTTTTTTTGATTCTAAAACATTTGTTATATTACGCTCTGAAGAGTAGTAGACGTTTTAGTTTATTAAGTTAATGCAGAATTAGCAATATAAAAACAGTTAAATAATATTTTTAATTATTTGTCTGGTCCACTGTATTATTTGAATTTCTGAGTCTGATTCTGTCTTCAGCCACATATCAAACACATCAGTATGCGAGTTTTATTAATGCGACTTGCATTAAAGGATCCTAACTGCTGACGTACAATAATTGTACGTCAGCAGTTAGGAATAATTATTATTCATACGAGTTTATTTATTACAATACTAATAATAAAATTTTTCCACCCTAGTCATAAAAATTTGTATTTTGTGATGCGTTTGATGCATTTTATGAGTGGAATAATATTTTTCAAATTTAAATTACATACGATTTATGTTTAATTATTGCATTACAAATATAGTACTACCATATTTTACACCTATATAAATATAATGTAAGTCCAAATTGTTTTATTACAAATTACAAATTATTTTATTGACACCATGGTCCAAAATTCTCTACTAATTATCGTATACAGAAAATGTAAGTATTTTATCACGTAGGTCACGTACTAGGTAATTAATATATCTGCATATAATGTTTCAACTCCGAGTTGCGATGAGATAAGGCACACAACAATCCGTCGACTACATAGCAAAATTCTCAGAATTGTCGAGGTAGAGGGGGTCGAGCTATAGGGGTTCTACTGTAATAGAAGAAGTGACACTGTAACGCTGTAACCGCAACAGTAGATAAAACCACGATAAAACAGCATTCTAACAGCAAGAGTAGATAATGATATTACCGACCAAGACTTAAAAATAACTCGTTACTGGGCGCACAGCAATTTGAAAAGTGAAAACGCAAATTTTTTAAAGCTACAAGCCCAGTAACCAAGAGTATAACGGCGCTATACCCACGTATGAGAATTTTTAACAAAAATTAAATTTTGATTGATTTATTATTATTAATCCGTGTTTCACGCTCTATCTATTGATTCTAATACCATGTATCAGAAAAAATTAAAATCCATCTTTAAGCTCAATTCAAATACTACGTATCAGAAATTGAACAATTTTACCCACACATTTTTTCAGTTTTCTTCACTTCTTCAGGGTTTCCACTAAATTTTGATTTAGTCTCATACGTGGTATTAGAATGAGGGTAGCGATAAGTACACTATTATTTTATCAAAAATCGAAAATAGTGATATATTATGCCCAATATATTTAACAATAAATTAATTCTAACATTACCAAAAACATATCATATAAGTGTATTGCTTACAGGGCCGTATTTAGACCAGATTTTCGGGAGGGGTTTTAAAAAATCTAAAAAATAAGTAGCTAATTTATTAAACTACAAAGGAAACTAAAATTCAGAATAAAAAATAAAAGTATAAAGTACTACATATTATGTATTTAAAAAATAAAAAAAACTAACTGCAATAAAAAACAAACATAAAATATGAAAATAAATAGTACTACTTATCGGGAATGTGGACTTTTGGCTTAAATAAAACAAAACCTTAAACTTTCAGTCGACGTTTCGAGTTATCTTTTACTCCGCATTTTATTTTTATGTAAAATATATCATCTCAAAATGTAATAAAATTTATGCAAATATGTACGTCCAACGTGGGGTATCCACCCCGAAAACGATGAGACAATATATCATTCCGTTATAGAGCCCACTTTGACCTATGGGGCCAGTATTTGGTGTGGAGCGCTCAATTATAAATACGTGCGGTGTTGGCTGCGTTCTTTTCAGAGGGTATTCGCCATTAGGGCCATACGAGGTTTTCGAACGGTTTCGGCAATATCCGCTTTAGCTCTCGCTGGATTCATCCCCATCGAACTTAAAGTGAGGGAAGTTGCGAAGATAGTGGAGGTTAAAGTGACTGGAAAATTTGATCAACTTCCTACTGACGTCATTTTACAGGGTCGTACGTCACCGGCAAAGATGTTACATCCTTGCCAAAGACAAACGATCGAGTTTACGAAAGTAAATGACTCACAGGAAGTTGATCAATTAAGCGAGACGGTATCGGCTGCTATTTTTACGGATGGAAGCAAGTTGGAAGGTGGGGAAGTCGGCGCGTCGGTGGTCATATACCATGAGGGTCGGCAGGAAATACACGAATTTCGACTGCATAAGTCATGTAGTGTTTTTCAAGCCGAACTTTATGCAATCGACGCTGCCCTGAATTGGATTTCCCCCAGGAGACTGCACTCTGCGTGTATATTCTCCGATAGCCTTTCTTCTCTTATGTCTATCCGTAACAGGGACAACACGGTACCGCTGGTTACTTCCATCCACTTTTCTCTCTTTAGGTTGAAGAATCAAACCAACATTTCGTTTGTGTGGGTTAAAGCTCATTGTGGCATCGGTGGGAACGAAGTTGCCGACTTATGTGCGAAAGATGCGGCAGTATCGAATTGTCCCATTGCATACAATAAGTTTCCACTGAGCTATGCAAAGCGGTTAATCAGCACTGAACTAGAAGGTATTTGGGATACTGAATACCGAAACTCTGTTCAAGGTTCGACAACTCGCGAGTTATTGCCCACGCTTCGTGATGTTGGTTTGCTCCGAGACGCATTCTAAACTTCCTTCGAGCTAACGCAGGTATTGACGGGACACTCGTACGCAAGATCTTATCTCCACCGATTTAAGATCAGTCCTACTGACGTTTGCCCTTGTGATTCCAAAAGTAGGCAGACTATGCAACATTTAATGAAAGAATGTCCGAAGTTTTCGAGCAGTCGACTCTCTCATGTTATTTTATGTTCATTTTACAATATAGATCCCTTTAACATTCTTTTATTGAAACACAAAAATTTAAAATCATCTTTTACAAAATTTATTAAAAACATAATAAATTCTTTAAAAAATTTCAACATTTAAATATTTTTGTTCTTATTCTTAAGTTTATTTCAATTTCTTCTAACATGAGCGATTTGGCGGTTTGAATTTGTTTTCTCTTCTCTTCCCGTAATCAACTTGTAAACTACTATTGTGAAAACTTTTATTTATTTATATAATTACTGAGACAGCTGCAATTCCTTAATTAAAAAAAAATTGTTATATAATTTTTAATGAACAGTATAAACTTGTAGGGCCCTGCATTAATTATTATTTTAAATTTGAAAATTTTGTACATTATTTTAATCTAAAATTTTATAAACACCATTTTTAGATGACCAATACTTTCCAATTTAATTCTTAATATTTTAGGGACTATTGGTCATCATAATTTCGTTGAAATGGCATAATAATTATTACTATTCTTGTTACTTATTCCTGATATTTTATTATTATTTATTATTGTTATTCATTATTATTAATGTTGCCTTTTTCACTGTTATTGTTATTATTTATTATTGTAATCAAATATTAATTATTGTTATTTATTACTCCTATTATTAACGTTATACCACTTACTCTATCATTTGAATTTCTTTTTTTTTTAAATATTGTATCAATTTGCAATAATATACTCCCTGGCTGGGTGGATTAACCCAGTCGGGACACAGGAAAAAAAAAAAACTCCGCATTTTAAAATAATTCGAAAATATTATAAAATAATAAAAGTTGAGCACAAACAAATGTTTACTAAGGCATAGAAAATAGAAAACTGTCTGAAAACTGGCCATGAACGAACCGCAATTATAAAGGGTTTCCCAATAAGAAGTTTCACTTTGATATTTAAAAAAAACGAGTATTTTGTAGGAGAAATCAATGGATGTTTATTTCTTTGTAAAGAGATACATATGCCATTAACAATGGAAAACGATATCAGTCAAATGGCCGTCACTGCTACGCTTGCAGCACCATATAATTTTCATGAAATTTTCCATGACCAATTCGCACATTTGCGGCTGTATGTCCTCGATAACTTCACGAATTTCATCTTTACCCTGGTGGAAATATTGCTCTGAAAAAGTAAAACAAAGAAACTCTGAGAAATTCTGCAAAAGTCTAATGCAGAGTTTTCAGAGAAATATTTCACCAGGGTAAGTTCTTGAATCGATTATGGAGCATTCGCATAGATCTTATCCTTCACGTGGCCCCAAAGAAAAAAGTCTAAAGGTGTTAGAAGAAGAGATCACAAGATCTCGGTGGCCAATTGTGATCACCTCTTCGATAAATAACACGGTCAGGAAACTTCTTGCAAAACTGCGATGGTTTTGTTGCTTGTGCGGCAGGTAGCGCTGCCTTGTTGAAAATTTTAGTAATGGCGTAGGTTTTACTTGTCAAATATCAAAAGATGATAGCTTCAAAAGTGACAGCTGCAAAAATAGCGGTCTATTAAAATGAAACCTCTTATTGGAAAACCCTTTATGTAGCTATAAATAACGATTTAAAAAAATTTTAAAATTATTAGATTTTTGTTGAGGTTTAGGTCTTTATTTTAACAATCTTTGTTGTCCAACGTTTCGAGTCGTTACTGACTCATTTTCAAGGCTACAAAATAAACTATTAATAATATATTAAATTTAAAGTTTTTAAAAATATTTTACCTAAAATGACAAATTATGTCAAATTGTTAACAAGCAACATAAATAATTGACAATATAGCCATCATATTAAAACACTTTTTAAAAATTTTTTACAAATAAATAATTTAACCAAAAAGAATGTCTTATGTTATACGTTTCATTAAATTAAGAATATGTTTATACCCTCCATGAAAATAAAGGACATCTCTTTTGTCATTCATTGTTTTGTCATTTAAATGAATATTGATGGCCTCTTTAATTTTTCGTTTTTTGTCTATTTTCTCCCTAGCCAGTATTGTGATATCTTCACGTTTTATAGAATGAGAGTTCTCTGTCATGTGTTTGCATAAGGCAAACACATGACAATAATAAGAGTAAACTTAATAAGTAATAAGAGTAAACTTATTACTTCCTGGTATCACAAACCAACATATTCAGGACGTTTATTAAATTTTTTCTCCAGTCATCCTAAACATCAAATTTTCAATCTAGCAAAAAATTTTATAAATAAAGTAGTCTCCCTTTCTCATCCGAAATTTCATTCCGAAAATTACACCACTATAAATTTGATCCTTTCGGCTAATAACTTTCCAAATTTCATTATAAATTCATTTATAAATTCATTTTTAAAGACAAAAAATATTAACTCTGTAAAAAATACTATAAGTACTTCATCAATATTAGATCCCCCTTCAATTCCAATTTTCCATAGCTTAACTTATATTAAAGGCCTTTCTGACAAATCAATTTCTATATTTAAACCTATCTGCAACATTAAATTTGGTCTAAAATGCCCTAATAAAAATTTAAAATTCTTCTCCAAAATTAAAGATCCGACCCCCATAGATGATGAAAGCGGGTTAGTCTATCTTATCCCTTGCAAGGATTGTGATTCTGTTTACGTAGGTGAGAGTTCGAGAAAGTTAGGTGTTCGCATAAAGGAACATATTAGAGATGTTAAGAAAGCTCGCGTTTTCTTACGAGAAGAAGACGAAAACACCTATACTGCCTTATGCAAACACATGACAGAGAACTCTCATTCCATAAAACGTGAAGATATCACAATACTGGCTAGGGAGAAAATAGACAAAAAACGAAAAATTAAAGAGGCCATCAATATTCATTTAAATGACAAAACAATGAATGACAAAAGAGATGTCCTTTATTTTCATGGAGGGTATAAACATATTCTTAATTTAATGAAACGTATAACATAAGACATTCTTTTTGGTTAAATTATTTATTTGTAAAAAATTTTTATAAAGTGTTTTATTTATGATGACTATATTGTCAATTATTTATGTTGCTTGTTAACAATTTGACATAATTTGTCATTTTAGGTAAAATATTTTTAAAAATTTTAAATTTAATATATTATTAATAGTTTATTTTGTAGCCTTGAAAATGAGTCAGTAACGACTCGAAACGTTGGACAACAAAGATTGTTAAAATAAAGACCTAAACCTCAACAAAAATCTAATAATTTTAATTTTAATAAAGGTCAACAATAATTTATAATTTAATAAAAAAATTTTGTTTTCAAAATTTTAAAAAGTAATAAAATTTAAGTAAAAACGTTGGTATACAAATACAACAGATATAAATGTTGCCGACAATTGAAAGATTTATGGCATACGTCCTGACCAGATTAAACCCTATAACCAAAAAAATACTACGAATATTGGGTTGAAATTTTTACACATTATTCTTAAAGATGTTGAACAATTTTTTAAGGTAAAAAAAATTTTCGGTTTTTAAAAAATGTCACATTAGGGTTATCCCATTATTGATAAATAATTTCGGGGGGGGGGTTCTAACCCCTAAAAACCCCCCCTTAAATACGGCCTTGATTGCTTGTATAATACTGTATAGAATTTAGTAAATATTTTTTTAATTAAAATTTTTGTATTAAAATATTTTTTGTTATTTTTATTTATAACCAACAACATATCATTGAATTTCAATTTGTTGCAAAAAAAGTTATAATTTGCTTTACATTTTTTTTTGTAAAATAAAAAGCAAAATTCATTCCAAGGTATATTATTTCTACAATATCATGATGAGACTTTACGTCCCATTTTTCAGCTTCGTGTCCTATTATCTACAACAATAATAAACAAGATGCGAATTGTCCCTTTTTTAAGCTTGTCTCGTTTTCTGTCCCCATTTGTCGAACATTATGCATGAAAATTTGATGAAATGCTTAAATTGAAAAACAAAAAAATTTGTTTCAGAAATTACTGAAAAAACAGTAGGAAAACTTAAAAATTATTTAAAAAAAGCTTATTGTATGAAGTGAAGAGGCAAAAAAAGTTGTGGGCCCTTCCGTTAATATATTTCAGAAAAATGAAATATATTAATGAGATAGGCAGGCGTGACTATGTGGTCATATAAGGTCATAACACCCTGGTCATAGTGACCTGATCATAGTGGTCATAACACTAAATGAGGGCCGCAAGAATATCAAAAAAAAAGAAAAATTCTTTAATTTTTAAAGAAATTTTAAAGGATAACAACCAAAGATAAAAATAAAAAAAAAACGACTAAAGGATACCCCCCAAAAGTCGGTCTTCGAACCCACCCTCTGAAATGTATTACTAGACGATTATCTCCAAATCGAAAAAACTCTGAAGGAAGTAGGAAGTAGAATAGAGCTAAATCAAAACATGCACATCATAAACGTGAATCACATTAACTTTGCATGTAACAAGGCCTAAACTTTAGTCAGCAATCTCCAAACAAGCATATTAGGGCCCTGCTGCTTTCATCCTATGGCTTCAGCTGTATGATTATTGGAAAAACCTACAAAACGGTCTCGGCACTAGCCACTAGTATAATGGCAGGAATTCACCCGATCTACATGGAAATCAAACGCCTCCATGCCTGGAAGAAACTGAACAAAATAATTACCACCACCTTCATGAATCATAGACGAGACCCCGCAAACTTCCGTGTCAAAACAGAAATAAAGAACCCGATGAACGACACCATTCTTGACAAATAGCAGAAGAGATGGGAAGAAACTGAATATATTATGTAGTAGAATTACTTATCGATTTATCCCCAAGGTCACATAAAGATCACATTAATAAGAAAACAACTTTCCAATTGACCCAGATCTGACTGGACACGGGAAAATATGTAGACATCTAAAAAAAATACTAAAGTCTACACGCAGACGGCCGTTTTGCTTCCGCATGCGCATTCGTGATTTTTTGAACTTGGAATTTCATTCATCATTGTACCTCAACGAAGATTATTTTCGGTTAAAAGAAAAAAAACTTCAAAAAGGCCTGTTGAAATGCCAACTCGTGAGGAGTCACAGGCAATTGCATCGAGTAGTAATATCAGGAGTGAATGAATAATGTAGGGGAGAGTCGGGTGGTTTGAGCCATGTTTTGTTTTTTAACTATAAAATCTCACTGGATAAAGATATCATGAAGCGGATGTAATATTAGAAAGCTTACCTCATTATCTACGCTTCTACATTATTGTTTTTTCAAATTTAGAAAAAAAAACTCATTTTTTTTACATAATAATAAATAATTGAATAATAAAAATAAATATTTTGAAATTCTCTTGTGTTTTAATAATTTCACTTAGTTATAACGATTTTTTTTTTATTGAAAATGGTGTCCTATACAAAAATTTGTATACTTATTAATATTTTGATAAAAGTTGAATATTTCAACTTTTATTATATTTCACAAGTTAATAACTAAATTATATTAATATTTTGTAATTATTTTGCAAGTAATTTAACTGTTCCTTTTAATAATCGCGTTTAAACATAAAAATATTATTTTGTGCCATACTTTGAGGTTATACAATTATACAGAATTATACAAACAAGAATAAAATTCCAAGTTCAAAAAGTCACGAATGCGCATGTGGAAGCAAAACGGCCGTCTGCGTGTAGACTTTAGTAAAAAAATCGGATGTGGCCATGCCCATAACTTTATCATACTTTTAAATAATAATAAATTTAAAAAAACTATTATTTTGGAGGGAAATAATTATAATAAAGAAATAAAATTTAAAAAATAAGAAAAAAATTGTTTTTTTTTAATTTGTAAAAACTATATAACCAAAAATAGGATATTTACACGATTATTGATTAATACTTTTTTATTATTATTTTGGAGGAGAATATAATAAAAAAATAAAATTTTAAAAATAAGAAAAAAAATTTTTTTTTTATTACAAAATATTGTTTTTCTTTGCTTTTCCGTGTACCGATTTTAACCAAAATCTAATCAGCTATAAGTCTCAATATTTATGTACTAAATACAAAATTTTGTTAAAAAATTCCTATTACTTTTTGAGGTAGAGCGCACACAAAATTTGACCACATACATACAGACATTTTTTGGAAATGATGATTTTCAGCTTCTGGGACCCCAAAATGACTAAATTCATCAAAATCTCAATTTCTTTTTTCTGCACGATTACAATACTTTTTCAGACTTCGTATGATAAAGTAAAAACAGGCAAGTGTAAAGTTGGTTCTGCCCGGAACGCGAGACACTTGACAAACCTATCCACAGAATAAAGTAATGTACAAGGTACACAAACGAAAGAAATGAAATCCTGATAATATCACCAAATTGACCAAAATGAAAATATGGAACAACTATACAAGACAATCTAACTGGAACTACCTACGCCTTCTTGGAAGACAAAAGCATGAAAATAGATCATCAAAACAGAAATAGAAAAAGAACTTGTAACAGAAGCAGACCAAACCTTAATTAATTAGGGAAACGATCCAATCTGAATCATTACATTAAGAAAGAAAGCGCCCCAAAAAAGGAAATGCCCGAACTTCAGACACCGACATCCAAACGGATAAAAACAAAAGCAGCAAATCAGCAAAACAGCGAAAACAAAGAAGAAAACCTCAATGAATTGAAATGAAACTGTAAATAAAAGTGTATTTGTAGTTGGTATTTTTGGGGTCGTCCATTAATTACGTAAGGACGATTTTTGTAATTTTCGACCCCCTCCCCCCCCTTCGTAAGGGCACGTAAGATTGTGGCAACCTCCCCCCTTTTCCCCCACATCTTACGTAAGGATTATAAAAAAAAAATTAATTCACCCCCCCTTACCCTTTGGTTTGGGTTGGGGGGGTCAATTTTTTTGATTAAAAATTATGAATAATTTTTTGTTATTGGTATGTACATCTACAATTTAAAACCTGTTTTTTGAGTTTTGGGTATTTTTAAATTTTGAATATATTTAAATTTTAAATTTAATTTAAGAAAATGGTTTAAAAACCTTACGTAAGGACTGCGTCGGACCCCCTCCCTTCCCCACATAAGGGTCCGTAAGATTTCTTATACCCCCCCCCCTTACGTAATTAATGGACAGCCCCTTTACTTATATAAATTTTACTTAAATAGTCCGGTCAACGAAAAGGTATAGAGGGAAATGTTGGAAACACAATTTTTGACATAGCAACTTTTTAGGGGCTAGTTAGGAGGTAAACATATCAGAAGTCTCCGCCCGTAGTTCTTAAGCCGGGTGGAGGGGAGGGCGGGTTTGGATGTTCCACTTTTCGGTTTTTTGCTTATATCTTGGAAACTATCCGTCCTAGTGACATAACTATTATATACAAAATTAAAACTGATTATATTTGCTACAAGTTTTATTCAATGAAGTTTTTCGATATCTTGTATAGTTTTCGAGATATCTGCTCTTGAAAGTTTGTAATTTTGGAAAAATACATATTTGTCTCACATTTTTTGCTCTTTTTGACCGGATAACTCTTCAACAATGCAATCAAAAAATAAATGCCGACTATTAGGTTTTAGAGTATTAAATTCCCTTTAATAATACTTATATATTACGGTATCCGGACAATTGTTCGCCGGCAATTGTTCGCCGGACGATTATTCGCCGGATAATTGTTCGCATAGGACAATTGTTCGCCGGATAATTATTCGCCTGATTTTTCGTTTCTAGATAATTTACCTTATGAAATATACCATATACCAAGAACTGTTTGAAAAACATACTACAATAAGATTAAATTTTTATTTAAAAAAAAAATTTTTAATTTAAATTAAAAAAAACTTAAAGAAATTATAATAACATAAAATAATAATAACAATAAATATAACAAAAAAAAGAATTTCTATTAATTTAAAAAAAATACTGTGTTCTATATTATATTCATATATAGATAAGAAATTCAATCAAGTTGATAAATGTTTCGTTTAAAAATAATAAAATGTTTAAAAAAATAAAAAAAACTTAAATTTTGTAGAGGGGGGGGGTTAGTTAAAGTTAATTTTTCGAGTTAAGTGTCCGAGAGTCTATATTGTTGAAAGAAGAAGAAAAAATTATTTGTTCCCTTTTAAATGGAACAGTGCTTTTATTGTTAATTTTTGTTTTTGGAATTTTTTTACAGCCAAAGGTTTTCAAAATTTTCAATTTTATTTTGAAACGAAACATTGAGGTAATTTTTCAACTATAGATGTATATATAGATTACTGAATTTGTATTTGACCGGGAACAGGAACATTCTCCTGATCTTTACACACATCCTGTCCAAAAAGTACGTCGCTACTTATAAACGTTCGGGAGATATGGTAACACAAACATTTATATAGACGAACAATTAGCGAACAATTGCCCGGCGAACAATTGTCCGGCGATCAAATGTCCTAGGCGAACAATTGTCCGGCAAACAATTATCCGGCGAATAAAAGTCCTGTGCGAACAATTGTCCGGCGAATAATTGTCCGGCGAACAATTTGCGGCGAACAATTGTCCTAGAATCATATATTACTTTACTATTTTATTTAGTTTCCTTCAAATGTTAAAGCAATTTCAGTGTTGAGCGTGAAATCTGAAGTTTTGCGACAACTCTCGATTCTCACCATTCCCAGTCAACGTATTGACCGAAATATGCATTATTATGTACACATAGTACATATGTGTACTACTTGTGGGTCTTGTGGGTCTTGTGGCCCGCGTATCAGGTCCTCACACTTAATTAAAGAAGATCTAGACCATCTTATTGGAAAAATTTGTTGTTATGACCATGTTTGTGTATATATAGTGGCGGCAATCTAAAATGCCCGGTTGAAAAATTTTAAGTTATTCTTAATTTTTACTTACAAATTTTGTTAACATGGAACTAATTCATATGTTATATAATTGTCTAATTATAAATACATATAAAATTATTAAATTCAATGATAGATAGTATAAATAACTAACAAAAGACTTCATTATAAAATAAAGCATTGTTTTCAGGTATATTTTTGCGCTCGAATTTGATATAAATTTTATAGTAAAATAATTATTTAGTAGATAATTAATGTAGTCAAGTGTTGATTAATAATATATTGGTTAATAAAAAAATTTATTCATATTTTGTTGAACCTCCATTGGGCCTTTATTACATCTTTTAAACGGCGTGGCATTGATTGTTCTAACCGCTGCAAGTAATCGTCGCTTACGATTATCCCTAACAAATTTTATCGCTTTTTTCAACTCAGGTATACTTTTAGGACTATTGTCAACTACATGCCTCTTCATAACCGCCCAAAAGTTCTCAATGGGGTTTAAGTCGAGACTTAAGTTAGGTCAATCAATTGTATAGATACCGTTATTAACGAAATAATTCGATACCTGTGTAAAATAAAAAGGAATCAATTTCATATTTTTCAATCATTTGTTAGCTGAATGTATTCACAACAATGCCTGATTAATACATTTTGAAAAAAAAAATTATTTACAAAAATATTATGTACCGTTTTCGCGGTATGGCACGGTGCATTATCTTGCTGAAAAAACCATTCTTTGTTTTCAGCATATAAATTTAAAACCGATGGCTCCAAACTGGGTTTTAAAATTTTAATGTATTCTTTTACATTTACAGACCCTTCTATGATATGTAGCTCACCTATACCACGTTAAGAAAAGCAACCCCATATCATAATTCCAAATCGACCGCGTATTGTTTTTATGGTGCATTTATCTGATAGGCGCTCGGTTTGAAATCGCCGCACATATTGCTTTCCATCTGACCCATGGAGTAAAAATTTTGACTCATCTGAGAAGATGACCCTTTTCCAATCACATACCGACGAATTTTGATATTTTTTGGCAAATTGTAACCGTCTTTGTTTCGATTTTTTTGTAAAACGCGGTTTCTTGACAGCAGCCTAAGCGCGTAATCTGAATTCAGCTAAACGATTACGTAAAATTTTTTTGCTAATATTTACGCCAAGGTCATCTTTTAACTGTTTTTTTAATTGTCTTCGAGATTTAAAGCGATCTTTCAATGCCATTTTGCAAAGCTAACGATTTTGTGATTTGGTTGTTTTTCTTTTCGAATTCCCTCTGTCAAGTGGTTTTGTACTGCCCTAATGGCATATTTTAAAAAAAAATCTACTTACAGTATGTCTGTCATACCCAACTTTCTCACTAATATAAGTAAAACTCCTATTTTCACCATGTAAAACTAAAATTTTCTGTTTTTCGGTTTCTGTTAAATTCTTTCTACCTAACGAATTTTTTTATATTTCTAAGATTTATTAAACTAAACTGATGCATTTTGTGCACTAAATGGTTAAGAAGGGTTACCTCATAATAGTTTATGTCATTGTATTTTACAAAAAATTACCACCCTTAAAATTAAGCCGATTGTAACAGGTATATTGCAAATAAAATGCACCGGGCATTTTAGATTGCCGCCATATGTCTATAAGGCATTGGGATAGTTTTATAAATTACAACCATTAAATGAAAAAGAAGTTTATTGACATAGAAAAGTCATAAAAAATTAATTTTTTAAATTAAAACTAAGTCATAAAAAAGCCATAAAAGACATAAAAAATTAACATAAAACATTACAACAGTAAGTACCATTGAATCAACTTTTTGTTCTCTTGGGATGGGAAAGAACTTCATCCTCGTCTTCGTTCTAATCTTCTTTTTCTGCTCTAATATCTTCTCCATCGGAACCCTGTTCTTCTTCATCTTTGGAGTCAACTCGAGGGACACCATTAAGGCAGTTTCCTTGGCAATTTTGGCATGCTGAGAAACATTTGAGGCTTGCTCTTTTGCAAACACACTTTGCGCTGGCACAGCCTTTTGTGCATCGGCAGAAAATCATTTTGAGGATATCCTCCGGTGCAGCTGCTAACTCACTGTGCACTGGGATCACTCAGTTCTTTTCAATCTTCCACCCATACATCTGAGGAGGCAGGTTATTTCCCAGCCACAGCTGTACTTGGTGAATGTTCCGAGGGAATGCTGTTTTACTGCTCCCTCGGTGCTAGGAAGACAAGAGATATCAGGCGTGATAGTGGGCACCGATTTCAAGAATGACTTGAATCTGTATGAATTGAGGGAGACTTCTTTTGCTGGAGCCCCATACCACCTTAAGATGCAAATTTCACCTGCCATAAAGATGGTGATTTTCCAGTACCACCAACATTTTTCGACGCTAATGATTTGAAAACGGAATGTCTAACAAATATTCTAAGGAAAATTGATAAAATAGTAAAGTAATATATCCACTCCAGTAGTGTGGCGTAAAGCCTACACCGGCCGACTGGGAAGCGGGTGACCGAGGTTCAAATCCTGGTCGAGTCGAATACGCTGCTGTGATCAACAAATCAGAGACTACCATCCGTCTCATACACCAAGACATCTGGCCAGCGTGGTGTATTATGGCTAAAAACTCCCCAAATTGTAATAAAATGGGGAAGGCCTTCATCCAGCAGTGGATGACATAGGCAAATCGTGATATCCACTCAAATTTTTCCGCACCGAGCGCCTCGACCGTTTCCACCTTAAAAGCGTATTATCTAGCAAATTATTACGGCTATACCGAAAGAAAAAATATGCGTATGTTGCTAAAACTATAATACACAATTAATATTAATGTGAAAATTAAACTATTTACAACTACATCTAAAGTACTTTAAAAATAAGTTAAATCTGAGAATTTTAGGGTTGAATTTTTATGCGAAGACCAATGTTTTTGCATGTCGATTTTATCGTCGCATCAGACATTGAACATGTGACATTGTAGATATTCTTAAAGCTTATCTCTTAAGGTTTTTTTAAATATACACATGCTACCATAAATAGGTTAACAATAAGATTTTCTTGAAATTCTTTCCCATATTTAACAATAAAAGTGATCAGCAAATTTTTTTCTTTGCGTAAAGTGTGTGCTATGCAATTCTTAAAATGTTTAGTCATTCTGAGCCACCAAGTGTTGATCTATATCCGTTTTATGGTATCATATTGCAACGAGTTGCATTTTCAGTGTACCATAAATAGGTTAACATGGTGAAATCCGCAGTTGATTGTTATTAATAGTGCAGTGAATTAACATCTCGTGAAAAGTTTTCTAATTTTTCTAATAAATTAGTAATTTCTTTGGTAAAATATATATATTATCATATATTGGTAAGTATTGCTTCGCTACAAATTACGTAATTTTTATATTTTCAAATAAAAACAACATTCTTCATGATTTTCCAGAAAATCTTTGGAATATGGGAAAATTTAAATATTTAACTTTGGAAGAACGGCAAGTGGTACTGAAGCTATATGGAACGGGTCATAAAATCCGGGAAATAGCAACTTTACTTGGAAAATCATCAACAAGTGTTTTTAAGGTGATAAAAACATTTAAACTAGAAGGCCGAGTAGAGCCACTAAAACGCCAAGGAAGACCCAGATGTACAACAAAAAGACAAGACGTGAAAATTAAAACGATATCTGACATAAATCCTGCAATGTCTGCACCAAAAATAGGAGCTCAGTTGCAAAATAAGTATGAAATTGTGATATCACCACAAACAGTCAGACGCAGACTATACGAAGTCGGTAAAAAAGGACGTGTTGCACGAAAAGTTCCTTTTATTAGCAAGCTTAATATTAAAAAGCGTATGCAGTTTTATACGGACCATGTTTTAAAACCATTAAAATTTTGGGATAACATTTTATGGACAGACGAATCCATGATTCGTTTAAAATATAGTCATGGACGAATGTACGTGTGGCGAAAAACTACAGAGGTATACTCTTTTAAATGCACGAAACCCACTCTAAAGTCACTCGATAGGGGTATTATGATTTGGGGTTGCATCTGCACGGCCGGTGTTGGCAAAATTGTCATATTACAAGGAAAAGTTAATGCCGCAGTCTACTTAAATTTACTCAAGACTGTAATAATACCTGAAGGGAAACGACTGATTGGTGAAGATTTCGTATTGCAACAGGATAATGCACCCATACACCGTGCGAAAATAGTTGACAATTATATCAAAGACACTAATATAAATGTTTTGACATGGCCACCACAAAGTCCAGACCTGTCACCAATAGAAAATATCTGGTCCTTGTTAAAATCTCGTATCACCGAAAAGGCACCCAGGAATTTAACAGAACTGCAGAGCTTCATTGAAGAAATTTGGTATAATATTACACCAATGGAATGCCAGAAGTACACACAATCATTACCATCAAGATTGGCGATTATGTCGAAAAGAAACGGGGCAAATTGTGGCTATTAATTTTAATTTTTAATTTTGTTAACCTACTTTTGGTAGATGATTTTTAATAATAATTTTATGATATCGATATTTGAGGTTCTTTGCGTTTTTTTATTTTTTTTTAATTTAATGGAAACGTCTTATCTATATTGCTATTTAACTACCACAATTTTTTTTTTCTTTAATTAATAAAAATATAAGCATAAATTGCAACATAAGGCAAAAAACAACTTTGTTAACCTATTTATGGTAGCATGTGTATTACACTTATACATTGAAATAATAAATAAATTAATACTTCTATTAATATTTCCAAAACTAAACAAGATATCGAGAAACTTGACTGAATAAAACTTATAGCAAAATTAACCAGCTTTCATTTTTTATATAATGGTCATGTCGCTAGGACGTATAGTTTCCGAGATGTTCCCTGCTACGGGCGGGGACTTTTGATATGTTCACCTCCTCACTAGATCAAACAAAGTTACGATGTCAAAAATTGTGTTCCCAACATTTCCCTCTATACCATTTTTTGAGCATTCATTGCCTGGACTATAAAGTAACTTACTCTGATGCAAATCGCGTGAAACGGCAATAAAATATCTTAAAAAAACAGTGTACTATTACATAGCCTGAAAATAATAAATTCATTTTCTTTTCTATAGTGAACGTCAGAAATTGTTGTTTTCCCTACGTTTTCAGATAAAATACTTTATTTTTACTGAAGTTACTATTGAAATTACAAAAGTGTGTTTGATGTATTGTGAAATAAAAAACGCCAAACAATAATTTTTTTTTCATTTTTGACCTTGACGTTCTGTCAATTGGCCAGAAGTACATATCGAAATATAGAACCAATTTTTAAATTCACAACGTGTTTGTGTACCCCAATTGGCCAAGGTAAGAAATTCTGCCTAGAGTCCGAGATTCGAATACAGAATATCCACTGCTTTCTTTGGTGTAACTCAACCAGCGATTAGTTACATAAACCCACTACTATGTGGTTCTTTTTTATTAACATCTGCTATAAAACAAAATTGAATATTTTATACACGGCTATAAAACTTTAATTGTCGACTAGCGAAAAATAATAAATTCAGTCACGACTTTACTCTTGTAAATCAATATTTTTCGCTTGTTGATAAAATTTCGTTTTAGTTTAATGCCAGTATAAAACATAACTATGAATGGATTAATATTATTTTACTTTTAAATTTATTATAACTCATTTTATGAAGTTAACTTTAAAGAGCTTGCTTACTTTTCAGCATATGTATAAAAATAATTCGTTGATTTTTTTTAAATCTAAAATATTTTGATATGCATCATTTTTAAAATATTAACATCATTTTATTTGTTATAAATCTTAAAACCCTCTTACCCTTGGCCTGAAGGCCCCCATGAAGGTCCAGCTTTGGCCAGTGTAACAGGGCTAGTTCCGTGCCTGCCGTAGAGGGTGCTTTATCATTAACCTTATTTGTCTGAATTCAGTTTCTTTTGTCCATCTGCTAGATTGCAGTTCTCGAGTGTGTTGTTTTAGAAAAGAATAATTTTATTATATAAATAAATTAATAACATTTTATATTTTAATTTTTAAAATATTTAATAATTAATTGTTTATTTAATTTAATTATTTATTTAGGAACATCATTTTCAAACTGTAATAACATCAAAACATTGTTTTTCTTATAACTAACTTTACACGAACAAACAATAACATTATTAATTTTATATTATTTGTACTTAATCTTAGAATTCTAAATCACATAAAATATTAATAGTTAAATAATAGTAGTATATTATATTATGGCGTCGCGAGACTTAATAATGTTCTTACAGTGGTTAGTACGTAATAATAATCATTACAAATATACTTTTAAAGCACAATAGTAATAGTAAATTTAGGAGCATATAATAAATATTGAAATAAAAGTTATTTTAATTTAAAATATTCTTGGGGCAATAACTATTCCTTCGAATATATTATGCGGTTATAAATTCATAATGATTAAAATTACTAACAATAAGTACTTACTTACTCTTACAATCAACAATAAAAGTCTTTTTTTCTCTCTAGCATACCAGGAGGGCCGTCAAATAGTTCACATAAACCTAGTTTATTTGTTAAAAAACAATTTTTTCGTAAATTTCCCCATCTACCTTTGAACTTAACCCAATCAGGAATATTTTCAGATTGTAAATCAATAAATTTTAAATTATTCCAAGTTTTCCATATTATTCCATAACCATTTTTATCGATTAGTTTGGGAACTCTTACATAATAATGCTCACCGGGAGCTGACCACATCCCGTGAGATCCATAAGCAGAAAATAAAATCGGATGGCCATAATGCTTTCTTACGACAGGTGGAAAGTTTGGTCTTTGGAGTATACCTTTTCTAGTCACTTGTTTTTCGTACTTAAACAATCTAGATTTTGGTTGATATTTGTAATAAACACCTGCGTCGTGGACTGAGACGTACAATTTGTCGGGGTACGGTTTTCCATTAAACGACAAACTTATATGTTCCCAATCACCGACGTGATTTCCAATTTTTTTTCTTTGGCCAAAACACGAACCAAATATCAAAGGCGTTGGAAGTTTTCCAAGAAAGCAAGCTTCTTTACCTTCGTTATATGGATAAAAAGTCCAATAAGTTACATGAAAATATGGAATTTGATTTGCGTTGTTATAAATTGAACTAATAGTACTTGGTAAACTAGCGGCGTCGCTTACACGAAAAGATAAATTTGGAGAACATTTGGTTACAACTGAATAAACGGAGACATTGTGTTTACTTGGATCTCTACCATATAAAAATGACGACTTATTCTCGAGCAAGGTTTCTATAACAAGTAGGGTAATTATT
Organism: Cantharis rufa; assembly: GCA_947369205.1. Classification (NCBI taxonomy): domain Eukaryota; kingdom Metazoa; phylum Arthropoda; class Insecta; order Coleoptera; family Cantharidae; genus Cantharis; species Cantharis rufa. The sequence goes on along the minus strand of OX376304.1, from coordinate 17,846,134 downwards.
TATTGAGGGTACTTTGCACACGATTTTAATTGGTAAGTACATACCTATTTTTTCCTTAGGTTCTAAGTAATATTTTTCGGATCCTGGACCAAGTGGTAATTGATCTGGTTGATGTAAGTCTGGATCGGGTAGTGATTCTTTTCTAACAACATCAACATTTTCTAGAAATTCTTCAGCATTGAGAGGCAGAAAGTTTTCGTTTGGTGCTAACCATATTAGTGGTGCCCATTGTTGAACTAACTCTTCAACTTGGAGTAACAAAACTGTGTATTAGTATCATCAGATATTGAAAAAATGAAAATTTTAAGAATTGAAATTTAAATTTTGAAAATATTTCTATCACATCGTAATTTAGAAATAGGCATAAATAAAACAAACTCACTTTTTGCTAAACTAGTGTCAGACCAAACTGAAGATATCATAATTAGCACTTCACCCAAAACCAGAATCCAAATGTTATTTGTCATATTTCACATGATTTACTTTTATTGAAACAAGAACTTTGTAATTACAAATAAAAACAGTCAACTTGTATGTTATATTGACCTACACTTATAGACATCAACCCGGTTATGTTCATCAGTTATGTTCATTCCAACAACGGAATCCCAGTCAGTGCTCTTGCACTCTACCTACTTCCGCGATATAAGAGATGGAATTTTAAACTAAAATTTTTTACCAAGTCTTTAATAACCCATTCACTTTTACGAATAATACTATTATTTATTGGAGTGTAAATTAAACTGTCTGCTATGATATCGTGGTCAAATTATTTGTTACATCACTTTCACTACCAGTTAAATAATTTTTTTATATCTGTTATTAAGTTCTACCCAATTAATGATTTGCGATCTTTGTCTGAATAATTTCATAACATAGAACAGCTAGAATTCAAAATTTGTTATTTAAATTAACAATAAATAAATAAATTACTTTAAAACCTTGACATAGGAAATATTATTTTGTATTGGTACTTTATCTTCTTAGAACTTAAGTAATGGAAGTAAGTAGGTATTTTAAAAGTTGTCAGGTAATAAATGATATGTAATTATTTCCGCTACAAATATCTATAAACTGTAATTATATTGCTTCCGTTTTAAACAAATTATAGAAATGTTATCCTATCTATAGGTACATATTTTTTATGTTTTTTGTATCGCAAATTTATAGCAAACAACATTTTTTTAAAAATACAATTTTTTAAAAACAGGAACTTCCTCTTAGAAAGAGGAAGTATAATATAATATGAAGATATCACATCTTTCTTCAGAATTTGTCCATATTATACATACATAATATGTATGTATTTACATTTTTATCTTCAAGTTTACATTGTAAAGAAAATTAATTCACATAATAATTTTTTTTATTACTTTAGCTTCCAATTATTGCGGTATATTATATTATATAATGATAATTTATTATGAATTTAATGAGGTTTATTACATTTTGCCGGATTAATTATCGCATCATTGTTTTTATTTAATTAGCTAATTGTTTTTAACAATCTCTATAATTCCTTCCTTTTTATCACTGGCAGTGTCTGTTCTTCACAATCTTGGAAGAAATACGCAAATTTTTGCTTTACTTTTATTTAACTTTATTTTTGTCGTCCTGTAATTCTTATAAAAATCGGTGTGAGGCGCGAATGGACCTGATTGATTTCGAAAATATTTCTCTTCGCATCAGTCTATCAGTCTATTTAATTTTCTGAAAAAGAAAAACTCAATTAATTATTATTATATTTAATTTTTAAAAAAACTTATAATTTTTAATTATTAACTCTTTGTACCCGTTATAGGTGAAAATTAGATGACAAGCTTTTGTTAATATTTATGCTAAGCCAAGAATGAGGTTACGTAGTTTATTTTGTAAAAATTTTGAAATTTTATTTCAAGTCCAACAAATAAACATATGTTTAACTCGAATATTATAGTTAAACAGGTAGGTGTAGGTACTATCTCTTACAAAAGTGTACGGAAGTAAATGACATAACCAGCAGTTTCTTCCTTAATCATTAATTAAACCAGGTGAAAGCAATAAATAATTCATTAATTATAACTCTGAAATTTTTTTTTAATGTAATGGAATATTACATGATATAGCAAGAAATATCAAACATTTTTTAATATAATGGTTTCCTCACATTTATATTTATTTGTTAAATATATTTATAAACAATAATTGCAAAGTCATTACCAATCTCATTAAATTGTTACATCTAATTTTATTGTGTCAAGTTTAGAAAGAAGTCTTTAGTATACCTACATAATGTATTTAAGAAATTAAAATAATTACATATTTTGTGTAACAATATAGGCTGTTATTAAAACAGATTTTAATGTAGGTACATATATAGTATAATAATACTAAAGATAAGGTTAAAGTTTTGTTTTCATCTAATTATCTTATCGTAAATTAATTTAAAAAATGACACGTCGTCTTTACATATAATTTTGTTTTTATTAATTTGCGTTTAGTTAATTGGATGAAAACGAAACTTTAGGCCCTTATTCTGTAAGCCATAAAATATTAAATAATTCAAATATCCTTTCAAATAATTGAAAGGATGAAATTATTCTGTAACTATTATAAAGGATTCTTTACTGTCCTCTAGACTTCTAGAGAAAGACTAAAAGACTGACAAATACGGGATACCTTTATGTAAATAATTAATTTTAAAAATTGTGCCTTTAAGCAAAAGATTGGTTATAAGATAGGAATTTAAGTTAAAATAAAGTAGATTATGAAATAATTAACGTCGGTATATTACTATATTCGACAATCTTTTAAGAAACATTGTTAATTTCAATTTTTGTTTTAATTCAAATTCCAATTATTGCTTTAAGCACATTTTTTAACTTTTACTTTCAAAGAGAGGAAAACTATTTTTTATGGATAAAACGAGTTTTGAAACTAGGTTACTCAATTATGAATTAATGTTTAAATAAAATAGATATCAAAACATGAAAAAAGTGAATACTTAAGGGGCTCGAGCCATAATTTACATAGTGGTTAGAGTTAACCGATTTTCATTTTTCATAAAGCTTTTAGTAATGGTTAAACGGCTTAAATATTTAAGATCACGAAGAAAATTCGTTTTATTTTTAAAATTTTAAAATAACGGATACTATTTGACGGATTAATAATAGTTTATATAAATGTCGTTTAAATTATGTAGGTTGCGGATACCTACATACACCCTGTTTAATTTAAATAATAATTCTTATGAAAAACAGAAAACTTACTACCGTCCTGCATACAATGCAGCGTCCACACGATCCGAAAAAGTACTCGATATCTATTTAGTACTACTTATTAAGAATAGTGAACATTATCGTTAGTTACTAGATACTAATTAAAAAATAAAGAACAAATTTGGGTAAAAAATTAAATGATTTGTAAAATAAGTAAACTGCAATAACCTGTGTAATTTTATAGGAAAACAATGCATTACAAAAATTTCTGTGAACTACTAAGATAAAATTAAATTTAGTTAAACTAAAAAATAATTATTTTTGATTGTTTTAATTTCTCGTTCGCGCTATTTAAAGCAATAGATTGCCTGATATGTCTCTACGCGATCTGACTTGGTAAGGTCATATAATAAAACTATCCGACTTCTATCTGACAAGAAATTCCCATAAAGTTGTTGGCTGACAAGCCTATACACCATCCAACTTATCATCTGATCTAATGGAAGACACTAGACGCTTCAAGGACATCAGAGCAAATCTGGTCATGGGTAGGGCTCGTAACACCTAAAGATGGTACAAATATCAAAAAATAACCAATAATCTGTTTTATTTAAAATTTTATAATTTGCAATTATTCCCGTAAGGGAACACCAAAGCATTATATTAAATTTCCCTCACATAAGTCACCTGCAGCAAATTTAACCGAAGCACCTAGTAAGCCATAATTGTAAAGTATATCATAATCATAAGAAATAGATTTAAACTAGTCTTTTAATTTCATAATCTATTAGAGGTACGAAAAAAAATATATATCGATCCAAAGCATACTTTGAATTTAGAGATTTGTATATGGGCACTCATAATATCACTGTTCCGGATATTCAAATTGTGGCGGTCGGATATTCTATTACCAAAGCAGTGTCAGTATAACTAAAGGAAACTAGATTTGCAAGTTTATATTATAAGATCAGAGTAAATTATAATTTGCAATGATAGTACAAGAAGAGCGGATCCAAAAGAAAGTTCATGAAGGGGGTAAATGAAGCTGGAGGTGTAAATCAATATATATTTCAATTTTTATCAAAATTTAGTAGATTTTATTGATCTTATTGATTTTTAATTTTTTATTGATCAAAATTTAGTAGATTTTATTGATTTTTCGTGGGTCATAGAAGGTAATTACCCAGTTATCCCCCTTCTCTTGTATCCGCCCTTGAATTCCAACTTCAGAGTGTTGGAAATCCATAAGAAATAACTATAAAAAATTTACCACAGCAATGTTGTAACTTATAGGATTGCACGTACGCATTATTATTATTTTGATGTATTTTGGTTCAGCGGCAACTAATACATATATGTACATGGACTATATGTATATCATCGATTAAGATGAAACATTAATTTGTCGAATTATTGTTATTATCAGCTGCATGTCTTTTAAATTTCCATTTTAATTTTTGGATCTAAAATAGTCTAGATCGTTTGTAATTCAAATTTTGGATCTAAAAATAATTTTTTTACATTTTTATTTAGGTTTACGTTAAAATTAATTTACGTTTTGCTTAAACTTATTTGTTATATATTTCTCTTTATAACTTTTAAGGTTTCTAGATTTTTAGGAACACAATGATACTGACGCGTATAAACGACTAACGAGATTCTTAGTTTCCTAATTGACGATTTTATTTCTATTTTAAAATGAAGAACAAGTGGTCATTGGCACCATTGACAATAAAACGGCATATTTGAAATCAGGCTATAACAAACTATCTCAAGTGTAAAACAATTAATATGTTCACGGTAAATACCATAATAAAGGTTTCGCAATTCCACCGAGATTACTGTATTCTACGAGTAATTAAGAAGAAGAAAATAGATATTTTCGATACAAGTTAGGAAAACTAAGATTTTTTCATTTAAGGCAAAGTTTTACGATCAAGGCCTTTGGCCGAGATCGTACTGAACCAAAGCCGAATTTCATAATTTTAAATTTAAGTTTTTGTATTTTACGGTTGGTAGCCCATTGGTTGCCAACCGTACTCTTTTTGGTTATTTGAGGTACTCCGTACTAGTCATATAGTAGATCTATGGTCAAAGATAGTAGCAGTTATAACGGGAACGGGTAAGTAACGACGTTTTTTTTTATGGTTATACAATTTGTGTTCTTAGAATACCAAAAATGTCAGATATGTCGGAGTGTTCGGATGTTGAGGAATCTACGGCGTTAAAAACAAATTAGAAGTTGTAACTAAAATTTTAGGTGGCGGTGATTTTAATATTGGAGCTTCAACATCGAAAATTGATCCGGATGCTGTTAATACCTTCAATAGCAGTTGTTCAAATGTAATCGTAAATGTATACTATAAATAAAGTAGATTTGTGTTTTTGATCTTCTGTCTTTTCCGCATACTTTTACAAGTGTGCGGAAAAGTACTATATTTCCGCACTAGTGGGGAAAAGTATTGGGACAAAGCTTTGGTAGATTAAAACAGCACTAAAATTAAGCGAACAACTGTTTTTCTAAGTGCTATGAGCAACCGTTTCTGAAAAAATAACGTTTAAAAGTTTAAATGCAATACTTCAGCTAGTTTACGCAATAAGAACTTAAAAGTTTTCTAGCTGAGATAATAACAATCCAAACAAATGGATTGGAACGTTTAGTTTCGCTTCCTGGCAGTAAGAGTTTTTTGTTTTAGGATGCCACCTTATAAGAGTAGCAGAATATAATTTATGTTCTGTATCTTATTCGAAAAGATATAAAAATATCTGGAAAAAAATTATTCCTGAAGGGAATCGAATCTAGAACTTTACAATCCACTTGCGGAAATGTTATCATCTTCTCAGATAGAACACCTTCGGATTATTTTTATAATTTATAATTTTTAAACGCTATTTTCTCAAAAACGGATGCTCATGGTACTTTAAAAATAAACAAGTGTTTGTTTGTTTAATTTTAGTACTCTTTCAACCTACCAAAGCTAGTCCTGCTCCTAGAGTTGCACTTACAAGATTCTTCTTTTAGTTCAATGCACTGTTAAACTGCACAGTAAAACTCCACCACCAAATGAATACTATTATATAATTTTCGAACGAAATCTAAAATATGCGTAGTTAACAATAGCTATTTACAGTCGTGCTGCAGAAAGTTGAACAATGCGGTTGAGTAAGCGATATATCAGAACGAGCGATTAGCGAGTTCTGATAGCTTACGAAACCGCAATGGAACTTTCTGAGCGAGTCACTGTACTTAGCTTTACGTTCAAGACAGGTCCTTTCCAAAAAAAAACATAAATTGGTAACAAAAATTATTCTTTAATTTAAAACGCGTGTAGCATTACCTTTGCTAATGGCGGCATGCCTCCAACCTATTTTAAGAGAAGGCGCTGACCAAACGTCAATTAATTAATAATTGAGAAATAATAAAAGAATCGTGAACCTACGCGAACGAGTTGTTGTTGTATTTTTGCAATTGGTTAAAAGAAAAACGTTTTTGATATTGGCTAAAGTCCAATTAGTATTTATATGGAATAGTTGTGAACCATTTGATGATAATAATAATTCTAAAAAGTGAAAGATTACAAAATTATTTATATTTGGAACATTTTTTTATAATGTTGAAGATTTTTTTGGAAAATTATAATATATAAAATTTTGGTTGTCTGGTGCTGGGAAGATTAGTGGTCTAGGTGCGACAGTTTAGTTTGGAGCCCAAGATTTTGTTAAAATTGCAAGAGCCCAAGATTTTTTGTTTTATAAGGTTAACAACAATTCACAAAGCTGCTGCAGTCTGCCTGCAATTTTGTTGCATTTCAATCGTTAGAGACTGGGTAGTAGTTGGTATCCAATTTATCAAGTGTATTTCGGTTTGCTTATGCCCGGTTTCAGCAACGTTATTTTAGGAATTTAATCTTAGATTAAATATTTAATCATAGATTAAGTCCGATTTAGGTTTCAGCAACATAATTTTTAACACAGGTTAAGTTTAATCTATGATTAGTTTAACCATGGATTTAATCTATAGTTAAGACGATTTTGGGTTGCAGCAACGTTAATTTGTGTTTAACACAGGTTAAATATCCAAAATATATAATTACTGGTTGACCAGTGATTAAAGTGACAAAACCTCCGTTTGGCCAGCCCGTGTTTACTTTTATTACACATATTTTTTGGAATTTGAATTTGAAATTGAAAAGAAGTATTTATTTTTAGTATATTATAATATAATAGAGCATTAGATATAGAATTATATAGAAGAAGCAGAAATTAATATTCCACTGGCTCAAAACGGACAAAACAATACAAGTACACGTACTGCATTGATCCGCAGTCACTTTTAAGTTGTTTTATAAATAATTTTTTTTTTAATTTATGTTGTTTAATGAGCACCCCAAGCACTTTTTGAGGAATTGTTTGTGTTGATGCAAATTTCAACATTAATTTATTTTTTTTAAGTAAAATAAAGTTTGATCTTCAAATACAAGTAATTACTAAAAATCCAAATTTTGTGCGCTTTTGTGCCATTTTATTACGATAAAACAAACAATAACAATGATACTTAACCTCATTTATGATAATTTCTGAACTATTTCCCTTCATATGAACTACTACAGGAGTACCACCATAACCATATTACACATAATCTGAGATTAACTAATTATAGATCATAAAACGTTGCTGCAACCCATTCAAAATTTAACAAGTGATTAAATTTAACATGTGTTAACTAACACAGGTTAAAGTTAACGTTGCTGAAACCGGGCATTAATGTTTTCAGATCTCTCCATATAGTTAGCCGCAGAATCGAAAGCACTAAGTCTATCCAAAGGAAATCTGGTAGCTGCTGGTTTACCGGACGAAGGCGTTCTGCGTGTAGATATTGTTGGGTACGATTGTGGAGGGGTAAGTTACGTTATCTTATCGAAATTCCGTTTGATATTTTGTATATTATGAAGTTGCTACTTGCGTATTGAAAAATATTCAAGTAGTACATACCTTTGTGTCTTTCCTTGATTTGCAGCATTTTTGCTGGTAGATTTGGCTATACGGTTTTGTGAATTAAGTTTTTAACCAACTGAGTCTTCAACTCTTTTCTTTGTTAGGTTTTTTTTTTGTAGAATCCCCTCAGGGTTTTTGTTTGGTTATTTTTATTTGTTACTGTTATTTTTATACGTTACGTGTTGTTTCTATTTTTTCTATTCTTTCTATGTCAATTAAATAAGATTTCTTTTCTTGTACTCGTTGGGTTTTATTTAGTTGACTGGCGTCCAGCGGCAACTCCATTTTCATTTTCAGGTGGTTGTCATACAGTGGCTCCTAAGAATCCACGATACGTGCAAACGTACCCTGCTCTCGATCTGTGGATCGAAAAGATCAAAGTATAGCTGTGGGGTTTACCATCTACCGACGTAAAAGGGCATCTGAGCACCGAAGGGTGTTACACGCGATATAACGGAAGTAAATAATACTCTTATCTTAATAGATAAGAGTATAATAGAAAAGAAGATAGCTTGTGATGCAAAATTGTACGTGCACTTCAGTAGCTTTCTAGACATACAATAACTCGAACCCACTATGTACGCCACCATTGCTGCTTATGTGCAAGAATTTTCCGAACACCGCTGCAAAGTATCATTTTCGAGCGCTAAAAACTACCTGATATGCTATACTTTCTATAGTCGTGTACGTAATAGCTATTAACGTATAAGCGATCGAAAGTAAGCCATATCAGATTTAGCAATATATCCGAGCGAGCGATAGCGAATTATGATAGCTAAATCTGATATGGCTTACTTTTTACGCGAATGACGTTATGCATTTTTCATCCAACGCGGGTCCTTTCCGAAATAAAAATATAAAGTGATAAGTAACAAAAATACCACTTTTAAATAAACAGTAACTTATTAAAGCATGCGACATCATTATATAAATTTTTTTATATAATTATATATTGTTTATATTTTTATGTTAAAACTGCTTAAACAATTCCGAGTTTTTGACTGATTAATTGTTTAACATGATTCATGGAGGGAAATTTATTATACAGGTGTTGAGTTTTAGCTACATATTTCAATTAATGACTATACCAGTGGTGGTTCGTGCTATTGTTGCAGGTTTGAGCAACCCCCAAAAATTAAAACAATAAAATACTTAATTTAAGTATATCTAGTTATTTAATTGTACAATTTAATTAATTGAGTAAAATACGGATATTAAAGCGGCATGATTTTTCATGCAACAGCATGAAAACTTTTATTTTTTTTATTTTTTTATTTTTCATTACATCTCTGTGCAATAGTAACATTCTTACTCCTTAAAGTCGATTTTTTCGTTTTCAACATTATGCCATCTACTTACACACACTTGCTTGATGCTGGTTTGAATTACATTTTTATTATTTTCTCATATCAATTAGATTAAATTTATGAGCATTAATCCTCACATGTTTAACATTATCTACAATATTAGATTTGTGTATTAACGATTAATGTCGAACATTACAACAAATTTCAAAGATATCTTTGCAGAAACAAAACAAAATCTTAACATTTACCGGTTTCAACCTCTTAACAATAAAATTTACAAAAAATCAATTTCCTATTTTACTTCCCAATGATCGGGTGTAAGGTCGATCACCCAGTATAACGAAGTTATACAAGTGCAATCTTGAGAAATTATAACAACTAATACGATAATTTATAAACCAATGAAACGTATACATTTCATAAAGATTAAATTAATTAGAAGATTCATAATTATTTCACTGTACGTATCAGGTATTAAAAAATAATTATTATTAATTTCAAATAGGTGTAAATAAGTGTAAAATTAAAAAGTATTGTTTTTGTTCAATTAATTTAAAGCAAAGTATCTAAGATAAATATTAATAAACTTTATAATAAATTTATCTGGTTTTTTAAATAAATAGTATTAACAATCCACTACGAGTTTTAAATCCCAACGTAAGTTAGTCATTGACGAAGATCTCATCTTCTTCATTATACATAGTATAATATCTGTAAAAGTATTACTTTCGAGTATAAAACACTTTTTCACAAAATTTAGTTTTCCTCTGCAACCTCTCAGTTATTCACGCTGATTCTAAGAATTGTCAAGAATTCTTTAAAAATCCTAAAAATTCTTTAATAATTTTCAAAATATTTTGGGAATTCTTTACTTGAAGAATTATACTGATATTACAGTATACTATATTTTATATACATATTATTGCGGTAGACCAAAGTTTTCTATTAGATAATTTAATTTTTTTTTTAGGGATCAATATTGAAACTGTTGTTTTATTTACAAGTGTCCAAATTTCCTGTTATATTTTTCTTTTTATTGAATGAATATGGACAATATTTGATATTTTTATGAATTAAAAATATTACTTTTATTGTAAAATTTTGTAAATTTTGGTTTTGCCAAGAATTGGTTGACGTTGCGCTAACTAGCGGTAAAAGACAAACTTTTTCCGCCAAGATGGTCGCCTAAGCGGCTGGACAAATTTTTATGTCGTCAAGTTGTTGATTAAATTGTTGTATTTTATTAATAAAAGTTGTATTATTTTGAGTGAGTAATTGTTTATTTGCATTAATATATTTATTCTGTTTGGATAAAACTGGCGATTTTTTTTTAATGGGATTGGTTTATTTTGAATAAAAATCACTAATTAATTAATAAAATTAGAATATTAATTATATTTAATTTAAAAATAAAATTTGATACCATACCAATATATTGTTTATATTGCAATCGATTAAAAGTAAATTATGAATTTTGGAATTTAAGAAGAGAAAAGTAAATGGAAATTATATTTTAAAGATTTGGCTTTCCTAAATGCTATTTAATAATTGAAATTTTATTCTAACTGGAATTTAAAAATTAGTTAAGTTACAGAATATAAGTGAAAATATTTTTAAAAATTTGGAAGTTAGTTTTGGAATTTATAAAAAACTGAATCAAGCGCATCATTCCTCTAGTGCAGTATGAGGATTAAGAATTAAACATAAATTATTATTTTAAATTTTCGCTTCTAAATAGATTAAAAAGTTTTATTACTAATTTAATAAGTTTAATTTCACGCTACTAAAGTTTCTAAAAAATCATTGTCACCAATGGTAATTCAAAATTTTTTATTATCTATAAAATATGTTAAGGTAATATCTTGCGCTGTTGCTTCAGAAAGTTGGCTTTCCGAATTGCAATAATTAATTTTATAATTTTTTATGATACTGTATCAACCCTTCCTACTCTTCCCCTATAATATAATCGCCATTAGTTTGAATATACATTTTGTCTTTTGAATTATAATTTTATAGTTATTAATGATATGATTATTTTAATAATTTTTGTCACAATAAAATAAGCCTTTTACATCTTAAAAACTGACACATGATGCACTCCATTCACGTGCCTATAGAAAGTGGGTTGTGAATATTAAATTAGCGCTGTTTTATGTTGAAATTTTATTTCATTGATTGTTTCAACATTTAAAATAAACGAATATTTTTATAAATTATATTTTACTAAAAATTAAAAGTTTTTAGTTTGCAAATATAAAGCTTACCATAAATGTACTATTTAAATATTGGATAATGCAATTAAGCACTTAAAGATGCTAGACGATTGAAGAGGTATCGCCAATTTATAAGTTAAATTACATTTTTTCAAATAATGCAAATATTAATACTTGTACACATGCGGTTAACCGATATTTCAAGTTTCTTGTAGGTGAAATTGGTAATTAACTTTATTGGTACGTAATTATATAATAATTTATGTAAAAAAATATCGCTTATAATTGAGAAACGTACTGAGTATGAGACGAGCTGTACCCAATCCATACAGATTTCAGTACCTAACTAATAAGCGTGGTTCAACGTGTGGTCACCTATCATGACCAGACTTGAGTGTAAAATAGTGTTAACTTATATTTTCTATATTTCGTTGTGTGATTGTCAATTTTTAGAAACATCTTCAAATTTTCAAAATTTATTAGGTGATTCTTTTATTCTTTACAAGAAAGCTAGTGAAGTTTTTAAAAGCAGTTATGATTTTGTGATTGTCGGAGCGGGATCGGCAGGAGCAGTGCTTGCAAATAGATTAAGTGAAAATGAAAATTGGAGTGTATTGCTTTTGGAAGCGGGAAAATACGAAAATTATTTTACCGACATTCCTCTAACGGCATCGTTCCAATCATCAACTAATTACAATTGGGGATATAGAAGTGAAAAATCTAATTTTTCTTGCCTGAGTTTGAAAGATAAACGTTGCAATATTTCAAAGGGAAAAGCAATTGGCGGCAGCTCTGTAATAAATTTTTTAGTTTATACAAGAGGAAATAAAAAAGATTTTGATGATTGGGAAAGTTATGGTAATGTAGGCTGGAAGTACGAAGACGTACTTCCTTATTTCATTAAATCCGAAAATTATTCATGGTGTAATGAAAACGATTTGGCTTACTTGAATATCGATGAAAAATATCATGGCAAAAATGGTTATCTACATATTCAGGAAGCACCATTTCAAACGCCAATATTAAAACAATTTTTAAAATCTGGAATAGAGCAAGGCTATACGATTACCGACCCAAATGGCCACTCGCACGTTGGATTTTCAAAAGTTCAAGCCACTATGATTAATGGAAGACGTCAAAGTACTGGAAAAGCTTTTCTAAAACCGATATTGCATCGTAAAAACTTAGACATAATAACCGAAGCTCAAGTTACCAAAATATTGATTAATAAAGAAACAAAAGCGGCGTATGGTGTTGAATTTATAAAAAGCTTAAAAAAGTATCAAGTGATGGCAACAAAAGAAGTTTTGTTATCTGCAGGAGCAATTAGTTCGCCGCATTTGCTTATGGTTTCGGGAATAGGTCCCAGAGAAGAATTGGAACCTCTTAATATTCCAGTCGTTCAAAATTTAAAAGTTGGTTATAATCTGCAAGATCATGTTTCTCTTCACAGTACGTTTTTGATTAACGAATCGGTAACTATAACAGACTTAAGCGTGCAAAATCCATCATATTTGCTTAATTATGCATTAAATGGCAAAGGACCGTTAACTCTTCCAGGTGGTGCTGAAGGAATAGGATTTGTAAAAACAAAGTATAGCACCGATGCAACTGATGATTATCCCGATATTGAACTTGTTCTTGGAGCGGGAGGTATAAACAACGATTTTTATGGAGTTTTACAAAATTTATATGGCATTCCTCGTAATTTATATAGACAAATATATAAAAAAGTATTTTTTGTGCCATCATTTAGTATTACAACAATATTATTACGACCGCGTAGTAAAGGTCGAGTTGCTTTAAAAAGTGCAAATCCATTACAAGCACCTGCAATACATTTTAATTATTTTCAAGACGAATTTGACATTCAAGTCATGGTAGAAGGACTCAAATTGGTAAATAATTACAAAATAATCTTAAAATTTATTTGATCTTGAACTCTTTCTTTGACCGGTAATGTTTTAATGCTGATGACAGTTGATGGTTGATAACTCACTTTCATAATAATTATAAATTTACACTTTTACCATCACCGTCAATAAAAATTGTTTCAGTTTTTAAGTTCTGGATTAACTCATTATTAATAATTATTATCTATAGTCGATTTAATATTTGGAACTTAATTATTATTATTTTCAGGCTAAGAAAATTGGAGAATCCGAAAGTTTGAAAAAATACAATTCCAATTATTTCTCCATGGTTGTTCCAAACTGCAATCACCTAACAGTTGGAACAGATAAATATACGGCTTGCGTGGTGCAAAATATAGCTACAGGTATTGGCCATCATGTGGGAACATGCAAAATGGGGCCGATAAACGACCCGGATGCTGTAGTTGATTCACAATTGAGAGTGCATTTTATTAAAAACCTTCGAGTAGTAGATGGTTCCATTATGCCAAATATTATAGCAGGCCATACAAATGCTGTGATAATAATGATTGCAGAAAAAGCTGCAGATTATATAAAAAGTACTTGGAGTAATAAATAAAATGTATAATAAAATTAATTTTTTATTTTTATTTTATATTTAAATCAATAACTTTCAAAATTAAAAATACATTTCCCTATATAAACTTCCATTAGTAAACAGCGATTTAATCAAAGAAATAAAACTTTTGAAGGTAATAATATATGTGGTAAAACACATGAGCACGATAATTAGTGGTTCAGTGACATTAAAAGGATTAAAAGCAAATTTAGGGCTGTAACAAATAATCATTAATAGTGAATAGCAATATAGTCAACCCCTTATGTTTAGAAATTCTATCGCTAGCACACAAGTAAGTCTTCGCTATACTATATTTTTTGTATTTGTGTCTTGTATTGATCAAACTTAATTCATAAGTTTAAAAGAAAACTCTAGTGCCAGACGGAATAAAAAGCTTTTTGTATGAAAATGAATTTTCCAAATTTTCTTATGCTTATATTTATTATAATTTCAACATCTGATATGGTATGCGTTGTGTATGCTCAAGGTGCTTATGAAGGTAATATTACATATATTTATCAATCTATAAACAATTTTAATTTACATTATAAATTACACAGGTGAATTGCTTTATTATTGTAACTCAATAAAAGATTGCCGAAATTTTGGATACGTGTGTAAGGAAAAACGATGTCAGTGTAATGAGTCGTATGTTGTTGATCAAGATAAGAAGAGATGTCTAGGAGGTAAATATTTAATAAAAACTAAAAATCAAGAAAAAATTATACTTATCATTTGCAGGTGTGGATCAGAAATGTTTATATGATGAACACTGTATAATTGGCGCCTATTGTATGAATCAATCGATTTGCAAATGTAAAGAAGCGACTTCGCAGGTATTAGAAAACGGTCTTGTCTGTGGAAGTATGAAGAAACTACGTATGATATTTTTCCTTGAATAAATTTAAAATTTTATTTTAGGTGCGACAAAACATCATCAATGGACTGCAACTGAAATATCAATTATTGGAACTACGCAAATTTTACTTGTGTATTACATGAAATAAAGACGCCTAAAAGAGTTTTCATTTTTAACATTCAAGGCAGACAGTGAGCAAAAATGCTCCTATCACATTATGTTAATCAATGCTAATCGAATTTTTATTGTATTATAACAAAGCAATATTCAACTTTCTTATTTCAAATACATATTTCATTAGGTAAATAAATTAAATATTTTTAATAATTATTTGTGAATTATTTTGAAATCAGTTGTTTAATTCGAAAACATGCAAGTTAATTTTAATGATCTGAAAAATTATTACCCGTTGTATGTGATTTTTAAGTAAAAGTTTCAAAAATCATTTTTAAATGAATTCCCTTTTAAAATTTTTATTAGTTAGTTGTCATCAATACCGTATACACAATAAAAAATCTTCTACTAATTTTTGTCTTACGACATGAAGCTATTGTTTTGATCAATTAAGAGGTTTAATAGTATCGTCAGGTATTTCATAATTATTATAAAGATTTGTCACTTATTATTTGATGATTTATAAAATCGTTTTTCAAAATATAACTGATAATAACCCAACGAAGCTACAAAAAGCGAAACCGATAGAAAATAAATAAAAATATTCGTTGATTTCATTTATTAATCTAAACATAAAATACGCTTGTAAAATAAATCCACAAAATAATTAAGAATTTTTCAGTACTGATAACGTTTATGAGTCAAAAACATGAGTCTCCCGATGATCCTATAATATGCAATAATTTTTAAAAAGCAGATGTTGATAGACAATATGATTTATTACTTGAAACACCAATTAAATTAAAAATATTATTTTGAATAAAATTTTTTTAAATTACTGATATGATTTTTTTGTTAACATGAGTATTATTTGTAAAAACACTTTGTGTTATTAGGGTTATTTTGTATCACTGTCCAAGTACAGATAGAAAACTTACATGAAGTCCAAGATGGATTCACTCTGGTTGACGAAAAAAGCCCAAAACGAGCCAAGCGCACCAACCACAGTTTACCAACGGAGGAACAACATTGCGCTAACCGATTTAAACCAATGGACAATTTGCATGATTTTTAATTTTAGCATATAACTATTCTACATATCAACATATGTAATGTGTCTTAATTTTTTTAAATTTGGTACACAAATAAAGCCAGAAAACAATATTTAAATTTAAATATATTTCGATGGCACGAAAATGTATTAATAAATATGGCGGGCTTTAATGTAAAATCTTAGCGTTATGACGTAACCAGAATTAGTTCATAGATAAAAGATTGGTATAGATGCACAACTTTTACTGGCGTTGAATGCAAATTTTAATACCGTTACCAACATAAAAAACGGAAAATTTAACCTAAAATATTTTTATATTGGTTGTATTTCTGACATTTTGTCGTAATGCAATGTTTACACTGGGTCTAATCTAAATTAAATGGTAATATTAGGGAAATAACGCGGGTGTATTGGCATACATGTAAGATGCGTTTTATGTTTGTGACGTCATCACCTGTTTTCGATCACGTGAATTTTTCAAATAAATTCTAATATTTCATAAATTATTTGCGAGCTAACAATACAGAATTTTGAGAAATTACTCGAATATTCTGATTATAGATATATTGAACTATCAATAAATGCGATTTTGAAGTGAATTTGAATTTCATGCAAATTGTCCATTGAGGTACAAGAGAATCTTAACGCGATCAACTTTGATAACGTAGCCGTGGACTCACAGTATTGCCCATAAGCCAGACTTCACCACCTACCCAGCACGGCCCCAAAGACGTTGGAGAGTTTCTTCAATCACCTTGACGGACACAGCTGCTTGGCCAATGATTACCAAAACACTGAAGTAAAGAAATGTCAAATTCAATAACGTCCGCAGTCCCCCGAAAGACCTTCAGATCAATCTTACCGACCCAGAGGCAGCTACTGAGGATACTAGAAGCCAACATGTCTAAGAGCAGTGCCGGCTTCTCCATTCATCAGCCAGCTAAAAACGTACCCCTAAAAGTGGTCATTAAGGGTACTCAGTGAGTACCGTTAATCTTTTGGTGAGTGCTACTCACCAAAATATCGACGCCGGGTTCGTCAAACAAGATATAGAAGCACAAGAGATTCAGGTCGATCAAGTTGCGATAATGTACCGTGGCGCGACAATACCCTTATCTTTCCTACTGACAACTCTAAAGAAGACACCACAAGGCAAATAAATCTTTCGACTCAAGCAAGAATTGTAAATCGAGGTGAGAATCAAAACTTCATACAAAAAGTTTTAATTGGGCCAATACCATCGCTGCTAGTCATTCGGCCACGCCCAACGGGTTTGCAGGTCTCCTCCAAGATGCGTCAAATGCGCCGGAGCCTACGTTACAAGCTGGATACCCCTGCCACCTGCACAAACTGCAGTGGCCAGTACCCTGTCAACTACGGGGGTTGCCCTAAGTTTTTCAAGTCAAGGGAAAGCCACCGAGTCAACCAGGACATCATCAAAGCAATAATTGAGAGCCTGCAATAAACTCAAAAGAATTAGATCGCCAACCACAATAAAGATGAGGCACAATTTAGAATGTTCAAACGCACGCTGATTCACATCGATACAACCACCTGTTGTTATTGTTTCAGTACCTGGCTCAAAGGCTACTACAGCGAGCCCTACGAGCCGTGAAAACATCAACGCCAGTTAGAATCCACTTAGATGAGAAGGAGACCCATTGCTCCTCATTGCCACTTAGAAGAAGAAGAAGAAGAAGATGCGATTGTTACTCTGTCGAGTGCACATCGTGCGTGAAAAACCCCTTGGTAGTAACTGCATACTTTACTGAGCTGCGGAAGAGTAGAGAGATGTTTTTTGTGTGTTTTATTCAAATCTCAGATACACCCTAAAATGAGTTACACTCCTTTCGAGTAGCATTTTTGGCGAGTTTGAGCTACATTCAGGAATGTTTTCAGCTAGTAAGCAACCACGACAAATCACGGATTCATTCTAAAATCTAGTTCTGCATTTGTCTAAATAAAAACTGTTCATAAAATACTAGTTCAACGGCGAATACTAAGAGTATATCTGAGCACACTTGCCGGTAACAGAATACCCGTTTAGAATCGAATACTATTTCTTTTTCTAATATGCACATAAATTTTCAATTTTTAATTGCCGTTTTCTCGAAAACTAATAGATAATCCTCCTCTAATTTCTTGAATGCTTAGAAAATTGTCTTCTTTCTAATAGTTTATATGAAAAAGTTAAATTCGTGGGATCGATTACGTGATAGATCCCGATCATTAATTTAATATATAAATACTTAAAAGGCGATGTTTTACACTGTTTTTACATTTTAGTTTTTATAAATTTTCAAATTTACAATATTAACATATGTTGTATGTCTTTCTTTATTCCGAACCACCGACATAACATTTAATTTATGTCATACAATTTGAATAAAACGGTATCAAAATTATGGTCCAAAAGTAACTGACACTTGAACTTTTTTTATTTTGTTTATCATTTTTGCAATTTTTAATGAATTTCAGAACTTTGATAGTGCAGTTCAATCTGTGCGATTAATACTATTTCTTTTCATACCACAATCGCACACACACTGACATACAGACAAACGCCCAATTAAAATTCGTCAAAATTTTATCATAGAATATTTTAGTACCAAAATTTCGATTTTTGATTTTTGAGTGGTTAACAATACTTGTTATATTATTTTATTTACTATAATATTTTCAATAATCAACCGCAAATGTATTCTATACAAACTAGGTTATTACGCTGAATTTCACACTTGAGGTTTGATTATTAAGGGATTTTAAAAACTGGAACAATGTAGAATTACTATTATATCGTGGAAGTTGAAATTAAGAATTTGTAACGCAGCGTACTATAAGATATTGAAAAACTATTAAAATTATAAGGTAGGTTTATTAACGACTTAGGTAGTAATTTGATGTTCGAGTTGATCAAGTGCAACCTGGAAATCTATACATAAATGTATTTGTATTAGGTTTAAATTTTTAACTAATAAAATCATTAATAATTTTTTAACTTTCTCTATTTTAACTATTATTATGCTTCTCTTAATTTTACGAAATCAATAGAAAATCGAAATGTAATATGGGAGTGTCCATATAAAAGCAGCATACAGTAGTACTTACTCTGTACATACCACCATGGGACCTGTAATATTTTCTATGTGCATAGTTAAACGATTTTTTGATTTTAACCAGAACAGATGCACGAAGGAAAGTTTGTTCAAATAGCAAAAACTGGCAGCTATAAAATTTATTTGCAGCATATTTTGCCGGCGATAACTTCTAGCTTTAGGTTAGATATACTGGCATTTATGTTCGGTATCTTCGATTTCGATGATTTCAACACAAAACGTTCTTCTTAGATCTCGGACGTATTAAAGGTATGTTTCCAAATTTTTGATTATCCAATGAGAAAAAACCTCATTAGTTCCGGTCGTGAATAGATTAACAAGATTTTAATTAAAAACGGTTTTAACCGTTAATTTTGAATAAAACACAGTGAAAATTTAGATCCGATTTGTTTATTAATTTAGTCTTAAATTATTATGTATTAACATTTCATTAATTTAATTATGCCGAGATATAAAAATATAAATAGTTACGTAAGGACACAAAATGATTTGAAACTTATTAATAAATAAATTCTTTCTGCATTGATTATATTTATAACAAATATTTTATTGTGATTCCTAGTACAAGAATTGAAAATAACTCAAATGAAATTAATTTGATTGTGCTACGGTTCTTTACTATTATACAGCCATATTCATTGGTGTCGGTCAATCCTTCGACGCAAGTACAAACATTTTCGCATTTAAGAGAATATTGAAGTTCAGCTGATAAAATGCATTCTTTATTATAAAAACATTTTTCACCAAGTTTTGCGTTTATAACACATTCATTGCCATATCCATGATAATTACTTTTACACGAACATTTTCCATTAGTGCAAAACGAATCTATGATGTATGCGTTACATTGACTTTCTTCTGTACACTCATCTCCAACTTTATTTGCCGCTAAAAATTAGAAAAATTTAGTTTAATTGTCGTTCGAATTACATGTTTTTACCGTGCAGACAAACTGTGTTATTACTTGATTCGATATAACCACCCATACATTTACATATTCCTCCATAACATTTTGAATGCCGGCCTAAGCAAAACTCTCCTCCAGCACAACTTTCACCAAGCAGAGATGCCGGAATACACGTATTATCTTCTTCCAAGTGATATTTATTACCACAAGTGCATCTTCCATCTACGCAGAACCACTGTTTCTGGTCACTAGTCAAACAATTATAATCACTTTCACATATCCCACCGATATCTAAAATTTTCAATTTTGAACACAATTTTTTTTAAATATATTGGTATGCTAAAAAGTTCCGGGCCTAATTAGACAATAAATGACTTCAAAGTAGATTATCTCTGAAACTACTTATCTGATCGCATATTAATATATGTCATTGGAAAAATGACACTTTTAGCTAAAAACTAAATGTAAAGTCATTCGATTCGGATCATGCAGTTGTGAAAAATTGCTGTTTAAAGATGAAAGTAAATAAAGAAAAAATTCGCTACCTTTCACAATTTTTCTTCGATCAAGGAAAAAACGCCGCGCAGGTTCGTGATAAAATTTGTGCAGTTTATGGTCCAGATGCTTTATCGAAAACTGGAGCAAAATAATGGTTCGCGCGTTATCGTTCTGGAAATTTTGATGTCAAAGATGCACCACACTCTGGTCGGCAATTCATTGAAACAGTGGAGGAAATTCTAGAAATTGTGAAACAAAACCATCATCTAAGCACTGTAGAGATCACCAAGAGTCTAAACATCAATCGCCAAATAGTTGCAAGCCATTTGAAAAAATATAAATTCAAAAAGAAGGTTGATATTTGGTTGCCACATGATTTGACGCATAAAAATTTTCTCGACCGAGTTTCTATCTGCGACTCGTTGCTGAAACGTAATGAAATCGAACCATTTTTAAAGCGAATGGTTACTGGAGATGAAAAATAGATTACATACAACAAGATTGTGCGCAAAAGATCGTGGTTGAAGCGAGGTAAAGCTTTCCAGACGGTGGCAAAGCCGGGACTCACCAATCAGAAGGTGAAAGGTCCATTTGGTGGGTTTGGAAAGGTATTCGTTATTGTAAGCTGTTCAAATAATTGATTAATTATATAAATAAATAATTGATCAATAGTTTACTAAGATTACAGTAAGAGATTCAAAAAATCGGCCAGAATTGATCAATAGGAAAGGTATTGTGTTCCATCATGACAACGCCAGACCTCACGTATCTTTTGTGGCCCGAGAACAACTGGAAGAGCTTGGCTGGGAAGTTTTGATGCATCCACCGTATAGCCTGGACCTTGCACCATCAGATTATCGTTTTTTTTTCGATCTTTTCAGAGTTCCCTTAATGGTGTAAAGTTGGCTTCAAACGAAGCCTCTGAAAACTACTTGGTTAAGTTTTTTACCGATAAATCACAGAAGTTTTACAGTGATGGAATAATGGTGTTGCCCAAAAAGTGGTAAAGGGTTTCCGAACAAAATGGAACATATTTGGTTTAAATAAAGAATTTCAAAACATAAAAATTTTGTGTTTGAAAAACTATCTAATTTGCTCGGGAACTTTTTAGCACACCTAATACATATCTGTTCTTGCAAGAAACGTGCTTCAAGATAATTATATTAAATGGTTACTCGATTGATACTTACTAGTTGATCTATAGCATCGATTATCATCGCCAAGGTGCGCCTCACTACTGCACTGACAAGTTTTATCATTTTCACTGCAAAAAGATAAAATTCCCATATTGATTTGACATTGAAGATCTTTTAAACATGGCGAACCAATTCCTTCCGAAACTACAAAAAACATGTATTAAAAAATATTTTTAAACACTTAGTTAGAAATTTACCTGGTAGACATTCAATAAATGTACGATTTCTTTCCAAGGTTACATAGTTGGCTTTACATCTACATTTTCCTAGTGTTACTTCATCGTTACCAAAACAAAAGCTACTTTCGCTGCAATCCGAATCATATTTGCAATTAAATAGCGATTCTATAAAAATATATAATCTATGCCACTTTGAATAACTGTATTAATAAATTGTTACCTAGCCTTTGCATATCATCGTTTTGAGCTAAAATTGTACTTAATATAATACATAAAACAGTGCATTGAATGCATATAACTTTGTACATGTTTTTCTATTATAATCGCTGCGTATACCTTTAACACACCTACCGATAATTAATCGACACTTCGTTAACTGAAGTTGTTCTAGTTCTATGATAATTTCGATACCTAGTTTAAACAATTTGCTTATCATAAGATAAGATAAAACTTGCGCGATTTTTAAATTTTTTATATTTTTATGTATAATTTATAAAAAAAAAAATCAAAAAATTATTATAGTAATATTATTACAGTAATAATTTTAACATAAAATGAGATTACTTTCATTTTTAGTTTCATTTAGATTTTGAATTAAATCGACGATCGATGGTATCTTCTCGATATACTCGTAATGTAATATTTAAAACGGTACATGCTTAAAGCAGTTATACGACGCCAACGAATATATTAATGTAGTACGCCACTGCAATTAAAAATTTTTTTTTAATGTAAAACACGTTTTATATTTTATTCATATTTTTATGAAATTTTATAACTATCGAAGCACTCCTTGTTCTGTTTTGTAGTAAAAATGTAAAAATAACACGGTTTTAATGATGAAAATGCACCAAGTAACGCCACTATAACAAGAAACCTCTTTTTACGGTAAGTAAAAATTTTAAGTACACAGAAAGTAAATTTTTAATTTAAATCCTTAATGAATGATTATATAAAACGTTAAATAACTTATAGCACAGAAAAATATATTTAAAATGTTGAAAGTAGTCCAGCGTTTTGATGAATCTGAAATTTTGCAAAAAATGCAATTGTTTTAATTTTATTATTTATTGTAATATGGATTATAAACTTACTTAACAAACAGTAGTATCCTTTATAATCATAATAAGAAGATTTACACTTACAAACGCCAATGACGCATTCGAGATGATTGTGATCAGTACCTGGTTGATGACAATCCTCGTGGTCACCACAACTGTCTCCCAAAACTAAAAGTTTCAACTTATTTTAAATATTATTTGTAAATTTTAATCTTTACGTGTATTAATGATGCATTTATTTTCGTCCTGTATGAAATGATGGAATTCTAAACATTTGCAAGTTCCATCATCGGAGCACATTGAACCATATCCAAGCGAACTTATACATTGCACGTTCTCTATACAATTGGACGATATTCTATTTGCTTTTATTAAGCATGTAGAAGTTTTCATACTTTGAACGTAACCTGCATTACATGTACATATATTATCTTGACATATTCCAAAATTTGTATTTAAACAGTCTTCATTAACCTTACATGCACCTCCTAGTTCTAAAATTAAACACTTAAATGTTTTTACATGAATTAAACATTATGGTAGTAATTTAAATCTACGTAAATCGATTCACAGAAAAATAAATTTAAATTTTAATAATAAATAACATTTGTTTCCTCTCACCTACGTTTTTGTAACACTTTCCATTATGAAGATGATGGGTATTAGATCTGCATTCACATTTATTATCTTGACAAATACTTTCTGGAATCATACATTGATGGGATTCCTCACAAGGAAGATCAATAGATTGCAATACTAAAAAAATGTACTAGTAAGTATCACCAAAAAGTATATTGTAACTCATAGTGTATTTTGTATCTATTATTTAAATAATTTAAAATTAATTTATTACACAGCCGTACAGTGCGGAAGAGGCAGATAAAAAGTGATTTTTAAAGTAATTCATTTGGTCTGTTAAAAAATAGTTACTTGCTAGAAACATTCCAAAGATGCAAGAACGCTAAAAAAATTATAAAAAATGTGCCCGGAAGGTGTCGAAAATAAATGGCAAAGTCAACCTTGTTTTATTATTGCAAAAAATCGTGAACTTTAACTTTGCTGAAATCGAAAATACACTGATTCTTTTTTAAGTTTTTAAGTTGAAATGTTGTTTTTGTATCTCTTTACTAACACACAAGTGCGAAAAAGACCTAATTTGTAAAAAAACTCAATTTTTTTTTAATGTTGACTTCTCTTACACTTTTAGTTGTATAATGACCCATATGACTCAACGAAATTTTTTTTGTGATATTGTGGATATCTCTAGTACTTGCCCTCCAAATTTTAGCTGCAGATACTTGCAGATGCGATCACACGAGCGTTTTTACTGAGACTTGTCCTATGGATTATCGGATTATCAAAAATAAATTTTTTGAAATTATATAATTAAATATCAAAATTAAGAATATTGTGATCCAAAAAAGATTCATCACTATTGTTGGAACACCAGAATTTGAATCTAGAGAAAGATGAATAATATTGGGATACAATATTTTAAAGAATTTCGCGCCATCTGCTGATTGCATTTTAGTCTCTTAAAACAGGATCTTTTAATAAAAATTTTTTTTTAAATTCTGACGCTAGTTTTTAATTATTTTTTTGTTCTATTCTATTAAGGATATAGTAAGACATCTTCCAGATTCTTTTCGGATGTTTTGCTCTAAAATTAAACGCTCAACAACCGTTTGTCCACAAAAACCCCCGTTTTCCACACTGTGAGCCGGAATAATTGAACAAAAATATGTGTAATTGAAAAGTGCTTGACGAGCCTTAAAATAATTTAAATAATAAATGATTTTTAAATAATCATCATCATCGGCACTCCATTTCATAAGAAATTTCACCACGTCGTTTGACGTTTTCTCAATCCGATTTTTAGGGTGGATTAATCCCTATTTCTTTTCTGTGAGTCGTATACCATTTTTTCATTCACAATTCTGCATGCGTCTTTGATTCTTCCACAACCCTTCGCCATATCCGTCTATCCAGAGCTTTCCTCCTCCATTCGTAGATCTGCATGGCGCTCAGGTCATTCTCCACTTCATCCTGCCATCTCATTCTTGGTCTCCCTCTTGGTCTTCCCACGTCTGGTCTCCATTTCATTATGGTTTTGATGGTTCTACTTTCTTGTGCTCTCAGAACGTGTCCCATCCAATCCAACCTCATCGATTTAATGTGTCTGACAATATCTTCTTTTTCCAGTTCTAGCTCTATTTCTTTGTTTGTTCTTCTTCTGATTTGTTCCTCGTTCACTTTTTCTATGACCAGGATCTTTCTCATGATTTTTCTCTCAAAAATTCGTAGTTTATCCTCTTCGGTTTTTGTCAGACACATTACCTCCGTTCCATACGTCACTACGGGTCTTATGAGGGTCTTATATATTCTTATCTTCGTTTTTTTCTTTATATATTTGCTCATTATTAATTTCTTGTTTCCGTAAAATGCTCTGTTTCCGGCCATTATCCTGTTCTTCATTACCTCCTCTCTCTCGTTATTATTGCTTATTCGCATTCCCAGATAGTTGAAGGTTTTCACTTCTTCAAAGGCAAAGTCTTGTATTTTTATTTCGTCCCTTGGTTCGGATCTTCCTCTGTAACATTTCATGGATTTAGTTTTAGATTCATTTACCTGAAGTCCTGCTTTTTCTGCTTCTTTTGCCAACTTTATAAATGTTTCAACTAGTGCCTTATGTGTTCTTGCCATTATTACAATGTCATCGGCGTATGAAGAAGTGGCCGATAAAGCGTCTCCTTGTCTCACACCTGCATTTATGTTGAATTCTTCTGTTATTCCTTCCTTTGTTATAACTACCGCTGTTGTTTTTCTAAGTGTCATTTGTGTTAGCCGTATAAGTTTTGCGGGTACATTTATGTCTTCCATTTCTTTTATTAAGTTACTTCTCCTAACTCGGTCAAAGGCTTGTTTGAAGTCTATAAATAGCATTTCAACTCGAATGTCATGTTCATAGCACTTTTCCATTATTTGGGTTACTATAAATAATGCATCCACTGTAGATCTACCAGGTCGAAATCCTTGTTGATAATCACCTATTCTACTGTTTACATATTCCTGCAATCTCGTGTGTATCATCACTGATAGGACTTTATAGCTGTTATTAAGCAACGATATTCCTCTATCTATCAGTTCATATAGTCTGGTCAACATTGTTTCTTCTCCCATTTTTATTAGTTCAGTATTTATGCAATCTGTTCCTGGAGCTTTCCTATTTTTCATTGATGTTAATGTTCTGCGGAATTCGTCGAAAGTTGGTTCATTCATTTTTTCTTCTTCTTTTGTTGGTGTTGCTTTATCAGTGACTTCTTCTCTTGAGTCTTTAAATAATTCAATACTTAAATAATAAATATTAAAACATCTATATTTTAAATTTAATGGTTCAGAATTATTTTAAATATTTCTATCGTTTTTCATTTTTCATAATTTTTGTATATTATTTTTAAATATTTATATATCAGGAAATCTAGGAAATTTTAGAAAATCTAAGGAAATCTTAAGATTTGATAAATCATAAATATTTGTCAAGCGCCCCAATTTTTTTGGTATACATAATGCATATAAAAAATGTGTTATATTTATTAGAAGTAAAAGTCAAAATTCTTAAAAATGGCATTCAACGTTAATTCTCTATGTTCAACTTTAAGACCGGACACCTGGACCGGACACCAGTCTGAAATTATAAAATCACTAAATTAAATTACATAATTATAGTGCTTGTTTATTCATTTATAGTGATATTTAATTTTCATACGTTTCGGTTTTCCGCGACTAAGTGGGGGATACGCGACGCTACGAAGTCATCCCCATTCGATCAGTGACCGTTCTAAGCAACGCTACATTTACAGAACTATCGTTTCATTTACAATTTTACCATATTATTTATATGTATTTTTTGCTTATTAAAGTTCGTTTATTTTATGTGCAACATTTATTAACAACAAGCTTTAATTTACAAAACTAACGTGAGATACAAATCAAAGTTACAAATCAACTTAATTGGTCTTAAAAAACTAATTAATAATTACACAACAGTGCTTATTAATAGAAAAATGTGCTACCAATGATTTTTAAAAATAACTTTTTATGTCCCTGTCCAACGGTCAAAATTTTAGTCAAAAATTTGATAATGACTTTGAAAAACATTATTTTGGTCGTAAACTTTTACCAAAACGACCTGTCCCACGTAATACAGTCCGTGTACTATTGGAGTCTCGTAAAAATTTTAGTACCGATTTGTCTAAACAGAATCGACTGAAGTGCATATAGAAGAATCAGAAAAAGTTGGGTCAACATCACCAATTTATGAAGCGAGTGTTTTAGGCGTCACTATCCACATGGCCGATGCCGATTTTATTTTGTATATATTTCTGCTCTTGTGATACTTATATTCATCATTTAGGCGTCTATGTATGTTTTTTAAGGATAAGGAATTGTTTAAGATGTTTTGTAAAGTTGTTTGGCTGCTATTGGCTGTTTGGTTTTATGTAATGTGTAGTAATTTTTAAGTTGTATGTATGAATTTTATATTATGTATAAATAGATATGTAATAGTTGTGTATAGCCAAACGTGGCTAAATGAACGATATTATTATTATTATTAATTTAATAAATTCAGTACTAAAAGTCGGGACTCTTCTATAAAATTGGACTCTTCTATTACAGGACGTAATCCGCAATTTAAAAACTGGCATACTTTACTGTAATATTTATGCTGATACCATTTTTTTACATAGTATAAACTAACATTGATGAAAATGGATGATCGTCCATTCCCCAGCCAAGATGGGAATGAGAACTGTTCGCCAAAAAAAATCAAATAATGAATTATTTGACATGGAGATGCGCATTATTTTTTGTTGAGATGTAAACAGGAACAAGACAGTTACCACAGGTAATGGAAGAAAAAGAAAAAAGCAGCCGTTTAAGAGATGACATAGTTGCAAAAAGGCTGAAGTGTGGCTTCTGATATTATGTTTATAATGTATCAAGTGACAAACCAGTGCTAGAAAACATATACTTGAAAGAAATTTCTTGAATAAATAGCAGCAGAAAAGACTAATAGTGAAGTATCGGAAAGTGAAGATGATCATATCAAAGACGAAATCTCCTGGAAAACAAGATTATCTACTTTACCACGACAGCCTTGCCTTCTTCATCAATTGTATATCCCACACCGAGTCCCACACATATTCGATGTATTGTCCATGGACATTAAAATTATAATGGCATCCGGAACAAGTTTCGTATAAGTGAATCTGAATGAGCAAAACAAAATTATTCTGCAGCAATATATTTCCAAGATGACGTTTATATTCGTGTGGCAGATCTGGAATCAGATACCCAAGTATCCTTAATGCAGATTTAATGTATCACACATTTTTTTGGAAATTTTTGTTTGCAATCAATTTTTAGAAAATATGAAAATTCTATGAAACACGTTAAAAAATAGAAAATCATTTTACCCAAGGATGTGGCATTTAAAAGAGGGATGGAAATTATATGCCCTAAGCTTAAAGAAGAATATGGCTTCACACTAACGGAAATCCGCAAATTGTTAAATGAATTGTTTCGTGGAAACGTAATTAGAAACAGTGACCCTCCCACGAGATTGATTAATGAACTAAGACTACAAAGACATTGCAAGGATAAATTAAGCTTCAGTTCACTTGATAATAGAAATTAGTCATTAATGATAATTCTGTTAAAACTAGGGCTTGATGAAATAGTCAAATATATATGAAAAGTAGATAACATCAGATAACACAACATCAGAAGGCATACTTTTCAGCCCTTTTGCAACTCGGTCATCTTTTATGGCGGCTACTTCATGTACTCTTCTCCTTCCTTGTTACTGTCACAAGCCTGACAAATAATGCACTTCTCCACATCAAATAAAACATTTGAATTTTGTTAGAGAACAGTTCTGATTCCCATGCTCTAATGATTATTCATTTTCATAAATGTTAGTTTACTTATAAAAACAAAATCTTCATGAAATAAACATTCCTGTTTTAAGATGCATCATCATAAATACTGCAGTAAAGTATGCCAGTTTTTAAATTGCGGATTACACCCTGTAATCAGTGCCTATTTTCGGTTCTAGTAGGCCCTAGGCCCATATACCTTCTGGGGCCCCCTCGTAGGATTAGGAAATTATTATTTTTATTGAAATAGGAAATTAGAAAAATAGCGGCGTAGGCAAAAAACTTGGTGTCACAATTTCACAAAAATTATAATATTAATTTAACTCGAAATTCATTTATACAGGGTGTCCCCGTGACGGTGGAGAACCTTTGAGGTGGTGATAAAGGACACTTTTCTAAGACAAATTTTAAAATAAATTTTTTGTCTAAGTCCAAACCCTTGGGGGTACCTCACTTTAAAGCAATTTTTGAATTTCTGATTTAAAACGGCCATAGCTCCCATATTATTGATTTTTTAAGTTTAATGAATTAGAAAATTTTTAAAGATCATTCACTGATCTATAAAATAGGTTAGACTCCATACGTCTAGAATCAACGGATTTCGAGTTATAAATTAAATTAAGGGAAAAAATTTTTAAAAATATTCAGGCTTTATTATTTTTACTTTTCTTGCAAACCCCGTATCTCTTAAACAAAACGTCTTAGAAAAAAACTAATGACCCAAACCGGATAGAAAATTTGACGGGCTACAACTTTGGTCAAATGAAATATTTTTTGGGAAACCAATCGTTTTCATAGAAATTTTGAAAATAGTGAATAAGGTGTAGGTGAAAAAATAATAAATTCACAAAATCTTAATACATAAAATCCCAGCCCGCTGCTGCTCCTGCTGCTCCAGCGTGTCATTTTTTACTAACCAAAAAATATATTAAAGTACCGATGACGGTACTCCCCCTGGGACGAGTTGCACTTCAATCGAGTTTCCAACCAATCGGGTCTAGATGCCCGTCCGTGGACGGGCTTTCCAGCTAGTTTATTTTAATAAATTTTAAAAATGGCCTCCCTCATTTTCAACACACAGGTGTGCTCTTTTCAAAAGGCGTTGCGCGGTATTATTTATAATGGTACTACTTTCGGTAAGTTCTGTTACATCTATCTGTATTCTTTCGCTTTTAATTTATTTTTTTTACCTACACTTTGTTCATTATTTTCAGAATTTCTGAGAAAACAGTAGGTCTTCCAAAATAAATTATTTGACCAAAGTTGTAGCCCGTTAAATTTCCTATCCGGTTTGGGCCATCAGCTTTGTACGAAGACGTTTTCTTTAAAAGATACGGGGTTCGCAAGAAAAGTAAAAAAAATAAAACCTGAATTTTTTTAAGCATTTCTTCTTTTAATTTAATTTATTACTTGAAATCCGTTGATTCTAGGCAATGAGGGGTTATAACCTAGTTTGTAGATAAGGGAATGATCTTTAAACAAGTTCTAATCAATTAAGCTTAAAAAATCAATAATATAGGAGCTATGGCTGTTTGAAATCAGAAATTAAAAAATTTGCTTTAAAGAGTAAAGGGTATTTGGACTTGGAACAAAGTTTTATTTGAAAATTTGTCTTAGAGTGTGTTCATTATCACTAAAGAGCGGATTTATATGCGCTAAAAACGTGTAAACAAAGCATTACTTAATGAAGCTTTACAAAAACCTGCTAGGATTTGCATTGAGTGGATTAAAAAAATTCTAGCAGCTTTTTGTAAAGCCTAATTAAGTAAATCTTTGTTTACACGTTTTTAGCGCATATAAATCCGCCCTTTAATTTATCACCACCTCAAAGGTTCTCCAAGGTCACGGAAACACCCTGTATATCTACTAATTAATTTCAAATTTTCGATATTGGAAAATGAAAGATATACCATATCCGATAGATATACCGATACCATCTTAATACATAAAATTCCAGCACTCTGCTGCTCCGGCTCCGGCTCCAGCGTGTCATTTTTTGGTGAAAAAAGAAACAATCTGATTGGTCGAATTTTTTACCAACCGAAAAATATATTAAAGTACCGACGACGATACTCCCCCTGGGACGAGTTGCACATCAATCGAGTTTCCAACTAATTGGGTCTAGATGCCCGTCCGTGGACGGGCTTTCTGCTAGTCATATCATAGCATGCCGGAGCTTTCAACTAGAGAGCTTAGTTGTAAAATTAAAATTATGTTTAAAAAAATGTTTGTCGCACTATTTGAGCGTTGGGCCTTGGGCCCTTTACGGTCATGCGGGATCTTCCGCGATGCAGAGTTCTACGCACGCTAGTACTGCCACTGGATATGGGTAAGGCAAAATTGTACTGATGTAACAAATTGAAGATAATAAAAATTATTTTTTCATTCATTAATTAAACAGGGCTGTTACAGGCTGTTAGTGTGTTGTCAGCAGATATTTTTAAATGTAATTTTTTAATTGTTATATAAAACATTAAACTGTTGTTTTAAACAGTTACAGTTGGCTCAAGCAGGGGGCCCCTCTAACTGGGGGGCCCCAGGCCCGGGCCTATGTGGCCTTATGATAAAAAAGGCCCTGCCTGTAATATAAGAGTCCTGTAAAACTTTAAGTACTGATTTTACCATCTAAACCATCTTCAACGATTTCTAGTCCTTAAAATTACATAAATATATAAAATGGCTTTTAAAATATCCGGTCTAGAATATGGTGATGTCTACCCAACTTTTTCTGACCTTCCTATTATGTACTTCACTCGATTCTATTGATTAGACAAATCAGTACTAAAATTTTTACGGGACTCCAGTACAGAGATAGGAGTAACGGTTAAAATAATTATTTTCAAAACTTTTTAAAATTTTTGATTGAAATTATTTACATACAGTATTTGTATGAATAAAATTATTCTCGGTGAACAGTATATTTTAGAAATTTTTCCTTAATTTTCCGTTATAAGTATACACATTTTGTATGACTTTTGGTATAGCTCCCAACAGATTAGTGAGATTGTGTTAAAAAAAAAAGAAAATGTGTTATTAAATTTCAAATCAGAAATCGTAGATTTTTAAAAATTAGATTTGCGATTTGAAACTTATAAGTTTAATAACACGTTTTTGCGTACAATCTTTGGTATACTGAAGGGTATTCCATACCTCCCAGAGCCCCCGGTTTGAAAAACCTAGCTTTGTGTGCGTATTGTGTTTATATAATATGTGTACGGTTATTGAAATTTCATTGGGAATTGTTATTTTAAATCGGAAATACTCAGCGATGCAATTTCAATGATTGCTAAACTGTAGTACGTATGTATATATGTACTTTTTTGTTATATAAGTTAGTATATACCTACCGATAGCGCTTTTCATGAATAAAATGCAAATTACCTTTTAAACATTTTCTATGGTTTAAACTGTCAATATACAGTTCAGTGCAAACGCATTTTCCATCTTCGTTACAAACAGAGTTTTCGATATTACAATGAATTGTTTGTGAGCAATTTTGACCAAGTTTCAAAACTTTTGATCCAATCTTTACTTTTGTCAAATTTGTGTTCGATTGACAAATTCCACTTTTGCATTCCTTTAATCCTAATTTTACACACAAAGTGTCATCCGTGCACGGTATTTGTACCTGTTCATCTAAAACATAATAACTCAATGATCTCAACTTTTTTTACTCTGTAATATTACATCCAACTAACAAATATTGATACATACCCAGCGATGTTAAAAATGAGTTCTCGAAACCACAATGTGATATTTTAAAAACTATTAATAATAGCATAAACACATAAATAATGTTGATAAAACTATTCATTCTAATATTTACAATTAAAATTAATAATTGTATTAAATAAAACCGTTAACACGGTTTGTTAATAAGTCATTGGCGCAAGTTTGTTAAGATTGCAGAAGCATATGTTCGAAAATAAATAAATGCTAGTGAATGTCATGTGCGTGTACATTTCTGTAGAAAATATTTAGTTTTAAATCAAAGTAAATTTTATAATTTTTTTTTTAATTTTCAGAAAAACATATTTTTTGCATTTTTTATCGAAAATTATTCGTTTAATAAACAAAAATAAAAACGACAATTTATTCATTTTGATGAGAATGTATGTTAGTTATTTTACCATTAGTTTTTAAATTAAAGAAAATATATATTGGGAGACTAGATGACAGAAAGAAGTAAATAAAATATTTTAATTATGTGGTCTCGGTTTTCGTTTTAAAACATTACAATTTTTCTACTTTACACATCATTTTTCTAATAATGTTGAAATCAAAATTTCGATATTTTAAGTCAAAATAATTTTTTTTTAGAAATTATCAATTTCTTCATTCACTTGGGAGGAAAATAAAACTGAAATTTTGTTTACATAAATGTTAGCGATCAAGTAATAATTAAGCACTTTGGAGTTCATAATTTCTTCAAGTTGAATATAATAATTAGAATTTTAAAAATTGTTAAATTGTAAATCTTATGGTGAGCATAATTCTATGACCGCCACTGTATATATAGTTTTATGAATATAAAAAGTTACATCTGTTTGTCTCGGAGGCGGCTCGTCAGAAGAAGCAACAGAGGATTAGCCGCTTTTGAAATTCTAAAAGTAAAAAGTTAATTTTCCAGCAGGAGATCTATCAAAAGATAAAATATACTACATGCACAATATATACATAAATATGGTATATCAAAAAGTAAGATGCATTAACCGCAGAATCCAGCACCTTCAACCTAGAATAGACATGCAGATGGTTTAGGCATCACAGATTACACTCTAAAAAATGGGGGCAATTTTACCGGTGGAACTTTACCCACTTAATAAGAGTAAAATTAAACTGTAAAATTCCAGGTTTTGGAAAAATTACCCTGTTCAACGGAGTAAATTTACCCTAAAATTAAGGTAATTTCATTTTTTACTCTAAAACAATGTAATATTACTCTGAAAATAGGGTAATATTACTCTGAAAATAGGGTAAATTTACCCTTAAAATGGTGGTAATAAAGTTGCCTCCATTTAATAGGAGAAATTTACTATAAGTTATTAGTAAATATCATTTACAACATTCTTGTGAAAATTACCCGGTTTATAAGGGTGAATTTACCTTAAAAATTGTCGACTATGTTTTGTTCCACTATTTTCAAGGTAAATTCACTCTTATAAAATTACCCCTGGTATGCGAATTTACCTTGACAATAGGAGGTAATATTTTTTTATCCGTATCACAAATACCGTTCCACACGTTCCGTTTGGTTTGGAGATTCCGTTCCGTTCCGTTGGAGTGTTGGCGATGGATGATGGCAGAATGTCCAGGACTGTTTCTGATCAATACCTATTATTTTGACGATAATAAATATTATAAAGATAAAAGTTCTCGCAATCTATTGCTAGTATAAATTTCAAAATTTTAAAATTAAAACACAATTAAGGAAGAGCGGCAGACACACACTGCATCTTCGACCATCAAGCCATCACACCACGTATGTGTTTCTGACTCATTAGTCGTTTTTGTTGCATACTTTGTTGAAAAACACTTAATTGTGTGCACCAAACGGCTACTGGTCGCCATTTGTGGCTACGCAACGCCACTAACACGCACAAGACCCTGCCAACGTGCAATCTTGAGCACATTGCTCATAAAATGTGATAATGATAAAAGTTCTCGCAATCTATTGCTAGTATAAATTTCAATATTTAAAAATTAAAACACAATTAAGGAAGGGCGGCAAATGAAAAAAAAAAGAGAGCAATGCCGCTCTGGCGTTGCGTATAGTAGTCCGGCATGTGCTTTGACCAGTAGCCGTTTGGTGCACACAACAAGTGTTTTTCAACAAAGTATGCGGCACTGATGACGACTAATGAGTCAGAAACACATACGTGGTGTGATGGCTTGATGGTCGAAGATGCAGTGTGTGTCTGCCGCTCTTCCTTAATTGTGTTTTAATTTTTATAATAAATATTTTTCATCAGTGAAAACAGAAATTTTCAGAAAAAAGCAGTTATTCTGTTACTGGTCCATGATAGTTACCTCCTTTTTAAAAGCTTTATATTAACTTACCCGGGTATATATATATATTTGTATAGATATACCCGTGAAGTGTATCTTGTGACTTCCAAAATACATATACAAGATACGTTGTGACTTCATATATAACGTTGCGACTTCCAAAAATGGAAGTCATAACGTTTTTCAATGTATTTTATAGCAAAATGATCAAGATGTCGCTAGGAGCGTAATTTTAAATTTTACCTTGGAAGTCATAACGTACCTTGTAAGTCTGCAATATATAATTTTAGTTCCACTGTATACCGCTGACATCGATTTCAGTTGCACAGTGGACAGTTCGATGTGACTTCCGCGTTGATAATTATTTAAGTCGACTCTCTCTATCTTTGTTGCGCCTCTTTATTTTGCAATTGTTATCGTTTTAATATGTTTAACTCAGATCTTTCTTATCAGCGCGGTGTTGTCAGATCGACACCGTCTATAATTAGACGATCTACCTAGGTAAGTATAATTAGTTATGCTTTATTGGTGTGAATGCTTCGACTTCCAATAAATAAAAATTATAAAAATGCATACAAGATCGCGTAAGATTCTTCGATTAGCTCTTAAAGAAGATTAATTATATTAATATTAATAATTATGATTTCTTTAATATCATTAATTTTTCCATTGAAATTAAAACTCATAAAAATGTAGGATGACTTGGTTCTTTTTTGTTCTTAGATTTTACGAAATTGTACTGGTGCACTAACTCATTTCGTGATAAATATTGGCAAAAAGAGATTAATTTTTACAAAACACAAATAAATGTTATCAAAAATGAAAAGGAATTTACCGTCGTTACATGAAGGTCTCAATCTATTTCAAAATTTGGTGCCTTAATAATAAATAATATACATACTTACTAACTGAAATCTTTTTATTGAAATTTAAAATTCTGATTATAACTTTTTAGGCTGTAAAAATCAATTGATACGTGGTTTCAATATTGTAACTCGAGATTAATCATTTCGGTATTTTAAAAAATCTAAAAGATTCACACGCACTTTTTAGAACTAAAATGTTTGAACTTATCACAAAATAATATACCCAAAGTATAATAATCTTAAATGTTTTCCAATACTGTGGTAAAATCTTTTATTATTTATTATAAATTTCTTATCTTAAAAAATAACAACCGCCCTTTTTTCGGTACTTACAAATAATCCCCCCCCCCCTTTGCTTGAAATAGTATTTGCGCTTGTTGCTAATATCTTTCATACCCCTACCCGTATGGGTAAAACTCTAAAAACTCATAAAGAATTTTACGAGTAAGTTTAAATAATTATTTGTTTTGCTAATTATTTACTCCATTGATTATACCTTTAGACTTCCAGTTGAGTCCAGGTTTCTAAAATACTTCTCATGATGGAAAATGGTAATCCAGCAGAATTTATAAGAGAAAATCATTAGCAGAAATTAATTTTGATCCCAATTCAGAATTTGTATTAGAAAATCTAGATCAGGGATGAGCAAAGTACGGCCCGCGGGCCATTTCCGGCCCCCAAAGAGTTTTAATCCGGCCCGCCAATGTTTATTCTAAAGTATCAAGTGTATGGCTCTCGGAAATATATTTTAACAGCCTCGTTGGTACAAACAGGTGTAAAACAGATACGTAGATAAAACTGCAAAAATTGTTGCCACCCGACTGAAAGGGTGGTAAACGGTAAAGGGACGCCTTTATACCTAGCTCAGGGCTTAATTCTAGATTAAGTATTATACAAGGTGGGGCAAAAGTAATCATCCGATCTTCTTTTGCTGTAATTTTTCTTTATAATAAAACACTTTGGTTCTGCTTGTGAAATTTGTTTATTTATTCCATTAGAATTTATTCCATCTAGTCGTGAAAATGGTATCGGCCAAGTGGCCGCCGCCAGAGTTGATAATCTCTCGTTTTGGTAATTTGCACTGCCGGCCAAATCACCCGATTTAACCGTTCCAGACTTCTTTTTATGGGATTTTTTGAAGTCGCAGGTTTACTTCAACAAGCCTTATCCCTTTAAAGCTCTTAAAGAGAATATTTGCCATGAATGCAAGAACATGTCGCCCGAAGTTCTGGCAAGAGGGATGGAAAATGCCATAAAATGTTCCCGCATGGTTATCAACTCTGGCGGCGGCCACTTGGGGCCAATAACATTTTCTCGACTTGATGGAATAAATTCTAATGGATTAAATAAACAAATTTCACAAGCAGAACCAAAATTTTTCATTATAAAAAAATTACAGCCAAAGAACATCGAGTGATTACTTTTGCCCCCCCCCCTTGTATAATACTAACTTAATCTAGAATTAAGCCCTGAGCTGGGTATAAAAGCGTCCCTTTAGCTCACGGCGTAATTGGGCACGGCCATCTTGTGACGGCGGTAATACCATACGGCATTATTGGGCAACGACCATTTTGTGACGAGGTATTTTCCACGGCGTTATTGCAACGGCATCTTTAGGGACGGCGTCTTTCCCACGGCGTTCTTGAAACGGCGTCTTTGGAAACGGCGTTTGACGTGGAACCAATTTACAAATTAAAAAAGCTCCTGGGTAACAAAACAATGATGGAAAATGGGTAGCCTTACTTCAATAATAATTAATTAACGTATTATCGAGTGGTCCGAGCAACGTACGTCGGAATCGGAAACGGTTCTCGAGATATCGTGCATGCGGTAAACCCTTCGAAAAAACAAACCCTGACGTATTTCTTTTGCTACACAATTTTGAACATGCTTGGCTTATTGTTCTCCTTTATCTGCCTGTGCATTAACAAAATAATATAGGTACTACGATACTATGTCAGTGGTTTTTGACATGTATGCAAAATAAATTTTTGAGTAGTCCGAGCAACGTACGTCTGAGTCATAAACAAATTAAAAATGTGACAATTACAAGAAATTCAAATAAATAACTTTTTATTTGTGCTAATAATTCATTAAACTACAAATAATTTATTTTCTGCGGAAAAAAAATCCGAAATAATCATTAAGTAGGTAACGAAACAATGGTAGAAGCTGGGTAGCGCACGCTTATTTGCTTC
Organism: Cantharis rufa; assembly: GCA_947369205.1. Lineage (NCBI taxonomy): Eukaryota > Metazoa > Arthropoda > Insecta > Coleoptera > Cantharidae > Cantharis > Cantharis rufa. The sequence continues at coordinate 17,807,933 of OX376304.1, read as the reverse complement.
TTAATTACTATTAATGCAAAATTTTAAATTTGCAAGTCCCAGCTTCTCTATTGTAATCTGTTTTAGAAAAATTTAAAAAGTTAGCATCTGGAAATTATAATTCAGAAACAGTTTTTACAAAATTTTATAAATTTTAAATTTGGTAAAAATACCAAATACCTGCAGCAACATCAAACTAATGATTTTATAATTTTAATACTTAGTAATAGAAGTTAAACAACTCTCATAAATATAATTATTTCTTTATATAGTTTATAGTGCTTTGGAAGTAAAACAAGAAAGATAAACGCTTATCTTGACCAATTGATATTTGATACGGATACAAGATCCGGCAACGCTGCTGGAAGTAAGAACGCGTTAGCGCATAAGGCCATATATATGCGGAAGTCACTTTGTATCTTCTATATAAGTGTATATATAGCAAAAATATTTTTTTTAAATGTTACCCCTCTCTTGATAAACACATTATATATGTTCCCCTCAACAGTTTGCACCAAAATATATATACCTAAGATAACGGATAGACCCGGAGGTCAGGTCGCCACGACTACGTACCGGAAGTCACAAGATACCGGGCATACATATATATATATATACAGGGTGACCCAGACCACCCGTATCAGTACTTTTTTTCAAAAACGGTAAGTCGTAGAGAGTTGGGCTAAAAAAATTTATTACAAAAGCCTTAATGACGAATCTAATGGTGATATTATTATTTCCGGGAAAGGTCGGCATCCAGAGTAGTTTGCTCCAGAAAGTCCAGAAATCCAGAATTTTAAATGGCACCATATGTCGAAAGTGGTATCGTTGGAAAGCTCTTCAAAAAATAAGCAAGTTTTGTAGGAAAATTTTTTTTATTACTCCCACCCCTTTTAAGCTATATTCACTTGAAATTATTAAATTTCAATTTCTTAACTTTAAAAGTCAGCACTTAAAATCCAGCTTCCGCGTTAGAGCAATGTCACAAGTGTTCAAAATGTCTTCCATTTACTTCTAAACACTGTTGAGCTCTTCTGGTTATACTATCAGTGGCTCTAAGTTCTTCTTCAGTGCTTAATGATCGACAGGCATTGCAAATTCTGAACTTCATATCATCTCTCGTTGTCGGTTTTTCTGTATAAACAATATCTTTGATCCGACCCCAAAGAAAAAAATCCAGGGGAGTACAATCTGGCGACCTTGGAGGCCACGCCACTGTGCTTCCCCTGCCAATCCATCTATTGGGAAATAGTTGGTTTATTGCATTCCTAGCAACCAATGAAAAATGAGCTGGGCAGCCGTCTTGCTGAAACCACATTATTGCTCGCATTTCCAGAGAAACATTTTCCAATAAATCGATCAAATCATTATTTAAAAACTCGGCATATCGTATCCCATTAAGATTTTCTTCAAAAAAATAAGGACCTATAATTTTTCCTTCAAGCACACCACACCACGTGTTAACGCTCCAAAGATGTTGGTTATCAATAGTTCGCAGCCAATGGGGATTTGTTTGCGACCAGTAATGCGCATTGTGAATATTGACTTCACCAGTGCTTTTAAAAGTAGCCTCGTCAGTCCATAAAACCGTCCCAGGAAAATGGGGGCCTTTGTTAATTAACCAATTACAAAAAATTACTCTACTTTGAAAATCACTCTCATTTAATTCTTGATGCATATGTATGTGGTATGGGTGAAAATTATGATCCTTAAAGACTCTGCATACAGTGGATTGGCTAACTCCAGAATCTCTTTCAAGTCTTCTGGTTGAAATATTCGGATCAACAATTACTGCAGCAAGAATATTAGCTGCTCTTTCATCACGTACATGTCGCATAATCCGATTACCGCGATTGTTTGTTGGTTGCACCTGGCCTCTGGTAAAAATACGTGCTGCCAATCTACGAAAAACATTGAAAGATTGACGGGCACGTTGGGGATATCTTTCAGCATAAATACGCTCAGAAGCTCTGTAATTTTGTCCACATTCTCCCAAAATCATTAACATATCGAAAGCTTCTAAATTCGAAAACGGCATAATTTCACTAATTAAACTAATTAATAATATAAATTTTAACTTCAAAACAAACACTTAATATTAATAATAAACAATAAATAATGATTAGTTTGAACAATGGCAAGCAACGGATAATTTTACGACAGAGGGATAAAACAATTGCAATTATTAATTATTGTCTAATCCGATAGCTAGATTTTGAATGCCAATTTTTAAAATAAAGTCAAAATAATCAAAATAATAACTTAATAACTTAAGTCGAATATAACTTAAAAGGGGTGGGAGTAATAAAAAAATTTTTCCTACAAAACTTGCTTATTTTTTGAAGAGCTTTCCAACGATACCACTTTCGACATATAGTGCCATTTAAAATTCTGGATTTCTGGACTTTCTGGAGCAAACTACTCTGGATGCCGACTTTTCCCGGAAATAATAATATCACCATTAGATTCGTCATTAAGGCTTTTGTAATAAATTTTTTTAGCCCAACTCTCTACGACTTACCGTTTTTGAAAAAAAGTACTGATACGGGTGGTCTGGGTCACCCTGTATATAGAAGGTAAAAATCTTTCGGCTGCTTTTTAACAAACTTCTAGCCGTCCAATCAAGCTGAAATTTTAAACGTCGACTTGTAGCTCTAGACATTTTAATCTATCAAATTTTGAAACCGATCCGATCATTCACCGCAAAATTAGCACAGTTTCTGTGCAAATTTTGAAACAGATCTATCCACTACGAAATCAAGTAAACATAATATGTCAAAATAAAAATTTAATTCAAGTGTCAAGTTATTGAAGTATCAGGCTAACACATTTGCTATTTAAAGAATCTTATTATGAAAAAAGGTATTAAAATTAAGAAATTATTCTTTAATAGCTCAAAAAATGGAATCCAATGTAATATATTTAAAATTAAAAAATATGTGAGTTTTGAAATCGATTTTAAAAAAAAAGTAGAATATAGATAGAAATAGATAAGAAACTTTAGAAAAACATGCAGTGATTTAAGAAAAAGTATGCTGTATAATATAATTTAATCAATTACACATTAAACTACTATAGTAGCTAAAAAACTTAAAAAGCACAAAATAAAAATAAATTAAAAACAAGTTTATAAAAAAAAAACTTTATATTATGAAGACCAATGAAAATTCATTCTTCTATGTGTGCTCTTGCTTGGGAATAGAGTACCTATAAGTTTTTTGTAACATAATTTTCTTTTCAAACTTTAAAGCTTTGGTGGTGCCTTTCATATTACATACTTCCCTATAAGTAAGAAAAATGCATAGTAGATGTCAATCTCAACGAAAGTTAGACCAACACGAATTTCCAACAGCTAAACCTGCTATGAATATGGGTCCAGATCTTTTCAATTTTATCACAAACAATATAATACGTAAAGCACCACCAAAGCTTTAAAGTTTAAAAAGAAAATTATGTTACAAAAAACTTATAGGTACTGTAACAAACCACCCTCAATAATTTTAATTAAAAATTCTATAATAGAAATAATATCTTAGTTGGTAAGAATTAAAATTAACCCCGTATATTTTTTTTATCACAAAAGTACAGTACCTTTTTTTTTGTGGGGGATCTGGAAATATTCCTAGTAAAATTAAATATTTACGTGCCACACAGACAAGTGGATACATAAATTTCAAATTTTAGACAGTTATCATTTTTCTTAATTGCTAGGGCAATTATCGGTTTTGACCCTTAAGGAAAATAACTTCGTTAAAACAAGTACAATCAAAGTCAAATTAAATACATGATAACGCCAGAATTAATTAACGTAAATTATATAACTTTAGTTAAAAACTAATAAAGGGTTTTGCTATAATAATTGAAAGTAATTTGTAAAATAAAAACATTTTAATTTAACTTAACATGTTTTAAAGTATAAATCACTTATCACACGATAACGTAGTTTGTAAACGGAAAATACCCCAGGTCAACTTAGCTTGTTTTAAGGGAAAAATCACTCATCTCCTATGATAATGGACCTCACATATGTTAAAACTTAATTCTGCATGGAAACGGGTACTAAAAATTTTAACTGTATTAAAAAGAGACAAACATACCAAAATCCGTCTCCAAATGGGGTGAGATTTTTACATAAATACATGACCCTAAGGCAAAATAGCCAGTCTTGAGTCTTGAGTCTTCCGTCATTTTTATTTTTGCTAACCACTAAGAGGTGTGTTAATTAAGAGATACTTCGTGTAAAAATCTCACTTATTATTTTTTTTTTGTGTTAAAATCATTTACTTTTGCGAAAACAACTCTAAAGGTAAGATTAAAAATTATTGAATTAAATGTATTTTTTTTTGTATGTATAATTTGGTATATTAGAAATAGATAGGTTAACGAGTCGTGCTTAACACATTATAGGTCAACGTAAATTTTGTTTATTTTGCTCAACATAAATTTATAGTATTTTTTTTTAATTACTGTGCGCTATGTTATTGATATAACTATTTTTTTTTTTACTTAAACTTTTTATCACATAAAAGATTAACATGCAATTCTTTTGTAATATTCAAACCTTATTTTTTTTTTTTGTTAATAAATATTAAATTAAAAATCAAGGCTTATTATTTGTGCAAAGATTGAGTTTCTATTGGTTTGGTTCCTACGCATCCGTAAGTTTCCACGTTACCATTTTACAAGTTTTGTTAATTTCTTGACAATAAAAAAATTGACTGGTGGCAGCTATCGAGAAAAATAATCGCAGGACTTTACAATCCAGGGCGAGGTGTTACAATTGGTGGCATCACGGTGAGATACGGTAAAACAAGAAATGCTTTCACGCAATTCAATCAAACCAAAGAAAACTCAAATATGTTAAGCACTAATAATAAAATTAACTTTGCGCATTAATTAATCAATTTTAATTTAAAACTTTACGCTTTTTTTCGTTTTTAGAAAAAAAATTAAATCGTTTTTATTTTTTTTGTTCTTCACGTTAAATCATTGTTTTAGAATAAATTTTCAAATTTTGATTACAGATATAAAATCATTTAGAAATTTTGTTTCCATTTAGCTAGGCAATAAATTTAAAGTCAACTTAAAATTTTTTTTTTGTGTTCAAAAATAAATTCTTTCAATTTAAAGTAAACTCAAAATTTAAATTAATAATTATCAATTGCAAACTTTTATTTTAAAGTAGATATATCTTGTTCAAACAAATAAAATTTCTTTTATCAAATGAAATTTTTTTTTAATCATCTCAACATAATTTGTTTCTTAACGTAATCAAATCAATTTTAATTTTTATTAAGCCGACTCGCAACGTTATAATTAGTGTATCTTCCTTTTATTTTAGCGTACATTATTTGAATTCCCAATTTAGCAATTGTATATTTGTGTAATCAATTGTTACTAATATTTTTTTTATATTGTGCACTAAAAACATTTGCCAAATTACCACGAAAACCGTCCTCTTATATATTTTTTTTAACATTTAAAATTTAAACGCAAAAATGTCAAATCCTCAACTACCCGTAAATCTAAATAACGACGACGACGTCGGTCACGAAAGCGACAATGATTCGGTACATACAATTAATATCGGTCCAACGCCTTTTTATTCATTAGGAGTTATCGCAAGTACAGTTGATAAATACAATGGAACTTCAAATCCAACGTACTACTTTGAAAAAATTGCGGCACGAGCGTCACTAGAAAATTGGGACGACCCGACGACTTTGAGCATCGTTAAATACAGGCTGCACGGCGTTGCCTTAAAATTTTTTAAATCTAATAGCGAATTAGATGGATTGGACTACGAACAATTTAAATCGCGGATCATAAAACAATTTAGCAAAATTAAAATTCCGGGAGAAGCCGCCAGAAAATTACATTGTTGTTATCAAAAACATGACGAATCGGTTTCACAATTCACCATGCGATTAAAAGGGCTAGGTACAAAAGCATTAATAGAAGATCTCAAAACGGCAACAGACGACGAAAAACCGGGTATAAAATTTAAATCAGCGCAATCGCTTATCACTCAATTTAAAATCGGGCTCAAAAAGGAAATTCTAAAAGAAATAGGGGTCACACTCATGCGTTCTCCTAATATTACAATCGACGAGGCCGAAGAAATAGCCATTATGCAAGAAATCAACGACTCCATAATCAAAACGCGAATAAATTCAATTAATATGACGCAACAATCGCCACATACTAATTTTTCGGAAAGGACTCGACTCTATAATAATAATAATAATAATACGCGACCGCGAAACTATCACTCAAATTATAACAATAGTTATAACCGCAACAATGCGAATTTCAATTATCGTAAGTCAACTCATTCAACAGATCCTAATACATCACGAGGATACAATCAACAATACCAAGGACATAACGCAAGATCTTATAACAATTATCGAAATTCGTACGCGAATAATCGCGAATTTAATTCAAGAAATTACACTTATAATCACGCAAATTTTAATCACGATAGCCGCGGATTTAATGCTAGAAACTCTAATAACAACAATTATAATCACGATAATAATTATCAACGTTCAAATAATGATCAATTCCCCGCGCGTAATAATATTAACAATTCTAATATAAACAATGCGCCCATTAATAGAAATCAATCTTTAAACTTAGAAGAAGCCGCACACGCTCCCCGATGTACGGTAACGAAAACTACAGCAACTCAATAAATAAATCAAATAAAAATATTCGCGTCAACCCAAATAATAACTTCACCCCTTTTTATTCAATACCCAGTATAAATTCAATTATTAAACAAACACCTTGTATAGTAGAAATTTTATTAAACAAAACTTATTGCAGATTATTATTAGATACAGGCTCATGCCTCAGTTTAATTAAATCAGACGTATTAAATTTAAATAAATTAAAACAACCGGACGAAGAAATAATTTTGTCAGGAATTTCAGGTCAAAAACATTCAATTTTAGGTTTGTTAAACGTCACATGCGGAACCCCAAAACGTTCGAACTTATTTAAATTTGATTTTATAGTTTGCGATATTAGTTTAGACGCTGATGGCATTATAGGCCGAGACATTTTAACCACTTTTAACGCGAATATTGATTACAAGTCTAACGTATTGAAATTTTTAAACGAAACATTTTTAATAACAAATCAGTTAGGCGAAGATTTTAAAAGTTGCATAGATCAAAATAGGGGACAACAAAATAGCGATGAAAATTACGAAACGGCATTAACGAAAATTGATTATGAAAATTTTAGGGAACAGAAAAATAAAGATACCTGTAAGAAACGCGTACAAAAATTCAATCATCACATTGAACCTATAATAACAGTTAATCGTTACGGGATATTGTCTGAAGATGAGGACGACTGTGTCGAGTCAATTGAAACCTTACCAAGACATAGAGAGGAGATTCACGAGACGTCGCGAGTTAAACCAATCAAAAGTCAAGTAAACGGTTCCAATAGTCACGATACTGTGAGAAACTCATCTTTAGGCGGAAAGATGAAAGTTCGGTCACCAATTCCAGTCCGGGTGCTTGAAAATCATGAGTCAAGCGCTCCTTTAGCTGAAATCGGAAACCTAACCGAATCTAAGAAAAACGGAGGCGATAAAGAAGTCATTGATCAAGTCATTCTTAATCGCGAAATAGCACAAGGTGCAATAAGAAAAAGATATTCGAGTACCGGTGTACACGGCATTCGAACGAAGGTAGTAGAACCTTTTATACCAGAATATTTTAGATATGATTCCGGGAAAGTAATAGAACAAACATGGGAAGAAATGATTAATAATAATAAAATTGAGAATAATGTAATAAATACGGCCACGACGGTAATAAAACCTAAGCATTTAGAGGCAATGAAAGTTAAAAATAATATTGAAGATAGGAAAGAAAATTTTATACCCAGCAGAGGTACAACAGATAATTGCAACAAAACAGTACGAAACAAAGGTACGATGAACAATGAAAATTTTATACCTAGCAGAGGTAGAGTAGCAGACAAATGTAACAAGACAGTACAAATCAAAGGTACAGAAAATGAAGAAAATTTAGAAGATTTCCCAGTAATCAAGTGTGACGAGATAGTACGAAGTAAAGGTGTAGAAATCAAGGAAAACTTAGAAGAAATCCCGGTAATCAATTTAGAAGCAGCCATGTTAGAAGACAAAGAGGTCAACAAAATAAAGGATAACAAAGATAATTCAACGAAAGGTAAAAATTTTATAGGTACTTTAATTGTAGAAAAGGATATAGTAATACCACGACGTACAGAAAGCGAGCAATGCTTTCAAATTAAATTTTTACGAGGAAACGCCTCGAGAAGAAAATGCGATAATTATAATTTACTAATCGAACAAGATGACAATAATCATCAAAATTTAATTTTAGCCAGCGCAGTTGTTCGGAACAACTCAAACGCCACGGTAGTTACAAGGGTCATCAACCCTAACGAATATGACATAACATTAAAAGCTAACACTCAAATCGGTAAGGTGTCGGATAAAATAACAATTTTAGAACAATTAGAAAACAGCGAACTTGCTAAAACAATTAATATGATAAACAAACCGACAAATAATAGCGAAGAAATTCTCTCTCAAATTAATCTCGATCATTTAGATAATCATACCGCGTGCTCTCTTCGCGAACTTATTTCAAATTATTCAAACATTTTCATTAACGATGATGAAATTTTAACAAGTGTACATAACGTAAAGCATAGAATAATCACGGAAAACGTACCCCCCATAGCTAAAAGACCATATCGAGTACCATATCATCAAAGGGAAATTTTAGAACAAGAAATCAAGAAACTTTTGGATGCAAAAATCATAAGAAATTCTGCCAGCCCATGGTCAGCCCCAGTAGTGATTGTGACCAAACCACTTCCAAATGGTGAGACAAAAGTTAGAATTTGCATTGATTATAGAGGATTGAATAGCGTAACAAAAAAAGATGTGTTCCCGCTTCCTGATCTACACGAGACAATTGAACAACATTTCCACGATTCAGCATTATTCACCGTACTTGACATATCTCAGGCATTTCATCAGATCGAAGTAGAAGAATCGGACAAGGAAAAGACAGGTTTCTCCACCGCGTTTGGTCATTACGAGTATAATAAACTACCCTTTGGCTTAATGAATAGCCCCGCGACATTTCAACGTTTCATGAATGTAACCCTTGCCGGATTAATCGGAATTATGTGTTTGGTCTACTTAGACGATATTATTGTGTACAGTCCGAATGACGTAAAAGAACACTTGCGCAGATTAGCTGTAGTTTTTGAAAAATTATTGAAATCAAATGTAAAACTTAAACCGAGTAAATGCCACTTTCTTGCGGAAGAAGTTAAATATTTAGGTCATATTATTACCAAAGACGGCGTAAAACCCGACCCCGAAAAATTAAAAAGTTTAGAAACATTCCCAATACCGCGAAACGTATCGGAAGTTCGATCATTCCTCGGATTAGTTGGTTGGTATAGGCGCTTTATAAAGAACTTTTCTGAACTCGCTTTACCTTTAACAAATTTAATTAGAAAAGAAAATAAATTTATGATTACCCCCGAAGTTTTGGAATCAATAAATAAATTAAAATCAGCAGTATCTTCAGAAGATGTCTTAATATTCCCAAATTTTAAAGAACCATTCATATTATCAACTGACGCGAGCGGAACTGGAATAGGCGCGATTTTAAGCCAGAAACGCGAAGGTTTTGAAAAACCCATCGCTTTTGCAAGCCGGAAGTTGCAAAAAGCCGAAAAAAATTACACCGTAACTGAGTTAGAATGCCTTGCAGTAGTTTTTGGAGTTAAACAATTCAGATGTTTTCTATACGGACAAAAATTCACAGTCATCACAGATCACAGGGCATTAAAATGGATCATGAATTTAACCCAAGCGACTTCTAGACTTGCTAGATGGTCCTTATTATTATCAGAATACGATTTTGAAGTCACCTATAGACCAGGTGTAAAACACGGTAATGTAGACGCCCTCAGCAGAATCTACATGTTTGAAAAACCCAACTTACAAGAATTTTTCGTATCACTTAAAAATAATAGCGTACCCAAGAATCATTTAATATCATTAACTCAATTTACCATATCCGCGATTCCCGAAGATCATTCTTTAGTTTTCTTAATTTCAAAAGACCTAAATATTGTATCCGGAGTAGCTAACGAATTTAAACAATTATACGACGGCACATCTGAATTACGATTGCAAAATAAAGACCTTGGCGAAGTAGCTACCCTTAAATTACCTGAAAGAAATGTATACTATTTGGTAATTAAAAGCGAATATTACGGAAAAGCATCATATGAAACAATATTTGATTCATTTAGTAACTTATTCAACTTATGCATGGAAGATAAAAATTTTAAACTTGCTTTACCCGATTTAAAGAATGAAATCGATAATTTAGATTTAAACACAGTAATACACATGATAAGATTCATATTTAAAAACACGTCTGTGGAAATAAAAATTTCTGAAAATAATCAATCAAATTGTCAAATATACTTAATTGAGGAGGAAACCCCAATGATACCCACCTGGGATAGGGATCACATTAAGAAAGCCCAAGGAAACGATGATTTTTGTAAAGCCATAATTCGTGACATCAGTCAAAGCGACGAAAACGACCTTCCCTATTATTTAGATCGGGACGAAATACTTTATAAAACGGATAGTTCCACAGGTCAGGATTTGTTAGTAATTCCCAAAATTTTTATAAATAAAGCAATTCACGATTTCCATAACGCCCCGTTCATAGGTCACCCGGGTCAAATTAAAACGTTACAATTCATTCAAGGGAAATTATATTGGCCTAACATGAGAAAAGATATCAATAATTATGTTTTAGAGTGTAATATTTGCAATCAACGTAAAACTTCACCTCATTTTAAACCTGCCCCTTTGCAAGATTTTCCAAAATTATATGAACCTTTTGAAAGAACCGCGATGGACATTGTAGGTCCTTTTGTCACTTCTGATAACGGAAATAAATATCTATTAACATTTCAAGATCATTTTACTAAGTACGCAGAAGCTATACCTTTACCTGATCAAAAAGCCGACACAATCGCGAAGGCTTTCGCCACTCAAATTATTTCGAGACACGGAACTCCTAAACAACTGATCACAGATCAAGGTGCAAATTTCGTTTCGAAAATTTTTAAAGAAACTTGCACACTACTTCAAATCGAAAAAATTCAAACAACCGCGTATCACCCGCAATCGAACGGAGTAATCGAACGATCACATCGCGTTTTTAAAGACATCTTAAGCTGTTATATTTCGTCAACGCAACGCGATTGGGACGAATGGATACCCTATGTTCTAATGGCATATAGGTCCCACATTCATAGCTCTACCGGTCATTCACCATTTTTCTTACTACACGGACGAGACATGGTATTACCTTACGACGAAATAATTAAAGCAAATAAGGTCAAATACGACGTCAGCACGCATTATCCTTCAGAAATGATGTGCAGGTTAAATAAAGCTTATACGGACGTTAATAAAATAATGACAGAGAGCAGCAAGAGACGCGCAAAATATTTTAATCGAAAAGCGAAATCCCGCGAATTTTTAACAGGAGATCTAGTATACCTTCACGAAGAGGCCAATAAAGTAGGTGTATCGAAGAAATTAAGCAGACCTTGGATCGGTCCCTACAGAATATTGGAAAGAATTTCCCCAGTCAACTACCGCATCAGGAAGGTTGGATCTAGAAAAGATCAGGTAGTACATTTAAATCGATTAAAGCCCTACCGGTGCGGAATTAAAGAAGAAGCAGAAGACGAAATCAACGAAGTGGTCGAACGGAGAGACACTGACCATTCCGAATGGAATTCTGAACCCAATACTGACTCACAAATAAATTTACTTCCTTATACATATTTACCCCATCAACGGAGAACCGTCCGAAGGACGAGGCAGCCAGAACCCGCTCCAACTGAAGAGCATGAATCGCCTGCAGGGAACATTGATGAACAATCTCCAATAGAAGAAAGGACGCCCCCAGATTCCCCAGCGAGAGAGGAATCGCCTCAAGAAGAGATCCAACCCCAAGTCCAAAGCACAAGTCCTGCACCACGACGATCAGAAAGATCAACTCATCCAAATATCCGCCCCGATTTCCACTACTATTAACAATCAAAACCCCAAAACTACTTATTAACTTTATAGCATGCACAACTAATTCCGAACATAATAAATTGTTCACGATACTAACCTTCTCAATTTTTTTAATTTAATTACAGCAACTTATCACTGTGATTTTAAAAATAAATCAAGTTACATAAATTATTACTCAACTTCGCCAAAATAATTTTTCTTTGAAAAAAAATAAAAATAAATCCAATTGACAAATTAATATGGCAAATCATTATTACAAAATTAATTTTCTTGTTTAGTTATTATGATCTTTTTAAAGTTAATGTTTTAGATAACATTTTTTTTTTTAAATTAATCAAATCTTTTATTTTAAATTCAACATCAAATTTATTAAATCTTAATAGTGGAATAATTGAAACTCATAGTTTTTTTTTTTTATAAAAATATTTAGCATTAAAAATTAAAATTAAACAATTACTATCAATTTTATTTTTATAAACTTTTATTTTTTAAACTTTCAAAAATTTGGAGATTAGAATAAATTATTCAAATAATTCCATTAAATCAAAAAAAAAAAAAAAAACTTTTCCGTTTTGACTATGATGCCAAAACAAAACAATGTTGAAACACAACGAGAGTAATCGGAACTCTTTAAAATTAATTATGTTAAACAAATAACCTTTTTTTTTTAGTATATTATTAATTGCTTTAGTGAGGTTTATTAATTAAAACAATTTTGTTTTGGTAACATTGTCTAAATTCCTTTAAAAAAATTCTTTTTATATCTTAATTGTACAACATTATTATAAATTTATTGTGTTAAATGTATTATATTTTTATCTATGATATTTTATTTAATTTTTTTTATTATATGTTAATCAGTGAGTGTAAAGACAAAACGTCATCGCTAGTGAATATCAAAGACAATTTAAAATGCTAACAGTGCGCGAACAAAAGCTAAATTTAACAAGTGAAATCAAAAGACTAAAAAAACATCGGGAAAAATTCTCATGGACATTATCAATAATATTGCAGTTCTAGTTTTAACATAAAGACTTTAATCAGCGGTATGTTTAACAATGACCGATACAATAATTGTTCGTTATATAATACGGTACAACAATCAGCGATGTTCAAACATCAAACAAATCAGTAGCATCAATCAGGAAAATGAGTCAACTCCTATTGTTATCGCAAATCACTGGAAAAACTATCAAACTTATCAAGTTTGAACCATCAACCAACATCATCTCTTCAAGTTAATTACCAGAATTCAACAAATTGTTAACAAAAATACAACTTTGAACTACAGTCAACTCATGGAAGCAACTCAGAATTAATCATCAAACACACTTTTTTTTTTTTAATTTGTTCAACGGTTAATGCAGACTCCTTACGAGTACCTCAACAAAAGAGTGCCAAATATAACGTTCAACACACCAGTACATTCACAACATTAATGCAATCCATTAATATGACCAAGTAACAACAAGGAAATTTCAAGTTTTAGTCAACTTCAACCGTTCAAAACTAAAATTATAAAACAATGTGCACGTTTCGAGAACACTGGTTTAAATGAAAATATAAACTTTTTACATAGTGAACACAAAATGAAGTAGTGTATGTATTCGAGAATTTTCAAGACATCATGGCCCGCAACTGAACTTCTCATGGAAAAACCGCGTTGATAATCGTACAAGTGCACCAGGAAAAACTTTCGAATTAAATAAGCATTTTGTGACTTTTTACAGTAAATCGCGTTTAATATTTTGTGCGCGAATGTGAACCTTAAAATTCGACAAAAAACTCACTGAACTATTATTAAGACAATTTTACAACTTACGTATAAAAGACAAGTGACAGGTATTGAACATATATAAACTATACCAACTTTAATAATTCAATTGTATCCTAGATATTAAGTATATTATGTGTTGTACTTTTTTTTATTTATTTAAAATTCTTTTCTATTTTTTTTTTATTTTTATTTAGGATTATTTTTTTTGTTAGCTAAAACAATACTATTGAGTAACTCTATTACTTATTAATTTTTTTTTTTTTACATTTCTTAGTATTTTATATTATTTTATTTAATTATTGTAAAAAGGAACGCGTGCATCCGATACACACGTTCTTTTTCAAAGAAGGGGGAAATGTAACAAACCACCCTCAATAATTTTAATTAAAAATTCTATAATAGAAATAATATCTTAGTTGGTAAGAATTAAAATTAACCCCGTATATTTTTTTTATCACAAAAGTACAGTACCTTTTTTTTTGTGGGGGATCTGGAAATATTCCTAGTAAAATTAAATATTTACGTGCCACACAGACAAGTGGATACATAAATTTCAAATTTTAGACAGTTATCATTTTTCTTAATTGCTAGGGCAATTATCGGTTTTGACCCTTAAGGAAAATAACTTCGTTAAAACAAGTACAATCAAAGTCAAATTAAATACATGATAACGCCAGAATTAATTAACGTAAATTATATAACTTTAGTTAAAAACTAATAAAGGGTTTTGCTATAATAATTGAAAGTAATTTGTAAAATAAAAACATTTTAATTTAACTTAACATGTTTTAAAGTATAAATCACTTATCACACGATAACGTAGTTTGTAAACGGAAAATACCCCAGGTCAACTTAGCTTGTTTTAAGGGAAAAATCACTCATCTCCTATGATAATGGACCTCACATATGTTAAAACTTAATTCTGCATGGAAACGGGTACTAAAAATTTTAACTGTATTAAAAAGAGACAAACATACCAAAATCCGTCTCCAAATGGGGTGAGATTTTTACATAAATACATGACCCTAAGGCAAAATAGCCAGTCTTGAGTCTTGAGTCTTCCGTCATTTTTATTTTTGCTAACCACTAAGAGGTGTGTTAATTAAGAGATACTTCGTGTAAAAATCTCACTTATTATTTTTTTTTTGTGTTAAAATCATTTACTTTTGCGAAAACAACTCTAAAGGTAAGATTAAAAATTATTGAATTAAATGTATTTTTTTTTGTATGTATAATTTGGTATATTAGAAATAGATAGGTTAACGAGTCGTGCTTAACACATTATAGGTCAACGTAAATTTTGTTTATTTTGCTCAACATAAATTTATAGTATTTTTTTTTAATTACTGTGCGCTATGTTATTGATATAACTATTTTTTTTTTTACTTAAACTTTTTATCACATAAAAGATTAACATGCAATTCTTTTGTAATATTCAAACCTTATTTTTTTTTTTTGTTAATAAATATTAAATTAAAAATCAAGGCTTATTATTTGTGCAAAGATTGAGTTTCTATTGGTTTGGTTCCTACGCATCCGTAAGTTTCCACGTTACCATTTTACAAGTTTTGTTAATTTCTTGACAATAAAAAAATTGACTGGTGGCAGCTATCGAGAAAAATAATCGCAGGACTTTACAATCCAGGGCGAGGTGTTACAGTACTACTCTATTTCCAAGCAAGAGCACACATAGAAGAATGAATTTTCATTGGTCTTCATAATATAAAGTTTTTACCTCCAATCAATTTTAAAAAAAAATTGGAGGTATGGTAATCGAAAAAAAATTTCAACTTTTTTTTTTTGCATTTTCGAGATCACCGTGTTCAGAAACGTAAAGATCTGCAAAAAGTAAAATAAAAATTTCTGTGTCGGTCTGTCTGTCTGTCGGTCGGTCGGTCGTCAAATTTTGTCGATCGATTTGCTTCCGAACCATCCAACCAATTACGACCAAATTTGGTATGGTGGTAGGGTTCACGGTGGAAAGGTGAAAATAAGGTTTTCGTCGTGATCTATCAATCAGGAGTGCCACCACAAGAAAATAATACGGGATTTTTAAAAAATATTTTGTCTTGCGATATGTTATTTTAAAGGCCTTAAAAGGCTTTATCCAGAATAGGTAAAATTAATCTTCTATCTGTCGTCTGTCAAAAATCACAAGTTGTCAAAGTTGAAACTTTAAGAGTGAATAACTCAAGAAATGCTGAAGGGATCTTACCCAAATTTGGTACGTAGGTACATTGATCCTAATGGATATGAGAGCATATGTAATCCTTCGATAGAAATCAGTAATGCAACATGAAAAAAATAAAATTAACTTTTTTGGCAAAAACATGAAAAAAGTTTTTGTCGATCGATTTTCTCCGGCATTTCTGCGTCGATTGCAATCAAACTTATTGGACGTATGCCTCGTGGGCTGGAATGGTGAAAATAAGGTTTTGCCAGAGAAATCTTCACCAGGGCCACCACAATAAAATAAATTAAAAAAAATGAAAATGTCGTCGTATCTCCGGAAATTTTTAACCGATTCAGCTAAAATTTGGTGTGTCGATGGAGCTTTGAAAGTATAAGTATTGGTGAGAAAACAAACCGAGCCAATTGTAACAGGGCGGGGCAGGTCAGAAAAATTATAGAAAATATTAACTGAAATCTTAATTTATATATTTTTTGTGAGAATTTGTCAGATGGCTGGCAAAAATAAAACAATATATTCAAAATTTTAATAAACGTCATAATTTTGTGACATATGTGTCAAAATTAGGTTAATGTTGATTTGTATACCGAGTGCAGCATAAGAATTGAGTTTAGGGCTTGTAACAATTAATTTTAGAATACAAAAATAGGTGGTTCGGTGGGAAATATTTTATAATATCGTCGTACGGACTGACGGAACGTTACTTTATAAGTAAAAGATTCTGCCACTAGGTAGCGACCAAGTTTAGGCTGTTTGTTAAATTTTTTCGCAAATGTTTTCAGAATCAGTAAATCGACAGTCAGTAATTTACAAAAATTTATTTTCGAAAAATCCGCTAGATGACCGAAAAAATTTGTTGTACCAATCTTGGAGAAATTTTATTTGTGACTTCTTACGGTATTATGTGACGTATATAAAAATTTTGGAAAAAATTCAGTGGCGTACAAAAATAAAAAATTTTTTTCATTTTAGATTTTGTTAAAAAAACTTTTATAGATAGATTTAGGGTAGGGGGTGATACATATAGATATCTTTGCCAGGGCTACCGATATCTTTGTTAAGGCTACCACAATAGATAACAAAAATGAACATTATGTCATCGTATCTCCGGACAAAATTTGGTGTGCTGGTGATTGGAGGTATTGCGGCAGAGAGTGACGATATTTTTTTTTATAAACTTGTTTTTATTTTGTATAAATTATTTCTGGGTAATTTTCCCCAATTTTTTTTTAGAGTGTATATAAATCTCAAAGTTTTACTGTACTGCTGATAGTTTCAAGGTCAATCCAAAGAGTTTTTTCATATCCATATGAGGGGCTTAAAGCCATAGTGGTGTAAGTCATTTTCAACTCTTGATAGTCATACCAATGGAAAACATTCTGAATTTGTTTTTTTCAGAAGAAGACTGATGAGGCCTATAACAAATGTTTGATTCGACTTTCCATTGTAATAATTTAATTCAAGAATTTATTTTAGAATTTCTAATAAATCCATTGTTTCTCAAATTAAGGTTAATGTGACTTACACCACTATGGCTTTAACCCCCTCATATGTGTAAAATATGTAGTTTCAATAAGGAATTGTTGGCCACAGCATAAGACATTCATATCTTTCCATATTTTATCATAGTAATAGCGTAGTTTCAAAATTGATTTAAGCCCTTTAGATTACTTTTTTCAATATTTTGAAACGACAAAAATATGCCTTTTGTTTCACTGATTAAAATAACGTCAACTTGTTTTTGAGATAATTTTTAGCAATTTTCTCCCTACACCCTCCTGCACAGGACGAATTCTTGACGACCAACGGCATTTTGTTATTTAAGGCTTAATTTGCCAGGCGCTTTTAAGCTTGCGTATTTTTGTAAGCATGTGTATCGTGTTAAAATTGAACATATTTCCATTAAACATATTTTCATTAAAACTTTCATCGTCCGTATCCATTTCTGCTATTGATCTCATTGATCATCATTGATCTCATTGTTTGAGGTGATTAATTAGCACTTAACTTTATTATCATAGAAAATTTTCACTCTTTCTATAATCTTTCTTCATTCTCGTTAACTTCCCACTTGTTTTTTTATCTGTAGAGATTACTAATGCCCGATTACTTCACTTTGAAATATCTATCGGACAAGTATAAGTATAACCAATCAAATTAATCAAGTGACCAATTAGATAACCGCAATTCAAATTCAAAATATTAAATCACAAATTTGATTGGTTATCCTACTTAAACTTATCCGATAAATACCTCAAAGTGAAAAAATCGGGGATAAGTAAAATTAAATATTTTAGTAAAATTATATTTACTGAGACATAAACATCTTATTTAAAATATAAATAAATTGCTAGTAAAATGCCAAATATTGCATCTTTAAAAATTATTTTTATTTTTATTCTAAAATTTATCAGATTTCGATAGACCTAGCCTTTTGTTTAATGATAATTTTGTCTAACTTTGAACTAGTTTAACGTATACCTTGAAGTTCAAATACCCTAGTCACTTTTTCAATTCTACTTTTTAAATTTTTAAAATGTTTCAGTTTTTTTTTTAATTTTATAATATTTAAACTTACGATTAAGTTACAATTACTAGCAAGTTCTGTAAAAATTACTTAATTTTTATAGAAAGTAATTTAAAAGTTAGACAAGTTTTCTTCTTTAGAATTTTCTAAATTTTCTTCTTCTATCATTATTAAGTTGAAAAAGGACCAAAAATCAAATAATAATATTTAGAGCAACTCAAGCTGCGATTGTTAAATTTTAACAAATATTTATCAAAGAAAACATGCACACTGCACACGTATAACTTTTCAAATAATATTTGTATGGTATATCCTTATCGCAATAGTTTAATGTCAAATTGGTTCAATCATAGTTCAAGGTAAAATAGGTTGTTATTATAAGTTCGTCAAAAGCAGTTTAAATCATTTGGAATCTGGAAATTTATCTACAGCTGTGTTACAAGTGCATATTTACTGGAACCCTGATGAAACTAATTTTAAATTATTAAAACTTTCAATATTGCAATTTTTCATAATGGCAGATAATAAAAAAATTTGTGAAGCAGGAGAAAATCCCTCAGAAGAGCCCGAAGAAGAACCTTCACAACAAGAGTCGTTACAACCTGAACAGACTTCCCAACCTCAGCAAACTACGTCTGAACAATCATCTGAAGGGTCTTCCGCTTCTACTCCACGGTTAGATGCAGCCAGGTGGATTGCGGAAATGTCAAATCCAAATTTTGATCCAGCACAATTAACTATCGAGGAGCAGGTAGCTTACATGAGACATAAATATTGTAGCATCTATGCCATACCCATAACTGATCTTTATATGCCTCGTCGCCGTCAACCTACTACACCTGAAAAACCTCAACCACCACCACCGTTACATAACCGTGTACCGTCACTGGGATCTCCAGAAAGGAGGAAATTACATTTCAAGCATCCATATCCATTCCATGCATCTCCTGGAATATCTAGACCACAAAGTTCACCATCTCCACCACAACGTCCTTTATCCCCATCTTTTCGAGCAGTACAACAACAGCCTTTACCCCCATCTTGGCAAGCAGTACAACAATATTCTTCACAAACACCTCCAAAATCACGAAGTGAGAATTATAATCAAGCGAGAGTGCAAGGGTGGCTTTCTACTTTAAGAAAGCATGAGAAAGAACAAGAAGAAAAAGACAAAAAAGAACAAGAAGAAAAAGCCGAAAAGGAACAAGAAGAAAAAACCAAAAAGGAACTAGAAGAAAAGGCCAAAAAGGAACAAGAAGAAAAAGCTAAAAAAGAACAAGAAGAAAAAGCCGAAAAGGAACAAGAAGAAAAAACTCAAGAAAAACAAGAAGAAAAACGAAATTAAATGAAGAACAGCATATGGATATTGGTAGTCCCGAGAACCCATCAGACATCTGAATAATCACATTAATTATATAAAAAAAATTATTTCTGTTTAAAGAAAGCTCTGTGAAATGTGACATTTTTATGTTTTAAATATTTAATTTTAAAAGATGCTTTTTACTTATTTAAATTTTCAATAATAAAAGCATCATTTTAAATAGTGTAAAATAATCCTCAAATTTTTTATAATAATGTGTAAATGCAGGCTTTATTTGCTAATTTTGTATTGTTTTTAAATAAAACCAATTTATTCATAAAAGTAGATACTAAAAGTAATTTAATTTTTTTATTAATTTTTACCATGCATAAAGATATAAAAGTCAAATTTATTTGACATTTATTAATAAAAATTCCTATTACTTGATACCAAGATTAGTTGATAAAATGTAAAAAATATATATTTTGGAAAAATCTAAACTGAGCCAATAATAGTATATTACATGGCGCAGCCGATTCGGCACAGCCGCGCGAAGACGGTTCGGCGCGAGGATGGTTCGGCGCGAGGACGGTTCGGCGCGAGGACGGTTCGGCGCAATCCGGTTCGGCGCGAGCCGATTCGGCGCAATCCAGTTCGGCGCGAAGACTTTTCGGCGCGAGAATAAAATATTTTAAAAATTTTGATCTACTTTAGATTGATACATTAATAGATAAGTAATATAAATAATAAATTTATTAAAACTATAATATACATGTATAGAAAATAGGTTAATGTAACTACTGTGTTACCAATTCATTTTATTTAATTTTATTGGCTTTCGAGTTATGAATTAAAGTAAGTAAAAAAATATTTTAAAAATCGAGATTTTTCTTTTGATTATTTTGAAAACCTCGTATCTTTTAAACAATACATTTTACAAAGGATTACAGTTTAAAATTCCTCGGTTGGTACCGTTTAAGAATTAAATACATTATATCGTTGATTGATAAATAGTAAAGATACGCAATGCAATAAGAAATTGTTGCTTATCCTCCCATATCAGGTATTTCAACACCCCACTGCCTCTTAGCCAACAAACTCAGTGGTGAGGGTGGTGAGCAAGTGCCGCCACCAACAGTGTTATAATTATAAGATTATACTGTATAAGATTATACTGTATAATGATTATAATTAATACTAATTTAGTTATTTGGAATTTAATAAAATTATTACATTTTTTATCTTTTTATTGTACTATACAAACTTGTTAATTTAAATTATATTATCTAATATTGCTTATAATAATTGTACCTAACACTGTATTAAGTAAATAAATGAATCCTTAACATTTTTTTATTTTTTATACATGTGTATTAATTTTAATAAATTTATTATAAATATTATTTATCTATTAATGTTTAAATTTTTCCACATTATTTTTCTTTTTATTTCATTTTAAAATATTTTATTCTCGCGCCGAAAAGTCTTTGCGCCGAATCGGCTCGCGCCGAACCGTCTTCGCGCCGATTCGGCTGCGCCGAAACGTCGTAGACCGAGAATTTTACTGATAACCAATTTTGGACTCCTCCGTAGTCCATATTGACATAATGACATACGACAGCATCTTTTTATGATGCAGAACAATCAAATATATTTGCCACGAGCCGCCACTGACTAATTGACTCGATATTACATAGAACTCTAGCGGTGAAGTTGTTTACTAGTAGGTTATAGTTAACCTATAATTTATTGTTGCGTTGAATAATTGCATCGAGAAATTAAAAATTAAAATAATTTAATTTTGTTTTGTAAGTGTTTTATTAATTTAATTAGTATAAGTTTAATTCACTTAATTTTTAACACAGAAATTAAATTTTTAGGCTGAGAAATGTCTCTGTTTACTTCTTTCTCTAATATTTGCATGAAGCAATTAAAGAATGTTTATCCACAAATAACAAGCGTACGTTTTCGTTATCATGAAGAAAAAGTAGCTAAAGGCCCTTTAATACGTAGATATGGTTATAATGACAAAATCTTTAGTAAAGGGCCATTACCCCGAATAAAAGGTGCCGAAAAGTTACCCATGCCGCAATATAGACCCAAAGATGCATGGCGCGAGAAGAAAGCATTGTTTGGACAAAATGATTATATTGATATATTGGGTAGCGAGAATCTGCATCCTGCTAAGCTGTTGTACAATGTGCCTCCGTGGCTTCGAGGTGTGAATGGAAACGAATACCAGATTCTGTTAAGAAGACGAAAAATATTATCCCAAACTTCATATCCTGTGACTAGACCCACAAAATGGTACAACCTTAATAAAAGAATTAATTATTTGTACAGATATTTAAATAGAAAAACACAGACTGGTTTTTCAACACAGTAATAAAGTAATAAAATTTAGTTACAACGTAAATGATTTTTAATTCCTCCTGTTGCCCTAGTTTGAATTATGCAAGTAATTAATTTTGTTAAAAAAATGCTAGAAAATGTCAATGTACACATTACTATTTCATTTTCAATGTGGAAAACTAATAATTATGCAATATATTTCTAAAACTTCACCGATTATTTAAAGAGGTTTTCTGTCTTAAGATTTCTAATGCTTGCTATTTTTTAATTTTATTATTGTCAAAATAAAATAAGCTCTTGAAAAAAATAATATTCCAGATCGAAATAATGAGCATAAAAACTTTTGAAATCACCACATTGATTATAGCTCGCATACCGTCAGTAGGTATATTAGATAGGTTTTGAAAATACTGCTTAAATTAGATAAGTCTCGGGATAACAAGATCGGATTATTTATAAAGTTGATACACAAGTCCATATTAATATAAGCTTCTTATTGAACTGAAAGTCACTTTGCAACTTTTCTTGCACATGAACTTCCTGTAAAATGGTGCATTTCCTATTTTGGTGATTAATGATTATAATAAGTGCATATTTAATTTGGTAAGTTTGTAAATAATAACAAAAATGTAGTCACAACAGTAAAAACGGTCAGTTTAATTAAGAAAATCCATAGAAATCGCACTTAAAAGTTATTTATACAATTATTTAATAAAAGCTTGTTAAAATTGTAATCTTTTAAGTATTTACAATAATAATTACATTATCAATTATTTTAAAAAGCAAATTTTGCTAAAATAAATCTAAAACTAATTTATTTGTTGTCTGAAAGTTATACTCTATATTGGTTCTCCTAAACTGGTACAGGAAGAATTATGGTAATTTTATGTCCTTCAAATTAAAATATATTCAACACAAATCGTTAATTCTGACTATGTCAGCATAAAATTCCACCCTATATTCAAAATAAATATAATACTGAATTTTTTACTTTAAAATGAGGTTGTATAAGTTTCGTCATAAAAAAATGTATACTTTGTGCAATTTTCTCATAATAAATATATTGTAATTAATACTATACAAGTCTTCCTTTTCATGCTACAGACAAAACCTATACTCTTCATAAAATTACAAATTAATTTTGAATTTGAACTGCCATCTTGGGACAAATTTTATGAGACGATATCACAGCAAACCAATATGAATTTCATTATAATATGACCAAAAAATTAATGTAGTAAATACATTTAAGGGCATAACATCGCTGCAGACTTAAAATTAATATCGGCAACAAAAAATAATTTTACAAATTATTTTGCAAAAATGATAACAAGGTGGTTTCGTAATGTTTGCTCGCATCCAAATGCCGCAACGAATGCCTCTCGTTAGGATAAATTTGTAGTTGGTAGGGTTTCCCAGCTTTTATCATACTACTAACCAATTGGCTTGTGTGATAAAAGTGAACATTTTCGTCGATTAGCCCATGAATGATCAGCAAACGATTCTCTCTACAAAAATAATTTTTTTCATTTAAGATTGTACAAATGCAAAAAACGTAGCAAAACTCACTCCTCAGGAAATTTATTTATATAATTTAGAACTGAACCGTCTATGTAACCTTGCTGATTATGTTCTGGTAAATCCATGTATCGCTCTGTATAACCCGTATCGTATAGGTTCCAATTTGTGACTGGCGCACCTGCTATAGCTATTTTGAACATATCGGGGTAATGTATTAAACCCATCAAACTCAAATAGCCCCCTTAAAAATAATTTTTGATTCTTTAGAAGTTATCTCTCAAAAATAAATGCTAAACTTACCATAAGACCAACCATGAATAGCAACTCTACTTAGGTCAATGTAACCCAAAGAAGCAGCTAACCATTTTAGTACCTCAACTTGATCGCTTAATTCTACCGTTCCCATTCGGCATTTTAAATGACTCTCAAACATAATTCCTCTGTGTTGGGAGCCTCTCGAATCAATAGCAATGACGCAGTAACCTCTAGCAGCCAGCATGTGCATCCGTAATTGTCTCATTCCCTAAAATTTCAATTGTAATGTTTTTGCAATTTATTCTAAACAGACTAAATTTACCTTAAATGTGTTCGATACTAATTGTACTTCGGGACCTCCGTATACGTTTAACACAGTTGGATACTTTTTACCAGGTTCAAAATTATGAGGTTTAAATACCATTGCATATAATACATGTCCAGACATTATTTCGTGTGTATATAAGTCCGGACAATAATTTTCGTTTACTAAAGGTACTGAATCTAATAAATAGCCTACAGGTGTTATTTTTACACCATCTACTGTCCAGTCAGAATGACTTATTCTAAATACTTGACAAGCTGGTAACTTTTGAATATTACTGTAAACTGCCACTATCATTGTACAGTCCTGTAATCACAAAAATTAATCAAATTATAAAACAAACTTCTTGGGTTACCTTATTAAAATCTATGCTATATGAATAACCAGGTCGAGTAAGTAGTCGAACGTCCCCTGGTCTACGAAGAGAAACCACATAAAGATGTTTTTCTAACGGCGACTCCTTTAAACCCATAAAATAAACCAACTGTCTATCGTAATCAACCCATAAATTTTGTCCTAAAACTTCCCAATCGCCCGATGTAAGTGCAACTTTTTGTAAAATTTTGGGTTGTAAACTGACATAATCCATAGGTTCGGTGCTTTCGATCAAGCCATTGGTGTATGACATAATTTGCGATGTTATAAGGTATAGGTGCCTGTAGCCCGTATCTTCTGATGCCCATATAAATTGAACTTCATTATGTTCTTTGGACGGTAAAAAATACAACAAATCGTGAACATTAACCCAAATGCACGATTCTTGAGTATATATAACTTGTACCATTGGACTACCCAGGTGTATACTGTTAGAAGAATCGCTATCGTACATTGGAAGCACTTCGGTAAAATTGTTAAGTGATAATAATATTATATCCAGTCTTTGTTGCCTTCTGTTTAAAAGTTGAACCCAAATGCTAAAATTTACAATTAAATTTTTAAATGTGACTACAAAATACATACTATTCGGAATCAGGCGTCCATCCCACACGAACCACGTATTCCATCCAAGGAAATAAAAGTGCCAAAGAAAATTGTAGTTCCAGCAAGCAAACATCGTCGATTTTTTTATCTTCATCAACTTTAAATTCAATCAATTTCAGGTAGGATTTTGAGTTTGCACAACCGGCTCTAGGAAATCGAAACTCTTCCACTTCACCAGAATCTGTTTGTGATGAAGGAAAGCAAAAAATTTTTACATCTCCGTCGTCCACTTCCTCGTAAAGCAAACGATATACTCCATCTAAAATTTCAGTTTAAATTTAAAAGATTTTGAAATAAATAAATACTAATGCTACACAAATAATATGGCTTGTGTAATACCATTGGTTTAATGCAGTAACCTTAGTGGTGTTCCTAAGCCACACTATCAGTATAAGCATACTAATTATTTCATATCTGAGGTAGCTTGCTAAGCTGGCCTCAGATGTATCTTCAACCCTCTTTTATTGTTAATAGTGGCAATCTTTAACTCTGTAGCGAAAAATCATATTTTAGTTAACCCCTTCAGTAATCATTAAAAAATTGAGAAAAAGCACATTTTATGAATGAATATTATTTACCCAATTTGCTGCAACTGCCTTTTGTCTCGCTTCCACATACCATAAATCGTATTTATTTTCACCCGAGTATAATATTGTTTTATATAAGAAATTGATATTGACATTGACACTAATTACATACGATCCATAAATTACGACTGCAGTGATCAAATAAACTCTAAACTTTGTTTACACCAATACACAATTCCCAGTACCTGATCTCGGTCACTCTCGAACCGTAGCTGCAACAGATGCAGAGAATCTGTCTAAGTGTGCAATCACAGCGGTAGTTGATTACTAATTAATAATATTAAAACTTCAATACAACAAGCTAATTTATTTTATAAATAATTTTTCAAATGAAAGCGAAAATCTTCGTTAAAAGCTCAAAAATATATAATTGATTTTTATTAGTTTAATTAGCTTGTTGTATTGAAGTTTTAATATTAGCAATTTGTAGTAGTAAAACGACGTAATGAATCGCAGGCGACCGTAGTATGCCCACCGCTGCAGTACGACTAAGTAATACTACCGTTGTAAGTAAGAAGGTAATAAGTACACTTTTGTAGTTTTGAGTAAAACGTAAAAATTTGTCCCTCTTAAATGGATAACAATATTATATTGTGTGATTAGTTGTGTATACAATGTGTAATTAGTTTTCTGCGTTTTACATAAAACTACAAAGTGTACTTACTGTCTTCTTTCTTATGATGGTAGTGTAGTAATAGAACTATGGATACCGAGTACCTTGTTAATAGTTGATCGTGGTAATGACCATCTTTTTTTATTTTTAATACATTTCCGTTATTTAACTGCTGTAATATCGAGAGCTTTTATTACGCACAAGTGTGTCTGTCTCTGCAAATGTGCTATTACACAAAGAGAATTCCCTGGGTGGAAGTTAACATTTTGCATTATTTGATTTGTGTATTACAAGACTGTATGTAAAATTTTTTCAATTTTCACTGTATGTATGTACTTGTACATTGACAGTCAATATTTTTCAGATTTGAAGATTCCAGCACCAGTATTTGAGTTGAAAAATAAATACAAATGTTTTTTTGTTGCCTTTCATTTCATAAAGATACTAAATTTCACAGAAAGTGAACAGTAAACAGCGAAATTAACTAAATTAAAGAAATAAGTATTAAGTCATTCTATTTAATCAATTAAAAATCGTAGGAACTATAAGAAGTCAAATAAAAATCACTATTAATCAAACTTTTCTTGAAAAAGGGAACATTCAAATTCCCGAAAGCTTGAATAGTGATTTTTATTTGACTTCTTATAGCTCCTACGATTTTTAATTAATTAAATATTTATTTCAAGAGCTAATAATATTAATAATTTAAGTCATTCTATTTACGTTCGATCTGTGACCTGTGTTTCACCCTTAGACTATAGAAAGTTTCTATAGTTTCACCAACAGTTACCTAAAGGAGTTATTTATTATTATGAATGGACTTTGAGCTTCTAAGTCTCACTTAAGCCCGCCTCAGACGATACTTGTTTTGCTGCTGGATTGCCTGATGGGAGCCTTGCTGCCTGCCGCGTGCTGGCTGCGCATAGAAAATGACGTCACTGCTGGCTTGCTTGCTGGTTCCCGTGATGGATTTTCGTAATAGAAGCGGTGCTATTTTTGCTGCTGGTTTACGTGATGGGTTTCAGCGCTAACCAATGAGAATGTCGCGTCGTGTTCGTAAACACGAATGCAACGGAGAAATTTCGAATTTTCTTTGTTGAACGTTTTATTTTTATACAACTACCTGCGTGCTCATTGAAACCATAAAACACGTGTGAAGCCAACCAAGCACAGAAACCATCACCTAACCAAGCAGGTAGAAAACCAGCAAGCAATCCATCAGTCAAACAAGCATCGTCTGAGGCGGGCTTTATTCTTAAACTTAATTTTTTCAATATAAAAATTATTGAAATTGAAACAAATTGTAAAAATTCTATTTAATTTCTTAATATTATGCATTAAGGTCACTGTGGAGTAATTCAGGCTTATTTTCTAACTTTTACAAAATGTAAATTGAAAAATCGAAATAAGACTCGATCACATTACTAATATATACTATTAGCTTAGCTGAAATGGCAACACCTTGTCAGCCAAGTTGAACACAAGTGGGATGCTCGAGCGTAAACGATAATTTAGTTAGCAGAAGAGATAGTGTCAAGGTATAAATATCTCAAAAATTGGAAATTATTGAAAATCTTTAGAATTGCACCATTATAATTATTTTTATAATAAAAATCTCTGTATAGCGTATCTCCAATAAATGTACAAAATGCTATCTCTACCGTTTTACTAAGCTACGTTTGATCTCCAAACATCCTAGTTAAGTTCAAACTTGAACGACCCCTTATCTAAGAGGTAAATATCTAATAAAAAACCCAATCCGCCACTGGTGATTAGTTTAATGTATTTAGCAATAATTAAGCTTGGAAATCAATTTATAAAAATACTTATCAATTATCATGCTAGAAAAACTTCAAGTAATAAAACTTTAATTGTGTAATGTAACAAATTTCTGCTACTAGGTGCAGAAAAAATCAAGTTTTGGATGTTCTAAAAGAATTTTAACATGTAAAAACCTCCAGAGCGGTTTGCAAAATCTGGAAATATTGAGAAATAGTTCAATTGTTTTGTGACTCGACTGTATAATCTAATAATTATACTCAGTAATCTTATTCAATTTTTCTGCAATTGAAATTGAATTTATGGCCCAGAATATGAAATAAAAATATTGCTTGGCCATCAAATTATCGCCAACAATTTGATTGATTTTCAAAGGATTGCATGTAATGAAGGTGAACTTGATAATCAAAACAAGATCCAGAGAAAAAATGTAGACAATCAAATAATATGCTGTGTACTTTAAAATTTACTTTTGGTAGATTGGATTTAAATATCTCATATTATTGTACTGTACTGTGACAACTCTTGTAAATTTTGAAGACAAATTAAATATTGTTATTATAATTATATATTTTAATTTAACGATTTTTTTTCCATAATCATGGTGCTGTTATATGGAAGTGTAGAACATTAGAATGCAAATGAGTGAAATTTTGGTATACACAATTTTTCAAAGGAACTTACTCATTGGAAGTTCGTTAAACTACAATACAAACTCAAAGCTTTAAGGAAATAATATATTTTCTGATTAATTGATTTGCAAATATTTCAATGCTTTTTTTCACAAAAAGTTCAAATATTCAAATTAAGATTATCGATAATAAGGGCAGTGCTTACAGAATACCAAATGGTTTGATTAACAGAAGTTATACCCGTTGTATGAATTATTTGAGGTAAGTCACGAGGGTGATGCGGAATACGTGAAGCAGAAGATGTAAAAGAATGTTTGAAAGTTCAAAGTAAGATACGATGTAGCTGTTGGAAAATATGGGTGAGATATAGTGGAATGTATAGGATATACCTTCAGCCTAATAAGAAATGTGCCTAACTTAATTTGAAATTATTTTACAGATATTGTACTCATAAGATAAGCTTTGATACTTTTTTAACTAATTTAACAACTATAACTCATTTTGAACAGAAATGGAGTTAGGCACATTTCTTATTAGGCCAATGATATGAAGAAATGCCCAAAATTTGTTGAAACCAAAGTTCCCGGATGTACATGAGGAAATGTTTTGGAAAAAAGATGTATGTACACAGTTCATTGTTTAATGCCCAGTTTCTCCATCGCATCTTAAGCTGTTGCCTGGCTAAGGTCTAACCGCGTCTAAGCTCTACCTAAAGCCTGAGTTGAGTTGCACCAAAATATTATGGCGTCGCCTTATCTGAGCAATTGCTTAGCTGAGATTCAATTTGGAAACAGCCTAAAATCTGTCACATTGCAAGTGACAGTCGCAACTTAAGCTCTAGTTAGAACTTAAGACGCGATGGAGAAACAGGACATAAATTTTACAAAATATATTAAAATGAACTAAATTTACCAATTGTTTTACTGACTATTTTCAATCTCATTTTTTTTTAATATTAAGTCTTTAATAATTAATATTATTTTTTAAATATTAATTTTTTTTAAATTATTATTAAAAATACAAACATGGATTTTGCTGTTCACTATTTCGAGACTCTACTGTATTTGTCAAAGATACACCATGTAAAAAATAATTAGAACTATAAAGTTTTCAAATTTAATTTCACAGAGAATGGGATTTTTAATAAATTTATTTAACAAAAAGTGTAAATTTGTTATCAAAATAGTTATGGCTGATTGCAAGGAGTTTGGGTCAATTTCTGCTATTATCAAAAGTCCCATGTAATTGAAAATAATTTAAAACAAATATATTATGTGCAATTAAGCTTCATAAAACTTATGTATGGAAAGTAATACCATCAACACTTAACATACCAGTTAGAGAAATCACTCTGTATATTAATAGAAACAATGAACTTTGTGTCTATTACTTTTAAAAATAAAAAGCTATATAGTAATTGTTCTTATTTAAAATAATTACCATAAATTTGCATGCCAAAATAAAAAAAGTACAAAAATAACCTTTGCACGAAGGTTGCCACCAATATCCCTGATAACGACTAAACTCCTCTTGCATAACATATGAAGGAACTCCGGCACATAAAGGATCATCTGCCAAGCTTCTTCCGCCTTTATGTGCATAAGTAAGCCGAACATTAGATCCAGAAATTGTGTGAGATACCCATATGTCGTGATTACATATATACGCAACAAGATCGGAATTGGAAGGACAAATTTGTGGATTTAATTTAGCTCCAGATGAAGTCATACGTAACTTGGTTGGAAATAGTGGAGCCACCTTCAAGAACAACTTTTATCAAAATTAATTTATAGCAAAATGTTAAAAAATTACCGAATATCCACTATCCAAACATTGAAATAAACTACTAGCAGCTGGAAATATGATTTTACCAGATTCGCTATGAATTTCGTAAGACGTTATTCCCCAAGTTGTTAGCCGCTTTCGTTCCCAAAGTAATTGTTCCTCTCTAGTAAACTTATTTGAGGATGATAAACTTGGAAAATTGGCTTCAATTACAGAATTCCACTGCAGTCGTAAACTAGTGGGTTGGTTAACATTGGGAACATCTGCATATAAGAGTGTCATTTCCCATCCATTCTGGGGTGTACTTAAAAAATAAATTCTAGTTCTGCCATCTTGCAAGGTACGAAAAGATATGGAAGTGGGCACCATCGTAGACAGACCAGACAGCTGTCGTCGTAAATCACCGACTACACTTTTTAATTCGGACCAAGACAACTTACAGTCCGTATTTTTAGTTTCCATTTTCGTTTTGTATTAAATTTTACTTCACCATCTGTTAAAAAAAAACTCGCTCTTCTTCAAATTGTAAAATTTGTACGAATATCGCCAATTTATTGTTTCAAAGACAACTTGCGTTTTTCTAATTTCCTAAACTTCATTGTAATTATAATGTTACAAATTTTTAACTGTTCTAATACACACCATACATAAAAATGTAAACTAAAAAATGAGGACATGTAACATTTTCTTTTTTTACGACCTAAATAATTTATAACCTAACTCACCTGACAACTAAAAAGTGAGAATGGAAGCACGGAAGCATAACCACTTGATCGAAATAAAAAATCCCCAGAATTTAGTAACATTTTTATTCAATTTTTTGTATAATTTTATAATCCAGTGTACTTATCACTTTATCAGTAGTTTATCTCATTCATTTCTATTTCTCATGATGCAATGATGCAATTTTTAAATAAAAATTTTAGGATTTGTGATATCGGATAACAAGAGACTTTAGGGAAATCGGGGTTTAATGGTCGTACAGGTAAAGTTATAAAATCCGGTGCAAAAGTGAATAGAAATTTAAGAATGTTCAAAGGTTGTTCAAAATGTTCATAATCCAGGAAATTAAAAGAAATCCACTCGTTTTAATTATGAATTTCTAGAAGTTTTAAAAGTTGTAGTTTTTTTTTAAAAATTTATTTGTTTTGACTTTAAAACTGACCTAATTTACAGGTTTCAGCTTTTCAAAAATATTTTTAATGATTATCTACTTCTTAATTTTGAAAGTTTCGGCTGGTTGATTACTGTTTGTGTATTATGTTTTACTGTGTTGTTGCATTTTTTACCCATTTTTTATTATCAACAGCTTATATAAAAGTAAGTGTGTAAATTTTATACAAACTTTTTGACCGCGGGCGCGGTGAAGTGTTAAAATCTTAGATCATATTTATATGATCTAAGGTTAAAATATAAATGAGGGAACCATGAGCACTATCCTGAAGTGCCACCACTGGTAGAGCGCGTAAGAACTTACCCTAGCGCCCTAGCGTAAAATATTTAAATTATGGTGTCATAACCTAACCTAAGAAATAAATTTGTTTTTGAAGTTCTGATTTTTTGTTCCAGAAATAAATAAATAAATTAATTTATATGATTGCAAGAAGATACGATCATATTACTTTAATATCAAAGAATTGATTAATGTATTTGTAAAGTGATGTCGTATTTGTTAAGAATATTCATTATGTGTTTTGTTTGGTTAACTTGGAGCAACACGTCGTTTCTTAAGATTTAAGAATATCCCAGATGAATGTCATACTGCGAGAGCAGAAGTGAAAACTACTTTGGTGTTTATATTTTTGGATTTGGAAATCTTTGGATGTCTCACCCCATGCTACGATCTCGAATTTTCAAGTACCAAGACCAAGGAAATTTCTGCTTTGTTTGCACTAACCATGTAAGTTATTAGTTTTGACTTCAATACATTTTTTACATCAAACAAATTAAATTTCTTAGGTTTGTTGGATCAC
Organism: Cantharis rufa; assembly: GCA_947369205.1. Classification (NCBI taxonomy): domain Eukaryota; kingdom Metazoa; phylum Arthropoda; class Insecta; order Coleoptera; family Cantharidae; genus Cantharis; species Cantharis rufa. The sequence goes on along the minus strand of OX376304.1, from coordinate 17,775,205 downwards.
CAAATTTTCAATTTAAAAAGAAAAGAACTCGGTATGCAGTCAAATAAATCACAACTTTAAGGTAGGTGTTTTTCTTTTATTATAATGGATTTACCATTTTATATGTTTTTAATTTTATGCTCAATATTTTTACAATTTTGGTTTTTACATCATTTGGTGTTAAAATAATATTAGATTTATTTATCTAATCAGTGCCTGGATTAACCCATGTAGAGGCTCTTGGCCGTCAAAGTCTCGGGGTCCCCTTCGCACTTTGAAAATTAAATCTTAATATGTTTTGAATAACAAAATCCCAATAAACCAATTCAGCAATTAAACAAACATTTTAACTAAAAATACAATTGATGAAAATCTTTTAGATGCCATTTTGGTAGTGTTTAGTTTTGACAAAGTTATGTATTGAAAACAATATGGACTTCAGTTTGAAAATTTATTTTAACTTTTGTTGTCTCTTTTTGTTTTTTTTTATTGACACTTACTAAAAATGTTAAATTTTTGATATTCTTTAAATTTATTACATTTGGTAATAAAATATGGGATGAAACCGAAATAATGGACCCCACATATTATAATAAAGGGAGGATTTATATGCAGTAAAAAGCAGCAATATAAATTTTTTGTATGCGGTTAAAATTAGTCCAAATAAGTTTTATTTTATATGTTATAATCGACATAATACGAAATTACAGTTAAAATATGAATATACGGTTACACAAATACAGGAATCGAGTCCAAATTAATTTATTTATTAGGTATCTAACAGCTTGTTACAATAAAGTACTAAAATTTTATTTAAATTTTCGTTTGTAAAACTATGGCGTTTAGCAGAGAGAAAATTTCTATATGTAGAAAAGGAACGCCCTACATCTCGATGTAATGGGTACATATTTCATTGCTGCTGCTATGTCTCCGGGGGTCATATTGTCAATAGTTTCATTTTCTCACCTTAATACAGCACAAATGTTCCTCATTTTGGTGTATCCTGGATTTTTCTTGTTTGGAAATTTCTAAAGATGTATAAGGTTCGGAAGTACTCTTCCACATGACCTAAGCCTGATCCTGAAGATATGCACAGTAGTGCACGAAATTAGTCGGCAGCAATAAAGATAACCTGTAGAAGAGTGTTTGATTTAACTACTTATTCAAATAATTATTTGAATACCTATAAGGGAGCGTTCATAAACTACGTGGTTTGGTCAAGGGGGGGAGGGGTTAGGTAGAAAGCTACGCAAGACTACATGAGGATAGGGGGAAGTTAGAGTCAAGCTACGTAGTTTTCTTCATTTATTTTATTTCGGCACAATGAAAGCAATTTGCGGAATAACTGACAACATAATATGGATCTTTAAAACTATAACTATAAAAAAATATAAAACTAATACAAATATCGGTCTTATTAATTTTTTATACCAAATAATTTTTTAATAGTTTTGTTAACAGAAAGCACAAACTGTCTTCCGGACTTTGTAGGAAAAAAACTACGTTCCGTCTAAGGGGGGGTGTAGGGGTATCATTGGTAAAAGCTACGTTAAGCTACATGATGGGAGGCAGGGGCTCTAAAGAGGTCAAAATCAAACTACGTGGTTTATGAACGTTCCCTAATCTCATTTTTGAATTTTTCTTACCTGGTTATTTACTGTTTCAAATTACCTGAATAAAGGAACAAATAAAACGAAATTACCATAAGTTCAGTCTAAAATTTTTAATAAATTTATTACAAAATAACAACAATTATAAAAAAATTAATAATGAGGATCACTACCCTTATTGGCAATACATTAAAAAATTCAATTTTTCATACTGCAAATTAATTTTTGGAGCACGCATAATGGAATTTCGTCCCATGCTTTTTTTTTATTGTAGGCTTTAGTTCTCCCACGTTTCCGTACTGTGCTGAATTTCCGTAAACTTTGCGGGAAAGTATGCCCCAAAGATTTTCGATTGGATTTAGATCAGGTGATCTAGCTGACCACTTTAATAATTTAATATCATTCTTATTAAACCATTCTTTTGTATATCGAGACACATGAATTGCAGCACTATCCTGCTGGAAAATGAAATTTTCGGTGTCGTGTAGTTCTCCAAAATCCAACTACACGTTCTCTAACTTCTTCTTCATTAGCCTCTTAGTCCACTTCTGGACCATCGGCCTATTTCTCTTTCGAGAAAGGTTTGGGCATTAAAACCCCACGGCTCACAGTGGGGTATTTGACACAAAAAACTGGCCAAAATTCTGAAACTCACCAAATCGGTTCAAAATATATTGTGCATTTCAGCAAAAATAGTGAAAAAATTTACATTAATAAATAGGGTGGTTTTTTGGGGGTGCAAATCAAAATAACAGAATAAAATTATGAAACGTTCGTTATGTCGAGAATTTGACCTACAAATTCATGGAAAAATAATAAAAAAATTATTATCGATGTATTGGAGTTATTTTCAAAGGGTTGAAATCAAAAGAACTCACAAGGAGACTACGGCTACTCGTCATCACCGATTTCGTCCAGGTTCATGGTATATGTAGGGCTTGTCTAGAATTGAACGTGACCCAAGTGGGAACTCCAGATGGCCAAGCGTTTAGAAAATCAATTTTTTTCTCGCAGATCTGACACTACATAAGTCTTTTAAATTAGGTCAATTTGCAAGTTCTAGTTAGCTTAGCAGTAGGAAGTCGGACTAGTACTCCGAGGGTCGCAGGTTCGAATCTGCGGTGGGTAGCATTTTTTTGCTTTTTTTTTCAATTTTTACGATCCTTACGTGACAATGAACCGAAATAAAACTTGGTGTTAGCATCGTAATTTTCTAAACGCTTGGCCATCTGAAGTTCCCACTTGGGTCACGTTCAATTCTAGTCAAGCCCTACATATACCATGAACCTGGACGAAATCGGTGATGACGAGTAGCCGTAGTCTCCTTGTCAGTGAAATTATAAAACTTTGAATTCGCTTTAAATATAATCTATAAATTAATGAAAAATAATTTAAAAAATTGTATCTTAATAATTGGGAATTTTTGTAGGGGTTGAAAGAAGTACTTAAGTACGATGAACAGTTAACAAAATTACTAAATAAATTAAAAAAGTGTAATAATCAGCTTTATTAAAATTATACAACTACATTTCATCACCATCATCCTCATCAAACTCTGATAATAACTCTTCCTCCTCAACACTGTGGCTAGCCGTGGATAGCTGGGTTGAACATAACATATTTAATGTCTCTTTAGAAAAGGTTTTTCTATTTTTTAATTTGAAAATGGTCCGAGAACACGACAAGAATGGATCCGAAGTTAATATGTAGTAACCTATTAATGACATCTCTATTGCACTGCTCTCGGGTGAATTTTCTTGCATAATTGGACCTATATAAACGAAAATCTTTATTGCGGGCTTCTGCGGCTTCTTCCGATAATTGACCAATAGGCAGTAACGCTTCAGTAATTATTGTCGCTCCATGCATTAGCACCTTGTGCACAGTTGGTGTCATGGGATGCCAAGGATACAAACTCACGTATAAGTTGGCTGCTTCTTTGGTGTAATTTTCAAATTTACAAATATCGATTTTGAATCCACTAGAAATAGTCTCTAGGATTATTTTAAATCGAAAAATTAAATCTTCGTTGATACCTGTTATTGTCGATGCCAAAGCAGGATCTTGGAAAAACTTTCTAGAAGTGTTTCCATCATTGGTGTTTCCAAATCCTGCCTTGGGAATATCAACTAGCAAACCTAGTTGGTCTTTAAATTGGTCTTGAATAGATTTTTTTCTCAAAGAAACTGCGAGTTTTTCTTCTTTTGTGCGCACTTGCCACTTTTTTATTGGTAATTTGTACGCTAAATGTAGCAGGGTTTCAAAAAATCGTATGCGGGCGTGTAAAATTGACAATCCAAATTTAAGGGATTCTGGGTTGGTAACAATTTCCACGTCTTCTAATTTATTGAAGTCTTTTGAAGTTTTTCCACATATATAGCACCGCATAGTCGATTTAGTATTAGTTGCGGCATTACAAACCTTACCATCCACCATAGCTAGTATTAAAACATGCTCTACTGACATGTCGTTAATTCGAGTTTTTTCTAAATTGTTTATTTGATTTTGGATAACGCTTATTTCTTCTTTAGTAATGTCACGGTTTCGTGCACAAATCTTATTCTTATTGGTCTACAAAACCGGGGCGATGAGGGAGTAGGATTCTGCCATACTATTTTGCCTCCATCTCCTTTGATAACCAATCTTAAGGGGTCATGCCCACTTATACGTAGAAAAAATACGTGATCTTGGAGAATTTTTTTTAAGGAACCAGAAAACTTTTTTAGGGGTATTTTGGTATACATAAAAAATATAAAGTTTTTACGTAAATAATATATTTTTTTAAGTAAAATATATTTGCAAACAAAAAAGTTATGGCCATTCTCCCGAAAGGCTTTTCGAAAATCATGTTTTGCGGTGACCACTGCTGCTCGAAGCTGGATCATCTGAAATTGAAAATTCAAAAAAATTTATACTATATATTAAATTATTTAGTCCTTGAACGAACAGTTTTTCAAAATATCAATTTAGGACAAAATGGCACACGTTCAAAGTAAAAATTTCAATTTTTGATGAAAATATGGCTCCTTTATCGCTAATAAAAACAAAACTATACATAAAAAAAAAAAATTCCTTCGTTCAAGGACTAGTTTCTTATATCTAAAATAACCCTACCAAATTTGAAACAAATCGATGCAATAGTTTTCAATATATCGTGGTCACCGATGTTGAAAATGTTATTTCGAGATAAACGCGTTTATAGTTTCAAGATAACTTTACTCTAAAATTAAACATTAATTTGCAACTTACTTCGAGTCATCTATTCCAGGCTCATATTGAAAATTTTTAGATGAGATTGTAGCCTTCAAAATGTCGATTTGACGCTCTATGCGAACCATTCTTTCTTCTCGAATGGTTTGCTGCGTTCGGCGGTCTGCCGTCTGAAAGCAGAGTAAATCCTCCAATTGCACGTATCGATGTGCGTTTGGGCCATTTTATATCCCCAAGGCGGCAAAAATGTTTAAAAATGCTCTCGAACCTTCGTTAAAAATACAGGCGGAAATGTTGGCAGCAAGTTCCACAGTTTTAAATTCACTTGGGATAATTTTATGGGTAATTTTCCATATCACTTGATTATAACTCTCATTATTTTTTTGATTAAAACCTCCAATGCATCTTTCTAATAATTCCTCCTTGTTTAGGTCTTCATAAATTGGTTTTACATACGTAGCAGTCAACACATCAGAGGGTAATTTTTTGTAAATGAATGTCGAACCGCACCGCAAATTTACACAATAATTGTTTTTAAATAAAAATTACACTAACTAAAAACTAAATTAAATTGGTCAAACGTCCTACTGCATAAAAAGTTAATAAATGAAATTAAAAAAACACACAAAAAGGACACATTAAGCTCCAAAAGAAATAATTGTCCTACCGCACATAAAATTCACAAATTATAATTGAGGCGTGTAGAATCAAAACCGGACATGTCACATTTTGAAAGAAAATAATCTGAGATATACGTTTTGCTCCTGGCAAGCTGCTCTACCATTTAAAATTACATTTTGGTTATAAAAGCTCTTATTTACTATTTAAATTGGAGTAGAAAATGAGCATTGGTTTCAAAATCGGACTTGTCCGCAGCGCTTTTGTTTCAATAGCGGACATGTCCATCCGCGATAACGTGAACCAATAATTTCATTGCATTCTAATATCACCTGACCTAGTACTAAGATGCAGTAATTTGCATCTGCGGTATACCATTGTTTAAAAATGCACGAACTTCAAATGTTTGATACGGATATTGTTTGTCTAATATCAGATGGATGTCCAGGTTAAAATAAAAATTACACTTTGTCAACTATGTGCGGTAAATGGCTGAAAACAGCACCTAAAAGCGTCAAAGAACTTTAAATTATATTTTCTATAACTGGGCACTCTTATTTACCCCCAAAGTTTTTGGGGTTATTGAAAAAATTTTTTTTTTAAATTTGAAAAAGAATATTACAAGGTGTTTGAAGAGCATGCCACTTTATTATTAATCGGAAAAGACTGGACAGTACAAAATTGGAAAGACGAAGCTAACACTGTTATAAAAGCACCAAGTAGTCTACATTTTAAAATTTCTAAAATAAAGAGACTTAATACTCAAACGTAGGTACATCAAAAAATATTTTGATTTTGGGTGAAATAAACTATCGTAATTCAACTTTAAATTCTTTGGCTGTAACAAAAAAGGAAAAAAAAATATCTAACATAGCACCAGCCGAAATACAAGTTAGGATTCCTGTAAAAGACACCAAGAAGAAAGACATTGAAATGCTGCTAGTCTTCATTTTGGAAAGGAATGGGCAACTTTACCAACGCTTGGGTTTTACAAAAACATTCTTGGCGAAAACAGTTTGCTAGAAGTTGGAAATGAAGATGAAGAACGTGACCTTTTAGAAGAAATTCCTTTCATTTAGTATTTCTAATTTTTATTCATTTATTATCTTTTGAATTTTTTGATATAGATTGACCCAGGTTCTAAAATTATTTTTTTTTAATTAAATCTTTTAAATTTCTGACGTTAAGTTAAGTCCAAGATTCCCCACTAAGTATCGTTAAGTTTAACATAATTATTATTTTACACTCAAATCCTAAATAACTATAGCGCATTTATGTTTCAAAACCGGACAAATCCAGGTTTTGGTTGCAAATACGGACAAGTGTACCATAGATATTTGAATAACAACCAAAATAATAAAAATTTTATAAAATTTCTTGATCAGTATTTATTTACTAATTATTCATAAGGCGTTGTTACAGAAAAAAAAATTTTTTAGCGTTTGGAATTTATTTGGTAGTTTTTTACGTTTTTCTCAAATTCGCTCTTATGTGACATGTCCGGTTTTGATTCTACACGCCTCAATTTAAAAAAACACAAATCACTAAAAATTTAAATCGTAGTATATACAAGTATCAACAAGTGGAAACACGAAATTATACTAAACCAAAATTTCACACAATTCATTGAAACCTATAAGTAATAAAATTTCTGAAAATAGTTGGTCACTGAAATTATTTCCAGATGCTGTAAATCCTACAATGGGACCCGGTATTGGTTTGAGCGGTGCGTACTTTGAACTATTATTATAGTTTTGTCAATTTCATTACTTCTTAGGTACTTCAAACTTTGAGGGAATATTTTTTAAATGTTTTACTTGCAGAAACTGAAATAAAAAAAAATCGTTTTTTTTAAATCTGCAAGTGGGCCAGACCCCTTAACGGCACCATTGAACTCTGAAATATATTTGAATCACTGTCTGTACTGTTCTCAAATTTTTGTTTATATTGAGCCTGTTGTGATCCGTCACAACCCCACTTTGATATTAACTGCATGTCTATTTTTTCTTCTTCACTTAGAGTTTCTAAAACATCACTCAAATATTGCGCAAGTCTGGATGCTGTATGATCTAATAAATCCTGAAGTCTTATTTCAGCACAAGTTTGTGTAATCCGAAAAGCTTTAATATTTGGATAACAGTCATTCTTAGCTTTTTGAACTAAGGAATAGCATGGAAAAATTGATTTAGCAACTGATCTTACTAAATTATATTGTGATCTTGTCATTCCATCATCTACTAAAATTGAAAGAGCTTTTTCATTGCTTCTTCTGATTTTTTTTGTGCGGCTACAAATGCTTTTCGGTATTTAGAAGCGCGTTTTGGAGATGCAGTAAGGTCTTTCATAACTTGAGCTACATCTAAGTTTCCACTTGCTTTATGGCTCATCTGTGCTGCAAACGTAAGTTCTTTAGCTGGTATTTTTTTCCTCAATTCTTCCGTCTTCCGTCTTTTTGATCTGGCACTTGACTCTTCAAATGTTTTAGAAGGCCTACCAGTACCACTTCCTGAAAAACTTGTGGAAACTTTTGAAAATGATACCGTAGCATCAAGCCATTTTTTATTATTTAAAAAAAAAATATCTTCTTTCTTATGCGCGGAAATCCACTTTGCCTTAAAGTGTGCTTTTATATGTGACATTTTGTATTTAAATTGATGTTGATGAACATTGGAATAGTTCATCAGTTTAAAAATTTCACTTTCTAAAAAGTCTAATCTGTTTTGTATTGTTTTCTGAGGACATTTTTTCATAATACTGTACAAATACCTTCTTGTCAATACCTTGACACAGCTGCCCGAAGCTAAAAGAAAAGTTATGAATTAAAATATATTAATTATAAATTTGAGAAAATTTACGAGGTTTTCTTTTTTATTATGGAAATTTAATTAAATTGCACTCTTCTCGTACTTTTTATTATTATTATCGGTGACTAGTTTCGGTCACAAACGCTGAAAAAAATGTATTGTAATTTTTCCTATAATTGTAGGATAATTTCTAAACAGAATAGGGATAAGACCGAATTGTATTAAATTTTGTGAATAAATAAATATTTTTGTAATGTAATATTTATTATTTTTTGTAGTAAATGCTTTACTTCTGTAGTAACAAGTGCTACAATCAAATTCTATAAATTTTTAAACTTTTCTTTTTAAATCTAAAGAAATTTTCAAAATCGACTACTAAATATTTACTACAATTATGCAGAGTTTTTTTTATATTTTCAATGTATGACCTTCATCCGACCTTTTATAGATTGTTTTTCAAAAACAAATTAAACATAAAAGCTATACAAGACAAAATCAAAAATTGACATCGTTATTAATAATTGAATTAATAATGAATTAAATGAGCAATGAATTAATTATTATTAGCTGTCAATTTTTAGGTTTTGCCCTGTATAACTTTTATATTTAATTTGTTTTTGAAAAACAATTCACATAATTTAAGTTTCAATTCAAATTAATCACTAATAATAATAATACAAAGCACGAGAGAATGCAATTTAATTGAATTTATATTAAAAAACAGTATGCAACAGAATAAAAAGTAAAAAAATCGCCAACAACTCATCCGCGGAATTCCGCGGCCAATTTTTTGGGAATACTATCAGTTTAAGTTGCTCTTTCATGTCATGCAAAAATAATAGCTGGGAAGCACTTGGAAACATAACTAAACTTTTGAAATAACTTATAAAAAGTTGATGGTAATATTAATTAAATGGTCCTAAAAGTCCATAAAATTTGACTCAAAAAACTTGAAAAAATATACCAAAATCTATAAAATTTATTTATACATACCTTGAGGATTATCACTCATATCGAAACAATCAAATCTAACCCTTAAACTAACTTTCAAATTAAAATTAAAAAAAGTAATTTTTGCAATGTTAATAACTAATATGCAGATGTCCACTGACGACTAACTTTCGAATACTGTTAAACTCTATCTTTTCGGTCTAAAGGGCGGAAATGCATAGTAAATGACGTCACGTCTATTCATTTACCCCTAATAAAAATTTCGACTCAAAAATACCGTTTTTGAAAATTTCAATTTTGGCCAGTTTTTAGCGTCAAATACCCCACTGTGCGGCTGTCTAAACCGGATTGGGGAATGCCTGTAACCCCGTTTTTAATAGTTGACGGCGGCAATCGTCAACCCAGAGGGACCGCCGGCTTTACGTGCCCTCAGAAGCACGGAGACGGTCATATCCAAGTGTTTGACTGTCCCTGGATTCGAACTGAGTACCTTAGAATCAGCAGTTGTTTGGCTAATGCACTAGGTGACTAGGCTAATGAGTAATGACCGTCTCTAACAGTTCAGTATATTTTTCACTATTCATTTTGATGCTTATCCAACATATAGGAGTTTTACCAGTAAAAGAAAATGCTGCCCACACCATGACTGTATCACCTCCGAAATTCCTGTTCATTGTGAGATCTCTTTTTTTCTCAAACCATGACAATACAATTTAAAGCCATCAAGGCCATCCAAATTAAACTTTTTTTCATCTGAAAAAATAACGGTATGCCATTGTTGGTCCCAGGTTTGACAATTTCTTGCAAACTCGAATCTAGCCGCTTTATGTTGCTTTGTCCATTTAAAGCGACCAGATGTGACAATTACTTATTGAACATGCCTCATAAATACAGTTCCTTGTTGTGTTGCAACAGTTCGAAGAATTGATGCACATTGCTTTTTGGTTAGCTTCTGCCGTCCACCTTTTGGATGATTTTTTTCGTTCAAATTGTCTAATTTAATAAAATTGTTTACTAAACACAGCGATCTTTGAATTTTCTTCGCAATCTGACAGTGTGATATTCCCAATTCCTTGTAGGAAGTAATTTTACCTTTCTCAAATTCGGTAAGTAATTTTCCTCTCGGCTACTGCCTCGGGCTTAAAATTACGTCTTACGCCATAAAATCCTCTTTAAGTCCTAAATACATAAATAACTATTTTAGTGAAAACAAAAGGAGTATTTTTTTTGATTATTTTATGGTCAATTTCAAAATAAAAGTTAGCAGGGCATTAAAATTTAAAAGGCGACTTAAAACAAAACTGATGATTTTTATTGGTCTGTTTTGTCTTAAGTCACCTTTTAAACGTTAATGCCCTGCTAACTTTTATTATGAAATTGGTCTTTAGAATTTTTTTTTTTTTGATTTTATAGTACTTATTAATCTAATTTATAAATTAAATATGTAAATAACCAATAACTTTCTTATCGCTGATCAAACTTATCTGATCAAACATCGCTCAATCTTAATCGATGTTTTTGCATTTTTGCTATTTGTAATCACTCGACAGTCTCTTTGGTGCTCTTATAAACAGTAGTCGAAGTGAGGGGTATGCAGGGGTATGGGTAAACATAGACTATACTGCCCTGTTAAACCCAAGAGTCGTATCTGACAAAATACATGTTTTGAGATATAGCAAGTTTTGTATTTATTTTTCTGCCATGGATGATTTTCAAATTACTTTAAATTTAAAAATTGCGCTCTAAACAAAAAATTTAGCAGCATCTATTTATGCATACAAGAAATCCCTACTGTCATTAGAAACTGACTTTTGCTAGATACGACATTATTGTCTAACAAAAAGCAAATAATGTAGGGGTCAGAAAGTCGTATTTTTATTTAAGGACATTATTTTGACAAAGTTAATGTATGGAGAGACTGAAAAACCATAATATTTATTTTAATTGTATTTATAGTACATTTTAACAAAATGACTATTAGTTCTATAGGGTGTTTTTTTTTTAGAGTTACACAACTTTAAATTAAAATAAAACAAAGAAATTTATGTATAATATCTATGAAACTGTCTTTATTGGATAGATAATTTTATGGCATTAATGCTTAAATATGATTTCGCCGCGACCGACGTCCACATGCCCGAAATCATGTGTAAACATTAATGCCATAAAACTATCTATCCAATAAAGCCAGTTTCATAGATATGAAACATATATTTCTTTGTTTAATTTTAATTTAAAGTTGTGTAACTAAAGAAACACCCTTATATTATAATGATTAATAATTTATTTTGTTAATAAATAAAGTACGTTTCATTCATCATCTTCATCGCTAAGACTACTTTCTTCATTCGTCACTGGCAGATTTATCCAGAAATTCTTTCTGTTATCTGGCATGACCTTAGTTAATTTGCCCACTATGGTTCGTTTTCTTTGAAGGCTTATTCCTCGAGTGATTTTCCGGGGTAATGGCTTTCGAATACCTTATTTTTTAGCCTTTGCTGTTAAAAAGTTTAACTGCTGGAATGGTCCATCGTAGTTGATTTTGTATTTTATACTTGTTGAGCCTTTTTCAAAATTGACTTGGACCATTTTGTTCAGGTATGGTCTAGGGTTAATTCTGCTTAGTTTATACTGTGAAGTGTGATCTTGCCACAGGAAAAACTTTTCAATGGACATTTCTATAATGTTGGTTTTTTTTGCAGTCCTTTTTACCGCTGTCATAAAATCTGCAAAATCATATACTTTGCCCATTTGCTTTAAACAATTTTCAACCATATGGTGAAAGGAATCAGCCGCCATGAAGCTGTGACATGGTTCAAAGTATTTCACTTCCAATAGTTTCAAATTTGTTTTGCCCGAGTTTATTAGGTATGTAAAAAAATAATAAAGGCACCAGTTTTTATTCTGCGCGGCGCAGTTATCTAACCACAGTACAACGTGTTCCGTGTCTCTTATTGATAAAAAGAAGGCATAGAAAGTACTTGCTAGGTCTTGCTTTGATCGTCCTGCTATTGCTTCATGCCACAAAATCGCAGTAGGCCCTATGATTTGTTTACTACCTGCCGCAGGGACAAAACTCTCGTTAAAGGCAATTAATCTTGGGGTGAAAATCACCTCCTTAAACATGTCGCAACGTGGCCGCATAATCACCTGAAATAAACAATAAGGTAAGCTAATTATTTACACTCTTGTTTCCCAAAAATAGATTTACCTTTTGCAGATCGGCTGTTATTGTAAGCTTTTGTAAACTTCCCGTTTCACTGTCATATTTGTATTCTTCACGGGCAGCTGTGTACTTTTCATTATGTTCTTTCCATTTTTGACAGTCTTGACATTCTGAATCTAAATCTTCCTTCTTGTGACCTGTCTTCTTTCCATGTAGTATGTCAAATTCTTCACAAGTCCAACACTCTTCATGACCTAGTTTTACAAATGAAACGTTTTGGTCTGCTATTACTTCGCGGTATAAATAGTAAGAAAAATGTATCTTAGGATGTTTACATTTAAAATCTTCGTACATTAACTTTATTGTTATGTCACTTGGTAAATAACGTCTCTTAGCAATAATGCAAGAGCAGCTGTACAGCTGCGAATAGCTCTGTCATTTTCTTGCTCATAGCCCAAAGTTCCCAAAAAGAAAACCTTGCACACATCTTGAGGGGTGCCATTGCTGTTTGTTTTCTGCGTGACCCTGCACCATCACCTGTAGTTTTACGCTTGGTTGTTTCCTGAGATATGTGATGATACACAAACATGTTTCTATCTTTTTTAGTTTGTTTCCAAAGCTCAGAATTTATCTTTAATCTTCTTTCTTGGTTAATTTTTTGTATGCATTTTTTTCTACAAGTTGGTTTGCAAAGCTGCTTTAAACTGTGAGTTGCAATTTCATCGTCAAGTTTTATTTTTTTTCGCTCGCCTACCGATAGCTCAAACATTCTCCTTTTGCGTTTTTTACCTGTTTTAGTGTACAAAAGAGAGTGTACTGTGGCAAACATCTTGGTCAAAATTAGTTTTAAGATCTCATTAGCAAATTCAAAAGTACTTGGAAGGTCGACAATTGAAACAGGAATTTCAAATTCATTTATTTCAGGAGATAATTGTACAATGTTTTTGGTTATATATGTGTAATATCACATTTTCGCCCGATTCATCTGTAGTAGTTGTACCTAAAAAGTTGTCTTTAGAATTTATGATTGAATTACTAACCATGCAAGAATACAAACCATTTTCGGAAAACACGTCTTTCACGAAAGTTTTAGTAGAAGAATTAAAAGTTGTATCATCGGATTTTTTAATAATAACATTGCTCAAAATGATAATCTTTTTCTTAGTCACTACTGATGCTGAATGCGCGTTTTCTCCAGCTTCTGCTGGTTTGTCATTATAGTCATCGTCATTCTCAACTTTTTTGCGTTTTCTAATGCAATTTTTTTTTATTTGTAACATTTTCTCTTGAAATTCTTTATTTAGAGCCATCGTCAACATTTTCTTTGAACGGCTGTTCATCATTGCAATTAAATCACTGTTAAATTATTATCAGTTCACTTCACAAACACCAACTTCACAACCACAATGACAGAATGATAATATAACAATAAACCGCGAATTTCTCTAATTTAAGGTTAGAGAAAGGGAGTGGTATTGCAGTTTTACTTGCCTCCACTGCAAATACATGGCGCGATGTTAAAGCAAATTGCCGTATTATAGCATTTGCATTGTAAGATACGACATATTGCTTTAGCAAATTCAGTTATTACAATCTGTTCTAATATTGTAAAACATGATGTTATCAAACAGTTAGTTCAAACTGTCGTATCTACTGTTTCACTGCAAGATACGACATTTTTCCTTAATAATTTCAGTTACGACAATCATACTTAATACAGAGAATACTTTTGCAGATACGACATAGCTTCAAATGTGTTTTCTGTCTTATTACAAAATTGTTACGACTGCTGACCTAACCAATATGATAGACAATAACAAGACTATCCTGTATATGCATTCAGTCAAAAATCGGCCAAAATGTAGATACGACTTTTGGGCTTAACAGGGCAGCATAGTCTAAGGCAGTGGTTCCTAACCTTTTCAATATTGTTACCCCTGTGATCTATGTGGAAAACTGATTTTACCCCGCCATCAAACTGTTATCAAAACAAACAATACAAGCAAAAAAAAACAAAAAAAAAATTTGCCGCCACATCTTCGTCTCGAATAATGTCATCATCAGTAAAAAACGGTCTTAATATCCAAGAGTTCGACTGACGATTATCTAAGTCCGGAAAATACTGCTTCAGTGAATCTAGTACTGCAGATAAATGTTGAATCACAGAATTTTTAAACGTGATTTCGTTTGGTTCAGTATTTATACCAATTGCTCACACAGTTGTGGAAACATCGACACATCACCTGCTTGCACTCTGCGTTGGTAAAGTTCCAATTTACGCACAAAACTAGCATCCTTGAAATCTTGAAATGAAATGCTTGAAATCCAGAACGAATATCCATCATGGAAGGCGCCCCTGTACAAGCGCCAAACAGCTTTGCCACGTGCGGTACGGCGCCGTGCTCTGTAACTTTTTTTTTTATTTTACTATCCTAATAATTAGCCTCTTTGTTACCCCCGTGAAATAGCTGATTTACCCCTACGGGGGTAATTACCCCCAGGTTAGGAACCCAGGTCTAAGGTATGGCATACCACCACTTTTTTTAAACTGCAGAAACGTACCCTAACTTATTTAGCATTATTTAGCATAAAAGTACCTATTCAGTTTCAATAAATTCGTCTTATTATTAAATTTAATACCCATACCCCAGTAATTATTTTCCACTTCGACCACTGCTTATAAATAATAATGGATGAGCTAATATATACAGTGGCTCCAACAATTATTCATACACCCCTATGTTAACCATGTAAATTGCACATTTTTACGAGTTACAGCAACTTAAAGAAAACTAAGTAAAAAGGTTAATAACATTAACATTGCTCTTATGGGAGTTTTTTACAGAGTTTTCTTCAAGTCGCTGTAACTCATAAACGGCGAAAGAAAATAAAAAAATGTATAGAAACAAAACTGAAGAGATTAAAGTTTGCAACAAAAAATATCTGAAAAGTTTTGCTGTAAAAGCGAGTTTTATATGTCAAAAAACGGTTTCAAAATGTGCAATTTACATGGTTAACATAGGGGTGTATTAATAATTGTTGGAGCCACTGTACCATATAATATAATAGCTAATATATTGTCGTGTTCCAAAATCCTTCATTGAAAATTTTAAATTAAATTGGGAAATATTTTGTATGCTTTTGTAAAAATTTTAATATTTTGAAAATTGTAATAAATTTGTAATTGCTGGTTTTTCCCGGCAACTAGTTAAGGTGGCAATGGTGAACTGAGAAAACCAGGCTTTTTGCCAAGTGCGTTGACCGGAGTGGTCGGTTTTACGGAGGGTCTCCGTGGTTGTAAATTTGGAGTATTTTATGGAGAGTTAATTTTGATTATTTTGCGAATAAAAGATTTAATTTACAGTGAGTAAAATTTTTATTTAATTTGATATTTGAACGAAAGTTGGATAATAGTGATTTGAAGCATTTGAATTATTTTTGAAATTAAGATTTGTTATAAATATTCATCGCATTATATAATATATACTAAAATATAATAATAAGAAATGGTACGACATTATGATTGTCTCTTTAATGCACATTCCAAAACATACCGAGATCAGAATATGCGGTACGAGGCTTGGGAAGAAATCGGGGAGGAAATGAAGTTGTCAGGTATAAACAAAACTATAATTATATTTTATATTTTTTGTTTGCATGTTATAATATAAAGCGTAGGTGGGTTTCCTTTCCAAGTAGACTCGCACCATCCAAGTTTTAAAACATCGACAGAAAATTAAAATATTGATAACCCTTTTTAACCCAATAAATCTATCGTTTTTTTTTTGTTTTTAAGGTGTTATCGCATATTATGAACAAAATTTTAACATCAAAAATCAACGGATTTATAATTATGAATTATATTAAGAAAATAACTAACAAAATTCCAAGTTTTATTTATTTTTTTTTCTTGTAAAACTTTGGATATAGTAAATTTTTACAAGTTTAGTCTAGTAACATTTTTACTCAATCATACCCACAAAATAAGGATTTTGTACTATAACATTTAAAATAGTTTATTTTGGCAAAATATACCGAATTATTTACTATATTTATAATAGGTTAGTTCCATCAAGCACTTCACGCCAGTTCTAGGACTAGACGCTTTCTCTTTGACTGAATTTTCGACCATCATTTTCGTTAAAATTTTAACCAATGAGCATGCGTGTAGTCCGACATATGAAGAGAACTGCTTGTTGGAACAAACCTAATAAAAAATAACTTTGCGATTTCATCATATCAATATTTTAGAATACCCAAAAAATGTTTTTAATTATCAGTTATCAGAATAGTATATTCTGTAACAAGTTTGGAATAGCTATTCCAAACGTCATGTCAGGTGTATAACTCGGGATTTGGTAATTGCAAGTAAGTTGCGACTTGTTTGGGCATATTATCAAATTTGTTGATTCCCATTACTTGCTTCGTACAAACACCCTTTTGATAATTAAAAAAAAAATTGTCTCCAGTAGCATTTGTAGGTCGTAGGTTACTATATTTCTTAAGAATGCAACAAAAATTTTCTGTTATTGTAAATTTTCGTTCAATTTTTGTTTTCGTGTCCGGTACTGATATGAGAATTGCAGTTCCTAAATTTTGTACATGTTGAATTTTCATTTGGTATAATTCAATTTTTCTACAAGCCCCCATAATTCCAACAATTAAAGCAACCTAAAACACAACAGATTAACACTAATTTACTGTTTTTAGTTTATTTTATACTTTTGTTCTAAGATATATACTATCAGGTGCTACAGATTTAAATTTATTTACTTCTTTAGCTGTTAGTGTTATTGATTTTTGTGCTTGATAACCATGAGATTCTTTTTTTAAAAAAAGGCACGTAATCTTTGCGTATTTTGACAGATTAATGTTATGTTTTATACTGATGGTTGTTCGTAGCATCGAGTACATTTTCCATAATGTTGAAAATTTCATCGTTTTGGCATAATTCACTGAAATATGCCAACATAACGTTTTCAGAAAAAAACTAGTATAGTTTTTATTTTGCGCCAATCCATAAATTGCTTGCCGTGGCCAAAAGTATTAGGTCACCCCGGTTTTTGGCTAAAAGTATTAGTTCGGGTGGGAATTTTTAAAATTTTTTTTGCTTTATGTTTTATACAAATTAATTTTTTTTAAAGTTCAAAATATTGAATACAGCAAAACAAAAATAAATACTTACGCGGAGATTTCGTTCGCGGCCAAATATTAAAATTCTTCCGGGAACTTGACCACTATCAGCCAATAAAAAGTTTTCTTGAATTCCGGCCTGGGGTTCGTATACTTTATATCTATCAGGAATAATTAAATCTACGACACTTTCAGGCGCAGGAGGGACAGCTTGTACAACATTTCTCCTTCTTTGGATAATTTTTCGTAATGCCCCTTGGTTTGGCATAGCTCCTAAGGCACCTTCCGATATACCGTCAAGGCAAGCATCGATAACTTGGGAAGTTCTTTCCGGGGTTTCTTCTTCAATTCTTCTTTTCATTCGAGTTACAGCTAAATCAACTTCAACTTTTGCTGCCGAACTGTCGTGCAAATGTTCATTAATTGTTTTGACTACTATGCCATTTTGAGTGTGAATTCGAGCTTTGCAATAACCTTTTCTTTCACATCGCCAAAATATTTTTGATCCGCAAGCGCCCATGCGGTCAAAGATGTAGATAAATCCATCACTTGTGAATTTTTCTTTTTGGCGTTTACTTACAATGGTAACCATTATTTTTTGTACTTTTTGTATAAAATCTTCGTGCGCTTTTCTCAGTTATCGTTGTTGGATTACTGTGGTTGATTTTGCTGGAGAAAAAAATCGGCTGGAGAAAAAATAATTTTATTAATAACGTTATTGAATAATATTGAATAACGTGTGAAATGTCTTAAAACAAAAACACAATAGAAAAATCGGATGCGGCCATGTCATAATTTTATCATAGTACTTTTAAATAAGTATATTAAAGTAAAAATACATTTTTTATAAAAGTAATTTTAAAAAATTGTTGTCGGTTGTCTTCTACAAAGAATATGTTTTACTTAAAATATTATTTAAATTCAAGAAACTTTCTTTGGAATGAAGAACACTGTTTTCTAGATACATGAATATTAATATATTCTTAATCGAAGTAATTTAATTACGTAATTACTAAGACTAAAAGTTTGCGCAAAGATAACATTTATTATGTTATGTTAAGAACTTCTTAATTCAAAATTGTTTTTTATTTAATGCCCGATTGCACCACCTACCCTTAAACGTTAAGTGTCCCTTTAATCACTAAGCCCCACCCTATTTCATTGCACCACTGAATTAAGCGCCCCTTAACTTAAAACCGACCACCTAAATTTAAGCCTCAAAAATCTACCGCTTAAACTGGCCCTTAAATATTTCGTAAATATATACATTTTTATTTTAAACGGATTTATTGTTTTTATTAATGTTAATCCGTTTAATTATAGAAATTCTTAACTTGTGAAAATTAATAAAATTAAAACTTCAAAATAACAAGTTAATTAAAAGCAATAATTAAAATTTAAAAAAAAATAATTAAATAATAATTTATTTTTAAATTTTATTTTAAAATAAAATTTCTTATTGTATTTTATTGGTTTTTTTGAAGCTTTAATTTTATTGTTAATCCGTTTATCCTGGATTCACTAATTATTATTATAATATTTTTTATATAAGTGAAAATGTGTGCGAGTTTAGTTTTAAATTCATAAAATATATCAATATCAATATCAAAATGGACATGGAATGGAATGACTTGTTTGAAGACGATTTAGAAATTCTTGAAATTGTTGAACATGGTTTTCCAAGACAAATATATGAAAGGGCAAATTATATTTACACGATGGATGATTTATCATTTTTTAAAAGATTCCGACTGCAGAAGGAAACGGTCGTCAGGATATTAACAGATATTGAGCCACAATTAGAATATCCATATGACAGAAATAATGCTGTGTCTCCTATCAATCAACTTTTGCTTGCATTAAGATTTTATGCAACAGGAACTCACTTGTTGGCCATAGGTGACTTTAGTGGAATGCATGTATCGACTGCTTGCCGAATTGTCAAAAAAGTTTCCGAAGCGATTGCAAGATTGTATGAACGTTATGTAAAATTTCCAACAAGCTATGAAGAAATTCTGCAAGCACAGAGAAATTTTTTTGACATCGCAGCGTTTCCACGGGTAGTAGGAGCGATTGATGGCACGTATGTAAGAATTCAGTCACCAGGTGGAGAAGATGGAGAAATATTTCGTAACCGAAAAGGTTACCGAGGTAGGTTGTACCGGTGTTACATACTATATTAATTTAATAATTTAACTATAATTAAATTTAAAAACAAAAATTTTTTTATTTAATCTTGCAGGGCTTTGCTTAGCGCAATCTTCTTCAATCTTACTTCAATTTGCATCGATTCCAATTCGGCTTTGAGAATTTCTTGCCTGAGCTGGCTTTCAATGGTTTCCTCTCTTATTTTCTCCATTTGCAGCTGGACACATTCCAACTTTAGTTTAGCTAAAGCGGAATACTCCTTTGATAATTCCGAAGCATTTACGGAAGTTGCCACTGGTCTTCTTCGTGACGACCAAGTTTGGTGAGTAGGTCCAGCAATCCTTGTTTGAAGTGAAGGGTTGAGTGGAGTACTTAGTTGACTAGCGCTAACATCTCCCCAGTTAATTTCTTCATTTTCTGCGATTTGTAATTCCTACAAGAAATAATGTGCATTAGAATTTCAAAATACTGCAAATACAAAGTTACATAAAGCATATGAAGAGCACACATGGGATTAGGGACCCTAACCGATATTCCCGTGTACTCTTCATATTATATTTATTGAAGAAATTAACGAAATAAATTTGTCATAATGACAAACTTACTGTGCAAGCGGTTGAAAAAGTAATTGTTAAGATCAATGAAAAATATAAATTATTATAATTAATTACTTACAGCATTTTCATCTTCTGTTAACTCCTCATAACCTTGCATTCTATTCATGGTTACATCATAAACTGAAGATGTTGATGCGACAGCATCTCCACCATACATGGTAGGTATAACCACAACCGTCTTCGGGTTCATGATGGACAACAACAAAGAATCGTTGTTGTCCACATTAACCAAATTTTCATCAACCCCTAGCCCCGTTGTTTTCTGAACTTTGTTGCTGTCTGCAACTTTTTTCCGAACTTCCTTCTTTTTATTTTCGTACACCTTTTTCAAGGAATCGATCGTTCTTGGAGTATTACAACTTGAATTGAAATGCTTGGTTATTTGTAACCAAGCATCCTCCTTCTGTCTCCAAGTTACAGAATCCGTCTTCTTGTTCTCGATGATAGATTTGTGCTGGGCTATTATATTTATAAGAAGATTTACTTCTTCCGAAGTGTAATTTGGTCCTCGCAGTCGTTTGTTACTAGTTTTTTCCATTCTACAAAAATAATTTATATTTTAATTCTATTTATAAACAAACTAGCTGACCCGGCAGACGTTGTCCTGCCCAAATTTGAATAAATTTGTTTGATCCTTTTATAAATTTATGAGAAGACCGAACGTGTTTGTGATAATCGATTAACCCTCACGCCATCTGTCGATGGTAGCAGATATGAAGAACGTAGCAACCTCTATTATCAAATTATCCTGAGCTGTAGGCAGGGACGGCTGGAAAAGAAATTTTGTAAGGAGGACAGTCCTCAATTTGTCAACTGGCAAAGTTATTTTATTTCATCAATACAATTTTAAAAAAAAATTAAAAAAAGAACAAATACTTTTGAAACATCAATGAATCTCAAGGTGTTTCGATTGGTTTGCTGTTCGTTCATTGCAATGCTTTATGATACACGACATTTTTGGTTTTGTTGTCTGGCGCATAAACAAACAAAGCTGATGGTGTTCCAACACGGGAACAGGCTACGTATAATTGGCCATGGGAAAAGCATGAATTTTCAAGGTTAATGCCACAAACACTCAATGACTGCCCTTGTGATTTGTTTATTGTCATTGCGAATGCAAGCCGCACTGGAAATTGTAACCGTTTAAAGTCGAATGGCATGTCGTTCGGAATCATAGGGATGCGTGGAATCAAAACGTCTTCGCCTTTGTACTTCCCTTTCAAAATTGTGGCTTCGATGACGTTGTTCATTAATTTCTTCACCGCAAGCCGGGTGCCATTACAAAGGCGTGGCTGGTTTATGTTCCGCAACATAATGATTACCGATCCGACTTTTAATTGCAGATTATGAGGTGGTAATCCGGGCAATTCCAGTGAATTTAAAAATTCCGTTGGATAGTTGACAACATCATCTTGGTTAGTAACGGAATCGACCGATTTATAAGTCATCAATTCGCCAGCTATCTTTATTTGAATCCGAAAATTGATTTCGTTGACATCAACGTTTTTTGCAGCCAATATAACACGTTCGCTCAACCAAACATGATTTTTGAAATTTTGAGCAATGTTTGGGAACACCATCTCGATGAGTTCGGTCTTTGATGCAGTAAAGTGACAAAAATTGGCAGGGAATGTTATATATCCAGACGACGGGTCAACAGGAATTTTGCCATTACCAATGTCGAGCAATTGTTTGGAAAAAACTTCTGCAGATTGTTCGTTCTGTAATTCGACTCGCATGTTTATATTTAATTTAAGTGGTTTGACGTATTTCCATAAAATGGACGACTTCAAACATGCATTAAGTTCGTCGGCTGGCGTTGATCGTGGAATCACAGGCAATGTTTGTCGAAAATCACCAGATAATAGAAGCATCGCACCACCAAACCGGTTTTGGTTGTTTCGTAAATCTTGCATTGTACGGTGTAATGCCTCTAAAGATTTTTTATGTGCCATCGTACATTCATCCCAAACGATCAATTTGCTTTGCTGCAACACTTTGGCCATCGCAGAGTTCCTCGAAAGGTTGCAAGTTGGAGTTTCATTAGTTTGCATGTTTAACGGCAACTTGAGTGCTGAATGAGCTGTTCGACCGCCTTCCAACAACGTAGCTGCAATACCCGATGAAGCAAGTGCAAGTGCAATTCCATTTTGTGATCGAATCGTTGACAAAATCAATGATATTAAAAAAGTTTTTCCAGTTCCACCGGGAGCATCTATGAAAAAAATTCCGCCAGTTCCATCGTTTACTGCTTTCATGAGCGTATCATAGGCATATTTTTGTTGCTGATTTAAAAGAGGGACATTTCTTTCAACGGTTTCTCTCAATGCCTCGGAATCGTATTGGGTTTCGCGTCTCAACTCTTGATTAAATGCGTCGTGCATTGGGCGATTGGGTATTACCATTCCTAATTGTATTAATGCTTTATTGGTAAGCATCAAGCACTTGTCCTCAATTAAAATTAAAGCTTCGTTATGAATTTGGTCGTTCATTTGTAAATCTGCATTCGATGTTCTAAGACGCATTTGATGCAATATATCTTCGGCCATATGATCTTTATATTTGTTCCATAAATCAATTGGTGTTGATGGGAAGCATGTAGACAAAATTATAGAAAACAATGTTCGTATTTGGTTAGCATTTGACACAATCACAGCATCTTCGAGAGTGCAGTCCCAATGAGTGTCATTCTCTAAAAATCGCAAAAGTTGGCAGGCTTCTCTGTATGTGCTGCATAATACACCATTAACAGTTCGCAGATGTTGGAATGATGTTGGGCCACGAACATTGACTAACAGTAATCGCAAATAAAAACACTCGTCTTGGCTGGGATGGACTGTGTAAAGACGTCCTAGTGCATCGGTGGAAAAAACGTTTGGGTAACCTGGAACTGGCTGTCCTTGTTTTCGTCGTTGAAATTTTTTTAACGATTGATTCCATGTGTAATATCGTGGCATTTCGGAGTAAACCAGCATTCGGGCAAAGTCATCATTCTGGCAGATTTTAAAGAAGCTGGTCAATGTTGTCGATGGCGGCCTGTCAGCTCGTTGTAATGCGTTCTCCGCTGTAAAATATACCCTTTGACCATTTTCCAAATGTATGGCCAAATGAACAACAGTGGGATGTCTTTCATGTATAGCGAATGAAAAAATACGCCACATCGCTTCGTTACTGCTAACATAGCGGCCCATTTGAAATTGTGTGATTTCATCGTTAGAATTTTCGGCAGCAACTCCGAACACAGCCATGTCACTACCTTTGTTCACGTACTTACAAATGTATTTAATAGATTTTACGGAATGGCAAAATTCGACATTGATGTGTGCTTTAAATGTCTTGGAGAGTAACGGCGAAAAGGGAACAACCCAACGATTATCAACTTCAACGTCGCACATACGTCGATTTGATCGATTTAGGCGGCCAAAATTATTTTACACCGGATTTTGACTTTAAATCACATATTTTAATAGAAATTATCAATTTTTGTAAAATATTTGTATTTCCTGTCAGAAATAATTAAAAATACCCTATAAGAAATAAAAAAAAACAATTTAAAAAAACAACAAAATATTTTATTGAAGATTTTTATTATTGTTATTGAACATATTTTTTCTAAAGCATTTCATAAATTTAAAATTTTGTTAATCTGAGTCAGATTCGATATTCAGGTCAGCCGGTAACAACATTTTTATTACTTCGGGACAAAATGATCTTGATTTAATCCTTCTTTTTCTTTGATTCATGCCACTTATTAGAGCATCTGAAGTCAATAATAATCTGTTATACACATCAAGGTTGCACTGCTCCCTCGAAAATTTTTTTGATATTATCTGGTGTGTCACCATAACAGGACAATAAGTGATTTTCTAGATATTTGAGTTTTTTGTCAAAATTAGGCAAATCTTGCTTTTGCATTTGCTCGTAAAGATATTTACGTGTCACCACTGTTGTACCCGAGGTACCAGGAGAACCTAAAACAAAGAAAATCACACTTTATTTCATTTTTAACAAAAGTTCTTTAATTATGATTTGTCAAGCGAAGTTATTTTATATTATTAATTATTTAAAGTTTTATATTTTATTTATTAAACAACATGTTTCGAATAAAGATTATTCATAATCAGTAGAGCACGGATTTTAGGACGTAAAAAACGATAAAAAAGGCACAATTTCAGGCTATAAAAATCATTGAAATAGGCGCAATAATTAAAAATTTAGGCTTTTTAGGCAATATATTTTTTATTATAAAAACTTACAAAACCAAAAACTATCAGAAATTCTCAAACATCAAATTTTGAATTAGCGTAGCAAACTAAATATTGTTCTAAATGTTCTACAGTGAAACATGTTCGTTTTTCCGTTAGTACGGATTTATAAGCCGAAAATGATCGTTCTACGTCACATGAAGTTATAGGACAATATTTAAACAAAGAACTTCTAATTTCAGGATTAAGGTTGTCCGAATCGATACTTTCACCATTCAAAATTTCGGCTAAATCGTGTACTTGCTTGGCTCCGGGATTTTTTGAAATTACTTGAGTAAATTTTTCATATGCCAACTTTCCTACTTTACCTGGCGATGTCTGGAGAGCTATTTTCACATCGGCGATAATTTTATATGACTCGGTAAGCGGCATACCAAAAGTTTCCAGTTTTTTAATACTATTGCTTAAAATCTTAAAGTGAGCATTAATATAGTCTATATCGTTTTTTACATTTTTTAAACAAAAATAATATTGGGCCAGCTCAACAGACTTGGCACAATCTTTATCGAACCCCATTACAACCTTAAATAATAGAAAAGTTAAAGCTTTATGTACTACTACATATCTCTTTACACTATCTTACTTCCTTAATTTTGTTAAAGTGTTCAGAATAAAAAGCAACAGCGTCGATCCACGTACCCCAACGCGTTAGCACTGGCTCAGGTGGAAGTGGTATTTCTGGCAAATTTTCTTTATAGGTTTCTACACGTAGCGGTGCTTTTAAAAATATTTTTTTAACGTTAGCTATTAATCCATTAACGTTATCGTACTGATTCCGAATTGATTCACTAACTCGATTTAACCCATGAGCAAAGCAAGTTATATGAATAAGATTTTTATAAAATATTTTTAAATTCATTCCGCATTTTAACATATAAGGGGCACCATCCGTTATCAAAAGCTTCACATTTTCATATTGTATGCCATTTGGCCACAGAATACCTTAAAAGAAAAAGCGGTAGTATTTAATTTAGTTTAATGGTTTAATGAAAAATTTTTACCTAAGGAGTCATTAACAAAACGTGCCATAGTTTCATTGTTAGTTTTAGTTAACTGCTTTGTGGAAAGTAAAAATGGTTTTCCAGCATCATCTGCGTGAAGTTTACATACTATCATGTTAGCTATAAAGCGACCTTTGATATCCGTCGTTTCGTCCACGGAAACCCATATATCATTTTTGCCGATTTCTTCTCTTATCTTATTTATTGTCTAAAACAAATAAATAGTAGGTATACTGAAAATAAAATATATTTCAATTTCATACTTGATCGTAAAATTTTCCCAAAAATGACTTCCTTATTGAAGACTCGCTTGGAATTTTTCTTTGGCAGTACTTCTCAAGAAATGATACTAAATGAGAGTGTGTTAATTTATATAATGGAATATTGGATGAAATAAATGCTTTGCACAAATCAATACTAAATTGACTATTGTTACTTTCCATTTGATTAAATGCGACAGGAAGAAATGTTTGTCTTTTAGTGTTGGTAGCTTTTAGTTTATGCGCTGGAGAAGAAGCATGTTGTTGAACATGATTTTTTTTGTTACAAATAAACTATAAATGAAAATTAGAAAATTTAAGAAAAGTTACCTAAACTATTAATTTATTTTTACCATTTTACCGCAAACTCGACAAAATATTTGATCGTCTTGCGTGGGATGCTGCTGAAAAACGTTCTTATCCACATTTTCTAACCACTTTTTCACTTTCTCTCTTAAACATTCTTTGCTTTTTGGCATTGCTGCTTTTTCTTTGCAATATTAAAACGATAGGTATATACAACTGCATTCGACTAAGTAAAAGTAACAATTAACAAACACCTTGTCTTTCTAAGATATACTTTTGTTAAAACGCGGGGGTAGAAAATGTCGATTCAGCGTTTTCGTCGATGTGTTATATCTACTGGGAAACAAATGTCACCGTCGACTCAGCAGTCGCCGTCGGTTCGTCACCTATGCTAACTTTTCCGAGAAATATATAGTTAATAAAAAATTAAAAAATCCGTTTAATGTAGTATACCAAGTTTAAAAGAGATAAAAACTAATTATTTTTACTTTTAGCAACATGGAATATAAATTTATTATCGTTTAGGCGTTTTAGGCATTAAAAATCTATTTTAGGTCACTAATATCGAAAATAGGCATTTAGGCAAAATAAACTAGAGCTCAAAATGTTCAAAATCTCTTGAACGGCATTTCGAAACAAATAATATTAAATTGCCTAAATAAATGACAAAAAGGCAAATTGCCTAAAATCCGTGCTCTAATAATCAGGAGTCTATGAAAAATTAATTTTGTGAAAAATTATTTTTTTTAAATTTAAATATAATAAATTTTCAAACAACATTTTAACTTAGACTCCTGATGATGAATAATCTTTATTCGAAACATGGTGTTTAATAAATAAAATATAAAACCACGAAGTCTTGTACAATTTTATATAATTAGTATAAAATAACTTCGATTGACAAATCATAATTATTTTATATTAATTATTTTAATTAATTACCTCATTAACAAAAAACGTTATAACTTTGTCATCCGCAGATATCCGCAGATAAATTATACATCATTAGTTAGCCTAATATGTGAATATATACCAAAAAAAAAATTATTGCCCGAGAGGAGGCGATAATATGTCAAAATATCTTTTAAAAATGAAAATTAAATAAAATTGCATTGCAAAACGATTTATTTTTGCAGTTTTACAAATAGTATAAAATAGCGTTAAAAATTAATTACAAAAATAAAGAAATGTTGATTCTTACCTGAATTATTCGGATCCATCACAATCTCTTTGAAAAATTAGTTCGATATTCCACAAAATCACTTTATTTAAATTTATATACTGAGAACTCTGAGAATAAGACATACACTTCGTAAGACGACCAACTTCCAACTGCTTGCGCGCATGTATGGTGAGACATTCGAGAGTGGAGATGGTAAATTATTGTTGCTATCTTTGTCTTTAAGCTCTGGGATTTTTTTTGGAATTTTTACGCCACCTTTGACAATTTGATTTTTGGCCGCCTAAATCGTTCAAATCGACGTATGTGCGTCGTGTCGATTCACTTTGATCATTGTTGACCTTCCATTATCATCAGTAGATCGGCGGCAATAAAGTGGATAACCATCATTTCCAGTAATAGTTTCTGCTACCATTTGTTTTGGATAGCGTTTTGAACATTTTCCATCCACCATACACGGAGAATTGAGATTTAATATTCCACAGGGACCATGAATCATATTTTTTATAATAACTTCATATAACAGTGGATCTTCTTCGTTATTGGGAATTTCTGCTGATATCACATCATCGATTTCATTTGGTCTTATCCTCTCAACCAACCAAATCAGGATATGTGCATGTGGCAATCCGCGTTTTTGCCACTCGACGGAATACATCCAACAGCGCGTCTCGCCGAACACGCGATGCTTAACAATAAAATCCATGAGTGATTTTAATTTTCTTTTGAACACCCTTGCGGTGATGTCGTGACGATCAATGGGTGATTGGCCAGGAAATAATTCTTGTCGAATTTCTGTCCACTGTGGATTGCACGTGAACGTGATAAACAAATCTGATGTGCCATAATGACGTACATACGACATAGCATCTTGAGCGTATTCATGCATATGTCGCGGACTTCCAACGTATGTTGCTGGGAGAATAGTCAATCTGCCGATATTCTGTGCATTTCCGTCAGCATTTATGGCATCCCGAAGATGAATGTATTCTTCGGAACGTAGTTTTGCTTGGTTCAACCTGAGAAAGGTCAATCGCTCAGTTTCAACTTTGACGTACATATCCACAGCATATTGGTGAAATAGACGCCGACATTTTAAGATGTGATTGTCCTCATTTTCTCGAACCATTAGTCTGTATGAATAGTAATTCATTGAACTAACTTTTTTGTTAGTTTCGGATCCTGTAAATAAATGTTTGTATTAATTTGTGATAAAGTAATGTTGTGATTAAGGTAGTAAAAGTAGATCGTTTATTTACCTGTAACTGGATTTATCATCTTCATTGAAAAATGATACCCATCTTCACCTTGCCAAAATAAGATAGGATATTGTAATGCATCATATGATCGATGTGTTTCGGACACACGCTGCAGTTGATCATTCCGCCGATGTAAAACAATATCTCTGTTTTCTAAATTTTCACCCACGACGACAATAGCGACTTCATCAATTGTTGGCGCATTAAAACGTCTTGCGTGTTGTCCGGCGGGCGTCTTATCGGCTCTGATGACAATTTTGTGGTTATCAGATGGCATGCGGTCTAATGCTGTCTTGAATAACGCAACCAATTCGTTCTGTTGATGGAAAAATGTCAAGTTTGTACTACAAAGAATCTTTATCCGAACATCCGTAACCCGGGTGCTAAAGATAAAGACAGGTAAATATAAGCTTGTTGCAATTTTGGGAAATCCAGAACTCAATGTCTCCCTTAATCCCTGAAAGAATAGTTTTAAATTTAGATAACTAGATTATTCTTAAGTAAAGGAATAGACAGTTAAGGGTTATAAAATTTTTTTTTAAATAATGAACTTCTGGGTTTTTCTACGCTTAAGGCTTAAGTAAAGAAACACAGTAGTAATTAGAAATTCATTATGTAGAAAACCGAAAAGACATTACTACAAGACAGGTGATGATATAATTTTTAATAAAATATTAATTTATGAATTATATTAAATTCACTTTCTATTGTCTGTCTAGCTCCAGTCGAGTTGTATTAAATGTGTTTTTGATTTTTTTAAATAATCATAATCTACATATTGCATTGCAAAGATGAAGTATAGGGTTAAATGAAATAATTATGTCCGTCGATTGAGACTATTTTCAGCCTGTAACAAACTCCCACGGAAAAGTTACAAATTTATTTAATTTGTGAAGATGAAAATCACCCCCGCTCACGGCGAATTTTTCAAAGATAAAATATGGGGTAAAGTGAAATAATTTTATCCGACAGTTGAGATTATTTTCAGCCTGGAACAAACTCCCACGGAAAAGTCAGAAATTTACTTAATTATTTAAGGTGAAAATCACCTCCCCCCCCGCTTGATGGCTAGGCGATCTATTTTAAAATCGCAGAGCCAGTACAGTAGCATTCGTAACTATTTTTAAAGACATGGTTTGCTTTGTTAACATGGTATTAATTTTGATTTAAGTTTTATGATTTAGTTGAAGTAATAGTTTTTCAGTGTTTAAGTTAAAATTATTTCAGTCAATTTTTATATTTAATCGCTGACTAACTTTGCTAGCGCCTGGTATGACATGCACTTCAACATGTGAGGGAAAATTCATGATTTCGTCTTGAGGACTACATGTGTCAGGTTCCAGTCTGGTATTTTCTATAAGTTGTGTGGGCAAGTTCAAGGTTTGATTTTTAATCTCTCTTACCTAAAGGCAAAATTAAAATAAAATAAATAGAAAGGTTTAGAAAGAGTAACTCACCATCATGTACAAAATCATCTGGTTTAAAATGTAGAGAACAACCTCTCATATATTTAGTTACTGGTTTTCCGATCTTCAAATTTGTAATCCAAACTTTTCTTCCATTTACAAGTTTCCTGTTACCCAGTTTAGTTTCAATAAAAACACGGTGTTCTTCAGCTTCATGAAAATAATGAATATGTATTTCAGGATTTCTTTTTGCCCATGAGTTGTATTAGGGAACTGAACAGTATGCGTTTGACATTTTGAATATTTCTATTTAGAAGGTTATAGAACAACTAAATGTGTTTAGTTTATATATGCAAATTTTACATATAAAAATAAGAGATACCAATTTTGAATTTTCATATTGATCAGTATTGCCTCTGTAATCTAGTGGTCTATTTTTTTTTATCTTCTCTGTATTAATGTCATAGATAATAAAGAGTAATAATAATTTATGTGCTAGCGTTCCAGTTAAAAGAAACAATAGAAAAACTAACGTTGCACACATTCTACACCAAATAAACTATAACAATCATGTGTCTAAAATTAATTCAACCGGCTTTTGAATTTTCTTGAATTGCTTAAATAGGGTAAAATGAAATAATTCTGTCCGTCGATTGAGACTATTTTCAGCCTGTAACAAACTCATACGGAAAAGTTACAAATTTGTTTAATTTTCCCCCATCCCGAATATTTCCTGTGCGAAGATTTTATGGGCAACATCAAATAAGCATCTTTCAGGTCCAGAGTCTAACTATCCTAACTATCTATCTTAAAATCCTCTAATTTAAAATGTTGGTAATTGACAAACTCATTAAGGGCTTTTAGATTTTAAATCATCCGGTTAGACCCATCGGCCTTTGGTACAAGAAAAATATTTGACACAAATTGGTCGTCAGAAGGTTGGCATTTATGTTTATGGCCTTTAAGTTTAATAAATTATTAATGGAAGCGTCTATCTCCATAAATTCCTCATTAGACCAGGGTCTTTCTAAGGGAGGCGAGCGTTGATACGGCCTCGTAATAAAATCTATTGCATATCCTGACAACCATGACAAAATAGTAGTGTCAGAAGTTAGACGCTTCCACTCATGAGTAAAAAACTGCAGTCTTCCTGCATGCATACTCACTTCGTTGATGCCTATTGTCGATTCTGCCTGGGGGGTCCAAAGTGGGTCTTCCTCTTCGGGAAGGTCCGTCGACTGGTGGTCGGTTCCGCCTGAGGGAATTTTCCGTCCGCCCTGACGGACGTTCTTGAACGTTTGCCGGGACGGACGCCTGGAGTTTAAATTCTGCTTTGAAGAATATGATGCAGAGGGTCTTTTAACCCTTGTTGATTGGGAAAGCCCTAAATCCAATCTAGATTTCTCCAGTGCTTTAGCTGCCCTCACTCTTTCTCCCAGGTCCTCACCAAAAAGCCAACCGTCCACTGGCACGTTGTTTAGAGTGGGTTTCAGGTCCTTATTAACCCCAGCGGTGATTAACAACCTCCTCGTATCGCTCTCCGAATGGTGGACATCAGCTACAAATCTAGCTGCGTCACTAATCAGCTCGATTAGCGTTACGTTCTTGTCCCCTTCCCCCCTGAGGCTCCTCTGACAAGCAAAGCGTAATCGCTTTCCCCAAAGCGGATAAGCTCGCACCTAACTGGTTCTGAATTGCGGCCAGACGGGTGTCGCGATTTAAATATGCCTCCGAGACTGATAGTGCTATCTCGGGG
The DNA here is from genome assembly GCA_947369205.1 of Cantharis rufa. Lineage (NCBI taxonomy): Eukaryota > Metazoa > Arthropoda > Insecta > Coleoptera > Cantharidae > Cantharis > Cantharis rufa. Next base: position 17,743,536 of record OX376304.1, on the reverse strand, counting down.
TTTAGTTTTGGGGCTTCTACCAGCAAACAATTCTTTGCCGGCGGGTATTTCTTCAGGAGACTTGCCCGTTGTTCCTCCTTCAGGCCAGACCTCAAGACATTCGTCCAACGTACCGCCACATCGTCATGAAAAGCCTCTCCAGCAATCCTCTCACATGGGGCCGGGTCGCCCAATATCTCCAGTATACTAGCGTCTAAATTTGACGCCAATTGTGTTTCTGGAGCATCCTTTTCGGTGGTCATGTTCAAGGGTTCCTCCTTGTTAGATTTTTCACCTAATAACAAAAGTTATATCTTTTAGGATTTTAATGCAGCCTGGGTGCAACAGAGCCTGTCTGTTACACTGAGACAGGTCAATAAGTTTTGAACCTTTTAATCTTTAGGTGCCTAAGGAGAAAACAAGCTGTCTTATACTCTATTTTCTGTTACCTACTGTGAGAAAAAACCACAACTCGTGTGTTCTAGGCAAGTACACAACCCTAAATACACTCATGTGTCCTAGGTTTTTGTAGTCAACTAGTGGCTACATATACGTAAAAAATATTTAAAAAACAATATAAAATACGGCGTGTAAGTAAAAAGAAAAAAATATCTGTCGATCGTAGAAATACATCTCGTGTATTCTATGACACGTAACCAACTCGTGGCTACGTATCAGTACGAAGTTTTGAACAGCTCGTGTAAAAAACTAATAATCCTAGATGAAAATTTATCGTGGAGTACAACTCGTGTATTCCATGATACGTAGCCCACTAGTGGTTACATATCAGTCAAAGTTTTAAACAACTCGTGTAAAAAACTAACATTTTATATCAAAAAATAGGATAACAGTACCAATTGCAGAGTAAAATACTCCTGTATTTAGGTTACGTAGGAAAAATTGATTATAAAATTCAGCTAGATAATCTAAAAGAAAATTATCTCTTGTAATTATATATCTGTATACTTACTGAGAGCATCCTCGTGATCAGATTCGTCCGTGTAAGCGGATGACTCTCTTCTCTGTTGATAAGTATCTCGCCTTGCTTCAAAACGGCATAAACGTTTATTAATCTTTCTAAGGGTGCTCTTGAGATCATCCCTATCGCTCTCCGAATCATCCGTAACGTACGATGAAACACGTGAACGTTTGCTTCTTACCATCTTCTTGAAAAAGTTTGTTAAAAAACGTGCAAACACAAAAACGCAAAAAACAAGAATGAGCTAGGTTATGTCGGTAGGACGGAGCAGGGGCGTACATAACGGAGTTTTCTCCGTTTTTAGTTACTTTAAACGTGCGACATCTAACGTAAATTAGAGGTACTACAATTTGATCTACGAAGACGAGGTGCGAATATAATTTTCTAGTTTATTACCTGACCGTAACGGTATTTTTAAAATCCTTTAAAATAATTCCAAATGAATGAGTTATGTATTTTGTTTCCGGTTATCATTTATTAGTCTAAAGAGCCCATCATGCCAAGAAAACGCAAATTAAGTATTGCTGAACGTAGTCAGATAGTGCTGTTGCACTCGCAAAGGATGTCACAATGAAAAATTGCAAAACAGTTAAAGTGTTCGCTTTGTGGGGTTACTTCGTTGAAGTAAACTATTTTAAACAAAAAGAAGAAACAAATTTTGCTAGAAAATCGACCAAAAACTGGTCGAAAACGTATTTTAAATGTGAAAAAATGTGTTTTTTGAAATTCAAAATTTTCAAAAATTTAAAAATTTCAAAAAATCTACGCAATGACCTACTGGAGCAGTTTTGAGTAGATTTATGGGTGAGGACAGTTAGACCTAGGTTACAGGCGGCTGACTTGCATGGTCATAAATCCCGAAAAAAAGCTTTATTATCAAAGACCCAGATTAAAAAACGGTTAATTTTTTCGCAAAAATACAAAATTTGGACAATTAACGATTGGTCAAAAGTGATTTGGTCCGACGAAAGTAATATAGAGGTATGCATTTTGTATTGACTTTTACATAAGATTTTACATAATTAAACCAAAACTTTGTTTATTTCTTCCTACCAAATAAAAAAATTAAATAACAAAATTTCAATCATAACTTCTTCAGACTTTCGGACAACCTGGGGCTCAATATGTAAGGAGAAGAGTTGGGGAACAGTACAGGCCTAAATGTATAACACCCACCGTAAAATTTGGTCGTGATATTGTTATGATTTGGGGGCCCATGTCAGCTCGGGGCGTGGGAGACATTAAAATTTGCGAGGGAAGATTGAATTCCACGTCCTATAAGCAGATGTAAGAAGAACATTTTAAAGTTTTTATAGTGAAACTTTTCGAGGATGATGACCGCAATTACATTTTTCAACAAGAAAAATCAAAAAAAGTCATTGGTCAAAGGTCGTCATGAAATGGTTTGAAAAAAGCAAAATTCTTCTTTTGGATTGGCCGCCACAAAGTCCGGATCTGTCCCCTATCCAAAATTGGTGGCAAATATTAAAAAATAGATAGTGCTTCATAACACCACACCAAAAAGCCTATTAAAAGCATTCGTTTGGGTCGTTCAGCGGAAAATATCGCTGCTGTAAGTGAAAGTGTCGAAGAACGTCCAAATTTATCGATTCCACGACATTCTCCACATTTGGGGACATGTTGACAAATTATTTTTGGCCTATTATCGATGATATGGATGTGAGTGATATGTGGTTTTAACAGGATGGCGCCACTTGTCACACAGCCAGAGAAACAATGGCTTTATTGCAAAACAAATTTCCAGATCGAATAATTTCGCGTAATTCAGCAATAAATTGCCCCCCCCAGATCGTGCGATTTTACACCGTTTGACTATTTCTTGTGGGTCTATGTGAAAGATCAAGTCTATGCGGATAATCCACAAGCCATTGAGGGCTTAAAAGTCAACATCGAACGTGTCATTGGAGAGATAGAGCTTCAATTATGCCAAATATGAATGAAAATTTTGACGAAAGAATCGATGTCTGTAAGCGTGGTCGTGGTGGACATTTGAAAGATTTTATTTTACACTGATAAATGGCAGACCTTCTACTTTACATATCAATAAAAATCCATAGAATTTTCATCCGAAGTATGTGTTTCCTTTAAAATTTAAAAACAAACATCGTATTGGTAAACCCTTTATTATGTACTTACCTACTAAGGTACTGATGAATTTTTTTAGTTCAAACTATTTGTCTCACTGAAGGTCCCACTGACAAATTAATAAATTTGTTCGATGTCAGAAGAACACATTGCATTTGGCTCTATAGGTATAAGCATTTCAAGGGTCTCTGGTAGGAAAGAGTGCGTCTTTCTCCTCTGTACCCGTCTATTACTGCTAAGCAAAGGATCGGAGCTTAGAAGTAATCTGTTGAAAATGTCCCTATTACAGGATTCCCGTGAAAATTTGCGCGCAAAATCTTGTCGGTAAGCCCGAAAGTGTTTATTCCTTGCCACTGCGGCTTCTTCAGAGAGCTGCCCAATTGGTAACAATGCGTTTTTTATTATTTCAGAACCATGCATCAGGATCTTGTGCATCGTGGGTGTCATAGGATGCCATGGGTATAGTTCCACATACAATTTTGCAGTATCTAATGCATATTTATCATATTTTTCTGGGTCAACTTTGTGTCTACTTGAAATGGTCTCCAATATGACCTTCAACATATAAATCAAGTCATAGCTTATTCTCGTTATTTCAGCTGATAATTTTGGATCTTCGAAAAATCTTCGACTAGTGTTACCGTCATTGGTGTTTCCGAAGTTCGCCTTTGGCATGTCAATTAATAACCCAGTTTCTTTTCGAAACCTTTCTTGGATTTCCTGTTTTCTCTTTTTCTCTAGATCTTTTTCCGCCTCTGTTTTTCGCTCCCTATATTTTTGTACTGGTAGTTTATATGCCAGATTCAAAACACTCTCAAATAACCTTATCCGAGCGTGTAATACTGAGAGACCGAATTGCAATGTTTTGAAATTAGCTTCTTTTGTTGTGTCCAATCGGTTAAAATCCTTTGAAGTTGCACCACATATGTAGCACCTACTTGTTGATGTGGTTCCAGTGGCGGCATTAAACACCTTTCCATCGACCATCGTCATAAAGAATTTGTGTTTAATTATAAACCTTTACAGGGTAACCTCTGTAGTTTCTTTAATGAAATGAAATCTTATTAGTCTACAAAAACGCGGAGAAGATGGAGTCGGGTTCTCCCACACGGTCTTTTCGTCATGTTTTCCACACACAAGTTTTACAGGCACGAAGCAACTTTGAAATATATTGTTATCAATGTCAGCATAACAATACCTTTTGTTTGAATTGTGATTGTTGGGATCCATCGCAACCCCATTTGTAGAACATCGTTAGCGTTTCACGTTCTTTGTCGTTCAATGTTATCAGTACCTCTTCCAGGTATTCGGACAATCGCGTAACGGTCAGGTCAACCAAAGGCTGTAATTGAGCTTCCGCAGAATTGCTTGTTATCGTAACTGTTTCCGGTGGAGGGTAGCACTTCTTTTTTTCCTTTTGTAACACATAGTAGCAGGGAAAGAAATGTTTATTGGTGCTTCTTATTGTTTCATAGGTATTTCTTGTTAAATCTGCATCTATGAACATCTGCAGTGCTCTCTGGGCAGACAAACGGTTGGTTTTATTTTTTGTTGACTTTGTGCAATAGTACGCTTTTTTGTATTTTGTTGCCCGAGTTGGTGTAGTGGTGATGTCTTTGAGTACATTTGAAGCATCACGTTTTCCCCTTGTTCGTAACTTTGTTTGAGCAGCATGCACTATCACATCTTCTTCAAAGGTAGAGCGAAGCTTCTCCGTCTTCCTTCTTTTACTTCTCTCACTCAGCTGCTCAAAAGGTTTGGTTGGTCTACCAGAGTGATGTTGCGGATTTGCAGCTATAGGAATTTCGAAGGTCCCGTCCAACCATGAACTATTGTATTGTACGAATACGTCTTCTTTATTATGAGCTTTGACCCATCTACGTTTGACTTCAGATTTAAAATGAGCAAAATTCCTTTTTAAAGTTTGTATTTGGTCTTCTGTATATCCTTCACAAGAGAAAAGTTGTTCTTTCAAGAAATTTAGTTTATCTTCCAAATGAGGGATTTTTTCTTTCATCAAACGATTAAATAAGTATTTTTGAGTCACAAGCTTCACTCCCGATGTCCCTAGTGATCCTACAACAAATAAAAGTAGCGTTAAAAATTGTTTGAAAAATCTCGGCATTCGGCCTCGATCGTCAACCTCCGCCTTGAATGGAAAAATGTTAGTTTTACTAACTTGTATCGAAAATATCTATTTTTGTAGATTTCGGACTCTAATATTCAAAGTGCCTTAAATGATCTTATCCGGGGCTATCCGGACCCATTTTTTTGGTTAATTATTTACTGAAACTATCAACTTTGCAATGCTATTAAAATTATTACTCGATCTGACAGGATAGTATAACAAAAACACTCAAACATTATTTTTTGGTCGAAATAAATCTTAATTTTAAGACGTCTTTTTAACGCTAATTAAAGGATCCTAAAGTTGGTAAAATTATAAATGTTTTGTAAAATAACAATGAGTACATACCTGCAGTTGGTGAATCCATAACTTTTTATACTATTTGAGGACTTATAGACATAAAAATATCTTTCCATAAAAATATATAGTTTATAGAGCGCCGAGAACTGATAATATACACTTAAATAACACGATTGAATTCCAACCTACATAGCGAGGGCATGTCAGCGCGCACTGGGGTGGGAATGATATTATTTTATTCCTGGATGGGTTTACTATCTCAGGTAGTTGCTTTCCTAGCATTACATTATGTTTCGTATTCCTTACTTTTGGCCGCGTAGATCTTTTAAATACCTGTCTGTGCGCCGACGCACGCACCGCACGCATGAAACGCCCTGCACGAAACGCAGCACAAAAATATTGGTTTATGCAGAAGTTCATGTTCGAATGCGTTTAATGCGTTCTAGTGCGTTTTCTGGTTACAAATTAGAATAAATTCACATTACGGTAGATGGCGCTAATGTTATTTTATTTCATTATTTAAAATTTTTTTAAATCAGATAATCAAATATTTTTATTTCTAATAAATCAGAAAGATGAACTGGTTTCTTTTGTAGGTATTTTCGACCCAAAATATGGTGAGCATAAAAGTTAAGCTTTAGGGTCGATAATTTTTCATCGTGTTATTATTATTTCTAGAAAATATCACAATAATGAAAAATAAATTAAAAATAAAAATATCAATTATAAGCTAAGGTAACAATTATAATTGATATTTTTTTTTTAAATTTATTATTAATAAGTATCTAATAATTTTAATTTTTGGAAAAATAAATTAGTAAAATAAAATGAGGAACAAAAATTTACTTTACATCATCTGCAAAAATAAGATTTATAATTACTTTCGTAATTTTAAATTTAAAAAAATTTTGTACCACAACAATAAAATAACTTGAAAAGTTCCTAGCGTTACGCGCTGCAATGAAAACTGAAGATAAAATAAATTTCGAGGTTATGCACGCACGTCAGCGACGTGCATAAACGCTACCACAGAAATTCAATGTTTCAACTTTATTTGCTTGCGTGCGTCGGCGTCTTGCATAAACCAAGCTTTATATATTATATTGTAGGCGTCCACACTAAAAAATGGCATAAACACCGTTTTGTTATATGCAGGAGCTCTTGCACTTGGTCAAGGAAAAATCATGTGATTGCTTTAAATTTAAATTTTCATCCAAGCAATACTTTTTTTTGAAAAAAACTCATTTTTGAGTTCATCGAAAGATGAATTCCGATGGCTAAATGGACATTTATTTTCGAGGATTTCATCATCTCCGACAAAACCATCAGGCTAGGCACCTAGCCACACTCTTGCAGCCACAGTCCTGTTGATGTATTTTTTTTGCCTTCATTTTTTCCAAATTCTTCGATAGCAGTTGCTTCGTGAGTTACACCCCACTGTATCGATTTAACGCCTTCTAAATAAGCTTTCCCAATAAACGGGAGTATAGAGAAGCAGGATATCTAATTTTAAGTTTTACTAGTGATTTTGTGATAAAATTTAAAAATTTTAGCTGTGAGACGACCAATGCACATTTGGTGCCACAAAGCATTGTCGACCCAGCATTGTAACCCTATTTAAGCTTTTGGGGTTACAACCCCGGAAACTCAGTCAGCTAGGTGTGGGAGTCAGGATAAAAACATGCGAAATAATTTAGTTGAAAGGGCGCTACCCGTTTTTATTGAACAAAAAAACGGGAAAAATTGAACTGTGCTCAACCACATATAAATTCCAAAACATACAAATAAATAATTTACAATAATCTTCGGGTTTTCCGGATATGGAAACAAAGACTTACGCTAGCGCTCCTTTAGTGGATCAGCACGTTCAAATTACTTCTAGGCACTATTACTCTTCAAAAATATGCTTCCGATGTGAAAAGAAATCTTAAAAACAACTTTAAAACATTATCTTCATCCTGTTCGAATTTCTCAACAAAGTATCTATTTTTATATTCTAAATTAGAAGCCTAAAAAGAGCCAAATAAGTAATAATCGCTGTTACGATAATTCAACATACCTTCCTAAGAAGGCTAACTTCCGAAATATATTGACGTAAACCACTATCAACCATCTATACCTAATAACAGTAGCGTTGCCCAATTCCAAAGCCAATTTCTAATTTTACCACGATATCCAACTTATCCTACCTATTATCCGCAATATCTAATTATCCACAATTTCTAAATCCAAATTGATAGTACAAAATCAAATCTCTTGGTTTTCTTTAAATCTCTAGTTTTCATAACCTCTCTTATCTATCTTCACTCGCACAAGTCCCATTTCCTTTGACTATACCTAGTGATTCATTTTAGACGCTACATCTTATAACCGGAAATTCACTAAGACCTCCAGTTTACACAATGCCGGCCAGTAGCTCTGCTGTATAATTGGAGAGCGAGTCGTAGGTCCCCCCAAGAATTGAAGTATGGTTTATATAATGATTGTCTATAAATTTATAAGGCGCCACTGACTTACTAGACAAAAAAAGGACAAGTTATTAGTGAAAATAAATAAAATCCTCAAGTCGGACAGGATTTAATAATGTAATAGATAAACAAAGAAAAATAAGATTTATCCCAACAGCGGAAAATATTTACAAGAGAATATTTTACCTAACGCGTATATAGATACCTATTGGTTTTCACGAATATATACCGAAATTATTAATTTACTACATAAAAACATAATAGTATTCGCAAGTCTTCTCTGCTGCGATGAACCAAATTAACTTTGGATTGTAAAAGAAAATACTCGAAGTTAAAAATTAAAGCGGTGAATCTTCACGTACACACACGCGGGAACCAATTTCCTTCTTATTAACGCAAATTAAAATTAAATATACGACCTTCTTTGAGTTCTCTTGAGTCGGTATCAAATGGATCTCTATGAACACTTCAATATTGGGGTTTGCGGTTTTTAAGAACGATCCTCTAGATAGACCAATTAAGCGGCGTTCAGATAGAGATTCTTGTCTTGCCTTGCTTAGGTAGAAACTGGCAAGAGCCAATCAGATTGAAGTATTATCTTCTATCCCCTCCTTTGCATAAAATTTGTGTTGCGGCGCTGCGGTCTTGCCGAAGCTTGGTAACGTCAGCTTTTCGGTTCTGCAACACAACGTAAGCGAAGCAAGACCCAATGAAATCAAAGTATTTTAAATGCACTTATTTGAAAATTTACTTCAGATAAAAATTTAAATAATTTGTAAATTTTTTTTAAATTTGAATTTGTTTTTTGAATTTGAATTTATTTTAAGCATATTTGGAGGGAGAACGGATAATTTTGAAATTTTATTTCACACCACAGTTTACTTTCGATATCTATATATTTTATAATCAACAAATTACTTTTTACTCAGGTGTTTACTTATAATTTAAAGTGACAGGTGTTTACTCTGTACTGCTCTGCATAAAAATGTAATGGATGTCGAACGTAAAAATACAGATGTCACTATCGCTGTTGTCTAAGCAAGGCAACACAAGAATTTCTATGTGAACGCTCAAGTCGTCTAAGCAACACCGAAGCAAGACCACGCAATACAAGACAAGAGCAAGGCAAGACAAGAATCTCTATCTGAACACCGCTTTAGACTTTCCAACAAATAATAAGGGTCCTAGTAAACGTATAGAAGAACACTTTTACCAAATATCGAACCATACATAACTTGGATTAACATCGATTCGGATAGCAACAAAAACAAACTCTACTGAGAACCTAAAATGTCTAAAAGAAATCAATGTTAAAAGTTACCTGATGGCCGGTTCTCTGGAAATAAAGAAATGAAGTCAACTAAGGATTTCCAAAATATTGAAAGCTAACTCAACAAAAGTTTGACATAAAGTGTAGTGTTGTAAAATGCGACGTCGGAGGCGGGAATATTTCTAACTTTCAAACTTTTTAAATAAAAACTAGTTACGGCTGCGTGGCTAATACTATTAGTTTATTTGATCGCAAGTTGAAATAAGGTGGTTGAAAATTTCTACAAAAAATATACAGATAACAAATAATAACTACAATCATAATAATAAGTACTTACAATTCAATCCAATCCCGTTGTTTATCGTCCATGATAATGATGATATCACCAATCTTGATCGGTTCCACTCGTCGGAACCACTTTGTTGTTCGCGTCAGTATGGGAAGATATTCTTTGATCCAGCGGCGCCAAAAGTGCGTTGCCATTTGTTGCGACAGTGAAATATTATAGTTTTTTGTTCTTTCTATGTGGGTTTTTGGAGGTCCAGGTTCGCCGAAAGTCGAAACGCATAAGGTTGATTTTTCTATAATGAGTTTATTAAAAAAAGATACACTACATGTCCGGAAACGGACATAGCTTCCGCTTTTTTAATCAACTTCCTTCAATACATAATTATTACTACTTCATATATCCTATCTACGCTATTTATTGACCCCGACTAATAACTGTGATCAGCAGTTTGTTCACTGGTCGATGTCACTTAAACAGATCGTGTGTCAAAGAAATATGTAAGGAGACGCATGTTAAGCAAATTTCATTCCATTGACTCCGGATATCAATAAGAAAATGTAACACACTTAAAGCATGTTTCACACTACATATATCAGTTTTGAACTTATATTACACCTTCCCTCTTTCACAAAAAAAATTTACATTTTCCAAAATTAAATTTTTTTTTTCACAAATTTTACTATGAATTAACTAACATACACATGCTATTATACTATCCATTTACTATTTAAGCTATTATAAAAACAATATACTAATTTCTATTAATTATTGATGTTTGATTAATAAGTAATTAATTATTGCTTATAATCTAAAAAAAAATTAATTTAATATTTTGTCATGACAATTACCTATATCTAAATCATTTACTGTAATACAATTTTATCCTATTCTTATGTACAGTTATTAACTTATTATCTAGATTTACAATAATATTTGGGGATTCTATTTTTACAATTTCATATGGACCTTTGTATATTTCTTGTACTTTATTGCCAGCATCGTTTCTTAACATGACTTTGTCACCTATTTTATATTCTACCAATTGAACTTTTCGATCATGAACTTCTTTTCTTTTCATTTTTGACTTTATTAGATTCGTTTGAGCATCCTGACACGCTTGTTGAAGACGATATTTTAATTCGACCGGGTAACTATCAAAATTATATAAAGGATCGTTATCATTACTCAAATTTGATGGTAATTTACAAACTTTTCCAAAAACTAGCTCATATGGCGTATAACGAGTTTCTGTGTGTACCGTCGTATTATACGCGAAACACCAATAAGGGATCCAACAACTCCAAGCACCTGATGGGTGTTTGGCCATCTGAATCCTTAAATACGCACCTAAACATTTATGTGAGTTTTCGAGTGACCCTAACGTTTCGTGGTGATAAGCTGTGGAATTTAGTTTCTTAATGTTTAACAAATTATACAAATTTCTTTAAATACTGAAGCTAGAAATTCTGATCCTTGATCTGTAACAATTTCGCGGGGAACTCCGTAACGTGATATGAAATTTTCAACAAATGATTTTGCAACTGTTACTGATTCTTTATTTTCTAAAGCGTAACCTTCGACAAATTTACTAAGTTTGCATTGTATTGTTAAGATGTATTTTTTACCCTCTGTGTCTTCTTCAAAAGGACCTACAAGATCTAAATAAATTTTTTGAAAAGCTGCTGACGCGGTTGTTGTGATAGACATTGGTTCTACATTTGGTTTTGAATATTTATATCTTTGACAATCGTCGCAATGTTTGACAAACTTTTCGACGTCTTTGTGCATATTTGTCCAAAAATAATATTTTTTGATATTATTATACATCCTGTTTATTCCTGCGTGACCTCCCGTCGCTAACGTGTGAAAATCATTTAAAATGAGCTGTCTTACCTCGTAATCATCAATTACATTTACACCTCTTATTACGGATATTTTTATATTTGCAGTATTGAATTCTTTTACTTTGTTCATAATATCGTTTATTAACCTTTGATGGTGATCACCTTTCTTGTTAACAATGTTTAATTCGCGAATTTTGTTATTTATGCAAAATTCTTTGATTTCAAGTACTCCTTGCGATCTACTTAATAGGGACGCGAGTCGAGTATCCTGATTGTAATAAATTACTAGTAACCTTTTATTAATTATTATATTATTATTTATGATATCATAACTATTATTTCTCTTTAAAGTTTCGAATTCATTTTTACTTATTAAACGTAATTCTACTGCGTTTTTTGGACTTTTCAATAGTTCAACAATTCCTGGATGGCCAATCCGTTGTTGTTCTAAATTATTATCCTCGGTGATATTATTATCTAGTTTCTTTTGTTGACCTCTTGTAATAACATTTATGTTTGCATTCATATTTTTTAATTCTTCTGAATCGATTTCAACCCTTGATAGAGCATCTGCTGGGGCATTTTCTTTCCCTCGTACGTATTTTATTGTAAAATCATATTCTTCAATAACTAGTCTAAATTTTGTTAACCTGCTGGATGGATTTTTCATTCCAAAGAGGTACACTATTGGTTTATGGTCTGTAAATATATTAAATTTTCTTCCGTACAAATATGGCCTAAATGTTTTACTGCCCATACTATGGCGAGTAATTCTTTTTCTATCGTGCAATATGATTTTTGACATTCCTCTGTCCATTCAAATTTTACAGCTTTCTTTGATAAATTATTTAAAGGTGAGGAAATGTTTGCGAAATTTTTTATAAACTTTCTATAGTAATTTGCGAATGCAACAAAACGTTTTGTTTCGTTAGCATCTTTTGGTATTGGATAATTTTTAATTGAAGTAATTTTGCTTGGATTAGGTAAAACTCCTTCTGCTGAAATAACGTGGCCTAAATATAAAATTTCTTTTTTTAAAAATTGACATTTAAGTGGATTCAATTTTAGATTTACATCCCTAAGTCGTTGAAAAACTTTTATTAAATTTGAATTATGAGTAATTAAATTATTTCCGAAAACTATTAAATCGTCTAAATAAATAAAACAATTTATATAATTTAATCCTGACATTGCTACTGTCATAGCTCGTGAAAATGCACTAGGACTAATTTTTAAACCCATCGGTAAACGTTTCATTCGATATTGACCTCTATCTGTTGTAAATGCAGTGCATGGTCTGCTTTCTTCTTCTAGTTCAACCTGATAATATCCTTGTGCTAAATCTAAATGTGTAAAATAAACTGCACCTGATAATGAATCTAAAATTTCTGTAATGCAAGGTAGTGGAAATAGATCGTCCTCGACTCGATTATTTAGCTGCCTGTAGTCAATATCCACCCTATATTTCTGGTTTCCATGTTCATCTTTTTTCTTTGGAACAATGAGAAGTGGTGAACTCCAATCGGATCGAGTTTCTTCTATGATTCCTTCCTGTAGCATTTTTTCGACTTGTTTGTAGACCTCCTCTTTTTGCGCGTGTGGTAACCGATACGGTTTTACGTACGTTCTACTTGTTCCGGGTTTTAATTGTATTTTTTGTTTACCTATGTTTGTAACTGATAATTTATCTTCGTCTAGATGAAAAACATCATCGTATTTGGCACAAATTTTTTGAATTGAAATGCTTTCCTCTTGATTCAAATGATCAGTTTTTAAAAGTTTCAATACTTTTTCTATTCTATTTACTGATGCTATCTTACTTTTTGAAAAATTACAAATTTGATAATCATTTATGCTCCCTAGTTTTGGTTTAAAATTTTTTATTTTAATTTCCTTATCTTGAACATTTAAAATTCTAATTGGAATTATATTATCTTTTGGTTTTACTAACATTCCTGCGACAAATACATCTTCTGTCAATTCTTCAGATAAAACTATGCATTCCTCATCTTTTTCTACGCACACATACGTAATTATTTCGCATCTTGCCAGTATTGTAGTAAAACAATCTGCTTTAGTTTCTATTGGAAGTGAAATTTTTATATTGTTAACGTAAAAATTTAAATCTAATTTTGCAAAATTCAAAGTTGCACCGTGTTTTTGAAAAAAATCTGTTCCTATTACACCGTTCATATTACAATTTTGAAATTTGTTAAGTACATAAAACTCGTGTTTTAAATTTATTTTATCATTAATTTCTAACAAAATTTGAGATGTACCAATTGATTTCACCGAACCACTTATACCATTAATTTCTACTTGGTTTGCTTCATTTATTATATCGTCATTTGATATACAATTTTTGAAAATTACGCTAATAGAAGCACCTGAATCTAAAAGAAAAAGTAATGGTTCGTTTTTATACTTAAATTTTACATAAAATAATCCCTCTAAATTTAAAATTGCTAAATTTTTAATTTGCTTATCTTTAGGAACGAAAAAACTGCATTGGTTCTGTTGTGTAATGGTTAATTAGTTTTTTAAGACCAATTAAGTTGATTTGTAACTTTGATTTGTATCTCACGTTAGTTTTGTAACTTAAAGCTTGTTGTTAATAAGTGTTGCACATAAAATAAACGAACTTTAATAAGTAAAAAATACATATAAATAATATGGTAAAATTGTAAATGAAACGATAGTTCTGTAAATGTAGCGTTGCTTAGAACGGTCACTGATCGAATGAGGATGACTTCGTAGCGTCGCGCATCCCCCACTTAGTCGCGGAAAATCAAAATGTATGAAAATTAAATATCACTATAAATGAATAAACATATCGCCCCCCTTGAAAGCCGAAAGGCCTTTAAATAAAAGAAAAGAAATAAAGTTATGTTGGCTGATTCGGTAGCACACATATTTTCACTACCGGTCGTTTGAAAATACCCGTGGTTGTTTTAATTGTTACAGCTCGAATGATGTCGTCCTTTCCGGGATGCGTTTCCAAAATTCTTCCTAGACGCCACTTCATGGGTGGAAGACCATCTTCTTTGACCACTACCATAACACCAGGTTTTAACAACTGTTGCATATTTTCCTTCCATTTGGATCGGATTTGTAAATTGCAGATGTACTCTTTATTCCAACGTGACCAAAAATGTTGGTACATTTGTTGGAGATGTTGAAACCGTGATAAGGTGTGTTGATTTGCATTAAGCCAACTAGGCTCCGGCAAGCTCGTCAAGGTAGTGCCTATAAGGAAGTGTGAAGGTGTTAAAGGATTGGGATCATTTGGATCGTTGGATAAGGGATAAAGAGGTCTAGAATTGACACATGCCTCAACTTGTGTCAAAATGGTAGAAAATTCTTCGTATGTCAACAACGAATCTTTGATAACCCGTTTTAAATGAAACTTGACTGATTTAACACCGGCTTCCCAGAGGCCTCCAAAATGTGGTGCTCTGGGTGGTATAAATTTCCATACAACACCATCGGAACTGAGAGCTTCTGCAACAACTTCTTTATGGTGACGCAAAAAAGATTGCAATTCATTGTTTGCGCCGATAAAAGTAGTTCCTTGGTCAGAATGTATTTGTGCGCACCTTCCTCGTCGGCTCATGAAACGTCTTAGCGCTGCCAAAAAACATTCCGTCGTAAGGTCCGAAACGATTTCTAAGTGTATGGCCTTTGTAGCAAAGCATACAAATAACGATATGTAGGCCTTAGTAGTTTTGTAATTTCTAGTTTTTCTGTCTTTTATCAAGTAAGGACCTGCGTAATCCACTCCAGTAATAAGGAATGGCCTGGTGGGAGTCAAACGTGTTTTGGGCAAATTTCCCATCAAATAAGTCTGTTGTTTCGCATTGTGTTTGAAACATGTTAAGCAATTATGAACAATTTTTCTTGCAAAAGAGCGGCCAAATAAAGGCCAATATTTTTCACGTAACGAAGCCAGTAATGCTTGCGGGCCGGTGTGAAGTAACCGTTGATGTTCTTCCCTACCAATTAAGGTTACCAAATGTTGCCTTGGCGGTAATAATATAGGGTGTTTTTTGTCGTAGTCGAAATCGGAATTTTGAATTCGTCCGCCTACGCGGATTAAGCCGCGGTTATCCATAAATGGGTTCAGATTAAGTAATTTGCTGTTGGAAGCTAATCTGCGGCTCTTTTGTAAGGCTTGATAATCTGTAGAAAAATGTTTCTGTTGTAATATTCGAACTAAGGCATTAAGAGAATCTTCAAGTTCGGTAGGCGCCAAAATACCTGTTCTTAATTCTGTAGGGTTTGTAAGGTTATGTGTAAACCTGAGCACGTATGCAAAGACTCGTTGCAGTTTTTTAAGTGAAGAAAATTTTGTAGTAAAATCGTCGAGTTCGTTATTAATAACGAGAAGTGAAGTTACCGTGCGGTGTTCAGAATAATTTGTGGAGTTTTCGCTGTGGGTATTGTAAGAAGGCCATTGGTCTTCTGCTAGCGAAAGCCATGTTGGTCCGTGAAACCAGATTGCTGAATCTAATAATTCAGAAGCCTTTGTCCCCCTTGAGAGTAAATCTGCAGGGTTTTCAAGCGTATTTACATAGTGCCATGAATCAGGGTTGGACAAAGTTTGTATTTGCGATGTTCGGTTGGCAACAAAAACCTTTAGCAGGCTGGGACAGGTGCGAATCCATGCTAGCACTATCGAAGAATCACTCCAGTAAAATATTTTGTCGAAGTTTGTGTTAATAGAGTGTTTTACTTTATCTACTAGCTCGCTAAGTAACAAGGCTGCGCAGAGTTCCAATCTTGGAATCGTGGTATGTTTAAGAGGCGCAACTCTTGTCTTGGCGCATAGAAGGTTCGTGGTAAAATTTCCATTTTTGTCTTGGCATCGTATGTAGATACATGCTCCGTAGGCGCTCTCAGATGCGTCTGAAAAGCCGTGTAGTTGCGTCGAAATTGAATTAGCGTTTAAAGCTTGCCGAGGAATTTCTAATTCATTAAGTTTGGTGAGCTGAGCTGTGTATCCTTGCCAAATAGTGTGAAGTTCTTGCGGAATTGATTCGTCCCACGACAGATTGATTTTCCACAATTCTTGTAATATGATTTTGGCTGTTATAGTAACAGGTGCGAGAAGACCTAGAGGATCAAATATTTGCGCAATGTTTGAAAGAACTTGTCTTTTTGTGATTTTGTTTGAGTGACTACAGTCCTTAATTGTGTATTTTAATGTATCATTGTTAGAGTGCCATAGAAGACCTAAGATTTTGTTTTGTTCACCGATTTCTAAAATTGAATCTGTATCATCACAATTGATGGTTTTTTCGTTAGAAATAAATTTGCGTAATTCGAAATCGTATTGACTAAGTATAGTAGTAATTTCACGTTTAAGTTGTTTTAATTCGTCAACGGTATTACCTCCAGTCAGGAGGTCGTCTACGTAAAAATCTTGTAGTATAGTGGTGCTAGCAGCTGGAAATTCTGAAGCATGTCTTATTGCTGCTTCTCGTAAAGATCTTATGGCCATAAAGGCACTAGAAGTTAACCCGTAGGTTACTGTATTAAGTTTGTACACCTGTATGTTTTCTTCAGTGGTGTAACGCCATAAAATTTTCTGTAAGTTGCGCTGACTTTCGGGTATTAATACTTGACGGTACATTTTGACCACGTCCCCGCCAAGAACTATGTTGTGTTTTCTGAAACGGAGAATTATAGAGAAGAGATCGTCTTGAATAGTGGGTCCTGCCATCATCAGGTCGTTCAAAGAGACACCAGAAGTCGTTTTGGAAGAGCCGTCAAAAACAACGCGTAGTTTGTTATTTTTGAGTACGCAGTGATGCGGTAAAAAGAATCCTGAATTATCATTCTGGTCTTTGGCTAAAGTCATGTGTTTTAGATCTGTGTATTCGCGCATGAATTCGTCATATTTCAATTTAAGGTCTGGTGATCTCGTGAGTTTGTTTTCTAAGTTCATAAACCGATGTGTGGCAGTTTTTCTTGAATCACCTAATTTCGTGATTGGCTCCTTTAAAGGTATGGAAACTATGAACCGACCATTCAAATCGCGTGTGGTGGTTTGCTGGAAATGATTTTCACAAGTGATGTCATCTTTAGACAGAAACTTAGTTTTTGGGCAATCTTCTATTTCCCAGAAACTTCGTAGCTGCTGGTCTAATTCACGTGACACGTTGAGGTGACATTTGGTGGATGTTTTGTGAAGTTGTTGTAGATGGATTGGACCCGAAACTAGCCATCCAAGCTTAGTTTTTTGAAGGATCGGATTGCCTCTGCCTAATTTTATTTGTCCCACGCTTAACAATTCCCAGAATATATCGGAACCAATAAGCATGTCCACTGGCGCGGCTATATTAAAGTTCGGATCGGCAAGTAATAAATTTGTAGGAATTTGTAGTAAATTTTTATTAATGGAGACTGTAGGTATATTTCCTGTTATGGTGGGTACAATAAGACAAGATAGCGTGCAAGAGAATTCATTTGTTTTTGATTTCATAGAAATAGTTGTTTCATAATTGATGTTAGAATTTACTTGATTTATGCCGGTGACAGAAAAATTGATTTTCCTTCTGTTTAAATGTAAAAGTTGAGATAGCCTTTCAGTTATGAAATTCGATTGACTACCGTTGTCAAGAAGTACTCTGCAATTGTGAGCGATACCATTGTGATCATAAATATTCACTATTGCTGTTGAGAGTAAAACCATTGGTTTGTTGTTGTAGACGTTGTTAATTGTTAAGGCAATTGATTCGCTTGAGTCTAAGATGGCATTAGTACTTTGATTTTCGGAATTTTGAGAATTTGTTGCTGTGTGGCTGGAAGTGTTGTTAAAATGAAGAAGTGTGTGGTGTACCTTTCCACACTTTCTGCAACCACCAGATTTGCATTCCTTTGTTTTGTGCCCGGAAGAAAGGCAGTTTATACAGAGCCATAAGCGTCTGGCTTCATTTAGTTTTTCCGAAGGTGTAAGTTTTTTAAAGCTGGGACATGCATAAATATTGTGATCTTCTTTGCAAACGGCACAAGTTGTGGTTGAAGTAGCAAGAAATGATTTGGACTTGTGTTGGTATGCAAATGGTTTGTTTGTATTACGTTTTGATTCCTCGCAAGACGAATCTAACGATTCTAGCATGCAGCATTTTTCCTTGAGGAAATTTGTTAAATCTAATTTAGTAGGTAGTTTGTCAGAATCGCAAATAGTTTTTTGCCAATCTCGTTTTGAAATGTTGTCGAGTTTAGAAGTAATTAAATATATGATCAAGATATCCCAATGTTTTATTGGCATTTTGAGTGCTTCTAGTGCACGTAAATGTTTTTCCATGCTGTCTAAAATTGACCTTAAACCTTGGTGTGATTCCTTTTGAATTGTTGGAATGTTAAATATACCTTTGACGTGGTTGTTTATTAGAAAGAGCTTGTTTTCTTATCTTTCAAGCAGTAGGTTCCAAGCTACTGTGTAGTTGTCATTGGAAATTTCTAAAGATTTAATGGTGTCGGCTGCAGCGTCTTTTAACGATAGTCGTAAATAGTGAAATTTTTGTACATTGGCAAGTGAAGCATTTTCGTGTATTAATGAATTAAAGGTGTCCCTAAAGAATAGCCATTGTTCATAAGAACCGTTAAAGGTTGGTAAATTCAGTGAAGGTAATTTGATTTTTGTAGTAGAAATATTAACTTGAGAGGTGTTATTATTTGTAGGAACGTTAATGCTTGAAGGTAGTACTGGTAGTACTTGTACTGGTGCAGGTGAATTGTTGTGCACGGAGGGACTTATGGAGTCGTTTGACCGTATTGAGTGTGAAATTGATTTTGATAGACTTGTGGTGCGAGATGTTGAAGTTTGAGTCTTGTCCGCAATAAATTTTTTTACTATTGAAGTAATTTTAAAATACTTGTTTTCAAATTCTTCTCGTTCCAGGAAGTACATGTCTTCGTTTTTTGTGTAATCTTCATCTTTCGTTTCGATTTGAAATTGCGCGTCGTTAAAGGTTTCAAGTAAATTTTCGGTATTGTTTAGACGTGTTTGTAGTTCTTCAAAATTGATTTCGTCATCGTTTTGTATTTTGATTGATTCAAAATACGTTGTAAAACGTGTTAAAGCACCTTTAGTGTTTGTTCGATGAAGTTTGTAATTAATTGACATTTTTCAATGGTAAATACACAAGTTGATAAGCAAAAATAATGTGTCGCGATAAGGAATAAATTCGGGTATAAAGGATCAAAGAATGTAGAGATAGCACTAACCTTGCGATAAGAGACGAGCTTGCACCTGGCGTATTTGTTAGCTGCGTTCATGTGTTGAATATTTGTGTATCCAATTATCCGCTGTCGAAGTACCAAAAATTGCAATTGTCCGTATTAAAGATCAAAATTGCGATTATCCGGCTCGAAGGACCAAAAATGTTGTGTAATGGTTAATTAGTTTTTTAAGACCAATTAAGTTGATTTGTAACTTTGATTTGTATCTCACGTTAGTTTTGTAACTTAAAGCTTGTTGTTAATAAGTGTTGCACATAAAATAAACGAACTTTAATAAGTAAAAAATACATATAAATAATATGGTAAAATTATAAATGAAACGATAGTTCTGTAAATGTAGCGTTGCTTAGAACGGTCACTGATCGAATGAGGATGACTTCGTAGCGTCGCGCATCCCCCACTTAGTCGCGGAAAACCAAAATGTATGAAAATTAAATATCACTATAAATGTATAAACAGGTTCTGTTAAATTTTGAAAATTCATTTGTTGATTGCTTGCATTTTGTTGAGATGCATTTCCTAAGTTGCAATCATTACTTTTGTTACACATATAGTACGCTTTATTGTAATTGTTCTTAACCTGCTTTGAACTTTTTCCTTGGTTGTAACCTTGACTTCTATAATAATTATTGTTATTAGTAAACTGTCTCGGGTTATTTTCATTTCTACCGTAATTATTTTGATTGTATGAGAAATTTTTCCCAAAGTTACGCGAATTAAAATTGTTTGATTTTTGGTAGTTAAAATTTTGATTGTTAAAATTGCGATAATTGCTTTTTTGATTTCCAAAATTTTGCCTGAATTTTTGATTTTTATTAAAATGAAAAACTTGACGACATTCTTTTGACTGAATGCTTTCATCTTTTGCTGCGCGTATTGCTTCATTTAATTTTGAATAATTTCGAGCCTTTATAATATTTCGTAAGTCGTGATTGTTTAAACCGTTTGAAAACGCATTGATTGCAATTTTCTCATTGACTGTTTGTAAAATTTCAAAATTTTGCTCTTTTCCTTCTGTTTGAGCAATTGTTAAATCGACAAATAATTGTTCAATAGATTTTCCAAAATCCTCTATCGACTTATTTGATTGTTTCGCGTTATTTAGCTGCACTGACAATGCCGTTGGAGATTTATTTGTTAAAAAGAATTTTTTTAAATCTTGTACTAACAGTTCATTATTATTATAATCTTGCTTTAACCGAATTTTCGCGTTTTCTGACAACCTTGTTTTTAACACATATTTTGTAAGTAATTTTTTCCCGCTATCATCTAATAATTCATTATAAAGTTCGATCGAATCGATTAATTGTTTAGTTACTTCCTCTTTACCGTTCATTACTGGCAATAAAGTCACAGCGGTTTTTAAGTCAAATTTTTCCCCCATGGTTAAAGTTTTATAATTCAAAAGCCTACTTTTTAATATATCATCAATCTCTACAATTATTCTACAAATTTCGTAAGCATATTGTTTTGCCCTTTCTATTTCTTCTTCTGAATGATTTGGACTTAGATTAAAATTATTTTTAACGTCAATATAATTACGCCTTAATACACCTAATTTTTCAAGTTTACTATTTGTTACTTGCAAACACTTACGCCTTTCCTGATTGTCTTTTGATAAGTTTGTTTGGAAGACTCATAGGTTTTCTAAGATATCTCTTAAATTTTCGGTTGACATGGAGTTGCCATCTACCTCTGAATTGTCAACTTTTCAATCACTTTAATTTTAATTATAACTAGGCACTTATTTTAATTTTTGCACTACACACTTTTTCACTTCACAAAATTTCTCTGCTCCTCGACACCTCGCGTTTAATTTTAGTGTCTATCTTCCTATTGCATTTATCCCACAGAATACTCAAAAGTATTAACATAACGACTACGAAGACAACGATAAATAAAATATCCTTTGTAGCAAATGACGTACTATTTGTTTGGCCTCCACTGTTCCCTGCTTGGGCTATTATGACCTCTTCCTTTTTGGATTGCGTTCCTCCCATGTTGATTTCGAATTTTCCAACCTATTATAGCGTTTCACTGGCACAAGATCGCCATGAAATATTATAGTTTTTTGTTCTTTCTATGTGGGTTTTTGGAGGTCCAGGTTCGCCGAAAGTCGAAACGCATAAGGTTGATTTTTCTATAATGAGTTTATTAAAAAAAGATACACTACATGTCCGGAAACGGACATAGCTTCCGCTTTTTTAATCAAATTCATTCAATACATAATTATTACTACTTCATATATTCTATCTACGCTATTTATTGACCCCGACTAATAACTGTGATCAGCAGTTCACTGGTCGATGTCACTTAAACAGATCGTGTGTCAAAGAAATATGTAAGGAGACGCATGTTAAGCAAATTTCATTCCATTGACTCCAGATATCAATAAGAAAATGTAACACACTTAAAGCATGTTTCACACTACATATATCAGTTTTGAACTTATATTACAACAGCTCGAAGTGTGATCTTATGAATCGGTAGTCTTCCTGGTTTTCAATGACGATCCCAAAAGAAAATGATTAGGTGTGAGTGCTTCTTGATCTTCAGTTTCGAGCGAGACGTACGTAAGAGGGCGCGAGTTTATTATGCTTTCAGCCTCCATCAAGTAACATCTTAAGGATTCATCATTTGGTTTCCTCGTAGGCATCGTTTTCATTAGAGATTTCTTTACGGATTTAACCATCCGTTCCCAGCATCCTCCCATGTGGGGGGTTAAGGGAGGGTTAAATAGCCAGCGTATTTCACCAAATTCTAAACGATAATCGTCGGGAAGCATCTGTTTGTATAGTTCGCGCAATTCTCTTGCTACTCCTACAAAGTTCGTTCCGTTGTCTGAACGAATTTCAATCGGGCTTCCTCTTCTGGCAATGAAATTGCGTATAGCCATCCAGCAGGAGTTCTTATTTAGAGTGTGAACTATTTCTAAATGAATCGCCCGAATAGTGAGGCAGCTGAACAGTGCAACCCATCGTTTTTCCGACCTACGCCCGACTACAACTTCCAGAGGCCCGAAATAATCCAGACCAACGTATGAAAACGGTGCTGTGAAGGTAGCAACGCGTGCTGGTGGGTTTTCCGCTATTTGAGGTGGAGCTGGTTTCGCCTTTTCATTTCGACACATTTGACAGCGTGATTTCACGATCTGTAGACATCTTCGTAGGCGGGAAATTGGAAATCGTTGTCGAACTTCGTTTATTACTTGTTCATGGTTACTATGGAGGTATTTACGATGATAATGAGCAATGATTAAGTCAGTTACTGGATGGTTACGTGGGAGTATGGTTGGATTCATGACATCATATGCTGCTCCAACTACGTTTGTTGCACGTCCTTTTACTCGCAGTATTCCATGTTCGTCGAGAAATGGAGTCAGTTTGAAGAGCGGGCTGGCTTTATCGATAGGCTTTTTTGTTTTGATGTAGCAAATTTCTGTTGCGAAGCTTTTCCGTTGTACCTCACGAAAACTTTCTCTCTCCGCCCGTGTAATCTCGTTGGTTACTAGTTCACCCTGGCCAGAGGACATCCGAACTCCTTTCATCTTCCAGAACATCTTTAGAACCCATGCTTGCGTTCAAAGAAGTCGAGTCCACCTGGAAAACCGATCGTATTTCGGAACTAAGCTTGAAATCGACTATTCTGAGTGTACCATCGTTCGCACCACTTCTTCTGCAGTTTCGACTTCGTGGTTTGGTAGTTGCTCTACTGGCCATTTGGTTTCGGGTAAGTTTAGAAATTCGGGTCCAGCAAACCAACGACATTCTGAATTCAGCTTAGGTTGATCTTTCCACTTCGTGGCTTCATCGGCTACTTTGTCTTTGGTAGGAACCCAGCGCCACTCGCTTAAGTCAGAAAGATCCCAGGATTTCTCCAACTCGAAACGCTACAAATTGCTGATATTTCCGATGCTTTGATCTTAGCCATGTTAATGATTCGGGTTGGTTGAAGCGAATGCGCAGCACCTACGGACTTACCTAATCGAGGTCCCAATACTGCTGCTTGTAGTTCTAGTCGTGGAACTGACATACACCGTTGTGGTGCAACTTTGGTTTTGGCCGTTACAAGTACACATTTGATACCCATCGGATGCTCGAAATACTGCAGCGGCGAAGGCGTTAATCGAGGCGTCTACGAATATATGCATTTGAAGGTTAAAACGAGCCTTTCGTCTAACATCTTGGGATCCTGATCGTTCTCAATGTTGGCAGCGTCCTTACCCATACGATCCATTTTTTCTCCTGTTCCCCAGTAATTTGTTGATCCCAGGTGATCGATGATCGCCAGATCTCTTGTAACAATATTTTTAAGTACACCAGGAAGCATGCTATTAGACCAAGGGGGTCAAAAACCATCATCAAGGTTCGCAGGACCTCGCGTTTAGTAGGGCATCTTCTACCATCCATTATTTCTGCTGGTACTCGATTAAAATTTGTCGAATAGAAAAAAGCGTCATCTCGAGTGGACCACCACATACCAAGGGCCTTAGCGCCAGTTGGATTGCAGTCCAGATTCATACTGCTACTCGATGTTCCCGCTCCCACGGCTCGGAGTAGGCGAGTGGAGCTAGACATAAAATTCCTTATTTCAAACCCAGCTTCTGCGTGTATTTTCACGACGTCTTGAGCGACTCTGATTGCCTCCCCTTCGGTGTCAAAACTATCTAACCAGTCGTCAACATAATGATTTTTCCACTAACCTACATAACCGACCCATGCCTGCGCACAGATCTCCCTTTTCACATGGATCACTTTTTTATGAGCCATCTCGCCAAAAAATAACATAAACTAACTAATATAATATTAACTTATAAACTTATAAATATAAACTAAAATAATATTAAAAATTCATTCAATTTCATCTTCTGTTGCAGAATCGCCCTCCAAGTCATTTTTACTTTCGTGATCGCTACAATCGATATCTGTAATTGACATTTCTTCCTCATCATCTGAAATCATACATCATTATAATATATTAATCGATATACAAAATAATCGCATATAGTCCGGTCAAATTAGACCAAAAAATAGGGGCGAGGTTACAAAAATTCACACATGGCTGAAAATTGGTAGGATTGTTCAAAACACAATTATAAATGAAATGTAAAAAGTCCTCATCGATCCGACACCTGGAAAAAAATTTACTCGGGGTCAAAGGTCACAAAAACGGGTTTTTCGCAATTTTCAGCAAAACGGTAAGTTTTATCATAAAATTAGCTTAAACAAAAATTGTAGATCAGATAATTATCTATAAAAAATGTCAAAATAGTTTTTCTCCTAAGAGCCACCGTTTTTGAGATATAACAATTCAAAATATTAAAAGAGTTGTAATCACTACCAAAAAAAACACAAATTTTTAAAAACGATTTTGTCTTGTGATAGGTTATTTTAATCACCTTGAAAAGCTTTATCTAGAATAGATGAAATTAAATTTCTATCTATCATCTGTCAAAAATTGCAAGCTGCCAAAGTTTAAACTTCAAGAGTGAATAACTCATGAAGTATTGAAGGGATTTCAACCAAATTTTGTATGTAGTGCAACAATTGTTGCACTAGTTAAGTTGTTTCACTAATTGCAGTTGTTGCACTGGTTGCAGTATTGCGCATATTGTCCACCAAGTTACCATGATTGGTTCGATCCAAGTGTACATATGGTCTAATAGCAGACGATGTGGAGTGGCCTGTCAATTTAATAACTTCTTGTTCGTTGACGCCTGCTTTTAATAAATTTGTCACGGCACTGCTTCTATGTGAGTGATTAGTATTATTTTATTTGAAACTATGTTCAAACCAATTTGGGATGCAGAACTTTTTGTCCACTTTAAAATTTCATTAACGCCTATTGGCATATTTTTAAACCACCCTTTTGATGTACTGCTTTCCCAAGATGGGTTTGGTGTTAAAAATAGCCTATCTGACGTTATATTCTTATTTTGATTTCGTTTTTCACAGATTTTTTTTAGCAACCGCACTGGGCATAAATTATTATTCCTTAAATTTGGTGTTATCCATTTGCTATCGGAGCATCTGTTCGATCCCCCCTGGCAGGTTTTTGAAAAAACAGGATTGTACTCAACTCGTCCTGTGGGTGTTCCGTCCGCAAACACTTCATCTTTAAAAAAGTGAATTTTTCACTGAGCTGCTTCACCTCCTCTCCATGCCAACTCAAATGCAACGACATGAAAAAATTTCTTTAGTAAGCCAATAGGCGTATCTTCATCTTATAATTGTGCCATTTTAAAAATATCTTCTTTTGGCAATGATATTGAACTTGTTTTTCTTTTTTCTACATTAGATTGTAGTTGTTTGCGTTTGGAATTGCGAGCTTTTCGTGCTTCTGCAAATTCCATGTCCGAAAATGGATCAAATTTGATACCGAAAGTTTTATAGTATTTTTGTTGTATCATTTTTGCTGTGGTATTCCACATTGTTTTTACTACATATTCCTTGTAGTCTTGACCGTTTCTTTTTTTCATATTGAAACCCCAATCCAATAAAATGGAAGCAACATCTTTCACTGGTTGAGGTGATTTTAAATTAAAAGAGCGAAGTTCACAAAATTGTTCAAATTGGCTCCAAATTGAACAATGTGATTTTTTCGTATTTTGAGGCGTATCGTTGTCTATGGAGCTTAATATACCCTCTGTGGATACATTACCGAAACGCGTATTATTCATTTTAAAAAGACTGATTAAGTTAATTGACTAGTAGTGGTGAAATAATATTAGCTACGTCAAAATCGCACAAAATTTTCACTGAATGTCAAATCATGACATTCTGAAAAACAAATGAAAGCGCATTTCATTTAAATTATTTTTTAATAAAAATGTGCTGATAAGAAGTAAAGAAAAAGTTCTGGGTCTCAAATTGGTTTAAATACAATTTCAAATAAAATAAGTAATCACTCACATAGAAATAGTGACGTTACAAGATTATTAAAAGCAGGCGTTTGTGAACAAGAAGTGATTAAATTGGCAGGGCACTCCACATCGTCTACTATTAGATGATATTATCATTAGATCATTACATATACACTTGGATCGAACCCATCACGGTAATTTGGCGGACAATATGCCCAATACTGCAACAATTGCACAAGAAACTGCAGAATTACAATTGAATGCAACGACACAGCCTACGATCATTTAATAATTGTACTTTTAAATAGTTTAGTTAAATTTCTTAATTTAGTTTAGAATTGGGTTTGCATTGTTCAATTTGGAGCCAGTTTGAACAATTTTGCGAACTTCGTTCATTTAATTTAAAATCACTTCAATTCACTTCAATCTGTGAAAGATGTTGCTTCCATTTTATTAGATTGGGGTTTCAATATGAAAAAAAAAAAAGAAACGGTCAAGACTATAAGGAAAATGTAGTAAAAAAACAGTTAAATTTTTATAAAGTAATTAGAGAAGAGGTATGTTTTTTAAAATTAAGTAATTTGTTAATTTCATTAAACGATTTCATATTTTGTATTCTTTTTATTACATAAATATTATATGCAAACAATACTGCAAAATACATAGAACTATTAAATAAACATGCAAGCAAAAGCTAATATTAGTATGTATTATAAAATATCAAAATTAACACGTTAGACTGCATTAAGGGTACACCGTTGGTCTGGAAAAAGAAAATGCAATTCTATCTTTTTTTTTTTGATCTCTGATCTCTTATTCGACATTGATTTATGGGCTATGGGAAACTTAAAATAAAGAGGAATTACCTTTTCATATAAGTCCCTTAGATTAGGGATTACGTAGAAACTTCATTACAATTTCAACATGTGAACAAATTAAATACTATTTTTTTAAATATTTAGATAAAAAATTCACATTGTTTCCTTCACAATTTATTCATTCTTAATGTTGTATGAATAACGTGTGTACTGTAAGTACCAAAACATTAATAGTGTTTTAATAGTAAAACCTACCACTTACAGGAAATATGCCTGTACCTGTAGTCGATGCTTGTGACGATGCTTTTTTAAGTTTGTTTAATTTATAGTCAATTTGTAAGAATAGTTGTCAACATCTTTTATTCTCATTCATGCATAATATTATTATTCATATAATTTTCGTATATTTTCATAATCAGTTTATAAAACTTTTAATCAATGCTTTGCAAGTTTCCATCGCAGAACAAGTAAACAATTAAATGTTATTTATAAATTAAATACAATATGTACATAGAATACATCAATTTTACTTTCTACATTAGTTTTGGAATAGTAGTAAATGTTTAGATTTGCTTTTTTATTTTTATTTCGAACAATTTTGTCTGCACGTCTTCAAATATCTAACCTAGAAATAATACGTTATAAATTTAAACACTTTTAATCAACTAACCTCCATACATAAATATTCTGTCGCATATTTATACATTAAACAAATTTGTATAGTTCATAAATACGCATAAAACTATTTAAACTTAAAAATTCACTTTGGTTGTCATTTCAAAACAGGTAAACAAAAAAATATCCGCAAAAAATATCCACTTGCATTTTCTGTTCCTTCTTCAGTACACTTGTTATCCGCTAGCAAACTTTCAAGTTTGACGTTTCTTATGCATTGTTTTATACATGAGTAGAATTATCGAATTTATATTTTATATCGTCTACAAAAACATAATAATTTTCTATATTTAATAGATTTGGTCCCACTACAGCAACAATACTCTTACCGACTAAAACCCCACTCGTAACCCGAGTGCGTCAGGTTTCTTGCTGTATTCTCGCAGATTGGACAGTTGGAAAGTGTTCCGCTTTCGCATTAGTATCTCCTTTCCAACTGTATGTTATCCTGGTTCGGCTATTCAACCAGCTTCAGCCGATGCCAGGTCGCGACGGTGGTCGCCGTTTTTAAGTACTGTAGCCGTTATCATATGGTCGGCTCTTTTTGTCCTTCTCTTTCATCAGACTCCTTTTTCCTCAAAATTTTTTCTGTCATTGTCTTGATTTTTGACCAATTAGGACAGTTGACAATTAGACAAATTAGGACATTGACCTTCTTAGGACAGCATTTCTTCGATGAGGGTCTCCGGCATTAGAGTTCCTCTCACCTCGTTTCTCTCTGTTGTCCACTGTGGGCATCAAAAAATAGTATGCTCAGGTGTGTCGTTTTCTTCCGGGCAGTAGCTACACGATGGTGATTCTGCTTTACGGATCTTGAACAGGTAGCTATTAAAGCATCCATGCCCGGACATTGCCTGAGTGAGGTGGAAAGAGAGCTCCCCGTGCTCCCTCTGTGTCCATCTGTTGACGGAGGGAATTAATTGGCGCGTCCAGGTGCCTTTGGTACTAGTCGACCATCGAGATTGCCACTCCGCCATCAGCTGCTCTCTGTGCTTCGCCTTGTTGTTCTTTAGGGCGTGGTTTCGGCTTCGCTCGATCGCCAAAAGATCGATTGGCGGCAGACCTGCCAGAACAAGCACCGCGGCTCCCGATACCGTTCTGTAGGCACAACAGACCCGCAGTGCCGTCATCCTCTGAACCTTCTTGAGCTTGTGCCGGTGTCTTGACGAGACCGGGTAGATTTTGTCCCGGAAAGTGATTTTCCTGCTGCTGAGGTAATCCGACACCAGGTTTAATAGCGGTCCACCCACTCCTCTGTTTTGCAGTTCCCGCAGAATGACCCTCCAGCTCGCGGAGTTGAATGCGTTTTTCACGTCGAGGGAGACAACCATCACGAATCTCCTGGTCCTCCATGTTCCTGACTTTGCCCTGGTGATGATTTTTGTGAGGAGGTCTAGGGCGTGGGTGGTAGAGCGCCCTTTTCTGAAACCGAATTGGTTTGGTGCTAGACCCCCCCGGTCATCAATCTCTTTTTGGAGTCGGACCAGGATATATCTTTCGTACAGTTTGCTCAGGTGGTTCAGTAAACAAATTGGCCTGTACGAAGACGGAGCGTTGGCTGGCTTGTCCCCCTTCTTTAGCAGTACCAACGATGCGTTATTCCATTCTTCAGGGAATTTTTCTTGTTTTGCCAGGTTGTTAAGCACATCTAACACCCACTGGGGTCTTTCTTCGCATAGTCTTTTTATGAGGGCGGCCGGCATTTCGTCCGGACCCGGGGCCTTGTTGTTTTTTATTCTTCTCGTAATTTCTTTTAGTTCCTCTTCTGTGAGTTCATCGATGTACTTATCACCGGTTATCCTATTCCTTTCAAACTGGGGGTGTGTAGGGAACAGCGTGGCTATGACTTGTGGCGTGTGTTGGGGTGCCACGTCTAATGGAGGTCTGTTTCCGAGTCTTTTGCAAACTATTTTATAGCCTTTCCCCCACACATCTTGGTCTAGTTCCAACAATAGTTCGTCCCATTTCTTCTTCTTGCTTTTAAGGATTTCTATTTTCAGTTGATGTTTTTCTTCTCTGTATTGTTGGTTGAGTACCTCAGCCTGTTCTGGGTGTTGTTGTGCCACTCGATACATTTTCCTTTTTGTTTTATTGCAGGTTTTCCTTTTCTCTGAAATTTGAGATGTCCACCAGTACACCGGTGTTTTGGTTCTTTTGGTTCGTGGTATGCATGCGCTTCTCAACCCTATGAGGTATTGGTCTAGGGCTTTTTCGTTGTTCTGTTCAAGAGTGTTATGGTTTAGATACTCCTTGAGTTTTTTCTCGTTTAGGTTTCTCCATGCCCATCTGTATAGCTTTTCTTTTGGTGTTGGTTTTGCCGATGTAATGTCAAAGGCTATGTATCTATGGTCACTATAGCTTTCCTCTTCCAACACTCTCCAGTTGACTACCTGTGTGCTTGCAGCGGTGGTCGCCAGGGTCAGGTCCAGAACTGATGTGTATGTGCCCCTTTCGAAGGTGTGACCTTTCTCGTTGAGTAGCACCACATCGTGGGATGCCATGAGTTCCGATAGAATTTTCCCTCTGTGGTCTTCTTTTGGTGATCCCCACTGTGCGGACTTCGCATTAAAGTCTCCCCCAACTATTGTTTTCCTCTTTCTATTTCTGATGTTGAGAAACAGTGTTTCTAGGTGGTCTGTGATGTCTTCTTGGTCTGCGTTTGGGGAGAAGTACACGGAGTAGATATCTATTTCTCCCCACTCTATCCAAGCGTACCCATGTCCTTGTCCGGAGTTGTTGATGGTAGTGTCTCCGAATGTTTGGATTGTGGCCTTGCCTTCTACGCTGCTCACCCAGTTGTCTTTTCCAAGTTTGTTGGGTTCGCTGATGAGTGCGATCTTTGTGTTGTATTGTTGTGCTGTTTGGTTTAAGAGGTCTTGTGCAGTTCTGCAGCGGTTCAGTTAATCTGTAGGATTTCCGCTGTATCTCTCCCTCCATTGGGGGCACCTGGATCCATACTGGTGTGGGCCACCGCACAATAGGCAGTTGGTTCTGTTTGCGCAGGCTGCCGCCTTATGTCCTTCCTGTCCGCATCTAATGCATGTGTTTTCTCGGTTTTGTCGGCTTTTGCAGTTTTCTGATTTATGTTCCTCTTTCCAGCATCTCTGGCAAAATAGTCGAAACCTCTTTCCTCTGACTGTGCATCCTGTCACCAGGCCCACCCTCAGAGGCTTTTCTAGTAATTTTCTTGCGGTTTCCCCGTTAGCCGATATTACCGCTCTTGACGTTCTTCCGTAAGCCGGGTAGATTCCCAGGATAGCGTATGATCCTTCCCCAGTTATTGCGTCTTCTATGGCTTCTTTCACTTCCTCTTCTGGAGTGTCTTGCGCCATTCCTATAATTTCCATCGTAATTCTTTCTTCTCTCATTCGCATTTGTTCTTGAGGGATAATCTTTTTCAGTTCTTCTTTAAGGGTCGTATTCACTAACTTGTCCTTTAGATAAAGATCCCTTCCGTAAAGGCAGGGTACCTGAAAGGATCCTTTTAAAAACGCATTCACTAACTCATCCTTTAGGTAAATTTTTGTGCCTAGCAGTTGTCGTTACGTAAAGGCAAGACTAATGTTTTTAATCGTAATAGTACACGTGGAGTATAAACAATAATGTGTTTTCATTGGTTGATTTCAAAACATAACCTATTCAAATTTGACGTTTAACCTTTTAAATAATGTATAACATTATTATGTTAAATAATTGGACGAGTATAATAATAAATTAATAAATTGTGTATTTGAATTAAAATTCAAATAATTGTGTAAAGTATCAATCTGCTTATAAGGAATTATGAACTATAGTATATAATGGAATTCAACCACAATAATTAATTTGTTAAAAAACATCACAGAAGTAAAACGTAAGTTTTAAGTAAACGTAAGGCTAGGTAAGCCTTTAAACATAAATTTATTAAATAGTTGAATATTTTTTCAATTTTTAAATTGTCTTTCATTTTAGAGAATCCTAAATTCCTTGACCATTCGGTAAACCCAATTATACCTGGTGTGCATACATTATTTATGAACGATGAAGATACTACTCTCGTAAGTACAATACCTTACTATTGCAATTTAAGGTATTGACAAGTAATGATACCAGTAATAATATATTGAAGAGTCTCGAGAACAAGTTGGAATCCTTAGTGAAATTGGAAAAAGAAAGATTGAATTTCGATAAATTAAAATTTTATTTAAAAAATAAAAATTGATTTACATAAAATTATTTTCAATAATGTTATTTCGAGTGCGCCTTCCTAACGCTAGTAGGTTGTTATTATTTAATTCGTCGTTCAATTCTTCTTCGATTTCGATTGCATCATGAAAAAAATCATCATCGATTACTGCGTCTAAATTATGCAATCCCATTATGTTATGTAGTATCCCACAGGCATAAATAATTTTATTTACAAATTGGGGGTGATAATTTAAAGCTCTATCCTTATTCAGACACCTCCAGACACATTTTAGGACACCGATGCATCTTTCTACACTATTTCGTGCTTTAATTAATGGCTCGAGACGAGGATGTACAATTCCTAAATATGTCAGGAACAACAAATTCGAGTAAAAAGAAATAAAAGGATTTCTGAAACTTAGCAGTATTAGCAAGTAACGATGCTAATCATGACACCTTAAAAAGTATCGATAACAAGTTGGAATCCTTGCTGAAAGTGGAAAAAGAAAGATTCGAATTGAAAAAACAAAGACTGGAAGTGGAAAAAGAAAGACTGGAAGTGGAAAAAGAAAAAGTGAATTTCGATAATGTAAAATTTTATTTGAAGTATCCACAATTTCAATAAAAATTGATTAAACAAAATTATTTTGAATATTATTCCGAGTGCGTCATTCTAATGTTAGTAGATTGTTATTGTTTATTATCGCGGGCATAAATAATTTTAATTACAAATATAACTTTTAATTATTTTTTAATTAATTAAAATAATTTTTAAATTAAAAACAAAACGCATTAGGCAAAATAAATTTTACTATTTTTAATTTTTTTAATTTTTCACGTTGCAAGTTCACTTTCACTATACAAATGTCACTTGAATTTCTTCAAAAGACGCCTACTGACCATCCCTTATGTAAAGGATCAACTTGGTGTATTTTGACGCTGATAAGGGATCCTTTAGAGCAGGGATGGCGAACCTTTATGCGTATACGTGCCAATTTTCTGGAATAATATTTAATGACGTCGCAGCCGTGCCATCAAATATTCTTGACTTTGTGATCAGTGGAAAAATAATGTAAAAAAAAAAAAAAAAAAACAATATCAACTCAAAGCTCTATATTTACCAAAAATACAATTACAAGAGCAATTAAAAATTAGTGCGACTTCTGTTGTTGCAGATTGGACGATAATTGACTTATATTGGGGTTGTACGATGTTACTTTTAGCAGAATGCATGCTGAACTTGATTCATCAGTCAGTCGATTTCTAACAGAGTCTTTGATGTTATTCATCTCTGAAAACAATGACTCGCAGGCATATGTAGATGAAAATACAGTTAGAATAGCGTGAGCCAGCTTCTTTAAACAATTAAACGTTTCTGGCAACGCATTCCAGGTTTCTAAAATTTTATTATTGGCATCTTTACTTATATTACTGGTCAATCTTTCTGTTTCAATTAACTCTAATTCTCTTCTCATGTCTATGAATTTTTGTACCCAAATTGAACTAGATTGGAAATCAATCAGCTGCATTTCAAAATCTTCAATTTCCAACCAATCGAACTGGGAGAAGTTCAGTGTATGAAAGGTCGTTACATCTGGGTGCATAATAAACTTGACCGTTTCTGATATTTCTTTGAACTGAGAAAATCTTGTTGAAAATTCCTTAATTGAAGAATCAATCACAGAGATAAATTCCTCAGTAATATTTTCTGCATTTGTTGTCTCATGTATAACAGATTCATTGATATATTTTTTCAAGTATGGAAAATACTTGTAGTTTTTTGCGATAATATCGTTTCTGAAAACTTGCAGTTTAGCCTCAAAGGCGCGAATGAGATCGATCATGACGATTATTGTTTTGTTTGTGCCTTGAAGCTTCACATTTAACGTATTTAAGTGTTGGCATATGTCTGTAAAAAACATCAATTTTGAAAGCCACATGACGTCCAAAAGCTGTGGGTATTGTTCAATTTTTCCCTCATTTTGCAGAAACAGTCTGAGTTCTTCCAAGCATTCAACAAATCTTTCAAGTACAGAACCACGACTCAGCCACCGAACATTATTATACATCAGTAAGCCATTATACACGGAGTTGACTTCATCCAACAAAGCGTCGAACTTTCGCTTGTTTAAAGCCTGAGCAGAGATGAGATTGACTATTTTCGTAACTACTGCCATAACATTATCAAGAGATGTTAAACCGCTCTTAGCGCATAAGGCTTGTTGGTGAATGATGCAGTGGAATTCAAGAATCGAATGTCCTACTTCAGTTTGAAATAAACTTATGAAACCAATTTTTTTACCCACCATACTCGGAGCACCATCAGTTGTTACAGAAACAACTTTTTTTATATCAATTTCTTTTTCAACTATCGAATTTTTAACTGCCGTACAAATATCTGCGCCCTTTGTAGTTGTTAGTAACGATTTTATCGCAATTAATTCCTCCTTAATGACGTTTCCTACGCAGTATCGAGCAAAAACAGCTAAACGTGCAGATTTTGTGACGTCAGTGCTTTCGTCGAGGCATAGCGATATAAATGAAGCAGAGTGAATGTCAAGCTTTTGTTGCTCTGTAACATTTTCAGCCAATTTTAAGATTCTTTCCTTTATTGTGTTTCTGGACAAAGGAGTATCTTTGATGCGCTGAATTATCTTATTTTTATTCTCGAAATCATCAAAAAGATAAGGCGCGCATGCTAACCAGGCTTCCTTTAAAAACTCGCCTTCTTGAAAGGGTTTACTATGCCGAGCAATGACATTTGCAGCCGTGTAACTTGCCGCACTTGTACGACAATTTTTGCCAACAAATTTATTTATTGATGTTGACTGTTTGTTTCTGTCTTTCAAAGCACTCGCAATAAATTCCTTTTGCTCTGCTTCGCTTTTTTGACAAATGGATTTGTGATTTGTTTCAAAATGCCGTTTAACGGAAGATGTTCTACATACCATGGTGCCAGAACATAAAACACACACTGCTTTGTCACCTTTATTAATCACGCCGAATTTATCAGTCCACCAAGTATGAAATTCTCTAATATCCTTGCTATTTTGCACTTTTAGTTTCTTTGCTGAACTAGCCATATTAAATTACAGCAAATAATAACTTAATGATAATAACACAATGAAATTCAACTATTTTTTGCGTAAACAAACAATTTGCGCGGGCACTGCACCTCGTTTGTTTTTATTTTTTTATACATTCCCCGCGCTAGCATATCAACTACGCCCCGCCTCCACCCCGCGCATCGGACCCGAACGTTCGCGCGCGTTTGCTTTTCAAAGATTCATAGGTATTGTGCTACATCATAATTTATACTTTATGTATAAATTTTCTTTAAACTCGTAATCGGTGACGTGCCGAAATTATTTCGTCGCGTGCCAATGCTGGCACGCGTGCCATTGGTTCGCCATCCCTGCTTTAGAGTTACAGAATGCGCAAATCCTCTACCTGAAGGCATCCCTCGCCACGCCGCTACGTAAAGATCGTTCTTAAAAGACGGCCTCTTGCTAAAGGATCCTTTAATATTACAGAATACGTTTTGCCTTTATATAAAGGCAT
Organism: Cantharis rufa; assembly: GCA_947369205.1. Lineage (NCBI taxonomy): Eukaryota > Metazoa > Arthropoda > Insecta > Coleoptera > Cantharidae > Cantharis > Cantharis rufa. Next base: position 17,707,843 of record OX376304.1, on the reverse strand, counting down.
CCTTTCCGTAAAGATCCCTTAAGAGTTAGTGAATACGACCCTAAGTTTCTTGGCTTTTTCTTCTGTTTCTAGTATCAACTCTCCATTAGTACTCGTTTGCTGTTTAGTTATGTTCATCTGTAGCCCGAGTCGTTTTGCATCTTTCTTAATTCTTTCGACTAGTTGTTTTACTGATTCTTCTGTGGTTGGGGTTATTATAACCGCTTCTGTTTCTTTGTTTTTTTTTTTGAAACCCTGTCTTCGTGGTTTTTTCTTGGGGTCTTCCAGCTTCTTCTTGACCGGACTTTTGTATTTTCTTCTTCTTGGTTTTTCCTCTCGGCTGGCGCAGTTGGTCGCTGGCTTTGGGGGAAAGGCTTTGAAGCCACCATTTCCGCAAAAGTTCCTCCTGGAACTTCCAGAAGTTTCCGGAGTCTGCTTCTTTGCTCCTCGGTCTCGGAGTCCGATTCTTTCCTTCCGTCACTACTGGCTGACCGGACCGAGCCCAGCATCTCGCTCTGGTTGTCTGGGTTAGCCCTTATGATCAGGGCGTCCTTCCTTGTGCTGGGAGGTTTGTTCCCTCTTCTGTTTTTCCTGCTCGGCAAAGCTTCTTGCCGTTTCTCGGCTTGGCCTTTACCTGTGGCAGCTGTGAAGGTCTTGTTTTGTTTTTTCCTTCTGGGCACCTCCTGGAACCCATCCTCGATCATCTTCCGCTCGTCCTCGGTCACCGCGTCTGCAAAGGTGCGCTTCGGGGTTGCTGTCGGCTTCTTTTCTGGGTCCTTTTCTAGGATTTTTGCCTGTCCCGTTCCCAGGTCCACTGCCTTTTTTGGCTTTAATCCATCTTCGTTCATCTTCCGCTCGTCATCGGCCACCGCGTCTGCAAAGATGCGCTTCGGGGGTGCTGTAGGCTTCTTTTCCGGGTCCTTTTCCCGGATCTTTGCCTGTCCCTTGCCCAGGTCCACGGCCTCTTCTGGCTTTTTGGGATCTCTGGGCTTTGCTTTTTCTGCTCGTGCCTTTTTTCATTTGAAGATTTATTTCTCCTACATATTGCATGACGATGTCGAGGGACGACTTAATGTCCTCCACATCCTGTTCATTTTTTGCCACAGAAGCCGGGCTACCATGTATGCTCAGTTTCTCCGAGAGGTCGCTGATCTTCTTTTGGAGTTTGAGCATTATCTCCACGTCAGAATGGGGAAAGCTTGTGTTTAGTTCTTGGTTTCCCAAGTTATCAACCAACTTCTTCATCTCTCCGATGGTCTTTTCGTTGTGCAGCATCCATTTGTTGAGACCTGATTTCCTTGCGACGACGTCTTTAAATTCTTTTTTAAGGGATTCGATGCCCTTATTGTTTGTTGTAATCTGCCCGGTTAATTTATCCAGCGAGTCTTTTAGAGTTTTATTTTCCTCTGTAAGGTTCTTAATTGTTTTTTCCGTGCTCATCTCTTCCACTTTTAGTTTTTCTGTTTTTTCCTTTGCTTCATCCTTTTCTTTGCTGAGGGCTTTATCAATGCTCCTCATTTCCGTGAAGGCCTGTTTTACCTCTGCGGCAGTGTTACGGTATTTCACTTCCTTGAACTTTTCCTGCCACTTATTTGACAGGAGTATCAATCTTGTACCGGCATCATATTCGGGTTTGCCTACCCATCTTTGGTCCCTCGCTCCCGCTGAGGAACTCTCGGCGGACGAAGCCGCAGGCGAGCTTCTGGCTGGGAGAGGTGCTCCCGGGATTGACAGTTTTAGTCCTTTGTTAATCTTTGTCGCCCGGTCTTCGTTCTTTGGCGTGTCTCCTTCCTTTCCAGTCGCATTGAGGAGGGACCCGGCCTGGTCGTCCACCAGGGTCCCTAAGTGGTCGCTGGATGACGATCGCGAGGCGCCCACTCCGACGCCGTCCGCGACCGGTACTGGGGTATCCCCCCCCTGCACCGTAATCGTATCTTCTCTCGGTTTGTCCATTTCATGCTTGTCTAGAGATTTTTGGGCAGGGCCTCCTACCCTGTTACCTCTCGCGTCAGCCTTGCAGATTTCCCTCATCCACCGGGGTTGGTTACCCGATCTCAGAGAGTCCTCTACAAGTTACCAAGCCAGCTTAACCTTTTTTTTTTTCTTGCGTGGAAGGTGGAAAATCTTAAGAAAGACACCATCAGCCCGTGCTGCTGGTAGTGTGGGGTTTTACCCACTAAAAACCACCTCCCTTCGATGTCTGCAGGTTTCGCTGGTAGGCATTTCTTCTGCTATTGGACATCGCGCTCATCTTGTGCCCTTTCGGGACTTTCTTCTTCTTCATGTGGGGTTGCGTTCACCACGGTTGACCGCTCTTCCCGTTCTTCAGCTCTTTCGTCCGCCTCTTTCGTCGCAATGATCTTGTTGATTGCTGCGGATATCTGCAGCCATCTCTCTTCTGACATCAGCATTTCTGTGACTAAGGTGTTGGGCGTCAAATGCAGGATGTCAGCCTCACTCTTAATTTCATTCCACCGCGGGCAGTTGAAGAGCGTGTGCTCCGCGGTGTCCTCCTCTCTGCAGTAGCGACAGCTATCGTCGGCCCTCCGCGCCATCCTCCTCAAGTACGCGTTGAAGCAGCCGTGCCCAGTGAGCAGCTGGGTGAGGCGGAAGTTTAGCTCTCCGAAAGTTCGCTCGACCCATGGTCTTAGGGTCGGTATTAGCCTTCTGGTCCAGGAGCCCCTGGGACAGGCTGCCCACCTACCCTGCCACTCACCGAGAAGCGCCTCCCTGGACTGTCGCTTTGCTTTCTCGGTCCTGTCGGAGAGATGGTTCGCGCTTCTCTCCTCCGCCAGAAGATCAATTGGCGGGAGACACGCAAGCACCTGGAGTGCCTCACTGGATGTCGTCCTGTATGCCGAGCACACCCTTAGTGCAACACATTTTTGCACTCTTTGAAACTGGTTGCGGTAGCTATTCACCTTCATTGATTCGTACCAAACTGGTGCTGCATAGAGCATAACAGAGTGAGTCACCGATGCCAGCACCCCCCTCTTGGTATGCTTCGGCCCACCCAGGTTTGGCATCAGTTTTGTTAGGGCTGTGGCAAGTTGTTGCGCCTTAGCAGCCGTAGCTTTGACATGGGGGCCAAAACCCATCCTTTTGTCCAAGTGCACCCCCAGAACCTTGATGGTATCCTCAATTTTTATATTGTGGCCCATTTACGCTGAGTTTGATGTTGCACTTTCTCTTCCCATTGGCCATCATAGCCGCCGTCTTTTCAGGGACTACTTGTAGTCCTCTGCTCTCAATCCATGCGTTTATGACTTGGATTGCATTGTCGGCCAGACGTTTCAGTTCTTCTGCAGTTCTCGCCGTGACCACGAGCGTCAGGTCGTCCGCAAAGCCGACCAGTTTAACTCCGTCTGGCAGGCTTGAGCGAAGAACCCCATCATAAATGAGGTTCCACACAGTCGGCCCCAATACCGCTCCCTGTGGAACGCCGCTGGTAACCTCGTGTTCTCCGTTCACCAGGTCCTCATCCACCAATATGGATCTCTCGCTAAGGTAGCTTTTCAGCAGGTTTACCAGGTAGCTAGAGACGCCCCGCCCGACCAACTCCCGCATAATTTCAGACCATCTTGCTGAGTTAAACGCGTTTCTTATGTCAAGTGCGACAATAAGACAGAACTTACGCGTTCTCCAGGTGCCCGCGTTTGCCTCCGCCACCAATTTTTTTATTCTTAGCAGTGCGTCCACTGTTGATCGTTCTTTGATGAATCCATACTGTTCATCCGAGAGACCCCCAGCAGCCGTGATCTCGTTCTGGAGCCTGCCGAGCAGGAGGCGCTCAAAAAGCTTTCCCAGATTGTCAATTAGACAGATCGGCCGATATGAGCTGGGCTCCTCCAATGGCTTTTCCCCCTTCCGTAGTAGAACCAACCTGGCTTTTTTCCAGGCCCCCGGATAGGCACCAGTCTGCAGGCAGTTATTCAGCACTCCTAAGATGGTGTTGGGGTGCTCCTTGCATATATACTTAATAACCTCGTTTGGGATGCCATCCGGACCAGGCGACTTGCCGACCGACATGTTATTCGCCGCATATTTCAATTCTTCATGGTCAAGCATTTTGGGGTTGTCGCGTTCTTCAGCCCTTTCGGGACTTTGCTCTTCTTTTGGATGAGCCGGGAATAATTGTTTAATTATCTCACGCATTCTATCTGGTGTTAGGCCCGGGATGCTCTTCCTTGCCAGCTTCTTTGTTACAAGTTTGTAACCTTTGCCCCAAACATCTGTGTCCACCTCGTTTAGGAGATCTTCCCAGCATTTTTTCTGGCTTGCTCTTATGGCGTTTCGAAGTGCCTTTTTTGCTGCTCTGTATGACTCGCCCGCCTCTGTGGTTCGGTGTCGTTGTATCAGCCTTCTGGCTGCAATGCAGCTTCTTCTAAGCTTGGCTATGTCGCCGTTCCAATAGTATACACTTTTCCGGTTTCCCGCGGTTTTCCGTGGCATACAGGCGTCGCACAGTGTTGTCATTAGCTGCACTAGTGCTTCCGGTGAGTCTGGGTGCATGTGTTTTTTATTTGCAGAGACAGCCGCTTCCAGTTTGTCATAGCTTAGGCACCTCGTAGTCCAGCCTCTTTGTTTTTTGGGTCTGTTCCATCCATTTGCGTCTTGAATATCGGTTAGCTGGAATTCGATATATTTGTGGTCGCTGAGGCTCTCCTCTTCGAGTACTCTCCAGTATTCCACTCTTCTGTGCACTTCCGGTGTGGCGACAGTGACGTCGATTACCGACTCCGATGCTGCTCTGAGTTCCGTTGCCTCTCTTCGGAACGTGGGGGTGCTGCCCATGTTGCACACCTCCAACCGGGCCGACGCCAAAACCTTTGCCAGCAGCTCCCCTCTGTCATCCGTGGTACTAGAGCCCCACTCTCCGTTTTTGGCATTGAAGTCTCCTCCAACAACCACCCCACAACTCCTACCTCTTACGCTCTGGATTAAGTTTTCAAGGTGTAGTTCGTACTGTTGGTTTGTTATATTGGGCGAGAAGTAGACGCTGTAGTAGGCCACGTCCGCTATCCTCGCCCACGCAAACCCGTGTCCGCCGCCACTATCCGTCACCTCAGCACACCTTGTGACGACGACAGCTGCCTTGCTGTCCTCACTCTCAAACCAGCCCGAGGACTCTGGTCCGTTATATTCAGACACGAGCGCAACGTCAATTCCCCTTTGCAGGAGTGTCTGTCGCATTATTCGTTGTGCGTCCGAACTGGTGTGCAGATTTATTTGCAACACCTTGGTTCTTTTCGCTCTACTTGGGGATGGGGCACCTTAAGCTATTCGTCCGGTGCTCCCCGTCGCAGTCCAAGCATCGGGTCTTAGCACTGCACACCTTGGCCGCGTGTCCTTCTTCTCCACAGTTGAAACAGAGATTAACTCGTCTTCCTCCACATGCCGTCCCCGGGTGTACGTCTTTCCAGCACGCCGGGCACACGAAACCACTGATTTTGCAGCCATGTACTACTCCTATTTTTATCCTCTTTTTACTTATTAGGGTTGTCGCCGTCTTTGGTCGCATTTGAATGTAACAGTCTTGTTTCCCCTATAGGATTTTCCAAGCTGTCTAATTTGTGTTACATTCGTCACGCCAGCCTCGCATAGAGAGGCCTTTATCTCGTTATCATCGGCCGTCTCATCTATGCCCGTAATTTTTAGATCACATGTGGTAGACAAGGTTTCCACTTTCGCTTCCGGCAGGGTCTCGCCGATTTTTTCTCGCAGGAATCGGATGTTTTCATCTGCTTTGCCCGCGTCCTGTTCCGAGACGGGTTCAATGAGAACATCCCCGCCCCTTGTCTTGGTGATTTTGTTAATTTGGACGTCTATCCCTCTAAGGGTGCTCTTGATATCCTTTACTGTGCCCGCGTAGTCTTTCTCCCCGTTTGTTTCCTTGGCCCTAATCAGGATTGCCGGAGGCTTCGTTCTTCTTTTCTGTGTTTTTTCTTTCTGTATTACCTCCGGGAGTAACCCTCCACCGTGCTTGTTTTGTAAGTCGCCTTTGTCTTCCTGTATTGACCGCCTCTTATTCTTGCGCGAGACGACCCTTTCGAAAGGAACCTCCAGCAAACTCCGCAGTCTTGCTCTTTGCTCCTCGATTTCTTCCGAGTCCGAGTCTCTTATAGGGGCATTGCCTTCATCTGCCGAGACATCTGTTTCTTCCGGCTCTTTGGTTTGCATAACGGGTGCCGGGCTGCTTGTGGCTGCCGGTTTGTCGTTTACCTTCATCCTTCGTACTCTGCTGTGCTTTCCTTCCTCCTGTGCCACTATCAGTCCCGTTATACTTGTTGACTGATCCACTAACACTTTGTTGCCTTTCTCTTCAGCTTCCTCTATGATTTTTTGAGCACTTCCCACCTTTTCACCGAGGAGCTTTAAGCATTCCACCATCTCCGTCATCTTACCCGCCTGTTCTGTCGAGAACGAGGTCTCGAACTGTCGCTCGTGGATGTGATCCAACGAATTCTTCAACGATTTCACAGCTTCGTTTAATTCTGTGACTTTTGCGACTGTGCCTTGAATGTTATTTTCTATTGCTCTCAGTGCCTCCATTTGGGCTATCTCAGAAGTTTCCCCGAGATTTTCTGTTGTTTTCCTATGTACTCTCGCTTCATTTTTTATCTTGGTTACTTCTTGTGAACACGACCTGATCTGCGCATTCAAATCAATGATGGCTTTCTCTTGGTTGTTTATAGCCTGTATAACTTCTGTCATCGTGGGGTCTTGCCTTTTCATGACCTCCGAGGAGATCTCTTCTGGTTTAACCGCTCTGCAACTCCTATCTGCTTTTTTCTGCAGTTCCGATAACATGTACTTTAGTGTCCCTGGCACGCCCCTGCATTCCTTCTGTTGAAGGAACCCCATGATCTCCGTGACATAGTTTCGGAGCCCCTCCATTTCAACTTTAGACTGCTTCTTTGCCGCGATTCCTGATGGGGTACTCGGTTTTGGGATAGCACCGCTAGTCTTTACCGTACTTCCCACTGGGGTATTCATTTTCTTGGTCTGTTTTTTGTTGTCCTCCATAATTTTCTTTTTTTCCGTTGTCTCGCCTTTGTCGTCACGTTTTCCAGTCGCTTTTTGTTGCGCCCCAGCCTGGTCATCCACCGGGGTCGCAGAGCAGTCGCTGGTTGACGATCGCGTGGTGCCTGCTCCGGCACAACCATCCACGACCGATACTGAGGTATCGCTCCTCTGCATCGTAAACGTTTTTTTCTCGTATTCGTTGTCCTTCTCCATTGTGGTTTGTCTGGAGATTTTTGGGCAGGGCCTCCTACCCTGTTACCTCTCGCGTCAGCCTTGCGGACTTCCCTCATCCACCGGGGTTGGTTACCCGATCTCAGAGAGTCCTTCGCAAGTTACCGGGGACCACCAACGAGGAGGTGCGAGTAGGGTTTTGGTCCCCAGCCAGCTTAACCTTTTTTTTTTTTTGTTTTGTGCGAAGGAAGAGGGAAAATCCTCATGGATTTCCCAGACCCGTGTCTGGGGGTATGTCAGACTTCTACTGACTAAAAACCCTCTCCCTTGATGTTGATATGCACCTTTCACGAACACACGCGGAATCAGTCTTCGCTGTGTGCTCGGAATCGACTATCGTCTTCTTCTTTTTTCGCCCTTTCGGGACTTTTTTCTTCTTAAAGAATTTTTTCTTTTTTCTTCTTAATTATATCGGAATTAGAATCTGTCCAAAGACGATTTCTTAAATACACGTATTTCAAGGCACACGGTGTGTACCCGATGATCGGTTTCAGCCAGGGATTATTGTTGAGAGAATTTAATATGCAGACGTTGTACACTCGTAGAGTTGTTGCGTCAATTGTATTTTTGCATAAGCTGTTGATTGGGCAGATTGATTGTAGCACACTTTTAGAGAGAATTAATTTCTATGTACCGAGACTTGCCAGTCGCACAGAGCAAGTTTTTTATCTGGATGGGTATCGCACCAAATATTGCGGTAAATGCCCCATAAATGTTATGTGTGCTAATCTCAATTTAATTGCACACTTGTTTGATATCAATGCTGATAATGTAAAAAAAATCTGGCATTGTGTCGCGGAGTGCATTGACGGGAAGTGCTAGGTCTTGGTACATAGATTATTTATGTATCATTGTAGTTACTTTAACTTTTATCAATCTCTTTCCTGTAATTGGGTGTAAACCTGTTGGAAATAAACGTTATTGTTATTGTTAAATGTTTTCTATGCTTTCGTTCTGGCGCTTTCTTTCATCGTCTTCCTTTGTCTTCATGATTTCCACAATAAACTGTTGAACCTCAATCCAGAATTCTTCAGAGGCAAGCATGTTCTCCACAGCGTTTAGGGGTGTGAAGGGCTCATACACTTCCAGAGCTTGACGCTGTCGGGACCATTTCCGGCAGAAAAAGATGGTGTGTTCTGCCGTATCGGATGCCTCGTCGCAGTAGGTGCATTGGGGTGTGTCGGCTTTCCCAATTTTCGACAGGTAGAAGTTGAAGCATCCGTGTCCCGTCAGAGCTTGCGTAAGGTGGTAGCAAAGCTCTCCATGCTTCCTCTGACTCCAGTCCTTCACGTTGGGGATGAGATTGCGGGTCCAGTGTCCCGTGGCTGACTCATCCCATCTTCTTTGCCATTTCTTCGTTAGTTCTTCTCGATTGGCAGATTTCAGAGCAGGCGAGGTGTAGTTGGCCGCTCTTTCCTCCACCAGAAGGTCTATCGGCGGTATTCCGGCCAACACCAGAATCGCGCTTTCCGAAACTGTTCGGTAAGCACAGCATATTCGGATTGCCATTTTGCGTTGTATTTTCAGAAGGTGTCCTCTATATTTGGCAACTCTCATTGCCGCCGACCATATTGGCGCCCCGTAGAGGATTACGGAGTGGACGACCGACGACAGGACCCTACGTTTGGTGGTGTTCGGGCCCTGAGTGTTCGGCATGAGCCTTGCCAAGGCGGTGTAGCTCTTCTCCGCCTTGTTCACCACCCTGTTGATGTGTGGAGCGAACGTTAGACTCTTGTCGATCGTCACCCCGAGAATCGTGACTTGTCCTCCCGGGATCAGCTGGTGTTGATCTACTACTATGGTCGGCTGACGGATCCTTCTCCTTCCGGTGAGCATTACTAACTCGCACTTTTCTGGGACCAGTGCGAGTCCCTTTTCGGCAATCCATCTTTGGATGGCCCGTATTGTTTCATTCAGCTTTGCCTCCAGTTCTTCGGTGGTCTTCGCGACTACTATGATGGTGATGTCGTCCGCGAATCCCACCAATTCTACACCCTCGGGCAGCTCCACCTCGAAGATACCGTCGTACATAGCGTTCCAGAGGGTCGGCCCCAGTACTGATCCTTGTGGGACCCCGCTGGTCACATCAAGTGTGGTGTTGTACATTTCCTCTTCAACTATTAGCGTCCTCGCAGTCAGGTAGCTCTTGATAATATTTAAAAGACCCGGTGTAATGCCTTTCTTTGTCAGGGCGTCTATTATGTGCTTCCATCCTGCGGAGTTGAAGGCATTTCGTACGTCGAGTGTGACCAGCGCCACCATCCTCCTTGTACGCCACGTACCCGATCTCGCTCTTCTGGCCTTCTCGGTTATGTACTTCAGGGCATCTATAGTAGATCTGCCCCTTCTAAATCCGTATTGTCGTTCGTTTAGTTGGAGCTCTCCCTGTAGTCTACGGAGTAGAAGTTTCTCATACAATTTTGCGGTAGTGTTTAGCAAGCATATAGGTCTGTATGAGGACGGGAGCTCAAGTGGCTTTTGGCCTTTTCTTAGTATCACCAGCTTGGCCTTCTTGTAGATGTTCGGGAAGTCGCCAAGCTGGGCACATCTATTTAAAACCTTCAGAATGGGTGCGGGGTGGCTCTCGGCTAGTTTCTTGATGGCCTCTGCTGGAATGCAGTCGGGCCCCGGTGCCTTCCTGTTTCCCAGACTCCTGGCAGCCTCCTGAAGCTCTTCCACGGAGAATGGATCGAATTCTCCGGCATGACGCTCCCACTCTTGTGTGTCGTGGTTGGGAAATAGAACATCCAGTATGTTTTTCGTTCTTTGTTCTGTCATGCCGGGGATCGGTTGTCTGCCGAGTCTGGACGTGACGATTTTATATCCGACACCCCACACATCCTCTTCTAACTGTTCAATTACCTTGCTCCAGCAAAGCTTCTGGCTCTTTTCGATGAGCCGGGCTAGCTTTTTTCTCTCTTGAGTAAGTTTTTCCTCTAGATCTTCTCTTGTGCTTGTTTGTCTTCTTCTAAGTCTGTGGAGACTCCTTCTTGCCCTGTTGCATTCTGCTCTTTGTGCCGCAATCTCGCCGTTCCACCAATATGCGCCTTTCCGCCTGAGGGCGGTTTTTGGTGGCATGGCCGCATCACAGATGTTCGCGAGGGCTTCGGCTAGCTGCTCCGGAGTCTCCATCTCTATTTCGAACTCTTCTTCCGCCTTTGACGCTAGCTTTGCATCGTCCAGCTTTCGAAGGTTCCACCCTCTGCATTTTCTGGCCTCGGGGGTGGGCGACCGTATCTTGAACGCTATGTATTTATGGTCGCTCGCCGTCTCCTCTTCCAGAACCCCCAGTTTTGGATCTTACGGTGGAGGTCCGGGGTGGCAAAGGTGATGTCTATCACCGACGAGGACCCTCCCCTGTTGAAGGTGGGGGTATCGCCCCACCAGCTCTCCGGCAGGCGATTTGGCTCGCTCGCCAGTACCACCTGTATTTTGCGTTCTATCACGTTGTGTGTTAGCAGGGCTTGGGCCGCCCTTGCGGTGTGCAGGTTTACCTGTAGGACTTTTATCCCCTGCGTGGCACCCCCAGTTGCCGTATCTGTGGCCGAGCTTCTTGCATTCGATGCAGTATGGCTCATTTTTTCAGTCCTTGGCACTGTGACCAACTTTGCAGCAGTTCCAGCACAGGTTCGACCTGTCGGTATTTCTGCCGCATCGCTGTGTGTCGTGGTCACAGGCCCAACAGCGAAAGCACCTGTACGACCTCCGTACTCGGCACCCGCTCACCATTCCGATTTAAACTTTTTTCTCTGCTAGTAGTTTTCTAGCGCTGTCGGGATCTACGGAGACCAGAACCATTTGCGTGTTTCCATATGACGGTATGGGGTCCTGCAGGGTTATGTGTCCTGCAGGTCCCGTGATGTTTAGGATGTTTTTATAAATGGTCTCCTTCGTCGATAGCAAATCGATGTCCCGAATCTGGACGGTCTGTGCCCGGGTGAGGGGGTTAGCCGTCATACCTCCATCCTGCACAATTTTGAGCAGGTCCAATTTGTCTTGTTTGGTTTCTACCTCCACCAGTAGATCCCCTCCTTTCGTCTGTCTGACCCGTTTGATCAATTCTTTTGGGCCAACTATGTCCGACAACTTTTTAAGTGCGGTCTTATAATCCTGGCCCTCCCCCAGTTTTAGCAGAACTGCAGGGGACCTCGCGGACCTTTCCTTTCTCGGCTGCTTTGGGCCAGAGGACCTCCTTCTCCTACCGGCCACCACCGTGAATTCTTCCTCGCCGTCTTCTACGAGTTTGGCTTTCTCTACCCTCTCTATGATGTTTACTGCGGACGATGGCTTTCTGGTGGCGCCCGTCGACGGTGCCGGGGGTCTTCCCAGGGTTGTTTGTGCCCCCAGCGGTGGGTATAGCAGACTCAGGGTCGCTTCTTTACTCGTCTTGGCACTTGGAACTCTTGCGTCGATGTTATTTTTTGCCATAGGCGTACTTGCCGCACTGGGGTTGTGCTTTGGCACCACTTGTGCGTACGTCATCGGGAGCAATCCGGTGATGCTGGTGGACTGCTCCTTCAGCACCTTTTTATTACCGACTTCCACCCTTTCTAATGTCGTCTTCAGTCTACTCACCGCCTCCCCTAGATCTTTCGCTTGGGTAATAAAATCTCCCAGCTGGGTGGTCTGATCCGGGGGGAAGGACGTCTCGAATTGTCTCTCGTGTAGGGATCCCACCGCTTTGGAGACCTCCGCCATGGCTTTGGACAGCTTGTCGATTTTTTCGCTCACCTCGTTGTCGTTGTTACGAGGTGGTGGGTCATCTTTGTCTTTTTTTTAATTCCTTTATTTCCGACGAGCATCTTCTCACCTCATCCACCACCTTGCGGAGGGTTTCTTGTTGCTCGTTGAATTTCTCCATGAGAGCCTCGGTAATTTCCCTGGAGGATCCCACGCATCTTTCCGTCTGCGCGGCCTTTCTGTTGATTTCTTCACGCGCTTGAGCTCTGAGCAGGGAGTTTATTAGGTCCTTCACCTTATTGCTCGTGTTCTTGGGATTTTTTCTCAATTCAGCTTTGAGGTCCGTTATGCATTCTTGCATTGTGGGGACCCCTCCCCTATTGGGTGTTCTCTTGGTTTGCGTTTCTTTTCCAGTCGCATTTAAAAGGGACCCGGCCTGGGCATCCACCGGAGTCCCTGAGTGGTCGCTGGATGACGATCGCGAGGTGCCCACTCCGACAACCTCCACGACCGGCACTGGGGTATCCCCCCCCCCTGTGCGGTAAACGTTTTCTCTTTATCTTTTTCCATTTTCATAGCGTTTGTTTTGTTTTGTTGCCGCTAGGGACATCCGTCTTATACTCCCGGATGCCACTCAGCCTTCGGCGCGACTTCCGTCACCTTGGCTTAGGAGTTTTCGGCCCGTCTTCGCCCGGCCGGGCGTCTTCTTCCCTCTTCGTCCCGGACCCGCGTCCCTTCGTCGGCCCCACGGGCGTGCCACCTCCACCGGGGTTGGTTACCCGATCTCGACGGCACTCCCGCAGGTTTCGATACCGACTCCGGAGACGGGGGGGGACCGCGCGTAGCACTTTCCCTCGCTTGCCCTCTCACTCGCGGGAAAACCACAAATTCGGGCTTTACGTGCCCCACTAAACTTTTTTGCTCTGCGCATGCGCACTCCGGAAAAAATTTTTATCTCGTTTTTCGCTTCCACATGAAACTTGGTCAAGGGGGGGGGGCAAAAATTCTCCCCATGAAACTTGGTGGGGGGGTCGAAAAAATTTGGGGGGGGTGACCCCAACCGGCCCGCGTCGCATGGCACCACTCCGGGGGCGATCCGCCCACCGGTTCGCTCAGAATGTCGAAAAAACGGAATTGGTGTGTCCTCGCGGTATATTAAATCTTCGCGAACCGCCCCGTATATATTCCAATTTGATTATCGCTATCTGTAGGCGATAAAGATAACGGTGGTTTTTGGCCGTTTACGCCACAACGCGCGGACCGATAAGGGTGGGACGTGCCTAGATCGACGGCAAATCGCGTCCCACATCCCCTCGTGGTCGATTCGCCCCTATCGGACGACCCCTTGGCGTCGAAAAAACAAATAAACACTTTCCCATGTAAATGAAATTGAATTACTCGATAATCTGTTTTCCGATTTGCCACCTTATTAGCGTCCCGATAAGGTCGTGGCGGGCGTCGTTCTTCTCAACTTTTGTGCTTAACGCACGGTAGCAAAAATCTCCCCTATCGCACAATCACCAAAAAAGTTTCAATTTCACTTACCCCTTTTCGCAGTGATAAAGCGCTTAATCCAACTTCCACCCCCTCGAGTTGCACCTCGGCGGGTTCGCGACAACTTTTTCCACACTTTGCATCCACTCGCGCACGGTTTGCGTTAAGTTTCGCCGCACAAAATCGTACCAAATCGTACCGCACCACAAAAACTTCGCCACCTATCTTATCCGAAGTCCGATAAGGTCGACACCGGGTTTATCGGATGGCTCTCGCGAGAGCGCACCCGTCCCGCACCACGTCGTATTTTAAAACTTCTCTCGTCCCTCGAGACGGGATTACGACTCCGGAGCTGCGGAAAACACGTCCGTCTACCGGGTCGTACTCATGTGAGCCAGCTTAACCTAATCTAACCTAACCTAACGGTTTTTTTGTGCGGAGGGAGTGGGGAAATCCTCATGGACACCGCCCCAATGTTCTGAGGTGGTAGTGTCGGACTCTTACCGACTAAAACCCCAGTGTTTCGGCACTGCACTACCGTATTGCGGGGGTTTGCCTTGCGGACTAGTCTTTGTTTTGCGGTCGGGGGATTTCACTAGGTTTAGTGTCGTTTTTCACTGGTTTGCTTTGGGAGACTTGTCTTTGTTTCACGCTCGGGGGATTTCACTAGGTTTAGTGTCATTGTTCACGGGTTTGCCTGTGGGAGACTTGTCTTTGCGGGGTTGCGGTTTTGCGCGCGTTTTTAGCGTCTTTACGGCACTCACATTACGCGCACTTGGTTGCCCTTTCGGGACTTGGTCTTTGGGTGGGCGTTGACGTCACACTGCTGCCTGGCGTTCGCGTTCGTCTTCTTCCTTTTCAATTAGGATGGTCCTAATCATCTCCGCTACTAAGCGCCATTCGTCCTCACCTTTTAGCATCTCTGGTATAAGGTTTTCAGGCTTTAGCGTCGTCTAGAGCTGGAGTTCGACCGCGGCGCGCACTTGTGTTCACTCATGGCATTCGAAGATGGAGTGTTGCACTGTGTCCACTTCCTGGCTGTAGGTGCACTTCCCATCTTCTAGCTTGCCTATCCTGGCTAGATAGGCGTTGAAGCAGCCGTGGCCTGTTAGAGCCTGGGTCAGATGGAAGTCTGTTTCGCCGTGTGGTCTTGATAGCCATTTGTTTATGCTTGGGATTAATTGTCTGGTCCAGGTTCCGGTGGTTGAACGGTCCCATCTTTCCTGCCATGCAGCGTTTATTTCGTTCTTGTGGTCTTCTTTGCTCAACTTGGATGAGCTGAGGAAGAATAAACCGAGGGGAGCTCACAGGGCAGACACTTTCAAAGCAGTCATCTTCTACGACATCTCTGGCGCTTTCGACAACTTGTGGTGGCCGGCCCTGTTAGCCGCATTGCGGAATAAGGGTCTTCCTCACAGGCTGCTCCTAATCGTCAAGAGCTATCTTAGGAGAAGGCTAGTAACCTTGACCTCAGGAGTCACGACCGTGGGAAAAGTCTGCTCGAAGAGGTGTCCCCAGGGTTCGGTCCTCGGACCGTTTCTATGGAACCGCTCTATTCGTCCCTTTTGGACGACTACCTCGAATCCAGACGACATTCGTTCGGTTGTGACTGCCAGGAGCAGACAGGAGCTAATTAGGAGGCTCCTAACCAATGTAGACAATTTAGATAAATGGTGCAAAAAGGTCAAGCTTTCCCTCTCGGAAAGCAAGACCAAAATCATCAGTTTTTACCCGGACAGGATTCACGATAATGACATTAGGGTTTTCCTAAATGGCAAAAGGATCCAAGTAGTGGAGGAAATTAAATACCTAGGTGTGTGGGTCGATCGGAGACTGACCATGCAAAAACACATTAAATACGTGTGTATTTTGCTAGTTCTTTTGCTTAGTTCTTGCTAGTATTTTGTATCTTGCTCCTGCTAGTTTGGATGAACTATATAGCAAAACAGCCCCAGAACTGTTCCACCCCTTCCTGGCCTACAAAATAGATTTCCAGAGACCCCAACTCCCAGACCCTCCCTCCGAGTCAGACTACATAACTGACTCGGATTCTTCTTCAGACCTTTTTTTTCACTCCCGTAAAATTCTAAACCCAGGCGGACCCCCCCCCCTGTCGGATAACACCGAAGCAATACAAGGAATCCTAATCTTCGGGATCTCCTGCTTACGGGTAAAACCACAGGGAATTCTTCAGTTATAGCAGGCCTTTTCACCCAGGCCATAGGATGCTTAACTAAATTAATGTTTGAATAATTTTAATTTGACTTTTTCAGTACGGCCCTGTCACCAAAAACAAGGGACGGCAAAAAACGGGAAGACTGGGCATTCAAGGCAAGTAGCTATAGACGCGAATCTTAGCGAAAGCTGGAAGATGTCCAGAATACCGCATAGCTTGTGAGCTACATTAAAGAAGGATCAAGACCCACAATACAGAGTGGAACAAAACACACCGGACAAAAGAAAGAATTGGACAATTTAACAAGGAAAAATTGTGAAGTAGAAAGTTTTAATCACGGTGTAACAAATAAGGAAAAGCCATTGGAAGAAACAAATAAAAAAGAGACCATTTTGAATCACTAATTTGACAAAAGGGTGGAAGGTTTTACCAACTAAAGTTGAATATATACAGAGTGAACCAACATTTTTGTACAAATTTGAAATTTATAGAACCGGCCAATTTGCCGGTTGGTATATTATATTGTAATTTATTTTTAAATATAAATAAAATACTTAATCTGGCCACTTCCCCACTCCGCTCATTTTGCGGTTAAATCGCCCCCTATTATCACCGGAGTGTCTGACCTCTGTGCGTGTTGAAATATTTCGTCGATAGCCGTTTCAAACTCCTGGTGGCTGATGTTTGGCGAGATGTAGCAGCTGTAGAACGTAGTGCCCCTGTGAGTGATCCACGCGAAGCACCGTCCCGTTCCGCTTTTGCTGACCCCTTTGCCGTCAACTACCCATATTGCAGCGGTACCGGTAGCGTTGGTGTACCAATGTAGCTTGGATGCAATCCGCGCCGCATTTGGTTTACTTGCGAGGACCACTGCAATGTCTTCGTTGACTGTCGTTTGGTCCAGTAGATCGTGGGCCAATCTTCCTGTATGTAGATTGATATGTAGTATCTTACTGGACTGCAGGCTCTTCTTATTTTCGGTATTCCGGGCAGGTGGGGTTTGTTGCCCTGTGTTCCCCTCCGCATCTGGCGCAGGTGGGGGTGGCCTTGGGGCATTTTCGGGATTCATGTCCAGGTTTGAGGCAGTTCCAACAATTTTGGGATTTATCTGGGCCTCCGCACGCTGATGGTCTGTGATCGGGGTCAAAGGCCCAGCAGCGAAAGCACCTGTTGTTAGTGCTCACTGGGCATGCGTTTATAAGCCCTATTTTTACAGAGCCCTTTTCTATCAGCTTGTTTGCGTTCATTTGGTCTACTTTGACGGAGGCGGTTTGAGTCTTGTAGACGGCGTTATATGATAAGGATTGAAGGGTTATGTACCCTTCAGCCCCCGTGATGAGCCTCAGACTCTCAACCACCTCGTCCTTGGTCGTGCTGGTATCCATACCCCAAATTGTTAGGGATACTTCCCCAAATTTTGCTACCACTTTCTTGTTTGGTATTGCAACTTTTATTTCTTCGAATAGTAGAGCCTGCGCGGCGGCGTTGCTATCCAGTGTAATTAATGCATTTCCGGATTTTGTAGCCCTAATGGCTTTGATAATATTCATTCCTCCGGAGCTGAGGCTGCTTTTCAGCTTGGCGATGGTATCCTTGTATTCGACTTCGTCGCCTGCCTTGGTTAAATGGATTGCGATAGCCGGATCGGGGTGTTCTCGCGCGGCTCTGCTCGTATTGGCTCTTCCACGCCTCCGGTTTTGAACCTGGAAGGGTGGTTCTGGGTTTTTTGTTTCCGTTGGTCTGGCCAAAATTTCCGCGGCCGTTCCCGTGTTCGCTACTGCAACCGTTGCCGAGTCCGTTGCTGGAGTTTCTTCAACCTCTGTTGGTACGGCTATTTCCACTACCTCAGTTGTTGCCGCTCTGGGTGGCTCGGCTGTCGAGTGCGTTGCGGGTGTGGTTTCTTGGGTTGGAGCGTTCTGACCTCCTTTCTTCTTCTTCTTGGGTTTTTTCTTCTTTGCGGCCGGTTGGTTTTCTTTTGCGGGCGGTTGGTCTTCTTTTAGTTGATGGTTGCGGATTTCGCGCACTTCAGCCTGCAGGCTGGTCATGGTGGTGACTATAGTTGGGAGCAGAGTCCCAACTTCTGCTAGCGCCATCAATTTGGCTTCTTGGGCCACTATAAGGTCTACCAAGTTCAAGCCCGCTGCTCTCACTTCTATCGGGGTTTTATTGTTTTTGATTAGGACTTTTCGCCTCTCCTCAATGGCCAGTTGAGTTTGGGATACGTTGTCCTCCATCTTCGCGCACTTATTTATGCACTATTGGTCGAGTTATTTATTTTTCGCGCAAACTTACGGTTTAAAAGGTTTAATCTTAAAATTATAATTAAAAACTTAAAACTATATATTTAAAACTTTACTCTACGGCAGCGGTTTTATCTTGTTTTTGTTTTTTCACTAGCCTAACTTAATTTTATTGTAGTTCTACCACGTGTTGCTGCGGTGGTGTTGTTCAAGACGGTTTCGCGAATTACACTTTTTGGAGTAAAAAAAACTTAATTTTTCAATTACTACTTTGTGCGCTCTCGTCTGTGCTACGCTTTGTAAAAAGTTTGGAATTTTTTGATGGCGTATAGCGGATTCGTAGCTATTTTTAACTTTTCCACATGGGGCTGCGTTGGTGTTTTTTGGGTTTTGTAACCCCCTCTTGGCTTCTGGTTACCCCGGAAACTCAATGAAGCTGGGCGTGGGAAAAGGGATATAAAACTCACGCGAAATTTGCTGAAAGGGCGCCACCCGTTTTTATTAATATAGAAAAACGGGAAAATATAATATTAATACGTGCTCAACCACCATAACCAACATAAAAAATACTATAAACAATTTTTCAAAGATTTCCGGATTACCGGATCAGCAACAATAGTAACTTACGCTAGCGCTCTTCTCAAGTGGATCAGCACGTTTCCAGAAAGTAATTTAATAATTTTGTTCTAAGGATCAAGAAAATTTGTCGGAATCGTAAAATTTAAGACGGAATGTGGCCAACTTGACGGAATGGCGCTATCAATTTCCCTCCTCCGTTGCATTCAATTATGACTTATTGTAAATCGGGAATTTCAAATATAAACTAGAAGCCTAAAAGGAATATAAATAAGCAACGGTCAACACGCAAGAAGTACTTTACCTTCCTTGCGGAAAGCTGGGCTCAAATGCTGACGAGACGTGTAACCACTATCAATAAAACTGCCTTCGACATTATTTAATTTCTTCCTAATCAGTAGCGACTAACACCAATTAACATATTTCTAACAATTCTATAATTTTACTAAATTTATCTACTAATACTTTTCTTCTCTCTTATCTCTATCTAACCAAATTTCTAATTCTCTCGCTTCGCGCAAGTCCTTCTCAACTAATCTACCGAGTAGTTACAAATAAATGTTACAGTTTTTTATTCACTTTTGTCTTTTGGGTACGGTAGTATTGTTAACTTAATAGAAATTACTATTTTCCACTCACCTTTAGCTTCCTTACGGGCGCCAATCGGTCATCGGTGTAACAAATTCACTTTAGTGTTTGTTTTACATGTGGTTTTGAGTGAACAAATTTTTGGCCTTTTTGAAAATTTTTTCACTGTGGTCCTGTGCGGTCTCCCTTACAGAACCTGTGTTTCGAATTTCCGAAATTTTTGTCCAAAATTGGAGGTGCTACACTTACGTCTTGGTTTTTACTTTTGCTTTTTCACTTTTCCGCACAATGGGCCATCGTAAAAAACTCAAATTTTTTCTGGGCACACACATACACTAATGCAGCGCGCCTGCCAAAATTCGCTATTTTTTTACGACTTTTAAGGTGCCGGTATACACTTTAGTCTGGAGCTCCGTTGCTACACGTCATTCACGGTTCGCGTTTAGCTCTCGACTAACCTAACCTAACCTTTTTTTTTTTCTTTCTTTGTTTTGTGCGGAGGAAGGGGGAAAATCCTCATGGATGCCCCAGACCCGAGTCTGGGGGTATGTCAGACTTCTACTGACGTGGAAGCTATCATCGCTGTGAGATCGGAATCAAGAATTTCTCTCTTCACTTTTCTTGATGCTTTTCACCCTTTCGGGACTTTGTGCTTCTTACGTCGCTTGCCTTTCGTCTTCTTCCTTTCTAGTCAGGATCTTCGTGATAATGTCTTGCACCAAGTCCCATCTCTCCTCACAGTCGAGCATGCTGGGGACGGCGTTTTGTGGCGTGAAGGACCCATTACCTTCAAGGGCCGATCGTAAGTCCGACCACTCTGGACAGAGGAAGATGGTATGCTCCGCCGTATCCGTTTCCGTTCTGCAGTAGGTACATTGAGGGGTGTCTGATTGTCCTATCTTGTTCAGGTAGAAGTTGAAACACCTGTGCCCCGTCAGAGCCTGCGTGAGATGGTAGCAGAGCTCCCCATGCTCCCTGTGGATCTATCTGTCGATGTCAGGGATCAACACATGGGTCCATCGACCGGTGTTTGATTCATCCCATCTGGCTTGCCAATCTGTCAGGAGTTGGTGTCTGTTGGCGGATTTCTTGGCAGCCGAGTTGTAGTTGGCTGCCCTTTCTACCACCATAAGATCTATTGGTGGTATCCCCGCCAGCATCAATACTGCATTCTCCGAGAACGTGCGGTATGCGGAACATATTCTCAGTGCCATCTTTCTCTGCACCTTTAACAGCACGTGCCTATGTCTGGCAACCCTCATTGCCTCCGGTGAATGGTTCAACTTCGGCGGTTTGTCGTTCCCACTCTTGGATGTCGTGAGTGGGAAATAGCACGTCGAGTATTTTCCGGACTCTATCTTCGGTCATGCCCGGTAACGGTTGTCTGCCAAGCCTGGATGTGACTATTTTGTAGCCCACGCCCCAGATGTCCTCCTCGACCCGTTCAATGATTGACTTCCAGCATTTCTTCTGGCTACGCTCAATCAGAGTTGTTAGTCTCATCCTCTCTGCCGTAAACCTCTCCTGTATTTCTAGTTTCGCCTGCCTGTTGCCGTTATTCCGGTGCAGTCCTCTTCTGATTTTATTGCAGAGTTTTTTTTGGGACGCAATGTCCTCATTCCACCAGTAAGCCCCCTTTCTTTTGGTGGTGGTCCTTGCTGGCATGGCCGCGTCGCATATCCTGGTGAGGGCCTCAGTGAGCTGCTCGGGGGTCACCATTTCCTGTGTAAAAACCTCGTCCGTCTTTGTCGCGAGTTTGGCTTCGTCTAACTTCCGGGTGTTCCAACCCCGCGACTGTCTCTTTTGAAGCACCGGCGATCGGATCTCGTAGGCCACGGCGTATTTGTGGTCGCTCGCCCTTTCCTCGTCCAGGACCCTCCAGTTCTGGATTTTTGTTTGGAGTCCCGGGCTGGCAAAGGTGACATCTATAATTGACGACGACTCTCCCCTGTTGAATGTGGGGGTATCTCCGCAGTTAATTACCTCGAGATTAGCCGCCGCCACAGCCTCCGTGAGGATATCTCCTCTTTCATCTTGGGTGTTGCACCCCCATTCCGGTGACTTCGCGTTAAAGTCGCCCCCAACGACGACGTATCCGACCGTGCTTCGAGCCGTGCCTATTATTTCGTCTACTTCAGCCAGGAACTGTTGAGGGGTGTAGTTTGGGGTAATGTAGAGGTACTTGACTCAAACAAAACACTCCCCCCTTCCCCAGTCTCCGACCCGCCTCGCGTCGGGGGCCCATATCGCTGCGAATTTTGTGAATCCTTGATTGTATAGACTTAATTATCACTCTCTTGTTTCCTTCTTTGCTGTAATGTTTAATATTTGGTGGTAGAATGGAATGCACTAGCAGAGCTATAATGGTGTCCCCAACAGCTATATAATAAGGAAAGCATATTAATTTTTAAAACAATACAGCAAAAAAATTTGTTTATACCTTCTGTATTAAATATCTTGAGTATTTAAATATTTCAGTAGGGCTATATTTTGTTTATCTTGAATTTTATTATTAATAAATTGGAATTATTTTCTTCTTAAATTCGTCCCATTTTTTAATCAATCCATAACAAGCTTGAGGCTGATCTTGAAACGTTTTCTTGAAATCTAGTTCTATCTGTAGGAAACAAATATTTTCAATAATTATTTTAAAAAATCTTTGCTTAATATTAAAAACCTGTACTAAATTAAATCCTTGGGCATTCTTTAATAAAGGCCAATTTAACAAAATCGTTGTTAATATATTATCGGATGAGCAGTCTTCAATTTCTTTCCTTCTTACGAGATATGTTTGAGACCATTTTTCTTGCACGTCCGTCCAAGGCGAATTATTAATTTTTAGCCATAATTTGAAAAGTTGCAACTCTATTCATAAAAGTTAAAAAGTATTTTTTAAATTTTTCGTAAGTATGTAATTTATTTCTTAAACATTGTAAAATAAACTCACCTTCATTAGAATTATTATTCAAGTGCTCCTTTTCAGGTTCCGTCACAATTGCTTTTGCAACCGATGCTGAAGTACTTTGTATTTCTTTGATTAAACTTATTTTCCTTAACCGTCTTATATGATTGTAGTACTTATCGTATAAGCGTCCCGATGGTACCTTTTTAGGATCTTTTAGTTTATAGTAAATAAACTAAAATTTAAAAAAAATTATAACTTACGTAATAACTAAAAGAAAAATTATAAAATTACTTTGTCGTCTTTAAAGATATTTTCGATGTCTTCAGCGATTTTTTCAAAACTATTTCGGTGAAGTTTTACCTCATTTTCAATGTGCCAAGCAATTATGGCATCCACTACTATCTTTCGGCAAGCATCATTTAATTGTTTGAACTTGTCGAACACTTCAAACACAAAATTACCATTTGAAAACGATTTAATCACGCCGACCAAATTCTGCAAAATATTATGTACTACTTAACAATTTTTTAAAAAACAATAATATCACATACAAAGTTGAAGCTTCTCGTACTGAAGCACCGTGTATAAAAATGAAGCTAAGCTTTGCGCCTGTTAGCAGACTATCTAACAGGTTAAAAGGCAATTTTAGTCTACGCCTTGCAAAGTCGCTTCGGTGGAAGTATTCAATCAAACAAGTTGAAATTATACTCTCTTTATTTCATCAAATGTTACAATATTTATATTAATTTACTGCTGACGAGTCGCACGCGCTTAAGTTTTAAAAATAGGTTAAAAGTTAGAATAATGCGTACGACCTTACAACTTTACCTTTAACGTTTAAATACATTTTGCTTACAATATTACAATTGTTAACCTACTAAAGAGTGCAGTATTGCAATTTATATTATTAAAGTGATACATTATTATTAATTACAAGTTACAGGGTGTTCTTAAAATATTTATAATACAAAATTAGATTTCATGTTTAATGTGATTAAACACACCGCTTAACGACGAATGCGAGGAAGATCCTCCTTGATCGACTTGATTTAGCCAATAATTTGTATAGTTTTGATTAGGAATATTCTGAAACTATTATAATAAAAACACGAATAAATAAAATGTTTAACTCACGTTTTCACTTTTCCAAATGTTTCACGTGTTCAATTGGTGTCGGAACTCGACTTTCAACCCCAATTTTTTATTTTTAAATAATTCGGCTAAATCAGCCTCGATTACTAATTTTAATCGATCTATAGTAATTTCCTGAATTGTAAATATTTATAATATTTTTATATTTAAATTACATAGTACCAATATTATTATATTAACACAAAGCCGTGAACACTCGCGAACCTAATCGTCTTTCGTTGCACCTTTACAATATTTTGGTCAATATCATCGTCCCAAAATGAAATCGCTTAAAACTAGTCTTAACCTAACAAAAATAAACACAAATTTCACTCTAGCATGTTTAACATTTTGAACTTCTCATAAGTTACATTTAATTTTTCGGGATGAAATCATCCCATGACAAATTATGTTGCCAAATCTTTTGCAATATTATTTTTGCAGATATTACACAAGGTGCGAGTAAACCTAACGGATCGAAGAGTCTAGCGATGATCAACAGCACCGTTCTTTTAGTATTTTCCTTTTCAATTTTATCATGTTTAAAATTATATCTCTTCATGTTTCAAATTATATCTTCGTTGGAGTCGCTAAATTTCTTTAAAATTTGTGAATTGTTAGAACTTCATTTGTTCAGTACAAAGCATCCATCTTTCAGGATGTTTGTTATTTCCTCGTAAATTTGATTTATTTCTTCAACAGATTTTCCGCCTGTAATTACATCATCCATATAGCAATCATTTTCGATAATTGAACTAGTGCGTGGATATTTAAAACGGTTTTCTTTTGCTAATTGATACAAGCATCGCACTGCAAGAAATGATGCAGAAGTGGTATTGCAGGTGACCGTATTTAATTGATAGCGAATAATCTGCCCCGTTATGGGGTCACGCCAAAGAATTCTCTGCAGTGGTCTTTGTTCTTCACATATCAACACTTGCCGATACATTTTAGTTACGTCCGCTGTTAAAACGTAATTATGCTTCCTAAAGCAAGTAACGATATAAAACAAATTTTGTTGTATAACCGGGCCCGTTGCCTGAATGTCATTCAGCGAATAACCTCTCGTTTTGGCGGACGCGTCGAACACTACCCTTAATTTGGTAGATAAACTTTCTTGTTTTATTACGCAATGATGACATAGATAGCAAGGCATGCAATCATTTTCATTAGTTAATATAGTTGAGTGTCCTAACTCTTCATATTCGCGTATTATAACTTTAAAGACAAAATTTTTATTTAATTTTCTTTCCAACTGTTCAAAGCATTTTAAAGCTATTTGTTTTGAATCCCCCAATATTTCCGCGGAATTTTTTAATGGGTACTTGACTACAAAACGTCCATCGGGCATGCGTTTTGTCGTATTCGCGAAATGTTTCTCGTGTATTCACGAAATGATTTGACGTGATTTATGATAAGTAGAGCTGGGATTTATATGCATAAAAAATTCTAAAATATGCTCATATATATGCTGTAATTTTCATAAAAATATGCAAGTTAAAATATAAAATATGTAGTGTAATATGCATTAAAATTTTTGCAAAAAAAACATTTAACACTTTTTTTTATTGAGAACGCATTAAATTAGTAGTGCTGTTTTTCACTTGATAATAAATATTAATTATAATATGTTTTTCTAAATTATCTAAAATAAAATATTGTCTTTTGTCACTGAATATGTTCTTGTACGTTTAGAAACTTCTTTCAACGTCGACTGATGTTATTGGAGCGAATTTAAACTTGCACATTTTTTGTGGTTCCATTGTTACCGATTCTTCAAATTGTCCTTCTAGTATATTTGAAATTTTTTTAAGAACCTCGAATCCTTCATTTTTTCTTATAACATCAGTAAATTTTTGGCCAATACGCATCCCTACATCCCCTTTTATCTGTTGAATCGAATTTTTAGTTTTATTCAGCAATTCAATGGAATCGACAAGTTTCATACCTTGCGTCTCGAGAGTTTTGATTGTTTTTGCAATAAATGCGTAATTTGATTTTAGAAATGCTAGATTTTGAGGTAATTGTTGATCATCTAAAGCAAATTTTGCATCACGAATAGCAGCAGAATCATTTGGAAATTCCAAAATTAAATTTTTTATTTGAATATAATTATCTGAATAAAATATCGCAGCGTCTAACCAAGTTCCCCATCTAGTGATAATCGGCTGAGGTGGTAAAGATATGCCAGGGAGATGTTCTTTGTATTGTATTCTCTAAGGGGTGATTTTAAAAATATTTTCTTGATTGTATTAACTATAGTATTTACTGTAGGAAACTGCAAACGTATTTCTTCAGCTACTCTATTCATCGCGTGGGCCAAACAAGTCACGTGAATTAAATGTGGAAAAAAAACTTTTAAATTTTGAGCGGCTTTTACCATATAAGTTGCAGCATCAGAGAGCATTAATAGAATGTTATCTATAGGAATAGCATTCGGAAGAAAAAAATTAGTTAATATTTCATTTACAAATCTAGAAATTGTAACGTTGTTAGTTTTTTCTAGTTCTCTAGTTCCTATTAAATACGATTGTCCTGAATAATCTTCATGTAAAACACCGATTAAGAAATTAGCTATGTAGCGGCCGGTAACATCTGTAGTCTCGTCCACAATAAAATATATGCAATTATTGCCAATTGTATTTTTAATATCTTTTATGACTTCTTCGTACGCCATATTTACATATTTCTTTCTCAAAGTACTCCTATCAGATAAATTTCTAGCACAATATTTTTGCAGAAATGATTTAAATGTTGGAATTTCTAATTTATAAAGAGGTATGTTAGCACTTATCAATGCATTGCATAAATCAAAATTAAACTGATTTTTATCTTGATCAGCGGAGGTTGATGCAAACGATTCTCTTAAAGTGATTTGGGATTTAGACGATGATTTAAATTTTTCGCAGTTATGTTTATGCAAACTTGTTACATGTTGCTTTATTTGAAATTTTCTTTCACAGGGAATCTAAAAGCAATAAAGTTACAATTAAACTTTTACGTTTAGATAAACGTCTTAAATAAAAATTATGCAATCAATAAAGTGGTGTTTTTAATTCTATAAATTTTTAAAACTTGACTATGTACTCACAATTTTACTGCAAACTCGACAAAACACATTATCATTTTTATCTGCAGTTAATTCTGGATACTCCTTTATCCAAGAAGTAACATTCGGCTTTTGTTTTGGCATTGTTCAATAACTTTTTCACTCACTGTTTTATTGAATATGTTCTACCTACAAGTAACTACCCAAGAATAATAAAATTACGTAAGATGATTTTACTCATGTTCAAAGACGCTGATTCAGATTCCCCACAATCTATTACCAAGCACAACATAGTTTGTAAATATGATACATTTCATTTTCATCGAAATTTGCATACGTATATAGTATAAATAATTTCACGAGTTGAAATAAATACAAGTAATTTATGCATTAATATGCTAACTTTACTAAAATATGAACCAAAAGTGGAAAATATGCAAAATATGCCTAAAAATTTTGGTTTAAATGACTCTATTTTATGTGATTCGCAAAGATATCCTAAAATCGACGTTCGCATATCAGTAGTTAAAAATATGCATTTGCATATAATCCCAGCCTTAATGATAAGTAATGGTATATCTTCATATTGCTCGACTGATAGATCCCATGCGCTTTCATAATTTGCTCTAGAAACTTCCAGTGACTTAATTACATCTCGTGCTTCGCCTTTAAGACAAAGTCGTAAATATTGAAATTTTTGAATAGACGAGATAGTATCGTTTGTATAATTAAAGAACTAAACATGTCCTTAAAAAATAACCATTGGTCATATTGACCCTCACAGGAAGGCATATTAATTCTTGGCAATCGAATTTGATTTAAATTATTTGTGCAGTTGCCGCTACCGACTGCGGAAATAACGTCGCTGCTATCAACGTTCGATCGTACCGACGCGTTTTTTACCGACCCCGAGTTTTCCCAATCCGTCTCATCGGATTGCAAAATTATTGTGTCCAGATTGACTTTATCTACAACCAAATTTGCAATGCAAGTCCTATCGTAACTGAAGGTTCTCCGATAAACAAATATCTGTGTACGTTTATTTAATTTTATGTAATTTACTTTACAAAATAATAAACATTTTATTTTTAGTTGAATTTGCCCAAATGACGTTTTCTTATCAACGATTTATTAACATTAACATTAAATGGTTTCCAATTTACCAATTTTTATTCCGACCAAAATTTGTCGTTTATGAAATTTATTGAATCGATGATCTACTGAAGTGTAATTGCTGAACACCGCAATATACACAAGGTTCAAATTTTGATTTTTTATATCCTAAATTTATTAGTACCCCATCTACTCTTTTATTCCAGGCTCTGCTTGATTGTTTCAAACCATAAACTACCTTTTTTAACCTGTAAACTTCAGCTTCTTGACTTTTCTGTATAAAACCTTCGGTTTGTTTAATAACAACATTTTCCTCTAAAAACCGTTTAAAAAGGCTGTTTTTACATCTAAATGAGCAATTTTTAAATCTAATTTTACTGCTAATGAGATTAATAGTCGCAATGTTGAATGTCTTACCACTGGTGAAAAAGTTTCTGTATAGTCTACACCTTCTTTCTGTGAAAAACCCTTTGCCACTAACCTTGCTTTGTACGTATACCCATTTATAATCAACTACGGTTGCCGCTGTTGGTGAGTTCACTAACTCCCAGGTGTCGTCTTCATAAGATTGAATTTTCTCCAACATAGCTGTTTTCCATTTTTGGCTATTTGATCTTGACAAAGCTTCCTCTGCTGTTGATGGTGCTTCGTCCAAATTGCTTCCTGCACATATGTATGTACGTTACGTAGTCTTCAAATTTCTTCGGAACTTTTTGCCTTTCCGACCTCCTTGGAATTACCGTTTGATCATTGTGATCCCCCCCCACCCCGTTATGTCTCAATCTCTTTGTTTTAGTCCTGAAGATGGTTTAATATATAGCCGAAACGTTGACCAACAGTCGGTTTGTTTTCTTGAGCGTTCCACGATCCTGATATCCTTTTTCAATATAAGTTATAAATGGATTCGAACTGATTAAATTTGATTTTGAATTTAAGCATTTATCTTTTTCAAACTGCATGATTTCGTTTTTGAATGTTTCACGTTGGGAGATTTTTACTAAAGTAAGTAATGAAGCTCGAATTTCTTTAAGAGTTAAAGGCCCGAATTTCCTTTCGTCTTTGGTAAGAGTACAGTTTTTGTAAATTCGGATGACGTAAGCAAAGATCCGTTCTGTTCGTGACAAATTAGAATAGTCACTAAATAGAAATGGTTCCTGATTGGAAACTATTTGAGATTTCGTTTCCTTTTTCATTTCAGGAAGCGTGGGGTTATTAAATGGTTGTTTTGGACATAAAGCTTCATCTTTGCTGAGCCATGGAGGGCCATTCCACCAAAGAGTTGACTCTTTAGGTGTTTGAGGACTCGCTCCTCTGGACAGAAGGTCCGCTGGATTTGTCTTTGTAGGTAGATGTTGCCATTTGACTTCCAGCGTTAGTTGCTGTAATCGGCAACTCGATTACAACAAAAAGTTTTAACAAATTGGGACTTGTTTTGATCTAATACTACTGTAGAATCTGACCATAGAATCCCCGTGCAATTTTGGAATTGTAACGGCGTTGTTACTTGATTGAAAAGTTTTGCCAATAAAGCTGCTTCACAAAGTTTGAATTTTGGGATGGTAATTAGCTTGAGCGGTGCAACTTCAGTTTTTGCACATAATAATTCTATTTGAACATGATTGTTCTAATCAGTTGAACGCAAATAGATGCAAGCTCCATAACCCTGCATTGAGGCGTCACAGAAACCATGAATTTGTAATTCTATATAATTTGTACATAATGTGCGTCTTGGTATTTTTAAATCGTTGAGATTAGTCAAATATTTTTGATATGAAATCCACCTTTTTGAATATTGGTTGGGACTGGGTCATCCCAGTTGAGTTTTTCCAACCACAACTGTTGCAACATAATTTTCGCAACGATGGTGCAAGGAGCTAACAGACCGATCGATCGGGTGGAAAATTTGAGCCATCTCGGCTAGGATTACACGCATTGTGATTTTTCCTTTTGTGAATCTTTTATTAAAAACATGAAGTGATCACTTTGAAAAGTCCATATCGACGACATGCGTGCAAAACCTCCTAACTCATATAATGTCATTTTACAGGAACGTCAAAAAACCGCCTAGGATAAAAAGTACTGGATATTTTTCTTTCATTTTATTAAAAGTTATAATGTAATTAATTGTCAACAATTGTTACGGTACAAAATGACACACCGCACCCTCCGCAGGTTATTAGTTTGCCGGCTAGGCTCAGTCCGGGGTGGTTCACAAAAATTGTCGGAGAGGGTGCTTACTTTCTCGGTAATTATGTCACAATCGGGATTTGCCTTAATGAGCGCCACCGTTATTTTGAAATCTCGGTAATAATAGCTTACGCGCAATAACGGAGCACGAAAGTCCTTACCATAAATAGTGAAAATTGTGTCGAAAGAATCCTCAGCAGTACCGTCCTTACAAATGCTGCGAACAAATATGGTTAACAAAATAAAACACACATTATACATATTGTCGTGAAACGAAGGTCGATCCTATTTAAAATTAGAACGCGGCCATTTGAATTGTTTGGTGATACAAATTATATAAAATTATTCAAAGGTAAATAACAGCTGATTTTGTATTGTTCACTTAAACACATTTTTTCACACAATTTTACCATTTTATTTGTAACCATCAGTGTTTGTTTCGTGCTACGAAGAACTAAAAATAATAACAGTGAATTTCGAAGCATCGTGTATGTTTTTAAAGAACGTACGAAATTTTGGTTTTCTTAAGGTTGAAGCAGGCTCTCTCCGCATACGTCGAGGAGGACAAAGACGTGTTTTACAAGCCGGGCTTTTTGAAGCCACCCTAAGTGCAGTTTTTCACTAATTTCTGGGTGAAATTGGCGAAACCATCAACGAGTGTGATATTTTTGAGACGACGACCAAATTTGGGGTTGAATGACCTTTCTAGAAAGATACAAGCGTAAAATTGTAAAAATTGTCGAAGGACGCCTTGAGGACGCCATTTTGAGAATAACGAGAAATTTTCTGATTTATTTTAATATTACTTACCTCGATGAAATTTGAGGACGAGGAACTTCAAATATTATTAAAGTGCATTAACAACAACCGTTTGAATAATCGTGGCTGCGATTTGGAAGGAGATTTTATGATAAACCAAGTTTTGTACGGCAGGAACTGTGAACACGTGCGAAGACACCTTCGAAATACAGTAGCTTTAGGCAGCTTAATAACTACTGGAGGGGACGATTACGTCATCGACAACAGAGGCGTGCAAGGTATCGTTTACTTAAGATTAAAAGATAGTGAAAATAAAAAAACATTTAATTTAATTTTTATGAACATTCAATTTTTATTTTGTATAAATTTAAAACACATAATCACACTAGAGTGGCAATGATCACAAAATTAAGCGATTCGAAGTTAATAGTAAATGTAATTTTGATATCAATTGCCATTGACACTTTACACCTGATTTTATCTAGCTACGAGTTTATTCGATATTATTATTTGCCTTTGAATAAACCATTGTTTTCGTTGTCAATAAGAGTTTTACTTACGACTCAGGGGATAAATAAGATCGACAAGAACCTACAAACTGAGAGTCTCATCTCCCGACGAAAATCTGACAAGCCGGAGCATAATTTAGAGTTCGTATGTGAATTCAACAAAAATACACAACAATACATACAGACGAACATCCAATTAAAATTTATCACAATCTTATCAGAGCATGATAAAGAACATTTTAATACCAAAATTTCGAATTTTCATTTTTGGGTGGATTACAATACTTTCCCTTAACATACCTTAATACGTATTGGGGAAAGTAAAAACTGAAAAATTAAAATTGATGAAAACAAAAAATATTAAGTACATAAGCTTAAAAATGTTTCAAATTATTGTAAAATTCATGGCAATCTCTAGGTATTACAGATTTTAACTCTTGGAGATGTTTATATTTTGAATTTGAAATCTTGCAAACTTCAGTATGTAATGGAGGGTAATCTAACACAGGTGGCATCTTTTTTGGGCGGATGGGAAGATCTTCCCAAACTTTATCAAAACCGAGTTTCACCTTAAATAATATTTATAACATTATTTAATAAATAAAATTATTCTTATAATAGTAATATTATTCTTACCTGGATTACCCCATCTTGTTATATCTTTATACGTAGATACATTATTAATTAATAACACATTAAGATTTATAATATTTATTAACTTAGTTGTTACATTCACAAGTGTCCATGTCGCCATGTTAACACAACATTGTGTTCTGCCACTAGATGGCGATAGCCACAACATCTCCCTTCTTATAATAATTTAAACAAAATCCTTAAATCTACTTGGAGGTTTCACAACTCGTCCAGAACGTGTGGTTGTAAAACCTGTACATTTGTTATTAGTAAGAAGTACATTGTTTGGTTTAACTGGAGATATTATATCTCTAACAATGGTTTTATCTCCCTCCCTTATAGGTGATTGTTTAATTTCAAAATCATCGTTATTATTACTTTTCATCTGATATGCATTGTTACTATGTTTCAACATGTTTGAATTTCGTCTGACTATATTGCCTTTGTTATTTTGAACTAAATAAGATCTAGGTGTGTTACATTTATTGATTATTTTTGCAGATTCCCATTTTTATTTTCATTTTGAAGAACTACATCTTCACCATTTTGAAAATGTTGTTCGTTTTTGCTAGAATGTTGGTCATAATACTTTTTATATATTTTTTGTTTATCGAGAATGAGTCTATGACTGTTTTGTTTTGAATTTTCGTGTTTTAATAAATTAGCACGAGTTGGTATTTTTGTTCTTGTTCTGCGTGCAAATAATAGCTGACAAGGTGACAAACCTACACCAATTATAGGCAAATTTCTATATTCCAATAAACAAATCTCAATGTCAGTATTTGTTTCATAACATTTTCGTAACATTCTTTTTCCTATTTGCACTGCTTTTTCGGCTTGACCGTTACTTTTAGTATAGTGAGGAGAACTTGTAATTAATTCAAAATCGTAAGATTTAGTAAATTGTTGAAATTCAAATGACCCAAATGGCATATTATCAGCTATTAATATTTTAGGGATGCCATGTGTAGAAAAAATTAATTTTAGTTTGTTAATTACTTCAGAACTAGTTTTATTTTTTAACTCTACTATTTCAAGCCATTTTGTAAAATAATCTTGTAATATTAGATAACTTTTATTTTGAACATCACAAAGATCACACCCTACTTTGTTAAAAGGAATATCTGGTATATCGTGACTAATTAGAGAATCTTTGGTTTTTGATTTAGAATATTTTTCACATATGGCACATAAACCAATTTTATTCTCGATATCGTGAGTAATGCCTGGCCAATAAATTATTTGCCTTGCCCTTTCTTTTGTTTT
Source organism: Cantharis rufa (assembly GCA_947369205.1). Lineage (NCBI taxonomy): Eukaryota > Metazoa > Arthropoda > Insecta > Coleoptera > Cantharidae > Cantharis > Cantharis rufa. Next base: position 17,675,301 of record OX376304.1, on the reverse strand, counting down.
TGTTATTCCAAAATGTGATTCATGTAATAAATTTAAAATGTATGATCTAAAAACAATAGGAACTATTAACCTATTATTAAGAAAAACTAAATTTTCCTCAACTGCCAAGTCTCCCTGCATGTTAAAATAATGTTTCACATTATCAGCTGTTTCATTCTTAGTTTCTGGCCAACCATTAAAATGATATTGAATAAGTTGACTTAATACAGGATCATCTAGTGAAGCCTTTTGAAATTCAGCTTTCTTTTTATCCGATATATTAATACTAGCAGTTATCGAGTGAACTTCTTCATCGATCCATTCTACGCTACCATTATTTTCTGGCAAATATGATCTTGACAACAAATCAGCAATATGTAAAAATTTACCTGGTAAATACTGCAAATTAATTTTATATTTAGCTAGTTTTAATCTTAATTTTTTAAAACGATTTGATGCTATGTCACTTATTTTCTTTTTCATTATGCCTAACAACGGTTTATGATCATTAATGACTTTTATTTCACGTCCATAAATAAAATTATGAAATTTTTGTGTTGCAAAATATATACTTAAAAATTCCTTTTCTATCTGTGAAAAATTCTTTTCACTTTCTGTCAAACTACGTGAAGCATAACTAATTGGTTTATCATTTTGCATTAATACACATCCTAACCCGTTTTGTGAAGCATCACATTGTAGTGTTATTTCTTTATTTGAATCAAAATTTACCAATACTGGTGCTTCAGAAATTTTCTTTTTAATTGTTTCTAAAACATTTGTGTGAATTGGTAACCACTGAAAGCTAACATTTTTCTTTAACAAGTCTCGCAAGGGTGCATTTATTTCAGAATAATTAGGAATAAATTGCCTTAAAAAATTAAACATTCCTAAAATACTTTGTAATTTTTTTACATTTTTTGGTTGTTGAATTGCACTGAGTGCCTTAATACGATCTGGTTCAATTTGCATTCCATTTTCAGAAAATATTTGACCTAAATATTTAACACTTTGTTTTCTATACTGAATTTTATTTTTGTTAAATTTAACACCAATTTCTCTTGCCCTATTAATTACTTTTTGTAAAATTTTGTCATGCTCTTCAAGTGTATTTGCTGATATTAGCAGATCGTCTACATATACCGTAACACCTACTATATCCCCAAAATTTTTATTATTGTTATCTTGAAAATCCCAAAAGGTAATCTATTAAATTTATAGCAACCAAACGGAGTCGAAAAAGTACAAAGATTACTTGATTCTTCGTCTAATTTAATATGCCAAAATCCCTCCTTTAAATCTATGACAGTAAAATATTTTTTATTACAAAGTTCTTCGGTGATCTCCTCTAAAGTAGGAATCAACACATTTACAGGTCTTTCAATAACCTCGTTTAAATTTTTAAGATCTAAACATATGCGTAAAGTTTTATCCTTCTTTTCAACAATTACAATGTTGCTTACCCAACCTTCCGGTTTTTCTACCTTAGAAATTACTTTTCTTGCTAGTAGTTCGTCCAATGCTATTTTTAATTTATTTTTTATCGCAATGGGAACTCTTCTCGGTGGGTTTACCATTGGAACACTGCCTTCCTTAATTTTAATTTTGCATAGATCCTTGAAAGTACCTAAACCTACAAATAAATCATTATTTTTTAATATAAACATTTCTTCCGTGTTCGTTTCTTGCTCTATAGTTTCAAGTCTTTTAACTAAATTTAATTTTTCACAAGCTTCAATTCCAAGTAATGGAGTTCTATCTTCTTTCACTACGCAAAAAGTTTCTACCATTTCTTTGTTTCTGTGTACACAATTTAAGTACACTGTACCTATTGGTTTTACGATTGAGCCTCCAAAACCGCTTAAAACTATTAGTCTTGTTTAATTTACACTTATTAAACATGGTATTATATAAATTTTGAGATATAATACTCACTTCAGCTCCAGGATCTAATTTAAAATTAATACTTTTATTGTTCACATTTATTTTCTGGAACCAACTTTTATTAACACTGTTTATAATTTTTACGTTGTCGATTGTTATGTTGGAAATATCTTCTTCGTCGTCTTCGACTTCTCTTATATTTTTCACTCGACAGCATGTTTTGAAATGATTGTAATTGTGACATCTAGTACATTGTTTACGAAATGCTGGACATTGACGTACCCCATGTGTCGTTGCACATCTTGTACATTTAAAAACTTTATCCATATTTGCTGCATTTTCTTTCTTTTTTGACTTTTGTACTTTTACTTTTTCCACCTTTAAATTTTCATTATTGAGCGATTTTCGTTGCTGTCGCGAAACTTCAGCTGCTCGACAATATTCAATTCAATTCAATTGTTTTGTTTAAATCTAGGTCACTACCTAATCTTAAAAGTCTTTCTTGTAAAGTTTTATCGTATATACCTATAATTATACGATCTCTGATCATTTGTTCCTTTAGACAATCAAATTCGCATGTCTGAACTAATTTTTTAATGGTCGTCATAAATTCTTCGAATTTTTCACCATCAGCTTGATCTCTTTTAAAAAAGTTGTACCTTTCATATACGATATTTTTTCTTGGGCTACAATAATTTTCGTAAGCCTTTTTTACTTTTGTTAAATTTTTTTTATCTTCTATTGATAGTTCGAACGTATTAAATAGTTCTACTGCTTCTTCGCCAAGTTGGTTAAGAAAAACCGCCACTTGTGTTTCTTCATCTAATTTTGATTTACCAGAAGCCAGCATAAAAATTTCAAAACTTTGTTTGAATTTTCTCCAATTCTCACTAATATTTCCCGCTAAAATTAAACTTTGTTGTTTTACGTCGGCCATGATGAGTGTATGCGATTTTAAACTTAATTTCACACCTCGCCTCGTGGTGAAATTTTATAAATTTTTCAATTTCACTTAAAATTTTAATTTTGTTCACATCCACGACTGCGCCATGTTATATCTTTATACGTAGATACATTATTAATTAATAACACATTAAGATTTATAATATTTATTAACTTAGTTGTTACATTCACAAGTGTCCATGTCGCCATGTTAACACAACATTGTGTTCTGCCACTAGATGGCGATAGCCACAACACATCTGGCTTATAAACAATTGATTTGATATCTGTGACAACAGGATCTGACACGTTTCTTCCTGGTCTTATAGAATAGTATCTTTGGTGCTCGGAAGCTGCATAATTAAAAAAAAAAAACTAAATTCCAATTCGAAACAATCGTAAGGCATCTTTTGGCGTGCTTCTTTTGAAACTTTTACGTACTCGCTCGGCAAATAAATTTTTTTGTTGCGGAGTTTCCTTTCAATAAGAGCGTGGACAGAGTCGCACTCCATTTGAGTGTGCCCGACTTCCAAAAATTTTTGATATATCAAGACGTCATTAAGTATTGCAAAATTTAGAAGCGCGTTTGACAGAACACACGTTTCAGGTGTTTTGTATTATATAAATTTTGCGAATGTTCACTGTTTTAAAAATTCATTTATTTATTGATTTTAATTTGTTTTTACATAATTTGTGTGACATTGTTAAATTCTGTTTTCCGCCTCCGAAGTTGTATTACACCACGCTGTCCCAATTTTATAAAATTTTACTATCACGTTACAGAGGTGAGAATTATTTTTTACAATTTGTATTCTGCTGTTGTTGCCGACGTTCTAATTTGTTTTGTTTTTCTTCAGTCCTGAAGATGAAGCTCATATTATAGACTTCGAAACGTCGACAACGTAACCATTGTTTTATTTTGAGAGTCCGCTATCCCAATATCCCGCTTTTCCAATCATATTTCATCGAACGAGAATCGCTTTTCTCCCCCCAAATGTGGGTACTTTTGTTGTCCTTTCCTGGGCCATATCAATGGTCCTGTCAAGGGCTTGGTTGAGGTGTGACTCAACAATATCCTTTTGGGCCTCAGTGAGTTTGCCCAGAAGGTTAGAGCGGTCAATCACTGCTACTCGGAGGTGCTTGGTAGCTGTCTCCTTGTAGGTGACTGGACCTATTAAAGCTTGGGATGTATCAGGCGCTGTCATCTTAGCCTTCTTCCTTTGATTGCTCAAAGGCGATGGCTGGGAGTCCTGCGACCTAACCCTCTTTTTCGCTTTACCTCCCGGAAGAGGTTTGCCCTCACCTGTTTTTGTTGGTGATGTCTTTTTAACCGTTCCCGATCCGGATGATGTGCTATCCTTACCCTGAGGTTTGGACAGCCCAGCCCGCTCGTGTTCGGTTATTACTTTTTTATTCAGACCGGCTTCCTCAGCCGCCTTCTGAATTCTAGCTTTTTTGCGGCGTTTCCTTTCGGCGCCGCAGAGTCTTTGCTTTTTAGGGCGAGACCCCGCAGCGTCGCCGTCAAGGAGGGTCCTCGAGGGACAACCCCACCTTGGCCCCGATTGGTACAACCGCATCAGCTTTTTGGGATGGATTGTCTTGTTCAGACTCCATCCCTATGTTGCCGGTAAGTGGGACATCAGAAACTGACATACCCACCGCAGCATTTGTTTTTGACAGTGCAACCCCAGGGGGCGCACCTGCCTGTTCTGTTTGGTTTTGGTTTTTTTGCATATCCATGTAAGAAAACAAATGTTTCATCCTCCAAAGCTCCCCAACCACCACAGAGTCACATCAGGGACGTCACCAAGTACGCCAGGGCTACTCGAAGAATATAGCTCCCGGCAAGGCAGAATGTTTGCACACCCCGTCCTTGCCTAAGAACTCGTCCCGCCAATCCTCTGATGGAGGACAGCGCAGCCGATTGATCTGGGTGGACTAGTCCAGACCACCCGTTTAAGTAGAAATCGAGGCCAAAGAGGAGTGTTGCCAAACCCAGGGGAACTACATCCGCCCCCAAGTCGGCTCAGCCACCAGGATCCTTTCATCCCACTTTACGGGTTTCCACGCACGGCAAAAACACGCGGGTACCTGTAATTAGTCTCATTCCTCCACGAAGACCATCATCCCGATTCATTGACTCAGAGTCCCAACCAGAGGGTTTTAGACCTCGGCCCGAACCCATTGAGCCAAAGCAGATCGAACACAAGAGAGTTTTAAGTCCCTGGTCCAAATCCTAGCAGGTACACGCCCTCTGTTTCATCGAAACACTCAAGCCCCCTCCACGTCAAGGTTCATGTACATTAGAGGGGGTTTTTATTATGCTTACCAACGGTTTATGATCGGTTTGTATTACCACGTCTCTTCCATGTGTATATAAATGGAATCTCGTCAGCCCGTGCAATACTGCTAAAAGTTCTCTTTCTAGCGACGCATAATTTTGCTGGGTCGGAGTTAATGCTGATGACGAATAACCCACTGGTTGGTTGTCTTGTAATATGACCGCTCCTAATCTTTTTCCACTTGCGTCAACTGAAATACAAAGTTCTTTTTTTGGGTCATAGAATTTTAATACTGGTGTTTCGGAAATTAGTTTTTTTAATTCCTGGAAACATTTTTCTTCATTGCTTCCCCAGTGCTTTTTAAAGACAACGGAACCCGTCTCGCTGGTGAAATCGTTGGTATTGCATTTTCTTTTAATGTAATGTGATACGGTTTGCAATTCATTCGCGACGCCTTTTTATCAAATACATCTTTGAATTCGTTTATGATGTCGACCTCCGAGTTGTCTTTTATCGCGTTTACCCGATTTGGTATTAACCCGAATCTAGCCGCATCTCTTAGCCCTAGAATTGATTCGCAATTTTTTCCCGCTACATAAAATTTTACGTCTCTTTGTGTCCCTTTTAGTTCACATTTTCTTTTCTTATTTTCTTTTTTTTCTTTTCTTCTTTCTTTTTTTCTTTTTTTCTTTATTTTCTTTCTTAATGTATAAGCATGGTTCAAATTTTGACTTTTTATAATTTAAATTTAACAAAACATCGTCTACTCTTTGATTCCAAGCCCTGCTTGACTGTTTCAATCCATAAATTGCCTTTTTTAATTTTAATACCTTGTTTAACCAAGGAAGGTGGAAAAATAGCGGGTATATTGGGTCCTTTGAAATAAAACTAAAATATAATCTCTAACCAGTTTCGGCCCATATATTAGCCTTCATCAGAGTCTAAAAAAACAACAACATAATGTACGGCATCAAGTAATAATACATCGCTACATACCAACAAGTTATTCAAAAAAAACATCTAAACATGGTAAAACATATAAAAAAGTTGTATAAGACAGTGTATAACATCAAAAAACATTCGCAAAATTTCAGTCAAAAACCATAAAACTTTTAAAACTAAGCACGCGATAACACAAAAATCGAATAAAATCAAGGGTACAATAATACAACATGCGCGAGCAATCTCAACAGCAATCACAATCCATAAAACACACAAAACAACTAAACCAAAAGTCGCAAAACACAGGTCCGTCCTCACAAAATAATTTCTTCAGTCAACATCTTTTAGGTTTTGTAAGACCGGCATAAATACTGCTCAAGCCGATCATGTCCGTCTGGAAATTTAATGACAAACCCTCATCCTTGGCTTCTTTTATGTGCAGCATCTCCAACACCAGGCGTTTGTTGTAGTTTCTTTCCCGATCCAAGATCTTTACTTCACTATACAGCATCCTATGATCTGTTTCTATGACGTGTGTAACCAATCCAGTGCTGCTTTTGTTATTCCTTACGTCATATTCATGCTGGTAAATGCGCTTCTTAAGATACTGCTTTGTCTGTCCAACATAGCTATGGCCACACTCACAATCAATCTTATATATGACATTGCTTTCATTTTCTCTTTCCTCTTGATCCTTTCCACAGTTAAAAAAGAAGGAAGTGCTCTTTTTATTGTAAAATATGGTTCTAGTGGTCATTGAATCGAACAAATTCCTTAATCTATTGGACAGCCCAAAATCGGAATTTAATAGCCTACCCGATGAAACTGCTTTTCTATGCCAATCCAACACAATACAATTGCTGTCAACTCTGGTGAGACACACATCAAGGAAAGGGATCGAGCCGTTTATCTCTTTCTCCATAGTGAAAGTTATATTATCGCTATTTTCATTGAGTATATCAAGCAATGTTTCTTCCTTTCCTTCCGGGACCGCTGTAATAACGTCGTCAACATATAGCCACAGAAAAGGAATCTGAAAAGGAACGTTTTCCAAGCAAAACACCAGTAGGTCGTTCATAACCATTTCAGCAAAATCTGGTGAAGACGAGTGTTGTAATAAAACGACTTGTACTACTATCGCTATTTATTACTAACTATACACTGGTTTAAATATAACAAAAATGTCGCAGTCTCGATGGTTATTGTTGCTGGTTGGAATGTCTTTTACACACTGGTCTTTAAAATGAAAATGGAACTGTTGAACTCATAAAACAAACATGCGTATTTCAGAAACTTAGAGTAATAAAAAATGAACATTATAATAAAATTGTAAATAGGATTTTAACAATAGTAAATGATTTAACATGCCCCCCGCCTTGAAAGAATCCCTTTCAAAAATAATACAAAAATAATTTGTGTTTTTAGGCGTGATTACATAAAGGAGCTAGACAAATATAATTTGATTATAAAATAAGCACTTAATATGAATATATAAAAAAAAACTTGAAGAATTTCGTTCGTTTGAGCGCACATTTTCACTTACACTATCACATCTTCTAATGGAAGTGGACAAATCTTGGAAAAAGCCCTTTTTGTAATTCCAGTTGATGTGCGGATAGTTGCTACTCGCGCGATGCCATCTGGACCCGGATGCAGAATTTCTATTCTCCCCATTTTCCAATACAAGGGAGGAGATTGGTCGTCTTTTAATAAAACTAAACTGTTGATCTTTAGATGTTGATTGGTTTTCCATTTGACTCGATGTTGAAGTTCTTGTAAATATTCTTTCGTCCAACGACGCCAAAATAATTGATTGATTTGTTGAATTTTTTTTTGGAATCTAGAAAGCCTATTTTCCGATACCTCCAATAGGCTAGGATCAGGCAGAGATGTTAAACTTCTTCCTATTAGAAAGTGAGCTGGGGTTAAGGGTTCAAAATCGGAAGGATCTGAGGACAAAGGAACTAAGGGTCTAGAATTTAAAATTGCCTCAATTTGAGCAAGCAGTGTTATCATATCCTCAAATACTAATTTTGAAGTACCTATAGCTCGTTTTAAATGAAATTTGGAAGACTTCACCCCAGATTCCCAAATACCCCCAAAATGCGGGGCATGTGGTGGTATAAAAAACCATTCAACTCCATCATTTGAAAAATGATTTTTAAGTTCTTTCTCGTTGTTTTTTAGAAAGTTTTGTAGTTCAATTAACTCAGTCCGAGCACCTACAAAATTACGACCGTTATCTGAAAAAACCTTCTGAGGTCTACCCCGACGCGATACAAAACGTCGAAACATTGAAATGAACGCTTCCGTTGTTAAGCTTGTAATTAGTTCCAAATGTATTGCGCGAGTTGTAAAACATACAAATATAGCAATGTAACCTTTTAGATCTGATAGATTACGACCACGATTCGATGTTATTTGCTTTATTAAGATGGGTCCAGCGTAATCACATCCTGTTACAAAAAACGGTGGTTGGGGTACAACTCGATTTTCTGGTAGTACTCCCATTATTGGTGTAATTATGTTAGGCTTTGCTTTGAAACATGTTATGCAAGAGTGTACAGTTTGCTTTGCTAAATTCGTTCCATAAATTGGCCAAAATCTTTCTCTTATTGAAGATAGTAATAGTCGAGGGCCAGCATGCATAAGCCGAAGATGCTCACTTTTTAATAATAATCGCGTTATATAATGCTTTGATGATAGCATCATTGGGTGTTTTCGATGGTAAGATAAATTTGATAACTGCAAGCGCCCGCCGACTCGAATAATTCCTTCAGAATCTAAAAATGGATTAAGTTTTTGAAGATTCGAAGATTTATTTAACGATTTTGTTTTAACGAGTTGTGTTAATTCGGTTTTAAAGCTTTCTCGTTGGGAAATTTTTACAAGAGATTTTATAGCTTGATTTAGTTCACTAGTAGTAAGAGAACCTTGAAGAGAATTTTTACGATTTTTAGAATTATTAATGAAGCGTAAAACATAAGCACAAACTCGTTTTAATTTTGTGAAATTAGAAAATTTTTTAAATTCAATAAATGGTTCATTTTCTACAACCGGAAGTGAAATAACTTGTCTTTTTCTTTCTGGAAGATCGTGTTCTAGAAATTGAAAAGTAAATTCAGGCCATAATTTTCGTTCTTTACTTAGCCAATTTGGTCCATGAAACCATAAATCATTTTGAATCAATTTACTTGGAAAAATTCCACGAGAAACCAAATCAGCTGGGTTTTCTGTTGTTTTAATATAATGCCAATTATTAATTGATGTTAAAGATTGAATTTGTGATATACGATTGGCTACGAATATTTGAAATTGATTAGAAGAAGATCTAATCCAGCTTAACACTACGGTGGAATCTAGCCATAGAAAAATGTCATCAAATTGTAAATTAAAATTAGTTAGTACTTTATTAGTAAGTTGTGCTAAAACTAAGGCACCACAAAGTTCAAGTTTCGGTGTCGTTAAAATTTTAATGGGAGCGACCTTACTTTTAGAACATAATAAATTTACATGAATATTTCCATTTTTATCTATGCTACGAATATAAATTACAGCGCCATAAGCTTTGCAACTTGCATCGGAGTAACCATGTAATTCCAATTTTACATGATTTTTACAAACTACCTGTCTTGGTATTTCCAACGAATTTAAAATTGGTAGTTCTTTCCTAAAATGTAACCATTGGGTTTGCAAATTATTAGGAATTTGGTCATCCCAAGATATTTTTAGTAACCAAAGACCCTGAAGAAATATTTTTGCGATAACGATACTTGGACTTACTAATCCCAAGGGGTCGAAAATTTGAGCGATGTTAGAGAGAATTGTTCTTTTAGAAATCTTGTTTGAATTTTCAAAATCACTAACCTTGAACATTAGAAAATCTTTATCGCTATTCCAGTACAATCCCAAGGTCTTTGTTTGTGTTTCTTCTCCGAACGTCTTAATATTATTAGATTTAGCATTTTTATTTTGATTTAAATTTTGCATGAACTTTAACACGTCGGGAGAATTAGATTTCCACTTTTGTAGTTGAAACCCGGCTGAATTTAAAATATTATAAACGTCTTTAGATAATTTTATCGCTTCGAATTTTGATTGCGTCCCGGTTAGCATATCGTCCATATAAAAATCATGCATAATAATATGAGACGCCCTTTCGTTTGTTTTTGCGCATTCTAAAGCTAATTGCTTTAAACACCGAACGGCTAGAAATGGACTTGAAGTTAACCCGAAAGTTACCGTATTTAGCGTATAGGTAGTTATCTCTTCTGAGGGGTCCGGTCTCCACAATACGCGTAGCAAATCTTGTTGTGATTCTCGAATTTTTATTTGTAAGAACATTTTGGAAATATCTCCGGATATTATTACGTTGTGCTTACGAAACCTCAATAAAATTGACCATAAATCATTTTGAATATTTTGTGCACCAACGTATTGCAATTGATTTAGAGATATTCCGCTGTCTGAAGGAGAGGAACCGTCAAAAACTACTCTCATTGGAGTGCTTGTACTATCCTGCTTAATCACGCCATGGTGAGGCAGGTAATAAGAAATTACATCATCATTTTGGGGAACTACTATTTTAGACATGTATCCCGCCTTTTCGTAATCTAACATAAATTTGCAGTAAGCTACTCGCAATTGCCGATTTTTTAAAAGTTTGTACTCTAATGAATAAAAACGTTTCAATGCAATTTGCTTAGAATCCCCTAATTTATTAATGGATTCTTTAAACGGAATTGTAACTTCAAACCGTCCAGTAGCATCACGCCGCATATTTTTTATAAAAATAGCTTCACATTCTTTGTCTTCGTTAGACTCGATTTTTGCATTTACACGTGGTTCTTCTATTAACCAAAATTTTGCAAGCTGATCTTGAATATCATTTGCGGCAAGATTACATATAGTCTTGTTTTGTTTAATATTTATTGGCGCTGTACCAGAAATTATCCAACCGAATGAAGTATTTTGTAATACAGGCATTTCTGTCCCTAGATTTATTTTATCGGCATGGATTAAATTCCAAAAAATACTAGCTCCCAATAATATATCAATCGATTGTGGTATATAAAATTCGGGGTCTGCAAGATTGATGTTTGCAGGAATGTTTAATAAAGAGGGGTCAATATTTTGCATTGGAATTAAGTCAGAAATTTCAGGAACTATTAAACAAAATATTGAAGTTTCGTAATTGCCTTGTTTTGATTTTATTTGAATAGTACAACGTTCTTTTACGCTCGATAAAGTTTGCGAAATTCCAATAACTGACATATTGAAATTTGTTCTTTCTAGACCTAATTTTTCGCAACACGATGTTGTTATAAAATTGGACATTGACGCGGAATCTAGTAATACTCTACACGTTTGCAAATTTCCACAAGAATCTTTTACAAAGACAAGCGCTGTCGATAATAATATTTCTTTCGAATATTGAGTTTTAATTTTTGTGAATCGATTTGACATTGAAATTGTTGGCATAGCTTGTGATTCATTCGTAATTTCGTTTCGTTGACCTATATTAATTGTTTCTTGTGTAGGAATATCGTTTTTAACATAAAATTGATAGTGTAATAAAGTGTGGTGTTTACGACCACATTTACGACAAGTTCCCGCGTTACAAACTGTACTAGCATGATTTGCCTTTAGACAATTCAAACAATGACGTAAAGATTTTATTTTTGAAATTCTGTCATTTATCGACAGTTTTATAAATTTTTCGCAATCGGATATTCTATGCTCTCCATTGCATATGTTGCATTTTATATAATTGGTAGCGACAAACGATTTTGTTTTTGATTGAAAGTAATATTATGATCTTTGGTTTTAGCTGATTTTTGATTAAGTTCAATTGTCTCTAAAAGGTCCGCTCTTGACTTCATGAATTCTTTAAAATCATTTAAAGATGGCAATTCATTTGCACCCTTTTCTTTTTCCCACTCTTTTATTGAATTTCTATCTAATTTCCCCGCAAGACTATAAATTATTAAGGTATCCCAATGTTTAGTTGGTTGACCGAGATTTGTTAATGCTCGCATGTGTTTATTCATTGTATCCAAAAGTTTACGTATTTCTGACGACGATTCGTGGTTAATAGTCGAGATGTCATAAATCGCCTTTATGTGGTTATGAACTAATAAGCGTTTATTGTTATAGCGTTCACATAAAAGATCCCACGCAATTTGGTAATTTGTATCAGAAAATTCTAACGAATGTATAATTTGTTTAGCATTGCCTTCAAGCGATGCGCGTAAATAATGAAATTTTTGAATTTCTCCAATTTGCGTGTTTTCGTGAATTAAAGATTGAAAGGTATCCCGATATTCAATCCACGTCTGGTAGTCCCCAGAAAATTTAGGAAGTTCGATTTTAGGTAAACGTATTTTTGAATTGAGATTTGACATTAAGATATTGTGCTGACTTGAGTCATCTGAACTACCCCTATTTTCATTTTCTGGATTTTCTACTCGCGATATTTTAATATGATTTTTTATAAGAGTCTGCGCCCTTGCAGTAATCTTATAGTATACATTTTCAAATGATTGGCGTTCTTCGATTTCTTTATCGATTTCTCTTGTTTTAGTTTTACGATCAATTTGATCTTGAATTTTTTCGAAATCATTAAACAGAATTTGAACTTTTTTAAGTCTATCATCGAGTTGAACAAAGACTTCCGTATTTTCATTATTAACTTCCGTGAAATTCGAATTTATGAAATTTGTAAAGAAAGTTAATCGAGCTTTTAATGAGCCGCGTTGGCGTTTTAATTCTGTAATTGTACTTTCAGAGTCTTCTGCCATTTTAAAAAATAAGAACTTTTAAAATTTGATTATTAGAAATAAATTTAAAATGACGCGATGTTGATATTATAATAATATATTGAAATTAAACCGCCCAAATTGAGACAATGTTTTATAATTAGGATTAAAAGGAAACAAAGGAAACCCACGTATGTTATGCAGAATCTCCACCTTTTTGCCTATTTGGACGATCAGCTCCAGCAATGGACATTGATGATTTGTTGGATCTTGTAGTTGCATTAACGAATTACAAAGATGCCTTTTTGCGCAATTACTGCTTTGGTTGAGTAAATTGCTTCACACGATTTTTAGTTTGTTTTATTTTTTTTCACTAACGATTTTACTTTTTTGATTTTATATCCGTCTCGAAGGACCAAAAAATGTTGTAATAAAACGACTTGTACTACTACCGCTATTTATTACTAACTATACACTGGTTTAAATATAACAAAAATGTCGCAGTCTCGATGGTTATTGTTGCTGGTTGGAATGTCTTTTACACACTGGTCTTTAAAATGAAAATTGAACTGTTGAACTCATAAAACAAACATGCGTATTTCAGAAACTTAGAGTAATAAAAAATGAACATTATAATAAAATTGTAAATAGGATTTTAACAATAGTAAATGATTTAACAACGGGCTACCCATAGCACATCCCGAAACTTGCCGATAACATTTATCTCGAAATCTAAAATACTATGTTTGAACAAAAGATCAACACAAGCCACGAACAACTCTTCTGTCAAATTAGTTTTCTCACTAATCAATTTCCAATGTCTTTTTATAGATCTCAATACGGATTCTCTTTTTACATTAGTAAACAAGGACGTGACGTCATAAGATACTAATCTATAGCCGTTAGGGAGCCTGTAATTCTTTAATTTATCAACTAATGAATATGAGTTCTTAATATTGTATTTCCACTCGCTTCTCAAATTGCTGAGAATGCTTGCAACAAATTTTGATTGTACGTATACTTGGCGCTCAAGATTTTCGTAATAAATTGTATTAAAAAAAAAATGTTCAAGAGAATAACGGCCCAATATAAAATTTCGCGCAATATAGTAAACAGTTAACAATAATATTTGACGACACAAACAAACAAAATCTTATCTTTCGATGTCTTCTTTCTTGCTGGTTGCTAGTAATTTTCCAAAAAAAAAAAGAAATGGAATCTTGCAGTGAGTTCCGATACAGGTAGACAGGTGGAACACTCGATATCAACCCAGCCAGAAATATTACACCAAAAACGTACAAAGGTAGCGTCATGGTTGATTGCTATAATATTGATAATCCAAAGAAATATAAAAAAAATTGGCAAGTCGGTGAACCACCACTAACACCCTAAAAAAAAATTCTAACTCAAAAAAATGTGGATTTAAATTATTAATCATACCTCTAGATGTTATGGGAGGGTTTTTTTAAATCAAATTTCAAGCGCTGCAAATTTACTGGACGAATTAATCCTTCGAATGAAGATCAGATTACTTCCCAAAATGCTTAACCAAGCCGGTACAGAAAAAGAAATCCAAAAATACGTAGTAACCAATATTAATCCCAAATAAACATGGATGAAAAATCACACAATTTTCATAAAAAAATTGATCAACTACAACGTCCAAATATAATTACTTAACTCAAAATTTGTACTTTTCTCAAGATTGCTAATTCAATAATCCAAAAATGTGCATGTTATCATTGTTGATAATGATTTTGGTTTAAATTTAAAATTTTAAAAGTGAATTAACATGCCACCTTTTGAAAATTATTGGAAAACAATCTAAACACCTTTACCACGAAATCGAACCGTAACAGTTGTGGTGCGTGCTTGAGATGAACTTTGATGCAGTCCTCGACCTCCTTACTTTGTACAGCTGGACTTGAGGATTTAACGGCCTCTAAAATAGGGAAAATATATGTACTTATTTTAATAATTCTGAATAGAAAACGATCACATTGAAAAAATAAGAATATAAAAATAGTGACCTACCAACCACTGCTGATTGTAGTTTCAACTCACTGAAAGCTCTTTTTTCTCGATGACCGTAAAAATTAAATTTTGTTGCCAGGTTGTCGGCAATGATGAGTTTCAACATGCGATTTGTTTTTGCGACAACATCTTTGCCTCCCAAACCAGCAAGATAAGATACCTAGAAATTGGATAATCATATTTTAAAGGCTTGACATTGATCATAAAACTGACTAAATATCTAATTTAAAAAAATCAAATTTCTCAACTACCCTAACAGCACATACTTACAAAATCTGAAA
The DNA here is from genome assembly GCA_947369205.1 of Cantharis rufa. Lineage (NCBI taxonomy): Eukaryota > Metazoa > Arthropoda > Insecta > Coleoptera > Cantharidae > Cantharis > Cantharis rufa. The sequence continues at coordinate 17,660,199 of OX376304.1, read as the reverse complement.
AATGTTGACGCACGCCAAGGAATTCTTCAACAAGATTCAAATCGCCATCACTTTTCACTGGCAATTCTACTGGGAAATTAGCTGCCCAAGTGAAATTATTTGAAGGAGTCTTGCTGTCCAATAAGGCAATTATTGTATCGTTTTGTTCCTTTAAATGCACAAGTGCTGCCAAGATTTTTTAAGGGTTTCTGAAAACAACACATTATTGAACAAAACCTAAAATGAATCATAAGAAGTAAGGGTCTTTTAAAACAACAAGTTCAACAACATTTAAAAGAAAGGTAACAGGGAATTTTGTAAATAAAAAAAAGGGAGTCAACCTGCTTCTGATGTCAGAGTGGATGATTTAGAAGACGACGTATCTTTCTCTACTCTTCTACAGTCATCAGCTGATGTATCTCTAACTTCTATATGCGTCAATTGGGTGGAAATCTTTGAAAGACCATCTCTTTCTGAAAAAGCTATACTCGATTATAATGCAACTGGATTAATACAAATACTACTGTAGGTTAGATTAACTACCTTTTAATATCTTTTTCGGGATATTAGGTGGGCGACTCAATTTTCAGGTATCTTCCTCTTCATCTTCAGAGGAATCAGATAATTTTCTACAAACTTTGGGTTTTCTTTTCTTTCGGACACTATTTTCTAAATCAGTTTGAAAGTCTTCCGGTTGATTTTTTCAAAATCATCTGTAACAATAATATTCATTTTGTACTCTGTGCTGGATCATACTTTTATAGTACAGGAAAATAGTTTTTTGAAACAGCCCGATTTTTGTCTAGTTTTCCTCTACTAAATATTAGAAAAAAGCCAACTCTGTCCGCCAAACTACCCCTTAGCCCCTGGAGTATTATAATGCATGCTATGATTGCAAGGTTGTGTAAGTTTAAAATTTTCATACCACAAGAATAAAAACAGCGCTTTATCTTAAAGATCTTCCAAATACTGTCAACAGGTTCACCTTCTTTAACGGCTTTGTTATATTTCGCTATTTGTTTGTACGGGGGCCAAAATATTTCGGTTTTTCGAGGAGTCAACCAAGAAGCATGCACAATTGACAAACCACCACCACTACCATCTGCAGACTCTTCAAATTCTATCAGTTCATACATTCTACAAAGACAAATTTATTGTCAACAGTTTTCATGCAAATAATCTACATTTTTCTAGTTGGTACTAATAATGCACAGATGCTAGCCAAACAGCTTAAAATTCTATTCAACAAATGAAACCGAATTATAACCTACAAAATTTTGTATTCGGTTCGATCATTTGCATATTACAGCATATTAACATTAATATTAATATTACAGCACCGTGCATTAATTGAACCATTAATTATTATTAATGATCTGTCCCATAGAATAAATTTGCTACTTTTAGGCTTCTATACAACGTATAGGAAGAAGCCTTATGATCTAGCTCCGTGTCCGTCTGTCCGTCTGTCCGCATAATTCAAAACCAATCAGAACGCACGTTCTTAAAACAATTTTACTTCATATAGAATATTTAGATTATTTACATATATATTTTTTAATCCGATATTCTTATTTTGTATTTTTAGAGTAGGTATTTTACGTGTTTCTAATACGGTATTCGGTACGTGTTTCGGGTATTTTAATATTTCATTATGAATTGTGTTTTATTTGTGGTTTGTAAATTGCAAATATTTACCTATAAAGGTCGAAATAAAAAAAAAATATTAAAATGTTAGCGTTTTCCTTATATAGTAAAAAAATCTACCTAATTAAAAGATTAAGGCATTAAAAATTGGAATAAAATAAAGCCCAAATAATTTAACCTACCGAAAAAGTAGATGTATAGAAGCCTAAGAACTGTCGCAAAAGCGAGTTCCACCTTGTTTGTAATATGAGGTATCTGCTTACCTTAAAAATAAGCACTCCAAACTCGTAACAAAATATCACACACGATTCACTTCACAGAAAACTTTGGCGGCACAAGTCTTCACATATTACCAACTGCCGGTACCATTCTTATTGGTCGATTCACTTCCACTCTTCCAATATCTTTTAAGCGGGTTATAATTCAAAACATGTGCTCGACCTCAATTTGTTGTTTTTTAACATTGTTGTCATTTTTCACTTATTGTTTTTACTATTGTTACCTAGATAAACACCTGCCGTTATGTGATTAAAAAGTAATAACATAATAATAATTAATTATGCAGCTGATGATAGTAAATGTCATGACGCATAACGGCAGGTGGTTATCTAGTTAGTAACTATAGTTACCTATTTTTAAATGGTTTTCAGTAAGTTCCATGCATTTCATAATTTACTTTAATTTTTAAAATAAATAAATTATTTATCATTTTTTAATCCAAAAATATGACGAGTAAATACGTCATTATGACGTATCTAACATGTCTACATATTTTGGACTAAATCATGATGTCGCTGGAACGTCAATTTTTGGACAGCTGATGTCCGCGACTAGAAATCACCTAAAACTGACGCCATTCCGACGTGAGTGTGCTACCTGGGTTGGAGATATCGCATTTCCTGATTTTAAAGCGCCTAATTCAAATTTAACAATTTATTTGACGAGTGACAATAGTAAAAAAAAAGCAAAACTCTTAATATTCAATACATATTATTGTCGTGTTCAAAATTATTTAAATAAGGGTTGATAATAATTGTTTAATTTTTTTAATCATATTTGTGTTGTAAATAATTTTAATCGTCCGGTATATTTTAAATTGTTAATAATGTTAAGTTGGTAGTATTTGTGTTAAGATTGTAAATTGAAAAATGTAGATGTAAGCTTTTTGATAGCCGATTGCCAGAGAACGGACGTGAGTTCGTCCGTTCCGATTCAATTTAATTAAAAATTTTGATTTTTAAGTTCTAAAAAGTGGTTTTGTTTAATTGAAGTTATTAAATTAAAAATTTATACAGAATTACATTGCAATATATAGGTGAAACAAAAACTTAATTGTATAACTATATTATGTATATTGTAAAATTGCTAAATTTTTTTGACGTAGTTCTTATTCATAGAGAGCATTATCAGTTGTTCGGCGTGCTCGCCAGTTAGATACGACTGATTGTCTGAAATAACTCTCCCTGCTTTGCTAAACACTCTTTCGGACGCTACGCTTGTTGCTTGAGCATACAAATATTTTTTTGCCAGAACGTTCAGAGTTGGGTATATTTTTGCGTTGTCAGCCCACCACTTTAAGATGATCTTCTTCTAACCCTATAGAAGGATTTCTTACATAGGTATCCAATCCATTTCATTGGAAATGTCACCCTGGTGGTCGGAACTTCTTTGTGGCTCTCCAATCTTTAAAAACCCCGAAATTCTTTTTCGAGGTGACTCTCTTGGCACATCCAAGTCTATCTATACCTTCAAACTCAATCAAATTTTTAATTTTAAGGATTTCTTCCTCTTCAAAAATGTGTGTTTTAAAGCGGGGGTCAAGGAAAGTGCTTTTTCTTAAAAAAGTCAGAGTCTCTTCATTCACATTCACTGATGGATCGACTTGGGTTTCATCTGTATCAAGTTCCCTCAATGATGTCATAATTTGTTTTGAGATCGGTAAAATAGCTGACACAGTTACATAATTACTTCTCCCCGGCCATGACATCGGACATATTTTTGGTTGGAGAAAGAATTTCGATAATACATTTCATCAAGTCCAATTCGAGAACTGTCAGAGTATAATCTCTATATTTTCCTTTTTTGAAAGTTTGAAAAAGTTCGAACAACACCGATGATTGTTCCAAGACGACCTGCATCAGAGTCAGGAGCGACCACCATCGAATTTGAGTAAATGATGGGATTCTCTTCACTGGAGTGTTCCGATTTATTTGGAAGGTTTCCTGCTGTCGTGACAGCTGTGAGCGAAAACATTTTGAATTCGTTTAATTTTATTGATAGTGGGGCCTATATCATAAATTTTGAATGCCTCTGTGACGGCCGAGTTGATGGTATGCCCGAAGCAGCTTATTCGAGGCAGTCTCAACAATTTGATGCATTTCACCATATTTGAGTTGTGAAGATAGCTCTTTTGTTAAATGGAACGTCCTTCATCATCAAACCGAGCACTTCTGCCAAATTTTCTCCGGTGTGATCCTCGGCGACTTTTTTGCAGTTAACGCAAACCGACTTCGATCCTCAATTCAGGAAACAATGTGCTGTCAAAGATATAAACTGCTTTTTATTAACCGCAGACCATCCGTCAGTTGTAAGAGAAACATATTTTGCATCTTGGAAATCTGTTAAATATTACTATTTAACAGTCCGTAACGTATAACGCACCGTTAAATTCGGTTACGAACGTTTGTGAATACATTGTGAATAATTGCACCTCTTTATTAGCACATGCTGTAAAATTTTGCCTGAGTTCGTTAATGTGTTTACTTGTTTTTTTCATATAAATTGTCTTTAATGAAACTCCAAAAAAAGAAATCCAGTCGTATTAAATCTGGAGAGCGTGGTGGCCACCTCACTGAACCATAAGTTCCTATCCAGATGTTTCCAAAATTGATATTTAACAATTCTTTCATTATGAGGTGGTGCACCATCTTTTTGGAAGAATATAGAATACATAAAATATATGTCTTCTTTAAAATAACGGTAAATTATCTAAATAATCATCAACAATATTTTGATGTAGTATTTCATGATATCTTGGACTATTTAGGTTTTCTTCATACATATTGTCGTGAAACGAAGGTCGATCCTATTTAAAATTAGAACGCGGCCATTTGATTTGTTTATGTGTCACAAATTAGGTAAAATTATTCAAAGGTAAATAACAGCTGATTTTGTATTGTTACTTAAACACATTTTTCCACACATATTTTACCATTTTATTTGTAACCATCAGTGTTTGTTTCGTGCTACGAAGAACTAAAAATAATAACAGTGAATTTCGAAACATCGTGTATGTTTTTAAAGAACGTACGAAATTTTGGTTTATCCTAAGGTTGAAGCAGGCTCATAATTTAGAGTTTGTATGTGAATTCAACAAAAATAGACAACAATATAATAACATAAAATACGATTTCCAAGTAGGGCACACCAAACACTAAAACCAAATCGTCCTTGCATTTGGACGGCGTGGATTCACATCGGACCAATGATGTTCATTGTGTCAATGTAAAAATTGCGGCACCATATAGGCCTAATATAGTCTAATATAAGCTTTGTCGGTCCAAATCACACGCATGAAAAATGATGGAAATTAAGTTGGCATCATCTTGTATTTCTGGAAGTACATTGCAAGGCATATTTTCTATAGATGGATCATCATCCACTAATTGTTGATCATCATCATTATTATCGTCATTCATAGGATCATTGATAACAACCGCATTAATACTATTAATGATATACTAATAACTGGCTACAGGGATAGAAATGTTTTCGCAATATTTTTCGTTTACTTCCATTCCTAGTATTTTCAAATAGTTGAGTACATTTTTATTTGCGTGTTCTAAAATGTTCTTTATTTCTTTTATAGATCGTACACGATCAGGTTTTTTGTCAATATCCAGTTTATTATTACACTTTCTTGGAAATGTATAGGCGACACCTGCAAATTCAACAGTAAAGATTGTGGTTAAATGTATTGACAATTTTACTTACCCAAATCGCTAGTAATTTCATTTAAAAGTTGTATTCTGTTCATTCTTCTAACAACATCTTGGGTAGAAAAATTGACTACAGTGGAATAGGTACTTATCATGGATCTGGTCTGTCTAAGTATCTTTTCACATGGTTGACTAGTATATAGCCATGGTATGAACGAATTGAGATTTCCAGATTTACGACACTTCTCCAAAAGTAACAAAAGTTCCTGACCATTTAATTCGATGCATGTATAAGTACTTAGAGTAATGAAGTTCTTTTGAATATTATATTTTTCCTTCATAGTTAGCCACTGCCTCCACAACCTCATAAAAAATATAGAATACCATATCTTGTAGACTCGCTATTCGGGACTAATTTCTTTTTTTAAAAGTACATTAATTATGAATCTCGTTGTACGTAAAAATTGCTTTGTAGCAGCACTAAATTTTATTAATAAATCCGTGCCTTTGGATGAGCATAATTTGTCGATTGCTTCAAAATTGATCCTATCAACACCTACAAAATATAATTTCAATAAAACAAACAAAAATAAAAAGCGTATTATACATGCTATTTAAATGAGATTTTGTGAGTTAATGTTTATCTTTTAAAAATGTAACCATCATTTCTTCTGTATGTGAAACATTTACAAAAAAATTACCCATAGGTAGATTATTCACCATACAAAATTTGTAACAGAATTTTCACCAATTCCATATAACTACACCACAACTTAAAATTTGGAGACAGATTTTCAAGAAATTTATTAAAAATTTCCTTTAATTCTTTGGTGTTTTTTTAGAATTTGATTTGATTGCAGTCGATGTCTTGTTGTTCGATGAGAATTTCGTCTTTTACCGATCTTTTCAGTATTTCATTACTAACCAACCAAGAAAATATAACCTTTTCTTTTTCAAGGTAGTGCTTCTTTAGGAATGACACGGAATTTGTCCGATAAGACCCATGTGCACTATGTTTTCTTGGCAATCCTATTGTTGTCTTCTCAATTCCTCGAGGTCTACCACAGGTCTTGATTTTAGCTGACAACTATATTGCAGAAATACCTTCAACCGCAGCCTCCTGCTCCACATCGGCTGTTGCATTTTCCACTTCTTCTGTTACCTGGGTTAGTTGGTTCTCTTCATTAATAAAAACCTCTTTCTCTACAGCGTTAATTGAAATTGTTTCTTTGTGAGTTTCAATGGGACTTTCTTCATTCATATTCGCGTGGCAATTAAAAACATTGACCAATACTTCTTTCCCCTCTTCCCAGGCCTATAAAATATTATTTTATTGTATGTTGCTACAGCGAAATTAATTTGATAATTCAAATATGGGAAAAAATACTATTTCGCAATAAAACAAATGAACTAATTTGCAACCGGTTTCGTAATTTATAATTACATCATCAAGCAATTAATAGTCAAAAAGCTACAGATAAAAACACATCGTCAAAATATTAAATGTGTACAGCAAAAAACAATCCTCATAAAACTACAAAATTTCGATAAAATCTAAAATTAAACAAAAGAATATTATAACAGTCAAAAATTATACTATTTTACAAATGGGTTTGTATGTCACTTTTGACTGTTATAATATTCTTTTGTTTAATTTTAGATTTTATCGAAATTTTGTAGTTTTATGAGGATTGTTTTTTGCTGTACACATTTAATATTTTGACGATGTGTTTTTATCTGTAGCTTTTTGACTATTAATTGCCTGATGATGTAATTATAAATTACGAAACCGGTTGCAAATTAGTTCATTTGTTTTATTGCGAAATAGTATTTTTTCCCATATTTGAATCTATAAAATATTGTTAAGTATGCTCAATCTCCTTTTAAAATGATGACCGGAGACTTTCGATACGTAACCAGCAAGTTTATGCGAAATAAGCGAATCTTCGAAATTTTGTTTCGTTATTTGTTGAAAAATAACATATATTACAGACTTCAGATATTAAATTGAGGCCGTTGAAGTGAAATCGTCTGTGACCGGTCTGCCATTATTTTGGGTAACATCAAATCGTAAAATTCTTTGAGTTTTTTTATCATTATTCTTAGTCCATCTTTCATCGCCGAGGTTTTCATCAATTGTATTCAAACCCTTCAAACTCCTCACAATAAATATATGTCGACAAGTTCATGCTCTTTTGAAATAATGTTGCATTTGCAAGTGTTAAGCCCTCTGACGTTTGAAACGAAAGAATATAAATCTGTTTTCAATTTCATCTTTGGGAATCTTCATTTTTGGCATTAACTCCAACTGCTTTATGACAAATTTAAAAGCATACTCATACTGACCATATCACTATTTTAGAAAACCTAAAAAATGCACACACACTTTTCAGAACTAAAATGTTTTTAAGTTATCACAATTAAAATACACTGTAAGTATACAATATCGCAAACGTTTTCACCATACTATGGCATCATCAGGCGATGTATTAAAAAAAATTTATTTTGGTGAAAACGTTTGCGATATTGTATACTTACAGTGTATTTTAATTGTGATAACTTAAAAACATTTTAGTTCTGAAAAGTGTGTGTGCATTTTTTAGGTTTTCTAAAATAGTGATATGGTTAATATCGAGTTACACTACCTAAACCACGTATCAATCGATTATACTCATACTGTATTAGGTATTTGAAGGAAACCCAGGAGTATGTGAATTTGTTGGCACTTTCTGCACCAAAGCAGCTGCCTTGTGGTCTCTCTCTTCTCAAGCTGGTAAGTACGACATATAAATAATCTACAAAAGATTCTAGCGAAGAGAAAGCTGGGATTACCGAATTGTTTTTGCGATGTGCATATTTTTTGTTTTATTACAACTAAATTAAACATCATATCCGGTAAGTGTTATACGATTATTCGGACTAGTAACATAATTTTCTGTTACCCTAACAGGAAAGTGTGACGGGCCGACTTGGCCCGACTTCTACTTCTACAAAGTCGGGCCATGCCTGACCCTATCCTGGGCCTGTCATACTTTCCTGTTAGGGTAAATATAATAAATATAATTAAATTAAAATATTTAAAAATTTCAAACTGCTCGCTAAAAATAGAGCTAATACGATGCAGATGACATCCTAGGCCGAATAAGGGGATTTTGCAATATCCTGGACCGATTTAGGGGTTCGTGTCATCACTGTCTCTATAAAGTCACTGTACCTCTATTTATTTTTTTTTGTGAATTCTTGTTGACTGTTGTCTTTCTGCGATTGCTTGACAGCTTGACCTGAGCAAAAATATAAATGTTTATAAATTTTTTTAATTTTAAATTTATAAATTTATTTAAAAAAATATCGTCACTTTCTGCCGCAATACATCCAATCACCAGCACACCAAATTTTGGCCGGAGATACGATGACATAATATTCATTTTTGTTTTCTATTGTGGTAGCCTTAACAAAGATATCGGTAGCCCTGGCAAAGATATCTATATGTATCACCTCCTACCCTAAATCTATATATAAAAGTTTTTTTAACAAAATCCAAAATGAAAAAAAATTTTAATTTTTGTACGCCACTGAATTTTTTCCAAAATTTTTATATACGTCACAATAATACCGTAAGAAGTCACAAATAAAATTTCTCCAAGATTGGTACAACAAATTTTTTCGGTCATCTAGCGGATTTTTCGAAAATAAATTTTTGTAAATTACTGACTGTCGATTTACTGATTCTGAAAACATTTTCGAAAAAATTTAACAAACAGCCTAAACTTGGTCGCTACCTAGTGGCAGAACTTTTTACTTATAAAGTAGCGTTCCGTCAGTCCGTACGACGATATTATAAAATATTTCCCACCAAACCACCTATTTTTGTATTCTAAAATAAATTGTTACAAGCCCTAAACTCAATTCTTATGCTGCACTCGGTATACAAATCAACATTAACCTAATTTTGACACATATGTCACAAAATTATGATGTTTATTAAAATTTTGAATATATTGTTGTATTTCTGCAAGCCATCTGACAAATTCTCACAAAAAATATATAAATTAAGATTTCAGTTAATATTTTCTGTAATTTTTCTGACCTGCCCGCCCTGTTACAATTGGCTCGATTTGTTTTCTCACCAATACTTATACTTTCAAAGCTCCATCGACACACCAAATTTTAGCTGAGTCGGTTAAACATTTCCGGAGATACGACAACATTTTCATTTTTTTAAATTTATTTTATTGTGGTGGCCCTGGTGAAGATTTCTCTGGCAAAACCTTATTTTCACCATTCCAGCCCACGAGGCATACGTCCAATAAGTTTGATTGCAATCGACGCAGAAATGCCGAAGAAAATCGATCGACAAAAACTTTTTTCATGTTTTTGCCAAAAAAGTTAATTTTATTTTTTTCGTGTTGCATTACTGATTTCTATCGAAGGATTACATATGCTCTCATATCCATTAGGATCAATGTACCTACGTACCAAATTTGAGTAAGATCCCTTCAGCACTTCTTGAGATATTCACTCTTAAAGTTTCAACTTTGACAACTTGTGATTTTTGACAGACGACAGATAGAAGATTAATTTTACCTATTCTGGATAAAGCCTTTTAAGGCCTTTAAAATAAGACAAAATATTTTTTTTAAATCCCGTATTATTTTCTTGTGGTGGCACTCCTGATTGATAGATCGCGACGAAAACCTTACTTTCATCTTTCCACTGTGAACCCTACCACCATACCAAATTTGGTCGTAATTGGTTGGATGATTCGGAAGCAAATCGATCGACAAAATTTGACGACCGACAGACAGACCGACACAGAAATTTTTATTTTATTTTTTGCAGATCTTTACGTTTCTGAACACGGTGATCTCGAAAATGCAAAAAAAAAAAGTTGAAATTTTTTTTCGATTACCATAGGCGATTCAAGATAAGCGATACGCCACCAACGGTCGCCGGTGGAAATAATTTCAGAGACATGATTATTATTGTTTATTTGGTGTAGGGCGAGTGCAATCTTAGTTTTTCTGTTGTATCTCTTATTTTTTTATGTAAATTTTGTATAATTAAATGAAGACACATTTAGTTGTTGCTACAAACCTTCTAAATAGATATATTCAAAATGTCCAACGCGTACTATTCAGTTCCCCATTGCAAATCATGAGCGAAAAGAAAGGTAAGAGAGTTTAAAAAAATGCTGTCCCAGTCCCTACCTTGAAGCTGCCCACACATGTTAAAGAAAATACCAGACTGGGACCTGACGTCCTCAAGACGAAATCATACATTTTTACTCACATGTTGAAGATACTGGCGATAATGCCATACTAGGTGCTATGAAACGTAGTCAGCGATTAAATTAAAAGAAATGAATTGAATGAAAGCAATGCATCTGACGAGGCAACTATATGTGACAATGAAGAAGAACTTCATAACAATCAAAATCCAGATGACATAGAAGCAGCTGAGGCTTTACTTCAGTCACTCAATTTCAAATCCGAGATGCAACCGAACAATGCTAGATTAAGAACTTTTCGAGACTTTGAGATGCAAATTAATGCCAGAATAAGTTAAAACAGTGTGCGATTTAATAACAACAGATCAAACTTTAAACAGAATTTTTGAAAATTCTAGATTTCTAACTAAATAATTTAGACATGCAGCCGCTTCAATAAACATATTATATTTTATATAAATGTAATATATAATAATCAATATATTATAATATATTATATTATTATATATTATTATCAATATATATTAATATATCTTGAAAAAGAGAGTATCCACTCTCGAAAGCTCGAAAATATTAGTTTTATTTATAGTTTAGTTTAGCTCATTACTGATATTATATTTATATAAATTTTCAAGAGCTAATAATTCCAATTATTTATTATATTTTATTAGTTAATTTGATATATTTTTATTACACAAATTATGAAACATTTTTTCCATAAAATTTTTATTTATTCCTATCTACTTTTCCTTGGAAACAATGAATTTCACCTAGGAACTGCCTTATACTTATCCGCAGTCATCTTTTTTTACGTCGACTACACACATTTGATATCGGTCTGTGAAATTTCTTCAAATTCATTAATAGTACCCATCCTAAAACAAAAAAATTAGTAAAATACACAATAACTATAAAGAAAAAACTTATACCTAGAACATTTAAGTAATAATGCAGATATTATATGATTGTTTACATTTTCCGCTGTTTCCTGCTTTACACGTACACATCATGTTTTGTACAGTCGCCTTTTCCTGATCGACATCTAATACATCACACCTTCTATTTCGTGAAGATTTGTATGTAAAGCGCTGGTTTGCAAACAGAGTCCGTATAACCACAGCTATAACTTAATGCTGTCTTCCTTCAAACACTTCACTTTTCTTCATAAAATAATGTGCTCAGCGTTTTTAGCACTGCTTCACCCTCATAAACACATCGCGAATTGGCGTTGGCTTCCAAAACAAACTAGTCACGGCTAAAACGCCAAACTTATTAAACTTGCATTATTTACTTAATAACTTGAGAAACTTATGATAACCTAGAAATACAAAATAATGTTCTTTTATATATTAAATAACTAGAAAAGAGATTGTACAAACCTCAAAGATGTTTAATTAGTTTAAGATCGTACGATGATTTTAACATAAACACTGAAAAACTACTACTTCCACTAAGTCACACAACTTGAATTAAAACATCAATATCGTCGGGTTGTTGGTAAAAGTGACCAACTAACATTAGTTTGTCACATAGTTGGTCACTTTTACCAACAACCCGACGATATATTCGCTTTAATAACATGTAAACAAACCAAACCATGTCTCTGAAATTAGTTACGAATCCTACCGCACTGGCGCTGCGATCTTAAATTTGATCGCCTATACCTCCAATTTTTTTTTAAATTTATTGGAAGTAAAAATATAAATTTTAAATTTTTGCCCAGGTTAAGCTGTCAAGCAACCGCAGAAAGACATCAGTCAACAAATATTTAAAAAAAAATATAGGTACAGTGACTTTATGTCACTAGCTATGTCATAGACTGTTACTTACCAAAAACTTACTCGCGGCCGGCAAGCTCATAGCCGGGAACTTTTAAAAATTTAATGAGACTAGGGCGTGGGCAGCAGTACTTAACGAATCCAACAGATTCGAAATAAAATTCATTATAACAAATAACAATATAATTAAAAATAAAATGGTTACAGCCTCCTCTCATCTGCTTATTATCCTGCAAAGACACATAATAAAACAATACAATCCGGTCGAGTTCTACTCGAATACATCTCCATGAAAATCGTCCGTTAACAATACGGAATTATCGTCACCACGACCGTGGTCCCTAAATAAATCTTAAACTATTACAAAACATCTGACCTTTTACAATAATCCTTAATTAATTGCACATGTCGACTTGGGAGCTTGATCACCACTTAATTCACCCAACACAATTAAATTGACGAACTTCGCCCGCAACTAACAATACTTTGTCGAAACTTAAAAACATTCCCAGATTTGGAATGAATTTAATCCCGAGTCCGAGTTGTCGCGTCCGTCTCGTGTCGTGATTCACGCAGAACTGCCTTACTTATTCCTTTCTACCCCCGCAAGTTACTTATCATGTCTGCAGACGTGCTGACGGTAACCAATTCTTGTATTCTGAGAACGGAAATGCTCAAGGTTCCTCACTTGATGAATTTCTTAACGCGAAACTTGCAAATAATTAACCATAGGCGTAACAAGACAGTGGCGACAAACGATGTCCGACTTTTGATTGGCTACAATGTTTTTGCTTATAAATAACTTAAGGCAGAATAAAAATAAATTTTTTTACGTTATTAGTGCATTTTATTAACATGGAAGATGGAAAATCTTTAAATTTAAAGCATATGCCATTCTAGAGCATATATTTCTTGCTTGAATTTGTAACATCCTGGGCCGAATAAGGCGATTTTGCAACATCCTGGACCGATTTAGGGGCTCGTGTAGTCACTGTCTCAATAAAGAGGGAGTTGTGAGTGTCATGTTTGAATTAATCTTTTTAATTACTTTATTACAAAAACTCTTTTACTTATATAATAGTTATAACTACTGCTCTTAAGTAGATTATTGGATTATGAGATTATCTTTTAATCTCATAATAGTAGTGATGAATACACTACAGTGAGCACCATCTGCATCGTGTTAGCTCAATTTTTAGCAAGAAGTTCGAAATTTTTAAATATTGTAATTTAAATATTTAACAGAAAATTATTTTACTATTCCGAATAATCGTATAACACTTACCGGATATGATGTTTAATTTAATTTTAATAAAACAGAAAATATGCACATCGCAAAAACAATGTATTTTATAGAAAAAACTCTCAGCTTTAAGAAAAAAAGTCAAATTTGAAGTATCTTGGGGCCGCACACAGAAAAAATTCGATTTTTCCACTTTAATTGGATAAGGGTCTATTGATGAGTTTAGGATAAAATGGATATTTTTATTCGAAAGCTGAGAATTTTTCCCACAAGATACAGTTTGACATTAATTTAAATGAAAAAGTTTTCTTCGCCAAAAAAATTGATAAAAAAGTTGAAAAAAAATTTTTTCTAAAATTTCAAAAAATCATAACTCCGAAACCGCTGTATATTAAGGGCTAAAACTTTCAGAGAATTTTTTTCTTATTATAGAGAACATCTGCACAAATTTTCAACATAATCCGCGAGGGTCGCCCCGTAAAAATGATTTTATTTGGTGGAATGACCCATATATAAAACTTGGTTGTAACCAAGACCTTTTTTTAATGAATCGCTTAGATTATGTAATATTATTTTTAAGCTGCTTCGAATTTTCAGAAAAAGCCTTAAAACTACAAATCCGGACTCTAGTGATTATTATTTATTTAACATAAACTAAAATGCAATTTATGTGATGTGAAAGCGTCGACAAAGAGCACCGAAAGACATTATCGCTCTACCCTGATCAAGGGCTATAAGGCCGGCGTTGATTCAGATGTTTTTTTAGCAATAGAAAAAGCGATATTTACATTTTATCGACAGTTTACAATTTTTATTTCAGTGAATTTCCAATAAGCAATAACTCAAGTACGGTGATAAATATCCCCAAACTGATCAAGAAAATCTTCCCTCTCGCTTCATACTATAGGCAGTATTGTAAGCTTTAATTGTCATATAAGAATTTTGTTTGTAAAATCATCGAAATTCAATATAAATGTCGCAAGCAATGCTGTGATCGTGTTCGGCAACCTTAAACAACTTAACTGGATTATTTTGAATTATTATTTTTATAATTTTATTATTATTCTGACTTCTTCAGACTTCCTCGGACTTTCTCAGACTTCCCGGACTTCTCACTTCACGTGAGATTTACCCCTCGGTTGCAAATGCTGACCTAACGATTTTAAAATATTACTGAAAAGAACATTGTTTACTAATTAACATTATAATTTTTAAATACAGTTTTACTGTAATAATTCTTCTTCTTTTAATTTTATTTCTTAATTTAATAGAACAATTCTTCTCTTTTCAGATTGAATTTTGATCGTAATTTCTTTTTGTTGGAGAATACTCCGTTTCGTTTCTTCTTCGATATACTACGTAATTTTTTTTGTAGTATTCTTCTTTTGTAGGATTTACAACTGCACATCTCAATTTTTTTGATATAGGTATTTTTAGTGGTTTAGGAGTGTATGCGGCCCATTTCTATGTAAAACATAACTTAATTATATATAGAAACTAGCTACTGTAAACTTAAGCAGCTACCTTTTTGGATTTTTCAGGTCTTTCATCTTGGGTTTCGTTTTATTCTTCGTCTCTTGTCATTTTATATTCCTCTTCTAAAAAATGACCTAGTATTTCCTGAAAATATGCAAGATTATTTTTACCCGCTATGTTGAAGGAACACTAAGTAGATGATTCTAATTAAAATTCAAAATTTGTATTACAACTTAAACTAATAGATAAATTATGCTTACTTGAGATACTCCTAAAACCAGTAACGACTGGTTAACCTTATCATTTAGGATATCTTCAGGCTGAAAGAAGGCACGAAAAAATTGGAATACTACACAAATTATTATATTGTTCTTACTGTACTGCCCTACTAAGACAAAAGGTCCTAACTAACAAACTCATAGTTTTGAGATATTCACGTTTTCAATTGTTTTCTTTCTATAACTGACATTATTATATTCTTGGAATCGAAACTTTCATTGATTGTACAAATGGTTTATAATTATGATGAAGATGATTATTTCGATTTTTGTGAATATGCTTGTGTCTGGGAATTATTTGATTATTACTGAAGTTAGGCAAATTAATTATGTAACCAACATAATAGTTTTGTCCTAACTAAAATGCGCTGCCGAAATTATATTTGAGAAGTTATTTATGTTCTAAATGAAGGTGTATAAGTTTGTTTTAAAATTTATTAAGTAACAAAGTATTTCAAAAAACATAGTTTCAATCTTAAGCCATAAACAATTTTATATTTGGTCCTCATCATCAAGTGTACCGGTATTAACAGGCAACTTTTCCCAAAATGGCATCCTGTTTTCGGGAATATGTGCTTTTAATTTTGCAACCAAATTAGACTTTCTTTCCAAGTCTACTCCCCTACAAATTGTACGTACTACCAACGGTACTACTGGCTGAATCAGCTTAGCGTACTTCGCCATAAATATATTATGCAAATCGTGAAAATTCTTATTAAAGTCCGTTCGATACGAAAAGAATTTGTTTCCTCTGTTGAATTGGAGGGATATTATATCTTTCAGATAAAATTTGGTACTAAGTTTCTGTAATTTATATTTTGACGTATAATCGGTGAAATTGTAAAAATCACTCACTGCCATTTTAATAACATTAACTTTTGAAGAGTTCGCCTGCTGAATAACTTTAGAAAAATCATCAAAGTCATACACTTTTTTTGTTCTTTTAAGCGACAGCTCCACTTGGTGGTGGAATAAGTCGGCTGCCATAAAAGTATGACCCGGTTCAAAATACTTTATCGTTAGGGTTTCAGTTGCAACTTCTGAAGAATTCAGGAGGTATATAAAAAAACTGATTAGAGTCCAATTTTTGTTTTGGCTGGAACAATTATCCAGCCAAATTGTTATGTTTTTAGTATCTCTATTAGCACGAAAAAAAGCTGAAAATGTCGATATTAGATCGTGCTGAGAGCGACCTGCAATGGCCTCATGCCAAATAATTGCCCATGGGTATTTGTTACTCCTTGTACCTAGAGGAACAAAGCTTTCGTTGTAGGCTACAATCCGTTGAGCAAAGATAATCTCTTTAAATGTTTCCAAGCGAGGAAGCATTATGACCTGTAAAAAAAATTATGAAATCGTCAATTTTTAATTGAAGAAAAACTGTTTTACCTTTTGCAGATCCGCAGCTACAAAAAGTTCATCACAACTTTTCTTCGATTTTTCCACGTCCTTTTGATATTCTTGTCTCGCACTGATCGCTTTTTCATGGTGAATTCTCCAATTTTTGCAAACTTCACAAATTAAAAGAATTTCTTCATTGGTAGCGTCGTGATTTGTCGCTTTAGTATGTAGATTATATTCTTCACAATTCCAACATTCTTCATGCCCCAAATTTGTGAATGATATATTTAGATTAGATACAACTTTTCTATACAATTCGTAAGAAAAGTTATGAACTGGATACTTTTCTTTAAAGTGGTTGTACATTAACGTTATTGATAAGTCACTAGGTAGATATTTTCTGTTAGGGGCATGTTCCCTGCGGTAGTGGGATATTGTTGGTCCAAAAAACTATTGATATGTTGAAATATTATATCTTTATCTACCTTACGTGATGACGAATGTCTCCTTTTCTCTGACTTAGGTGCTATTAATCCTGATTCTGTATTCCTAACATTTTTTAATACCCTGTCATTTTCTTTCTCGTACCCCAATGTGGCCAACAAAAATGTTTTGCAAACTTGCACGGATTCATCCTGTTCTGTTTTTAAATAGTAATCGTACGAATATTCTCTTCTGGATTTTGCGTTTAAATTTATAGTCATTCATTTTTTAGTTAATTTACGAATGGAACTGTAAATTAAGAGCTTCTTCTGGTCATTTTCCAATGCCCAGTATTGTTTGTTGATATCTTTTTGTCGATTTATCTGTATTTTTTCCCCACATTTTATTCTGCAATTACAATAATCTTTCACTGTATGGTCATTGATACATTTTTTCATTTTTTTTCCTTTCTTTGGGTGTATCTTCAAATTTCTTTCTTTTGCGCAATTCTCTCTTTTTTGTGAGGCATAATTTACTATCTAATTTGTCGACAGCTTTGTATATTATGCTTTCTAAAATACTTTTACAAAAATCTGCCAACGGAAGGTTATCTCTATTTTCTTCGTTAGTAATCAACTCGGCAGTCAAAACTTCATTATTTTCATTTCGATCAATGTTTTGATTGCTACTAGTACTGCAGCAAAAGTGAGATGTCGAAGGAATTATTACGTTGGATAATATTACAATTTTATTGTTGTTTGCAACTGAAGTTGTGATATTGTTATTATTCACTTTCAAGTTTATAGAGATAATCTTCTTCTGGCAGATAATCCAAGTCCTCTTTAACTTCTATTTTAACACGCTTTCTTTTTAATTTCGTCCGTAACACGTTGATGTTTTGTTGAAGTCCTTTATTTAAAGCAAGCGACACTAACTGTCGGCTTCGGTTGCTTGGAAATTTACTAAACACAATAAATAACTATTAACAATAGCACATTTCTTTACTAAATTCTTACCTTTGATCCATGTCTCTTTTGACGTAAATAAAATTCACAATAAACACAAAACTAAACACTAATTTACAAGTTGTCAAAAGGCGCCTAGACGTAAATTTGAGGTTAAGTAATGACTGACGTAAACATATACTTAATTAAAATGTCCTAAGTGTTGTAGTTCAGACAATTTCTGTTAGGAATGGTGCCGTGAATAAAACTACGATACACACCATTAGTCCTAACTGCAGAGGTGTGTAGTATGGTGTGTTGTAGTATTGTCATATTGGACATTTTTCCTTAGTAAACCTCGAATTTTAAACACATAGGACAAATCAGTTAGTTATATTCCAATGCCTTTAAACTGCAGATAGGACTTACAGCTTTAGGAAACATATGAAGAAAAGCAGCAGAAGTCCATAGGACTTAAAAACTGAAATTAGTGAAATTTGTAGATAGGACCTTTTGTCTTAGGAGGGCAGTGTAGGTGATGAGATATCCTTAAGTGGGATATTCTATGTCTTCTAAAACATAATTTTAAATAAATTTGATGAGATACAGCACAATCTTAAAAATTATAGTACATGTACATACGAGTACATAATGCACTTACTTGTTGTTGTACTTGTAGCTCCGCATTCTTTATTCCATCAATATCGTGAGGGTTTGACAACCAAATCACTGTTTTAAAATTTGTAAGTACTGCCTCTAAAACAGGATCATTGATATCAGTAATAACTGGTCCTCCGCCAGTTCTCCTTGAATATTTATGCTCAGCAGAATATTTTCTGGCTCTCATTTTTAAGTTGTCATATTTGTGTTTTAGGTTTTCTTGGGATGGTGCAATTGTAGAATTGGCAGTAAACTCTCTAGTTATACAATGCCAAACTTCATTTTAAAATTATAAATTATTATTATTAATAGCTTTCACATTCCTAAGCGGAATTTTGCTGTTTCTATATTGAAACTTTACATATCCGTTTGTTGGGGTGGATAAGTCCCTTTATATCTACATTACAATTTCAAAGTCTTATATCTGTTTTCGCTTCCATCACAATTCTTCTCCAATTATTCCTGTCTCTGGCTTTCTCCCTCCAGTTTCCCACTTCCATCGTCTTCAGATCGTCTGTCACCTGGTCCCACCATCTTATTTTGGGTCTTCCTCTTCCTCTCTCTTCCATGGGTCTCCACTGCACTATCTGCCTCACTACCTCGTTCTCTTCTCTTCTCATTACGTGTCCCAGCCATCTTATTCTGTTCGATTTAATTATCTTCACCACGTCCTCGTTATTCATCGCATCTAGTATTTCACTATTCATCAAGGTTCTTGTTTCATCTTCATTAACTTTTTTTTTACCCAACACAGTTCTCAACACCTTACGTTCAAATATTCTTAACTCTTCTTCTTGTTTTTTGGATAAGGACACAACTTCCGACGCATACGTTACAACTGGTCTTATTAATGTTTTATAAATTTTAATTTTTGTTGATCTTGACATATGTTTATCTCTCAGCAAGTGCCTATTAGCGCAATAAGCCCTATTACCAGCTATTATTCTTCTTTTTGTCTCTTCCGTTCTTTCGCCATTGTCATTTACTTGCACTCCGAGGTAGTTGAAACTTCTTACTTCTTCGTACTCTTTACCATCCAATTTTAAAAAACCTACATTTTTCTTTTTTCCACTTTGGCATTTCATGTATTTTGTCTTACTTTGATTTATTATTAAACCCATTTTTTGCGCCGTATCATTAATTCTTCTAAGACTTTCTATTAATTTGCTTTTCGTTCTCGCTATCAAAACCACATCAACCGCATAGGCTACAGCTTGTATATCTCTATTTATTATCGTACCCTTGTTATCAATGCTTCTCAATATCTTCTCTAAGACCAAGTTAAACAGTGTTGCAGACATCGCGTCTCCCTGTCTTACTCCACTATTTATCTCAAAATTACTTGTCTCTCCTTCTGATGTTTTAACGCATGCCATCGTTTCTTTAAGTGTCATGTTTGTCAAACTTATCAATTTCTTTGGAATTTTCATTTCCGTCATTGTCCTTATTAGCTCATCTCTCTTTACTTTGTCAAAAGCCTGCTGATAATCAATGAATAACAAATGTGTGTCTATTCCAAATTCCACACTTCTTTCCATTATTTGTTTCAAAATAAATATGGCATCCACTGTCGATTTTCCTTCTGTGAATTCGCACTGATAATCGCCTATCACTTCACTTGTGTACTTTTTCAGTTTTTGATTTATAAGCGTGGACATTACTTTATAGGTTGTGTTCAGCAGAGTGATTCCTCTATAATTGCTGCATACTTCTGGGTCTCCTTTCTTTTTTATCGTTATTATAATTCCCTCTTTCCATCTTTGAGGCATCTTCTCTTCCCTCCACACCTGCTTCACCAACTCATAAACTCTTACATGCAATGCTTCTCCTCCATATTTAACCAGTTCTGAATTTATTCCATCTTTCCCTGGCGATTTTCCGTTTCTCAGTTTATGTATGATTTCTACTACTTCTTCGTAAGACGGTTCTTCTACTTCTTGATGTTCTTCTGTTATCTCTATGTCCTGGGGTTCTTCTTTTTCGTGTGGTATATTTAGCAACTTTTGGAAATGCTCTACCCATATCTTCTTTATCTCTTCTGTATCATTTTCTAATTGGCCATCTGCATTCTTTATTCCTCTCGTCTTCACTTCGTGTCCCATTTTTTGTTTTTTTATCCTTTCATAAAACTGTCGTACATTGTTATATCTGTTACTTTCTTCCAGTTCTGCCATAATTTTTTTTATCCATAAATTCTTTTTCATTTTATACATTTTACTTGCTTTGCTGCATTCTTTCTTATAATTTTTTAAGTCATCACTTGTATTTGAGCTCATCCACTTTAGTCTTGCTTCTCTCTTGCGTCTGTTAACCTCTGCGCATTCATTATCGAACCATTCTGATCGTGTTCTCCTTTCTTCGTATCCCATCGTTTGTTCAGCGCTTTTTTTCAAACTGTAAGTAATTATGTCAATTTCTTGGTCCATGATGCTACTTCTTTCTTTATTTTCAATTTCTTGCTTTACCATGTCTTCATAATGTTTTCTTGTTAGGCTATCATAGAGTTTTGCTGTTGCTATTCTTTTATTTCCCTTGTTGTTTTTTCTGTTTGCTACTGCCTTTTGCTGAAGTTCTCCCATTACCAAGTAATGATCTGTGTCAGCATTTGCCCCTCTATACGATCTCACGTCTTTGACCAAGGATTTCTTCTTTCTCGAGATCAATATATGGTCAATTTGATTACCATCACCACTGTTTCCGCCCGGCCACACCCAAGTTATTTTGTGTATCTTTTTGTGTATAAATCTAGTGCTACTGATGTCCATATCTATCGCTGTCGCCAGATTGCATAATCTATTTCCATTATCGTTCGTTGTTTCATGTATCGTTTGTTTTCCTGCTACTTCCGCGATGTGAGCCTCTTTTCCTATTTGCGCATTGAAATCACCTAATATTAATAAGGTGTCGCTTTTGGGAGTTGTTTCGCATATATTTTCTATCTTGCTATAGAACTCTTCTTTTATTATATCACTGTCATCCTCCGTTGGCGCATATGCGTTGATAATTGATATGTTCGATGGTTCTGATTTTATCCTTATGTATGCCAATCTTCCACTAATTGATTTAAACTGTAATATATTTTTACGTAGTTTTGCTGACACTACAAAACCTGTGCCTCTTTTTCCTTGTTTTTCTTCACCTGAGTATAGCATCGAAAAATTCTCCTTGACAACTTCTCCTTGTCCCCCCCATCTAATCTCCTGAAGTGCAGTCACATCTGCTTTGTATCTCATTAATTTCTCCGCTACTTCTCTCATTTTTCCTGGTCTTAGCAGTGTTCTTACATTCCATGTCGCAATTTTAATTATTTTATTTCTCTTATCATGCCTTTTCTTTTTTTTCATCTTACGTCTTTTTTTAACCGCCTTATCCGTTTCGATTATTCCTGTTCCATGTCCCATTCGTGTCTTTCTCCCAGCTATCTTTCCTGGCGTATCCGTCTGGGAAGATTCAGATACTCCGTCCCCCACCTGCTTTAGTTTTTTGGATGTAGGTCTTGATCAGTGCTTAACCTTAGGGCATTGTCTTTTTTGTCCCATATATACATTTTGTTTTTCTTAAACATCTTCTGGTATCCCACCTTTACCTTATCTCCATTTTTCATTTCATTTTTGGCTATAGTCCATATTTGATTTTGTATTGGTTTTTCTTTGTTAGTCGAGTCATTTTCGATGTAAGTGTTTGTACCTTTTAGCTTGTTCTTATTTTCCATTATCATTCTCTTTTGTCCAAAGTCCTTCAGTTTTGCAACGATCACTTGTTTTTCTGTTATTCTTCCCACTTTAAAAGCATCTACTACCTCAATCCGTGTTTGCATTTTATTATTTAAAAATTTTTCTATCTTTTCAGGGGTTACTTGTCCGTCAATGGCTAGGTTTTTTATAATTATGTTATAAATGAATAATTATTTTTAGTCTCATTAAAAATATTCGAAAATACATAGCTACTATAATTTATTGCACACATTATTACACGTTTTC
The DNA here is from genome assembly GCA_947369205.1 of Cantharis rufa. Taxonomy (NCBI): domain Eukaryota; kingdom Metazoa; phylum Arthropoda; class Insecta; order Coleoptera; family Cantharidae; genus Cantharis; species Cantharis rufa. Next base: position 17,637,285 of record OX376304.1, on the reverse strand, counting down.
AAAAACACGAATTTTGTCCGATTGTTTATTTTCCACAATATTGTAATGTATGGTTTATTAGATTAGGGGGGTCCACTGCGATCAGGCCGCAGGCCGGTTCTGTGTACCTAACTGAAGACCATTAGTTAAGTACCGTTAAGTACCAACTTAATGATATTGAATTATTTGTATACCCCCCAGTTCATGCAGCAGATGGACTGGGTCAGTCAGTTGTTGTAGTAGCTTGTATGTTAGTGAATAAAGATTGATCAAGTAGTTAGTCAAATATATAATATTGGCGACGGGAAACGGAGCGTACCTAACAGAATAAATGGCTAAAATCCAGGAATTTAATGAAGAAATTGAAGATTTCGAATCATGGGAAGAAAGATTACGATTTTATTTCATAGCCAATTAGATCAAAGAAGATGTGCAAGCAGCGTACCTATTGGCGTGTATAGGTGCAAAAAGTTATAAAGTGTTGAAAAATGAATTATACCCTGAGCGTACGGAAGGAAAAACATACCAGGCGTTAGTATATGTTTTAAAAGAAAAAATACAAGTCGGTGACAAGTATATTCGTAAAGCGGTTTAATTTCTATAATCGAAAGCAAGATGGAAGCGAGAAAATAGAATCATTTATCTCAGCGTTAAAGGAATTGGCAAGAGAGTGCAAATTCGGAACATTTTTAGATCAAGCTCTACGAGACCGGTTAGTGTGTGGCATTGTTAATACAGATACACAAAAGAAGTTATTTGGGGAAACGGAAGACTTAACGTTCAACAGGGCATGCCAAATCGCGATTAACGATGAAGCAACAGAGAATCAAAGACAAATGATTTGCGGTGAAATTCAAGTCAATCAATTAAACAAAAGACAAAGCCACAGAGACAATCAAGGTAAACCAAAGTCACAATGGGCATCGTCAAATAAAAGTTGTTTTCGTTGTGGTAGAAAACACGACCCAACAAAGTGTCCGGCCATAGATTGGGAATGTTTTATTTGTAAGAAGAAAGGGCACACAAAATATGTATGCAAAAATACAAGGTACGTGGCAAATGTCGGTGAAGAACAGGAAGAACTTCTGTCATATTTAAAACACTTAGGTAAGGCTCGTAGCGAGACGGCAGTAATGATCAATTTGTGTATAGAAAACTTCAAATACGAGTTTGAAGTCGATACGGGGGCATGCCGGACAGTACTACATATACAAGATTTTAAGGAACTACGAAAGTTATGTGAAATTAAGCCAGTTCAATTTAAACTTCGAGTGGTCACAGGTGATATAGTTAAGATCATAGGAGAAGCAAGAGTTAACGTATGTATCAATGATAATTGGTACAAAGATTTGCCGTTAGTTCTGATTGATTGCGAGAATAAATTTTCGCCTTTATTAGGAAGAAATTGGTTATCCGTCATAAAACCGGGGTGGCAGAAAAAGTTGAGGGAACACATTACGGAAGCAGAAAGAATTAGTCAAATCGTCGTTAACAAAAATGATGAATTGTTGAGCAGAGAATTAATGAAGGCTTTCCCTAGCGTTTTTGATGAAAACATGGAACTTCCGATCAAGGGGTTCACAGCCAGCATTAGTCTCAAAGAAAACGTAAAACCAGTATTTCACAGGGCGTATGAGATGCCGTACGCGCTAAAAGCGAGAGTTGAAGAAGAACTGAATCGTTTAATCCAGGCTAAAATCCTAGTTAAAGTAGAACATAGTAACTGGGCAAGTCCCATAGTGGTCGTACCAAAGAAAGATAACCAGGAAGTTAGAATATGCGTAGATTTCAAACGAACGTTAAACCCAAATTTAGAAACCAGTTGCTGTTCGTTACCGATTCCTGCAGATATTTACGCATCACTCAGTGGAAGCAAAGTCTTTACCGTATTGGATTTAAAGGGGGCATACCAACAATTGGAAGTCGATGATTCGACAAAAGAACTACTCACTATAAACACCCATTTAGGTTTATTTAGATTCGTAAGATTAACATATGGAATTAAGACGGCCCCAGGTATGTTTCAAGCGTTTATGGAATCCGTACTAGCGGGATTGCGAAACACTAAGTGCTATTTAGATGATATACTTATTTCGGGGAAGTCGCTAGAAGATTGTCACAAGAACGTCACCAAAGTGTTGCAACGATTGCAAAAATACAATATTAAAGTTAATAGGAAGAAATGCGAGTTTTTCAAAACGACAATACAGTTTCTAGGGCACGTAATACAAGAATCAGGCATAAGTCCATGCGAAGATAAGTTGCAGGCGATTAAAAACACCCCAAACCCAAACAACGTAATGCAAGTAAAATCCTATTTGGGGCTGTTGAATTACTACGGACAGTTTATACCAATGTTGTCATCTAAACTAAAACCATTATATGACTTGTGCAAGAAAGAAGTGCCGTTTGTATGGTCGGAGGAATGTTGTAAAAGCTTTAAGGAAAGTAAAGAATTGTTAGTATCTGATAAAATATTGGTACATTATGATCCTGAACTACCACTAATCGTAACGTGTGATGCTAGTTCATACGGTGTGGGAGCAGTGTTAAGTCATCGAGTTAATGGGCTAGATAAACCAATAATGTTTGCTTCTTCAACACTATCAAACGCAGAAAAAGGTTACTCCCAAATCGAACGAGAAGCTTTGGCAATAATGTTCGCAGTGAAGAAATTCCATAAGTTTGTGTTCGGACGTCAATTTAATTTAGTAACAGATCATCAACCGTTACAGTACATTTTCGGGAACAAGTCAAGAATACCGGTAACATCTGCAAATCGCCTTCAAAGGTGGGCAATTATTCTATCAGGATACTGTCACATCCAAAAAAATTACTAATTAATCAAACAATAATGTCACTCTACATAAATATAATTCAATGGTAATAATATACATACAGACGCTTACTAATAAATTTATGTAGACTAGAAAAGGCATAAATTGATATTTCCTGTTGAGCAAAGGGTTTACACGAAAATTGGATAAAAGGAAATGACTTGCATTGGAATAAAGTGCAAATACTTTGAACTTAACTTAAGTTCATGTAAAAATGGTAGTGGGGAGGTTGGAGCAATTAATCAATAATGGATGGACAATGAAAAAAGAATTAATTAGTCTTACGGGGAATCTAAAAGTGACAACTAGTTACTAAAGATGAAGTGCCTTGCTCCAGCGTCCCCAATCCAGATCTTCCTGGTTGGAAGGTAAGTCCCATTTATTGGGTACTTAATAATTTTATTAAATAACTTTACTTGATGACTTGTTATCGAATATTTTTAATTGGGCTTATGAATAAATTTAATATTAACTTAATTACTGGGTTTTTAATTAAATATGTTGAACGCGTCGGTTAAATCCTGGAACCTCTAAGTATGCCAAGCGAGCGAACCCCAGGAGGTCGCATTCAAATAATAACCTCCTAAAAAACTCTTGCGACATTTGGTGGAAGTGCCTTAAGTGCTTTCAGCATCAATCTTCGTATTATGCTAACCTCGTAATTCAATTTTTTTTTATTTAACTTCGTTTTTCCTCAAAAATCAAAAATAATTAAAAATTAAATAAATAAATAATTATATTTTAAATAATTTAAATAATTTACTTTTCTTATGTTTGAACAATGTTCATTTTTTAATTCATATTTTAATTTATCCTCTTTTTTGACAATAAACTGGGACGTTAATTCATTTTATTACATACCAGGCGTAAAACTAGGACAAGTGTTAATGCGCCGATTAACACCTCTTAAAATGAATGTAACGTTTACAATAGCTTGTCTTTCTTTTTGGGTATTAGGACTTTTTAAAAAATAATATCGTTCTTGAGTCCGGGAACGAACCAAAAAGAAATTTCGGGCGTACAGTTTGCCAAAATTAAGAGCAAGGTAAGGCAACAAATGTTTTATTTATAAGATATATTGTATATTAATTATTTTGATTTTAAGGGCCTATATATATATATTTTTTTAAGAATTAAGAAACGCTTAGGAAACATTTAATCTAATTTTAAATTTAATACAATTTTAATAAACCGAAATTAAATGCTAACGCGTTTGCATTACTATTGCATTACTGTACTACTTGAATTACGTTTAAGTGTAAGTTAATTATTCGCTATAAAATATAATTATTATGAATTTTTTATTATGAAATATAGATCGTCGGTTGTTATAAGTATAGTTTGTCTTTTTATAATATAATTTCATGTCAGGACCATCGCAAAGCACCAGATCGAAAGTTAAGGTAGAGGTTGCAATTGCATCAAACGAAAAAGTTCCTGTTACAGTAACTTTGCCGCAGGAAGAAAATGAACCCATTGATATACAAGATATCACATTAAAAGAAAACGATGATGAAACGCGTAATTTAAATAGTTTTAATCCACAATTTAGAAGTACCGAACAATTTACAGATGAGTTAGGTTTAGGTAATTTAAGCTCATTCGAACCGTCGTTTCATGACAATCCTTTTGATCGGAGTCAAAAAATATTACGAAGCCCCACTAATACGCCAACGTTAGGTAGCTTTAAATTACCCAAAGAATGTTTATCGTTGAGCGATATAAATATTGAACAATTATCTCCTTTAAACTTAGAAAATATATTAACTAGCGAGAATACAGTTGAAAAGATTTTACGAACTTCAGAAGTTTTACCCGGAGCTTCTAATCTTGCATTAATTGCTAATAGTAATATAAACGGACAAAATAGTGAAATGGCAAATTTAAATTGTACCATTGAGGCGGCAAATTCCGCCGAAAAAACACCCAGGTTACCTAAATTTTTAAAGCCCGATATTTACAACCCTGCAAACGGTAACGCATTAAAATTTATAAAAGATTTTGAACGAATTTCCATCTCAAATGGATGGGACCAAATTCATATGATAAATTATTTCGGAATATTTTTGACCGGAGCGGCACATTTGTGGTATTCTAAATTTAAGGAAAATCCTACTAACAATACAAAAACATGGAATGAAGTAAAACATGAATTTACGACAAAATTTGCGGGCGAATCATCTTTAAGATTGGCAAAAATCAAATTGAATAATCGTAAACAACAACCCTCTGAAAGTATAAAAAACTATTTTTACGACCTAACCATTCTTGCCGAAGATTATAATCCTTCGATGACGGATGAGGACTTTATTGACCATTTTGAAAACGGCTTAAATCAAAAGTTTTTACAAATGTATTGTACGTTACGACAAGCCAATATGAGTATTAATCAATTAGAAGACATTGTCCACAAATTAAGTAATTGGGAAGAAAGGACCCAAAGTAAGGAACTCCCTCAATTAATGGCTTTATTAAATATGGATAATATTCCTCAACCGACATCCGAAAATAAGAATATTTTTAACAATTTCCGATCAAGACAATCTTCAAGAGATATAGGTAGGAATCATACTCCCAACATACCCTATTGTAATAATTGTGGTAAATCGGGTCACTATACCAGCGCCTGTTGGTATAGTATAAATAATAGCAACCAACCACAAGGAAATTTCGGCATTAGTAAATTCAGGTCAACACACCCGGGAAATCGTAACCCAAATTTGAGTAGACAAACTTTTGGTAGAACTTTCACTTCACAAAGAGGGGGGAAAAACCAAAATTTTACGTTTCCTAATAAAAATAATAATAATAATCAACATAACTTTAGAGGTCCTACGTTTAGAAGAAGAGGACGCGGAGGAAACACCTACACCCAAAATTCATTTCAAAAAATAAACAATTTCCCAAACGGCGATGGACAACGCCAAAAGTAGCCCATGTCGTTGTCCAAAACTTTCAACTTTTAGAAACAAAATCATCCTCAAATATTTTAACAATACCAGGGCTCATCAATAATAAAAAAACAGATATAGTTATTGACACCGGGTCAAGTAAGAATATAATTTCAAGAAACCTTGTAAAATTTGTATATAAAGGTAACACGAATCAAGTTCTGAGAACTGCGGGAGGTCATTGTGTTCCAGTCACCGGGATAAGTGACATTAAAATAGAAATTAACGGAAATTTTTTTTATATTTCAGCATTAGTAGTAGATAATTTACCAAAAGCCTTATTATTAGGTAATGATTTTTTAAGAGAAAATAAAGCTTTAATTGATTACGAAAATAATACAATTCAATTTCGACAGAAAAATGACCCTACTTTAGCAACTTTTAATCGACAACCCGAAACTCAATCAAACTATTATGTAAGTGCTAGCACAGCTAACATAAACTCTGAAAAAATTTTAAAGTCAAATTGTGATTTAACTAAAAATAATTTAAAGCCAGTAAAAATAAAATCAGTAAATAATATTGACGAAAGTAAAACATTATTTCAAGAATTATGCCAATATATTCCTATTACAGACGCAAAGCCAGCAAAAGTTACACTAACACAAGACTATCGGTTACAACCCAACATGGTTACTAAAATTACACTCCAGTCGGAGATAAATGGAAGGATTGAATTTAATCATTTCAGGGAAAATTCTAAATTTTTAACAAAAAACAAATTAGCCCTCGCGTCATACTTACAACATATCAAAGATAATTTATTTTTGGTCAAAATTATTTCAAAATCTGCGCTACCAATTCAATTATTTTCGGGAACCACTTTGGGTTTTTTAGAAACTGTACACGCGAATGATAACTTTTTAATTTCATCTTATGATGAGGAATATGTAAATCAGTTTAAAATAAAATCAAAAATGAATTTTCAAGATCATGAATTTAATAAGGACTTATCAGATTCTCAAAAATTACAATTGCAAAATTTATTAACCGAATTTAAAGATGTTTTTGCAAATGAACCAAATCAAATGGGCTTCACAAATCTAGTTAAACATAAAATAGACGTTCAAGGTGCGGCGCCCATAAAATCTAAACCTTATCGCGTGTCGTTAGCGGAACGCCAGATAATTGACGCTCAGATCAATGAGATGCTTGCGGCCGGCGTAATCCGACCTAGTCAGAGTCCATGGGCTTCACCCATTGTTTTGGTAGATAAGAAGGATAAAACTAAAAGATTTTGTGTAGACTATAGAAAAATTAATGCCCTTAGTAAGAAGTCCAGTTACCCGTTACCAAATATAGATGACATTTTAACGTATCTGCACGGTTCAAAATATTTCACATCACTAGATTTATTTAGTGGTTATTGGCAAGTCGGCCTAGAAGAAGATTCAAAAGAATATACTGCTTTTGTAGCCCCAGGTTACGGACTTTATGAATTCAATGTGTTGAGTTTTGGCTTATGCAACGCTCCTGCCACTTTTCAAAATTTAACTGATTTTATTTTTGAAGGTATGAAGTGGCTGGAGGTAATGATTTATCTAGACGACATTCTTGTTTTTTCAAAGACGTTCGAAGAACATTTAATCAGGCTACGTAAAGTTTTTGAAAGACTAAGAGCAGCCGGTTTAACACTAAAACCCAATAAATGCTTTTATGCGAAAAATGAAATTAAGGTTTTAGGTCATGTTATTAATCAGGAAGGTATAGCTCCGGATGAGGAAAAGCTAAACGCAATTAGAAATTTTAAAACACCTGTTAATATAAAAACAACCCAAAGTTTCTTAGGCCTAGCAAATTACTATCGTAAATTTATTCCAAATTTTTCTATAATCGCCAGACCTCTATACGAATCAACAAAGAAAACCACCGGATTCGTTTGGAATAAAATGCAAGAAGTAGCTTTTCAAGAATTAAAAGATAAATTAACAAGTGCACCTTTATTAAAATATTTTGACCCTAATCTCGCATGCGAATTAAGAACGGACGCTAGTTTTAAAGGTTTAGGTGCGATATTGCTTCAAGCAGGCACCGATGAAAATATGCACCCTGTGGCCTATGCAAGCCGTACCCTAACAAAAGCGGAACGAAATTATTCAATTTCGGAATTAGAGGCCTTAGCTGTTGTCTGGAGTCTCCAATATTTTAGGCATCTTGTATACGGAAAACCTGTACATATAATTACTGACCACCATGCGCTTTGCTTCTTAAAGTCAGCTAAAGATTTAAGTGGGAGATTAGCCCGTTGGAATTTGAAACTTTCAGAATTTGAACACACTATTCAATACAAAAATGGAAAGGCACACCAGGATGCTGACTGTCTTTCTAGAAATCCAACAACTTTAGGCGAACAAAAGGACGAGGAGGATTCAAATGAAATCCCAACTTTTATATTAGAAGCAGAGGAGCTACAAACGCTGCAGGAAAAGGATACAAGATTAAAGGAAATAATAGAAAGTATTAAAGATCCTTACAAAGCAGGTAACAGTATAGGCTTAAGAAGGAGAGCCAAAAATTTCACAATTGTAGATGGAGTGCTCTACAAGAAAAATGCAGTAATTAGCGGAAATGAAAATTTATTAGTGATTCCCAAAGATTTGATATATGAAATTCTATTTTCTAACCATAGTGAGCCCCTAGCCGGTCATCTGGGTATCACTAAAACCTTACAAAAAATTAAAAGTCGTTTCTATTGGGAAGGTTTACAGAAAGATGTTGAAAGATTTGTTAAAGGTTGCCCAGATTGCCAAGCTAGAAAAGGTAGAACAAATGTTAAACCAGCAGGATTCCTACAGCCAATAGCTATCGGTCGACCATTCGAAAAGATAGGAATTGACTTATTAGGTCCATTTAGGAAAAGTAAAAACGGGAAAACAATGGTTGTCGTTGCCACAGACTACGCTACCCGTTGGGTTGAAACAAAAGCGCTCGCAAATGGTCGAGCTAGACATGTAGCCCAATTCATTTTAGAGAATATTATTTGTAGACATGGCTCCCCGAAAATAATTTTAAGCGATCGGGGTAAAGTTTTCATGTCTGAAATGGTAACAGAACTTGTACAAATAATGGGAGGAGTAAATAAGTTCACTACTTCCTACCACCCCCAATGCAATGGATTGACGGAACGCTTCAATAAAACCGTAGTGGATATGATGGCTATTTTTACCAATAAAGAGCAAACCAACTGGGACAGTGTTCTTCCACACATAACTTTCGCATATAATTCATCGGTGCAAGAATCAACCAAATTCTCCCCTTTCATGTTAGTCTATGGGCGTGAGCCAATTTTACCCACAGAGGCCAACTTATTAACACCAACCAAAGACGAAATGGTAAATGAAATCCGTGATCGAACTCTAAATGCTAGAAGTGTGGCAGTAGAGAACATCAAAAATCGGCAAATTCAAGACAAAAAATACTATAATGCCAAACGTAGAAACATTGATTTTGAAATTGGAGATCAAGTAAAGGTATTCACCCCAGTTCGTAAAGTGGGTAGAAGCGAAAAACTACTACTACGCTGGTTTGGCCCATATTACATTACCAAACGAATAGGCGAAGTCGACTATGAAATTAGAAAGGGTAGTTCACCGAAATCCAAAACAGACATTGTACATGTTAGCAGAATTCTCCCCTACTATGATGAGTGGATTCCACCTATATGTAATTAAGTAAATCAACAAAATTGTAATCCTTACCGTAATTTTTTTAATTATGTAACTTGTTTTATTGCGTTAGTGTAGAATAGAATTCCGACGCGATTGGGTACGTAAAAATAGAAGGGTGAGTAATATACCTTTGGTTTTTCAAACTCTTGTGCGATCAGTTGGTTTTTTGGTGATCTCGGATCCTCTAGACCCCGTTCTCGTGATTTGAATTCCATATATGGGAAAAAAAAAAAAACTCACTTTTCTCCAAGTACAACAATCAGTTCTGCGAATTTTCAATTATTTAACGTAATAATAACCTGTTATTTACTACGCTGTAAAAATAAAAATAAATTAAAAAAAAAAAAAAAAAAAAAAAAAGCGGTAAAGTCCCTACAAACAACCCTTGTCTTAGTTTTGTTAGTTAATCAGAGTAATTGTATAAATGGCAATAAGTATTAGAATAAGATAAGGTATGCTAAAAAAAAAAAAAAAAAAAAAAAAAAAAAAAAAAAAAAAAAAAAAAGAAAATACTCCGCTGCCTGTGAAGCTAAACATGCCACTTTCACCCCACTAGTAACCTCCGTGGACGGCGTCTTTGCACCACAGATGGCTACATTTGTCAGGAACCTTGGAGAGGCCATATCAGATCGTTGGGGCCGCTTATGTTCCTCGGTCATGGGCTGGCTGAGAGCACGAATTGCAATTGCAATCGTGCGCGCAACCAGCATGTGCATCAGAAGAACAAGACATAAGTGGAGGTCAGCCACCCTAATTGGTTTTGAAGACGGTGCCGCCCTCCCCCAAGTGCGTGAATAGCTCTAGATTTGTTTTTAGATACCTAAATATAGTTAGTGTTAGTCCTTAATTTTAGATATTGTTATAAATTTAATTGAATGTACATTTTGTAGATAATATATTTGTTAGTAAATAAATGTAAGTAAATACTCATTAGATATAAATAGAGCCAACAAATATATAGCGTAATTTATAAGATTTATTATAATATTAAGAACTTAGACAATAATAATTCTTTGCGAGTCTGGAGGTATATTATGTACTTCATACAATATAATATATACATTTCTGTTGATCTTTTAAAAAATGATAATAAATATACACGGTGTCATACAATTTAAAATATAAAAGGCGTAATCAGTTGATACAGTAATGCAATGTAATAATTATTGAAAAAATTAAATTCAATAAGGAAATAAAATAAAAGGAAAATGTATTTGAAATTGCTGGGTATAAGAGCATTATTTATGTCTTTATTTGTTTATTTTTTTCTAAAGCCTGTTTAGCACAATTATGGGCAATTTAAATCCGCCAACTGTAGAGATTTCCCCAGGTGTCATCTGGAAACCTCTTCCCAATGTAGTCGCCTACGAAGCTACCATCCCAATAAATTATAAAATGGAATTTTTCCAAGAAGATGTTGCTCAACAACGACCTAAATGGATTCGGTATGTGTAAATAAAGCAACCACAGACTGTTATTTGGAGGTAGCCATCCAAAAATTAAGTGCAGCATATGAAGTGGATCTGCAAATTTTAAAAAGAAATTTGAAAAACAACATTCTGACTGACAAAGAAGAAGAACAACATATACCTAAGCAAAAAGAAAGAGCATTAGACTTCATTGGGTCAGCGTTTAATTGGTGTTGCGATGTTGCCACTATGCATAACTTGGACAGTATAACCACAAATGAACACGAACTGGAAGAACAAATTCGAAAATTAACAGAGGGATTATCGGAAACGATAAAAGGAATAGGTAAAGATTCCAATGAATTTAAAAATTACGAAGCTGAGGTCACCGTTGCGTTCGAAACCATGGAGAAAAGGATGCATTTAGTTGAAAACGAAATTGCTACATCGCGTAAGAATGATGCGGATGAAGTTAGAGTAATTACTCGATTATATACTCATATGTACGAAAATTTACGAAGAATCATTTCTTTAACAAGGGTCATCCGAACCAATTCGATCATAAATTCTTGTAAGCAGCATCAAATCCCGTCCAACATCTTAGAAATCACAACTCTGCGCCACGATCTGGTCAGGCTGGAGAAGGAACTAGAGACTGACAATCAGAGATTGGCCATATCGGCAAGTGAAGTTTCACGTTACTACCAACTACCGATCTGTGCGTGCACTTTTACAGAATCGAAAATATTTCTCCATCTGAAAATCCCCATAATTTCGTTAAACCAAAATTGGAAATTGTTCGAGTTGGTTACAAATTCTTTTGCATGGTACAACCAGACGTGTTCGCTAAACCATGACACCTTATATGTAGCCGTTTCGAAAAATGCGAGAGGAAAACAGACTATACGAACGGTTACAGGAGTGGCGCTACACCAGTGTCGAGTCTACGAAGATAAGTTGTGCTATGTTCCACAGTTATCAACTGATGATCTACATGGACCTTTGTGTGCAATAAAAATGTTCAATGGAGACACGGTCGAAAACCTGAGCAAATATTGTTCCATGACATGCTACTCATCCACCGCAATGTTAATTCTGGAAGTCGCCGAAGAAGAATATCTAATTACCCATCCAAAACCAGAAACCAAAATTGAATGTCAAAATAATTCTAGACTACTCGTCAATGGAAGTGTAGAAAACCTCGGAGCCTTACGTCTATACCTACCCTGTTCTTGTAAATTAATCATTTTAAACGATATCCTTATTAATACTCGTTATCCTTGTCAAAAAATTCTTCCTTCTGAAGCTGAAATTAATCAAATTATCCCAGCAACGTGGACGTCCTTAAAAACATTTATCCTACACCCTCTTTCCGATAATAAACCTACTTACAATAATCTGTCAGAATGCATGAATCAGAATTGGACACTCCAAGTACCACATCTAAATCTTACAAATACACACGACAAGATGAACAATATCAGAGAATGGATTCAAATCCAAAAAAAAAATTCAATTAGTTTTTCCGACAAATATGGATATTTAGGTCACTCAACTCTTTTACTTTGGAACATAGCAATAACTATTGTAATAACGTATCTATTCTACAAATACCAGCAAATCAACATGGCAATAATAGCAGCAGCATCAATCCCAAGAACAAACGCTCTAGAAGACGAAGAAAAAGAATCATTCAATCATCACGAAATTTTGATTGTGGTTACGGTCGTTTTATTTGTAGCTATACTTGTAAGCAACATCGGGTGGTTTCTCTACAAATGGTTTAAGAACCGAAAGGCAAAAAATGCAATTTTACAAGAGGATACCGAAAGCGTAAATAAATATGTGTTGGAATTCAAAAAAAGTGAAGACATTGTCAACCTCAAGGAAGGAAAAAGTGTTAACGTATCAATAACCAAAGCGCAGACAGATTAGGAGTTTAATGGGTAAATAAAACAAAGTGTATTAAAATAAAAGTGCAAATAACAAAGCAAATGTGAAATAAATAATAATTAATAGTGCGTGTCAAAGCAGAGCAATGTGCGACAATAATAATAATAATAAAAAAAAATAATAATAATAATAATAACGCGTAAAAGAAAATTGTGCTAAAATAAGTATAACTGAAGGCCTTCAGAAAAACATTATGGATAATTATGTATACATATCCATAAAAATATTAGGAAAATTCATCCAAAAGGTCAGTGACCATAGCATGCAATTAATATCATATCCCACCTTTTGCGTGAATTATCCAAATATTGAAAATTAATAAATTTGCTAAACTAGCAAACTATAAAGAATGTTTTAAGTCACAAAGAGCTCAAATTAAAATGTTTCAAATTGTGACAAAGTAATATAATAATAAAAAAAAAATGCAATGCACTATAATAAATTAATTAATATGGGTCAGTGTAACTCATATAAAAATAAACAGAATGCACTTATGTATAAAATTTGTTTACCTATCGTATGAAATCAAGTTTCACATGAAAAAATTTTTTTTGTGAAAATGTTTTGTTCTTTTTTTTTTGTTGAGAGAAGTCCTAATTTAAAAATATAAAAGATCAACTAATGTTATTCAAAATTAGTGTCCCTTAATTACAGTACTTTATTAATAGTAAACAATCCTATCTTTATAAAAAATGATATACCGGTAAAGCATAGTTGAAAGTTGCGAACAAGAATAAAATGATGATGCTAGTTTTAATTATAAGAGTTTAATTTCAAATCTACTAGTACATCAAATTAAGATCTAAACTATTATAATTTTAAAGGTCATTATATTCGATAAACACGTATAAAAGGGGTAAAAAAAAAAAAAAATCAAAATCAGTACGGCCTAAGTGTTTAATAAGGTACACCTTTGATTAATCCCTATTGCAAAATAAGTACAATAAAATTGAAAACTCGGATTTATAATTAAAACCCGAATTTATACATAATTGTTTACAAAAATTAATAAATTAAAGCGTTCGTAATTTTCAATATGATCGAAAATAATATAATACATTTTTTTTTATGCTGCTGTAATTCAGAGACAATAACTCTGCACCATATTATAATTATGTAATTATTAATATAAATTATTATTAATTTATATAATAAATAATAATAATACAAATTAATAAATAAAATAATTTAATTGCTCTGGTTAACAATAATAGTTAAACTTTAGTATAGCATATGATGAATAATTATAATAATAAATTTTAGCGTAAGACTTAGGCATATCAATATTAATATTTAATTAAATGTTATATAACTATATCATTATTACTTTTAAATATAAAAACCAGGATAAAACAAGTGCTTAATACAAGTGTGTGAATTTAAAGCTATGTGAGCTTAATGGAACACAGAAAAAAAAAAAAAACAATCAAAAAGTTAAATCTCAATCTTAAATGAACAAACTAGTGCGAATTACAGACAAATCTAAAAATTCTTTTTTGTCCAAATGTTAGCTATGTGTTAAAGTTGGACTATAATGAACTATAATGTGCTGAATGCATGATGTATTGTACCTATATAAACCTATAATAATAGTATATAAATATTTTTACTTTTTTTTTCACCATATAATATCTGCTATGTGCAATTAATGCTAGATTTTTTATAAAATTTAATTTTAATTTTTCTAATTTTTTTTTAAAACTATGATATAAAACTAGGTTTAGTATAGTAGTATTCCTATGCAGGCACCTGACCAATTTTCGTGAAAAGATCTTTTGCTCGACTTTATTTTAATTTTATCATAAAATTTTTATTTTTCTCTCTATCTGAACCTTCGACTGGGGACAGTCGTCTTCCAGACAGGGGGGTAATGTCACATCCAAAAAAATTACTAATTAATCAAACAATAATGTCACTCTACATAAATATAATTCAATGGTAATAATATACATACAGACGCTTACTAATAAATTTATGTAGACTAGAAAAGGCATAAATTGATATTTCCTGTTGAGCAAAGGGTTTACACGAAAATTGGATAAAAGGAAATGACTTGCATTGGAATAAAGTGCAAATACTTTGAACTTAACTTAAGTTCATGTAAAAATGGTAGTGGGGAGGTTGGAGCAATTAATCAATAATGGATGGACAATGAAAAAAGAATTAATTAGTCTTACGGGGAATCTAAAAGTGACAACTAGTTACTAAAGATGAAGTGCCTTGCTCCAGCGTCCCCAATCCAGATCTTCCTGGTTGGAAGGTAAGTCCCATTTATTGGGTACTTAATAATTTTATTAAATAACTTTACTTGATGACTTGTTATCGAATATTTTTAATTGGGCTTATGAATAAATTTAATATTAACTTAATTACTGGGTTTTTAATTAAATATGTTGAACGCGTCGGTTAAATCCTGGAACCTCTAAGTATGCCAAGCGAGCGAACCCCAGGAGGTCGCATTCAAATAATAACCTCCTAAAAAACTCTTGCGACAATACATGTACAACATCGAATATAAAAAAGGAAAAAGTATTGGAAATGCGGATGCCTTATCTAGACTACCAACAAAGGACAACACTAATGTCACAGAAGCCTTATATTCATTTAATACAGTGGAAAGTGCTCCACTTAGTCACATTGATGTAGCAGCGGCATCTACAACAGATGAAGTTATAGCAAAGGTATTAGAATTCACATGGAAGGGTTGGCCAACATCAATCAAGAATGAAAAATTCAAACCATATTTCACAAAGCGACAAGAGCTATCGGTAGAGTCAAATTGTCTTATTTGGTGCAACAAGGTGGTCATACCAGAAGGAATACGTCGGCTGGTACTAGAGTCATTTCATGACCAACACATTGGGGTGGTAAGAACGAAAATGTTGATGCGTTCGTACTGTTGGTGGCCAGGGATGAATGAGGATATCGAAACATTTATTGCATTATGTGGTAGGTGTCAAGAAACTCAAAATAATAGATCGGATGCACCTTTACATTCATGGCCAAGTGCAATTAATAACTTCCAACGAGTTCATATTGATTTGTTTCACAAGTTCAACTATAATTTTCTAATATGGGTAGATAGTAAATCTAAATGGATCGAAGTTAAGTTTTTAAACAAAGGAACATCAGCGAAGGAAGTAATAATAGCCTTAAAAGAAATTATTTCGGTGGTAGGGCTACCAATGGAATTGGTATCGGACAATGGACCGCCTTTCAGTTCTCAAGAATTTATAAAATTTTGCCAAGCAAACGGAATACAACCAAGCAAGTCTCCACCGTATCACCCACAATCAAATGGTCTAGCGGAGAGAGGGGTACAAACGGTCAAGAAAGCGTTAGAAACAAGGTGGAACTCGCTTTTGCGACAGTTCTTAGGCTTCTATACATCTACTTTTTCGGTAGGTTAAATTATTTGGGCTTTATTTTATTCCAATTTTTAATGCGTTAATCTTTTAATTAGGTAGATTTTTTTACTATATAAGGAAAACGCTAACATTTTAATATTTTTTTTTTATTTCGACCTTTATAGGTAAATATTTGCAATTTACAAACCACAAACAAAACACAATTCATAATGAAATATTAAAATACCCGAAACACGTACCGAATACCGTATTAGAAACACGTAAAATACCTACTCTAAAAATACAAAATAAGAATATCGGATTAAAAAATATATATGTAAATAATCTGAATAATTAATACCAATCTAAAAATATTCTATATGAAGTAAAATTGTTTTAAGAACGTGCGTTCTGATTGGTTTTGAATTATGCGGACAGACGGACAGACGGACACGGAGCTAGATCATAAGGCTTCTTCCTATACGTTGTATAGAAGCCTAAAAGCAGTACCACGAACCGTCCAACGGTTATCAGAAAGTGAAATGAGAGAAAAGTTAGCACACTTCTTGTTCGCATATCGAAACACCCCGAGCACCGCAACGGGAACTTGCCCATCGGAAAATGTACTAAAAATGAAACCACGGGTAAAGTTTGACCTAATCAAACCTATGTTTAATGGTCAAAGCAGCAGCAACCTTATAAGAAAGGGAAAGGTGATACCAGTCAGAAATACGAAACTATATAACACGGGAGAAACAGTATTTGTTAAAAATAAACACGATCGTAGTACGGTAAGATGGGAAAAAGGAAAAATTGTTAGAATCATGAGTTTCAATACGTATTTGGTTTTAATAAACGGAGTCATAAAACATGTACACAAAGATATGCTACGAAGTGCACCAGAAGAAATGGTAGGAACGGATATTAGAGAACCACTACGGAATCAAGAAAAAAGGCAACGAGACAAATGGCAGCAGAAGAAGCAGAATCAAGAATAGAAAATCAACCTGGTGTAGATGTGTTACAAAAAGATTTAACAACAAAGTCGTCGGAAAACAGCAGAAGTCGGGAAACTGCTACGACAGAACAGAACATTGACCCAACACAGGAAACTGCACCACCACAGTCAACAACAAAAGAAGTGCCGGAAGTTCAGAACAGACAATCAACGCCAACAGCAATCGAGGTCAGAAGGTCGAGTCGAATCTCTCGTTCTCCCGTACGATTCAATATTTAAAGGGGAGAAATGTAATGTATGGTTTATTAGATTAGGGGGGTCCACTGCGATCAGGCCGTAGGCCGGTCCTGTGTACCTAACTGAAGACCATTAGTTAAGTACCGTTAAGTACCAACTTAATGATATTGAATTATTTGTATACCCCCAGTTCATGCAGCAGATGGACTGGGTCAGTCAGTTGTTGTAGTAGCTTGTATGTTAGTGAATAAAGATTGATCAAGTAGTTAGTCAAATATATAATAAATATGTTTTAACTCTTCGACTTCATACAATAACCAAAGTTCTTCTTTGCAGAAGTTAGTACTTCGATTTCTTTTTTTGTCCATTATAACTTATTTTAACAATATAAAACAACATGGTTTACGGTGCCGTAAGCGCAGACACGGCGTATTTTTAAATCAGCTCGCAACCAAATTTGCTATTTCCAAGACTCATCTTAAACTAGTTTCACCCAAAATTGTTAATTAACTTGTCACAAACACATTTCCATGTAAATCTTAAGGCGAATGTCCACTAGCAAGTTATTTCTGCAACTACTTGCAGAAGTGTTTCTAATACTGTGGAGTCAGCTTGCAGATTGTGTTTCCACAAGCAATAACTTCTGGAAGCGACTTGCAGAAGAAAACTTGCTAGTGGACCTTCGCCTTTACAGGAAATAAATGTAAACAAACCTTGTGTGCACCCAAGCATATGGTCGGCAGCCATTGTGTGTTGTCACACTTTTCCAGTTTATTAAAGATGTAAAAAAAATAAAATAAAAACAAGTTTATAAAAAAAAGCTTTATAAAATGAAGATCAATGAAAATACGTTCTTCTATGTGTGCTCTTGCTTGGAAATGGTTCGAGTACCTAGAAGTTTCTTGTAACATAATTTTCTTTTCAAACTTTAAAGCTTTGCTGGTGCCTTCTATATATACTTCTCTATAGCCAAAGCTGCTATGAATGTGGCTCAAGATATCTTTTCAATTTTATCACAAACAATAAATTACGTAAAGCACCACCAAAGCTTTAAAGTTTGAAAAAAAAATTATGTTGCAAGAAACTTCTAGGTACTCTAACCATTTCCAAGCAAGAGCACACATAGAAGAACGTATTTTCATTGATCTTCATTTTATAAAGCTTTTTTTTTATAAACTTGTTTTTATTTTATTTTTTTTTATTTTGTACTTTTTCAGTTTTATTGCAAACACAGTAGTTTAGTGTGTAATTGATTAAATTATATTGCACAGCACATTTTTTCTTAAACCAATGCATGTTTTTCTAAAGTTTCTTATCTATATTCTACATTTTTAAAGCGATTTCAAAACTCACATAGTTTTTTAATTTTAAATATATTACATTGGATTCCATTTTTCTGGCTATTAAAGAATAGTTTGTTTATTTTAATACCTTTTTCCATAATAGATTCTTTAAATAGCAAATATAATATAGCCTGATACTTCAATAACTTGACACTTGAACTAATGTAAACTAATTTTTTTTGACATATATAATATGTTTATTTTATTTCATAAATTTTCAAAATTTGCACAGAAAATGTGCTACTTTTGCGGTGGATGATCGGATCGGTTTCAAAATTGGATAGATTAAAATGTCTAGAGCTACAAGTCGACGTTTAAAATTTCAGCTTGATTGGATGGCTAGAAGTTAGTTAAAAAGCAGTCGAAAGATTTTTACCTTCTATATATACGCGTAGATTAACGAACAAGCACCAAAAATTAAAAAGACGTTGAGGCACATACGTATAAATATCCTTTGAGACCCCGTATATATACAACGCTATATAAGGTGTTGTGGCACCTTGGCTATATATAAAATGGCATAAAGACGCGATTCGGCACCTACTTAATTTTTAGCGAGTTATCATCTTGACCTTGATGTGGTTTGCATTTTTTACCTTTATAATGTCCTGTTTGCATTCATTGTTGAAATAAATACATTACAACTTTGCATCTACAAAATTAAAGAGGAAAAGGAAATAAATAAGAACGTAGTCTTTCTTTATTCACAATACGTTAACTATTCTTCTAATATCTTTTATAATTCATAGGGAAATAAATTTAAATATCTCTTATCGAAATTATTTAACCAGGTAAAAGTATCAATATCAAGTATCAAAAAGGGACGCGAACGCCTATATTTTATTTTAACTAACATTTTTAATTTGCTGATATAAAATTTTCAAAAAGACTAGATAAATATTGCATTCTATTATTCTTAAAAAAGTTGAAGTGGTTTTTCTCAAAAACGCCACATTTATTCTTCTTAAAATTTAATATTGTTTTGGAAGAATACTTATACTCTTTATATTTTATAATGTAAAATTATTATTTTTACTAATAATTTTTTAATATTAAAATTATGTAGCTGCGTAAGGTATTGAAGTACAAATGCTGTAATGTAACGTGATTATAAATTGTTGCAATTGCTGAAGATCAGCATTTTTACGCAATTATATCACTATCACTTTACGCGGGAATTATCACCTACTAATATGTGGCACTTTTTCCTATTCGAAAATTTGATAACAGCTCCCGTTTCATATTGCACAAATTTGTTTAAAAACACAAAAATGCGATTTGTTGACATTCAACGTCAAAGAAACACAAAAATATTATTGCGAAACTTAGTTAAAAGAAATTCGTTTTTTTTTTCTACTAATAAATAAATCCAATTTATGGTTCCAACGGCACCCACAGACAATAATTAGATGTAATCTAAAGAACTGTTTGAAGTAATTTTGTTATTTGAGCGCTATATAGAGAGAAATTGCTTTGTAAAATTTTGATAACATATTTTATTATTTTGAAAAAATAATCATTACAACTTAGCCAAGTCGCACGTGAAGTGCCATACTTGGCATGCCCTTCCAAAAAAATCCAAAAATAATCTTTTTTTTAACCCCGACGCAAAAAAGAGAGGTGTTCTTATAAATTTAACGTGTGTATGTGTGTCTGTGGCATCATAGCTCCGGAACGGATGAACCGATTTTGATTTTGTTTTTTTTTTTGTTTGAAAGATAACTTGATCGAGAGTGTTCTTAGCTATTTTGCACAAAAATCTGTTCAGCCATTCAAAAAAATCGTAAATATTTTTGAAAATTTATAATCTTGAGAGATCGTGTTACAAGTATGACAGCATTATTATCATTATGTGGGCGATACTACTGCAATACATGTTGCTTTAACAAGTGTTTGTTTACATTGTTACAATCAATTACTGAATTTACTAGTATTCCTTTCTTTCTCATAATAAATTTAATTCTAATATAAAATTTGATTTAAAATTGTTCTCTAACAAAATATTATATTTGAAGTTCTTGTATTGTGGTCTTGCTATTTAAAAAGAAAAATTGGATTTATTTAACTTCCATGCTCCGTTATCACGTTTACTTACATAAATATAATAAATAGTTTAAAAAGCATGAAATAAAACTTAAATTAAAAATTTTAAAAACCCCCTACACAAAAAAAAACATCTAAAAAGTACAAAAATAATACTTATTGGCCATTTCATTTTAATATAAGTATAGTAATATTTTGATCTAAGCGTCGAGTCGTCGCGTCGGGGAAACCCCACGTACGGACTGACAAAATATTAATCAAGAATTTTCCCTGTTATCGCTGCGGTGTCGATCGACTATAAGTATAAATTAGATCATTTAATTTTTTATTGTTTTTTTTTTCATTGTACAATTTTTCATTGTACAATTTTTCATTTTTACAATTTTCTCCCTACACCCCCCTGTACAGGACGAATTCTTGACGACCAAAAGGATTTTGTTATTTAGGGATTAAGGAACAAATTGAAATAGGTTCCAGCTTTTAACTACGATGTGCGAACAAAAATCGTTTCTAGACAACTTTAGGCAGGCCTCCTGTGAATTTTAAAACCCTATTGGGGCTAAAAAGTACTTCTTATTAACAAACTCTAGGTCAAGCGGAAGCGCGCAACTCTCAAAAAGAACAAAGTTAAAATTTAAATTTTATTTATTCATTTTTTTATTCATTTATTTATTAATTCATACCATGCTCGGTTGCATTAACTTTTTACAGAGTTTTGAGCGGTTAAAATTTTGTACACCTCCGAGCAAGTTGCGTGTGGGAATGCTTGCTTCATGCAAAATTTCAGTAAGAAATTTTCAGATCAGATTTGTATTCTAGTCGGTCAAAAAAATGAATTTTTTTTATATAATGTACTACATTTTGTACATCGTTTTCGAGATACAGGGACTTATTTTAGTAAAAATTTGTACTAAACCGATGACCGCGAAACATTAACCAATAAAATTGGGTTGAAATTAAACGTTAAACAACGTGTTTTCTAGTATAAACTGCCTAATATTAAACCAATTTAATTGCTTAATAATTCGATTTCATTTGTTTAGGACACATTTTTACTTGATTCTCAAAATATTCAATTATAATGTTAATTTTATTATGATTTTTATATGAAATAAAATTTCAAATATAATTTATATTACTAACAAACGGCTGCATGTCCATTTTTGTGAGTGACATGTTTTACAAAGACATATTTCTTACAAAGTGTGCTTACTAGTATAATTTTACAGAATTTTACAGCATTTATAATTAAGTTTACAGTAATTTGTGTTACGTATTTTTATATTTACATTACGGAAGAAATGAAAAGATACGTAACAATATCTTGTGTGAACTGAAACCGTCTTGGCAACTGAATAGAAAACTGCTGTACACCTACGCTATGTCCAGAAACGTCTATTTTAATTTTGCAAAGTATTTATAAGGTCAAACGTATCCTATACTAAAAACCGTAGTAAGGTTTTTTTTCAAATTTTTTTTAGATAAACTATTCACAAATTTGAACTGTCAAGAAAACTTCAATACAGACCAAAGTGGGTCACTTTTAGTTCTGCAAGTCCAAATTTTGTTGTAATATGCATAGTTTATATTTTTAGATAAAAATAGGATGGGATAGGATAGAAAACTATACTGGTGGTGGTGTACAAAATTATATTTACAGTATCGTAAACAAAAAAAAGAGTTGACTGAAGTATAAATAAACTTAAGTGAATAATTTAATTTCTTACTCGATTGACTTGAAAAAATAATCAATAAAATTTTTTTCAAATTCGGATCAGTAGTTTTTGAGATTAGCCGGGACAACACAGTACCTACTAGATAAATTGGAAAGTGGTGTTTTTTATAAGTTGCAAGCAATTGATACCGCGCTGGTTGAACAATTTCAACAAAAAATATTCCCCATATTGGTGAATTAACAAATAAATAAAATCAGATATCTGGCGGTTAGTCTGTAAACTTGCTGTGAACATTTTTAACAATAATAAACGAAATTTATCAAAATCTAATCGTAGACTATTCTTATCTACTATGAATAAATCTTGTAACGTTGTATAGGTTTATAAAATTATTATAATTATTATTATTATAAATTTATAAAAATTTTATAAATTTAAATCTTTTTGAACTGCTATAATATTTTGTTCTTCCTTTTTTAAAAGCGTTCTTATTGTTTCAGAAATATTATTTCTTACGATATTTTACGCAAAATGTAATTTGTGTAAGGTTTTGTAAATTCATTATCGACAAATTCGATAAGGACAAATTGTTTTGCGAAACTAATTTTTGGTAATTAATAACGAATATAAAAAGTATTAAAATGTTATCAAACAAAAATTCACCTAAGCAACTTACGATGCAAGTATTTGCAAGGAAATAGCAAATGCTTAGGGATGCATTATGCAGTTACATAAGGTAATCACGCGGTGATTACAAAATGCTTTACAATAAAAACCTTCTCTAATTTTGTTATGACGAAGTTTAGGAGTTCTGATATTTTCACATAATAAAACAGTTGCGGGAATATGATATGTATACAATTTAAAATAAATTTTGGGAATCCCCTTGTAGAAGTAAGAAGTAACTAGTAGGTAATTTGACCTAAATTAAAATTTATAATTTGTAGTAAGTACATAAAAATTGTTTAAGAAGTGTTCTGTAATTAATCAATGTCAGAGAAAGGATGCGAATCATAATATGATTTAAAAATGATTTAAATTATGATTTAAAATATATTTTGAATTAGTGGAATTCATAATAAAGTTGAAATCGCTAATTATTATAAAACCACTATAAAATCTTTATTCAAAGAAAAAAACACGAATACTTGGTAATTATCAGTATTTTCTCAAAAATGATCAAAAATCTACCGAGTTGACTAGTCCGTCAAATTCGGCATTAACCTCAACGATAAATACTTTAATTGCCAAAAATAACTGGCACTGGAAAGTCTTGATCGATTCGTCCACAAACCGTATTACATTAAAGGCGAAAACAGCATGGTAATGCAAGTTATTCTCGCCTTTAATGGATTTTTGTCATTAGAGTTTAGAATCGCAAACACTAGTTACCTATGCATTTGTAATATCATAAACTATAATAATGATAGCTAATGAAACGCCCAGTGTGCCTAAACGTCAAAATACTGTATACAAAAAATGCGGTGCCTAAACGCGTGGATAAGTCAACCTCAAGTCGATGCGACGAACTCATAACTACAATGGCGCCCTCTGAACTTATATGATTTTATAAGAGGGAACTAAACGTCTATATTTACAGTGTATATAGTCCAACTGGCACCTTTCACAAACTTCATTAATAGGCTTACTGGCCCTTCCAGATGACATATATAATTGTAAAACCATCCGGCACCATAAAATGGTGCCACAACGTAAATATAGGTGCCACAACGTCGGTTTATATGCTTATATGGGGTCAGAACGTCGACTTACAAATATATATATATATATGTATGCCCGGTATCTTGTGACTTCCTGTACGTAGTCGTGGCGACCTGACCTCCGGGTCTATCCGTTATCTTAGGTATATATATTTTGGTGCAAACTGTTGAGGGGAACATATATAATGTGTTTATCAAGAGAGGGGTAACATTTAAAAAAAATTTTTTTGCTATATATACACTTATATAGAAGATACAAAGTGACTTCCGCATATATATGGCCTTACGCGCTAACGCGTTCTTACTTCCAGCAGCGTTGCCGGATCTTGTATCCGTATCAAATATCAATTGGTCAAGATAAGCGTTTATCATTCTTGTTTTACTTCCAAAGCACTATAAACTATATAAAGAAGTAATTATATTTATGAGAGTTGTTTAACTTCTATTACTGAGTATTAAAATTATAGAATCATTAGTTTGATGTTGCTGCAGGTATTTGGTATTTTTACCAAATTTAAAATTTATAAAATTTTGTAAAAACTGTTTCTGAATTATAATTTCCAGATGCTAACTTTTTAAATTGTTCTAAAACAGATTACAATAGAGAAGCTGGGACTTGCAAATTTAAAATTTTGCATTAATAGTAATTAAGAAGCAAATAAGCGTGCGCTACCCAGCTTCTACCATTGTTTCATTACCTACTTAGTGATTATTTCGGATTTTTTTTCCGCAGAAAATAAATTATTTATTTATTTTTTATTTTTTATTTATTTTTATTTATT
Source organism: Cantharis rufa (assembly GCA_947369205.1). Taxonomy (NCBI): domain Eukaryota; kingdom Metazoa; phylum Arthropoda; class Insecta; order Coleoptera; family Cantharidae; genus Cantharis; species Cantharis rufa. The sequence goes on along the minus strand of OX376304.1, from coordinate 17,612,381 downwards.
AATTGAATTTGAATAAATTATTTGTAGTTTAATGAATTATTAGCACAAATAAAAAGTTATTTATTTGAATTTCTTGTAATTGTCATATTTTTAATTTGTTTATGACTCAGACGTACGTTGCTCGGACTACTCAAAAATTTATTTTGCATACATGTCAAAAACCACTGACATAGTATCGTAGTACCTATATTATTTTGTTAATGCACAGGCAGATAAAGGAGAACAATAAGCCAAGCATGTTCAAAATTGTGTAGCAAAAGAAATACGTCAGGATTTGTTTTTTCGAAGGGTTTACCGCATGCACGATATCTCGAGAACCGTTTCCGACTCCGACGTACGTTGCTCGGACCACTCGATAATACGTTAATTAATTATTATTGAAGTAAGGCTACCCATTTTCTATCATTGTTTTGTTACCCAGGACCTTTTTTAATTTGTAAATTGGTTCCACGTCAAAACGCCGTTTCCAAAGACGCCGTTTCAAGAACGCCGTGGGAAAGACGCTGTCCCTAAAGATGCCGTTGCAATAACGCCGTGGAAAATACCTCGTCACAAAATGGCCGTTGCCCAATAATGCCGTATGGTATTACCGCCGTCACAAGATGGCCGTGCCCAATTACGCCGTCTTAATAACGCCGTGAGCTAAAGGGACGCCTTTACACCCAGCTCAGGGCTTAATTCTAGATTAAGTTAGTATTATACAAGGGGGGGGGGGGGGCAAAAGTAATCACTCGATGTTCTTTGGCTGTAATTTTTTTATAATGAAAAATTTTGGTTCTGCTTGTGAAATATGTTTATTTAATCCATTAGAATTTATTCCATCAAGTCGAGAAAATGATATTGGCCCAAGTGGCCGCCGCCAGAGTTGATAACCATGCGGGAACATTTTATGGCATTTTCCATCCCTCTTGCCAGAACTTCGGGCGACATGTTCTTGCATTCCTGGCAAATATTCTCTTTAAGAGCTTTAAAGGGATAAGGCTTGTTGAAGTAAACCTGCGACTTCAAAAAATCCCATAAAAAGAAGTCTGGAACGGTTAAATCGGGTGATTTGGCCGGCAGTGCAAATTACCAAAACGAGAGATTATCAACTCTGGCGGCGGCCACTTGGCCGATACCATTTTCACGACTAGATGGAATAAATTCTAATGGATTAAATATGGTAAACAAATTTCACAAACAGAACCAAAGTGTTTTATTATAAAAAAAAATTACAGTCATGAAAGAATTTTTATCTCCTTCATATTTAACATTTATCAAAGTAAGTTAAAAATTCAAAATTTTTTAAAGAATTTAAATTTATCATCATCGTCATATTTATCATCACATTTTTAACCTTGAAAATGAGTTAAATAATCTCGGAACGTCGGACAATATAATTTGTTTGAACAGACCTACAACTTAATAATTTTTAATTAATAAAATTATAACTATATTGTTTGGACTACCAATATTATACATACATTCATCATCATTATTGGTAATTTGGAGAATAAATAAAAATTTTGCAAATAAATATCTTATGAATTTTAAGGTGCTGGACACACAGAAAAGATGTAAGACGCAGACGGGGCGCAGACATATGTCTTTTCCGCGTCCTTTCATACAAAATGTATAGAAGCGTCGCAATGCAAAACATATAGGGCGCAAACAGGGCGCGGACACGTTTTCTATACATTTTGTATGAAAAGGACGCGGAAAAGACATATGTCCGCGCCCCGTCTTTTCTGTGTGTCCAGTGCCTAATATTTATCGTTATTTACCTAATGTTACTACACTTTTATCAAGCTTCGTTGATGTTTCATCCCTATCATAACTTCCGTGCATACCATCTATTTGCCTGCCAATAATTCCTTGTATCGTCTCATTAACAATTGACAGTACCACAGGATTAAACGTACCCCGACCAATTTTCAATAAATTCATTCTATTAATGCTAAACCATAGATAAAATGTTAAACTTTCTTTAGGTATTGTTTTTATATTATAAAAATTAATTTATTTATTATATATACTATAAATTAAAAGTTGCTGAAAGTTTCATAACAAAACTCGTTTATTTTGTTTAATTTATATTCATTTTAAGAAAATAGAAAAAAAATTTTGTGAGTGTGGTTCCCGTTCCTATTTGCATTTACCGGGAGAAATGTGGTCGATTTACTTGTATTCTTTTTATGTATGGTTTTTGCTGGGTAAAACGAGTGCAAAACCGAGCGCCTTGAGCCTTATTTGTGGTTTAACAAACTTAAAAATAATTAATACTTAAAACTAGCAATTGGTCCAAAGACCAAAAGCGAAAGAGGCGCGAAGTTGGCTGTTATGATGTAGTGGTCGTGTCCGTAGTCTGTATTTACAAGATTGCATGGTGCAGTAGTACGTAATACAATCAAATTGTGTTTTTCACAGGAAAGTATTGATATTTTCCATTACTTATGTTTTTTGGTGTGCTGAATCCGAATCTGAGGTTTGTTAAAATAATTTCGTGACGCAACATTGAAAAAAATGTCAAAAAAGGTAAAAAAATTGCACTTTTCGGTGGTTTTTTGCTTATAACTTGGAAACTATCAACTTTTCGTAAATAACCTTTCTATTCAAAATTGAAGTACATAAAATTTTCTACAAATTTTATTAACCATATTTTTTCTCTCCGGTTTTCAAACCGTTCGGATTCAAGCGCTAGTTGAAGTTTGTCGTATTTTGTCGGTGACCGCAAAAGCCCACTTTTTCCGCACTAAAACTCTAGTTTATTTATTAAAGACTGTCATTTCGTGAATTCTTGTTAGTTTTCTGCACATATACTTTATTTAGATCTTACAATAAATTATGTAAAGGTACAGGCAACTTTTCAAAAATTATAAGTATATATATATAATATTCAAATTATTTAATAAAGTTATAAAATTATATGAACCGTTGCCGTTTAGAGGTCCTGCTTGAGGTTCTTCCTCCGGAGAGACCAGGAATGTCTCTGCTTTCCCCATAGAGCCACAGAAGATCAGGCACAGATGGAATCACAGTTTCAGTGGGTGCATACGTTTCCTTGAGATCTTTTATTTTTATTTCAGCTAAACCTTCAGGTTTTGTCTTTTCAAAATTGATCACATGACCAGATCCATAACTACCAGAAACCTCAGGTGGGGGTATAATTTTCAAACGAGGAATGAATTGATTGGGGGCTATTTCATGTTTTTAAGTATTTAAGTTATATTTTAGCAAAATGGCTCATAAAAGAGAAATCTGGGCGAAAAGAGAGATATGTGTGCAGACTTGGGTCGGTTATGTAGGTTAGTGTTAGTTTATGTTATGTTTTAGCGAGATGGCTAATAAAAGAGTGATCCATGCGAAAAGGGAGATCTGTGCGCAGACATGAGTCGGTTAAGTAGGTTAGTGTTACGTTATGTTATTTTTTTAGCGAGATGGGTCATAAAAGAGTGATCTGTGCGAAAAGGGAAATCTGTGCGCAGACATGGGTCCAAATTTGCATTTGGCCCACTTTACCATTTTAAAAATTTTAGTAAAATCTATTTATCAAGAGGTGAAATTGCCTAGCGGTAATATTACCGGGGATCAAATTGTCGGGGATCAATTTACCAGGGGATCTAATTACCATGGGTAAAATTACCTGGGGTGAATATACCGGGGACGAAATTAGCGGGGGTCATGGACTAAGTCCATGGCGGGGTGAAAATACAGGGGGTGAAAATACCGAGGGTCAAATTACCAGAGGTCAAATTACCGGGGATCAATTTAGCAGGAGATCACATTACCGAGCGGTGAAATTACCGGGGATCAAATTACCGGGGACCAATTTACCTAGCGCCGTTTAGACAGTTTAATTTAGATCGGTTGACAAACGATTTTAGGTCAAACAAACATTTTAGGTCTAAATCGTCTTCAGGTGTAAAACGCAAACGTGTTTTTTTACAACTCATATCCTGTAACTTGCTGTAACCTACGTAATACAACCACAGAATATATAAACTAAATTTTAACCTTGCTTAATCAAGGTAATAAACAAGGTACTGGTTCATTAAACTAAAACTTAAATAACTAAATACCCTAAAATATTGTAATGATATTTCTAACCGGCAGCTGATATTTTTGGACGAGCTTTGTCTTTTTGGTAGTTTTGATTCGATTGGAGTCACTAATCGATTTGCACGGCGATTCAAAGACTTGTTTTCATGTCGGCAAGTCGGTTTTTAATTATTTAATGCCAATAACAAACACTGACTCAAAATTGTTACACATTATACTACTTTTAACACAAATATTATTGTTTACTGTGATGAACTAAAGGTGTTGTGAAACCATTGACAAATCTTACGAACGTGAAGCTAAAATTAAAAAGTGTTTAGAAGAAATATGGTGCATACTGTATAATTTGAACTTACGAGGGAATTTGTGGTTATAAGGTTGGAAGAAGGTTCGGTTGAGCGGAGGACGTTGTTCCGAGTGCACGCAAAATTGGTGCGTTACAAATTTTGTGATTTTATAATTTGCGTTAATTTTGCCAAACGATTAACTGATTAAGTCAGGGAGCATATCCTGATTGTTGATAGTGCGATTGTATAAGAAAATATTGTTTGCGTTTTGTTTCAAGCTGAAATAAAGCAGAAAATTAAAATTTGGTATTTGGATGATAAGAAAATTTAACAACGCCGACCGCCATTTGCATTTATGCGAAATATTATAATTTTAACAAAATTTACTTACCTCAAATGGAAATTGGATTGAATTTGTATGAAATAGAAGAATACACGTGTGTAATTAAGGCGATTATCGAAGAAATTTCACAAGAACAAAACTATCTGATCAACTCCGGTAGCCGAAGATTAGTAATAAAAACACCTGTAGCATCCAGTACAATACGGGAGCATTTGACAATCTACAACGAGAAAAGCAGTGGACCTCAAACGTTAATCAAGCTAAGAATTTTATTGTTTATTTGAACTATTTTTATTTCTCTGAATTTTTATAATTTTCATAATTTTTTATACTAACATAATTACATTAACAGCTAAATTTGGTAAATGAATTTAGAAGTCATATTTGGAATTAAAGTAAATGTAATTCATTTATCAAGTCTTGCTACACGTTCACACTTAGAGTCAGGAAACGAATTTATAAGTTTCAAGTTATTGGTAATAAATAAAACTTATTTTGCGTTCATATCAAGAATTTTGTTTTTCTGGAAACATGCGATTCGTGGGTTTCAAATTGAACTCGCTCCTGAGAGTCAAGTATCTCCGAAATTATCTGAGCTAGCTGGAGAAAAAGGTAAGAGTGTGTAAAGCTTTAAAACTTTACATTACAATATATATACCTATATATAACGTAACCGTTAAATACCTACGCTATTTATGAGAAATAGCGGGACCCGGTAACGTTATTTGCATTACGCTATTTCTGCGCATGCGCATTTGAGTTTAAAACTAGAATAGCGTTAGCGTAAAATTTACCGTAGTGTGGCGATAACTCCCTAATCTTTTTGTCATTGATACGTGTAATTCGAATGACTGCATGTGGAGTACTTTAAACGTTACAATTTATAAGGAGTTTTTACCTCCGCACAGTGGGGTATTTGACACTAAAAACGGGACAAAACTCTGAAACACACCAAATGAGTTCAAAATATGCTTGGAATTTTAGAAAAAATAATCAAAAAAAAATATATTGATAAATAGGGTGGTTTTCTGGGGGTGCAAAGCAAAATAACAGAATAAAGTTATAAAACTTTCGATATGTTGAGAATTTGACCTAAGAATTCGTGGAAAAATAATGAAAAAAATTACATTGATAAATAGGGTAGTTTTCTGGGGGGTGCAAATCAAAATAACAGAATAAACTTTTGAAATTTTTTATATGTCGAGAATTTGACTTACAAACTTATGGAAAAATAATAAAAAAATTATTATCGATGTATTGTGGTTATTTTCGAAGGGATGAAATCAAAATAAAAAAAAAATAAAATCCATTTCTAATAGTTTTTCATCCAGTTTTCGTTTATTGCTGTTCTTGAAAATCATGTACAATGATCTTCTAGACATTTGGAAGTAATTTGGGTCGGAACCTAAAATAAAAAACAGCCTATAAAGTAAATGTGTTAAATTATGATAAAATACCAATAAAATATAAACTGGCTTTTTTTTAAAAGGTGGGTAGATGGGTGAGATATTTTTGATTGGTTAGCATTAATAAGGTGTACAGTTAACTATAAAAAAAAAATCTTAGCCCGATCATGCCCGGAAGTAGTACAAAAACACCTTTTTTCTAAATTATTTAATCAAAAATAATAATATTTTAGTATAAGCCATTTTCATCTCAAAAATATACTAAATATCAAGAAAAACAAACATATTGTGATATCAAAATTAAGTACATACCTTGATCTTCAGCATCCATTGAAATATTTTTCAAAAATCACTACCAACAGCTCAAAACACAAACTGCACAGTTATTGTAATTGAAGGTGTATCGAGAATAAAGACGTGTGCATTTAACATCAACTAGATTTCAACTATCTATGCGCCTCCAGCGCGGTTCCCAAGCCTTTTTTGAAGCCGGTTTAAGTTAGCTTGATTTATGAGGTGTGCAAAAAATGATATATGGGTGTCTTTCGTTAAAATTTTTATTTTACATTTTTGTCCGGATTTTTAGGTTGAATACTCCACCGTGCTCCGTTACAAAAGGGATTTTGGATCGCTGAACCTTTTAGTGCGGTTCAAACGAGAACCTTGTCGAGAACTTTTGACGTGAAATTAACGGGCACTTGACGGAAACTGAAGTTGGTGCGGTAAAGATTGACATGCGTAAGGTACAATGTAAGGGATGAACAAAACGTAATGACAGGGTATACAAAATATCAGAAATGCATTGTGAAGTTAGCTGCAATTTTGAATAATACAAAAAGAACAAATAAAATATATTACAATTCTAAACAGTACTTATATTATTAATCATTGTTTTCTTTCCGACTAATGTCTTATATATATTAATTAGAAGTTGTATATAATAAAATATATCTTTAACCAATGTCTAATATATAGTGAAGATGTTCCTGAAGAATGGAAAATGGCATATATTAGTTCTATTCATAAAAAAGGAGATAGAAAAAAATTTCAAAATTATGGAGGCATAAGTGTTATATCATCTATTAGAAGATTGTATGGACGCATACTTAAAAATAGAATCGAAACACAAATTCATATAGGGGAAGAGCAATGCGGTTTCACCATTGGAAGACCATGCACTACCTATCTCCCTCTGACGTTATAACTAACCTGTCTACCAATCACCAGATTTCATTTCAAAAATTTAATCCAATGAGATTTCAATTTAGCGAACATTTAAGTTGTCTAGTGAAATCAACCAATCACGAGTAATATGCACGAATTACCGATCATTTTCGATAATTTTTCATCCTTACTTTATTTACAATAAAAACAATCTTGACACTATTATAATAATAACGAATGGTAACTAAGCATTTGTAAGATTTAATAAACAAAGTCATAACCGACATTCTTTTTATATTAATATAAAACAAATTAATGTAATTTAAAACGAAGCAAATTATTCGTCGGGAGATAGTCATGGGAATTTCCCTTTTGCACAGAATAATCTTATCATTTGTTCTCTTACATATTTTCGATCGCAAATCTACTCTACGAGTCGGGCCGATTGTTATCAAAAATATGTAATCGAACGAAATGATCGATAATATTCTATGCACATGGGAAATTATACTATATGATAATATATTTACTTTACGACAACTAACTCAAAAGAGAGCAGCAAGAAATAGAGAAACACATCTGGTATTTTTTGTAGACCTAGAAAGGGCGCATGACATCGTGCCTAGGCAAAAATTATTTGAAGTTTTAAATGAATCTGACATATGTACATCATAAATATATTAACGCCATTGGACATTTATAAACGGCACAAAAAAATGTTATTAAAATTGGCAATAAAGTTTCAGATGGATTTCTAACAACAAAAGGTTTGCGCCAGGAAGAGATGCACTTTATCGCCATCATTATTCAAAATATATATTAACAGAATACTTAAAGAATGGCACGCAAAATACAAAACCAATGGGTGTAGACATAAATGATGACTGTCTACATACTCTCCTTTTTGCCGATGATCAAGTAGTTATTGCAGAAGATGAGGAAGATATCTCTTACATGATGAGGAAACTAACAGCTATCTATAACAACTGGGGTCTTAAAATAAATATCAATAAAACTAAATATTTAGTTGTAGGAGGTAATGAAAACTGTCAAGAATATAAGTACCTGGGATCTGTAATATTGTCACATGCAATAAATAATTGAAGAAATTCAATTATCGAATTATAAATTATAAATTCTTAAAGTACCGAATTGTTATTAAATCAGTAAAATGCAAAGTTAAGATTTACATAGGAAAATTGTATCAAGTAACACTGTCTAATGCATTTCCGTTAATAACTGGAAAATGTCTCATTATGACAAAGGGGCGCTTGACCTCTTGAGCCGATCTAATTCGATTATAATGGACTTAAGAAATGATTATGAAATAAGGAAGGGGTTTGCATAGGTTACATTAATAATAGATAATAATAAAAGGGTTACGCGGGTGCGATAGTGGAGACACCTCGAACTGAACTCTCCATCAACAGAGATGGGTAGTTCTATTCAACCCCCTTAATTGTAATGTATAGGTAAGAATTAGTATTTAAGTTAAATTGTTAAGTATGTATAGTATTGGTTATTTTGTTTAATAGATTTAGATTGTTACTTACTATGAATTTTATTTATGAATAATTATGGGTATTCTATTTATTAACTCGAAAACCCCATCTGAAGCTACATCCCAAGCTATACGCGACAATATCACAAGAAGCCAACAGTAGAAAATATATCGAAAATAGAATGGTAAAAGGACGGCAAGCTGTAAGACAACTAAACGCAATTTGGTGGTCAGAGCAAATTCACAAAAATATGAAATGGTACAAGTCGATAATAAAACCCATATTGACTTATGAGTCAGAAACGTGGGAAATAAGTAAAAAATATAAAGAAAAACTAAAAGTAATTGAAATTGATGCATTGACAAGAAGCAGTCGAGTGTCTAAATTAGAGCACATACGAAATGAAGAAATTAGAAGTGTAGAATTAATGTCCAGGAAATAACAATCTCAAAGAAATTAAATTTGCCACAACTTTGGTTATTATCATTTTCACTTTAAAGTTGAAAATAAGCGAGTAATTTAGAAAACAAAATTTCACTCTTTAAATCGAGATTGCGGCAAACGCAATGGGCAGATTTTCCTGAAAATCGAGATTTACACTACCAAACACCCCCCCCCATAAGTTTAAAATAAAAAAATCGCTGCCGGGAACTTTTTCCGGGTAAAATCCTATCTTGACTGGACTATAGGTACAAACCCACAACTAAATGCGCAAGCATATAAACTTAAAAAATTCATATCTTTAGATCCCATGACCGTCCACGATTTAAAATTTTTTTCTAAGTAGACAAGGAACAAGAGATGCTTGAAAAAAAATATGGTGGAAAACAAGAGATTATTTTCTGAGTTATTAAGGGTTGAAATTTAGGGATGCTTTTTTTTTCACCCTTAAATTTGATAAGTTTTACATTTTTTTCTTTAACTTGTTTGTCAAAGCAAGTATGTCATTTTAGAACAAGTCCCATCGCTCTAAGTCAGTTTGTTCAGACGATAGAGTGAAAACAGTGATTCGCCGTGCGGGGCAAAATGTAAAATACTGGGTTTTTCCGTGCCCCGCCACGGCCAAGCCGTTGGGAGAATGGCAAAAACCTTAAATACAAATGTTTTCTCGCAGTTATCTCCACGCAGACCCCTTTTCACCACGTAATGACTGGAAAAAAATTTGTTTTTAAACACCGGTACTTAAAATAAGTGAGTACTTATCAGTACTATATATAGTATATGACAGAAGTAATCAGTTTTGATCAAAATATTATTATTTTTTTTACAAGGTTGTAGGAAATATTGTTGCGTTTTAATTTATTTCATATTTTTTATATCTTCAATAGATATTATTGTGCTAGCGATAACAGATGATATCATGGTGAATGTTGATTAGTAAACTTTTTTTGTGCTAATTGTTATCATAATTTAATAAAAGAGAAAATAAATTGAATAGATACAAGATTAAAAAAATAAATGTATTTACCGTATGCACTACCTAATGGAAGCATTGAGACCAGTAGGGGAGTGAATAATGAGTTTGACACAAAATCCGAAAGATTAATTTACCTGAAATGAAATTTCTGAACAAATTTGTTTAACACTTTTTTGTTTATAATGATTTATTACTACATAATTTTGGTAGAATTTACTATCTGTTTAGCGTATAAATTATTAGAATGTAATCAAAGCCGTAATACCTTTAATATTTTGTATTTTTATTTTACTAAAGGTAAGTTGTTTTTACCAGGGAAGTTGTGCCATGGTTGTTTTCAATTTTTTTTTAACGATTTTCATAATAACACCATATTCAAGTTGCGTAATAAACCTAGTTTGTGGCCGTTTGGTTTTAAATTTATGTTCGAGACGGTCATTAGCCTAGTAAGTTGGCCGAACAACTACTGATTTTAAGGTACTCGGTTCGAATCCGGGGAGAGTCAAAAACTTTCATAATACAATCTCCGTCCCTCTGGGTTGATCATTGTCGCCGTTAATTATTAAAAACAGCGTTACAAGCATTCCCCAACCCGCTTTAAGCAGCCGTGGGGTCTTAATGCCTGAACATTTCTCTAAAGAGAAAGAGGCCGATAGTCCAGGAGTGGACTGAAAGCTTGCAACTGCTTTCCATGATCCTCTGTATAAATTGCCGGACCATGAAAGATCTTCTTCGAGTTCGCTCCAAACCTTACTATCCTGGTTGGAATGATTCATCGTAATATTATACTCTTGTTTACTAGCACATGCATTCTGTGATTTATTTCATTGTACAGACAGGTAAAAACTTAAGCATATTTGTTCTTGAGATGGAAAGATTATATTATTATGTGTGTAGTATAATATTGTGTTATCAGATTGTGATACAATAGAAAATAAATGTCATACAAATTAATTGATTAAACTTTACCTTTCACTTATACTTTGAGTTAAAATGTGATAAGATAAAAATTTTAGTATAAATACCTGAAAATTCAAAGTAGAAATCCTCCAAAAACTGACATTAAACTGCTGAGTAAAGTTTGTGAATTTTATTCGCAAGTTACCGCCATCTCCAAAGATGTACCAGAAGATCTTAGTTGGTTCTGCAACTCGTTACATCGCTGGAAGAAATGCAGTGCAGACGGTTTATTGGAGGGCCACCAATTCCCCCAATAGTAAGATGCTGAAGGTGTCGAAAACATTGCACTATGGAAAATCGGGAGAAACATCAGCTCAACTGAAAAATGCACACAACATCAGGTTCTAAATAATATTAATTTTTATATTACAAACTTGCAAATTTGCAACATCTTTTTATTTATTACATTCTTAAGAACATTGTAACTTATGTAATTTCGAAAATTAATAGATCTGCTGAAATGTGTTTTCTTTGAGATAGTTGTTGAATAATAAATGCAATTAATTCTTGACGTTTGACTTTTCTTTAAAACTTTTATTGTTACAATCACTGAATTTTTTCAAAGGCTTTTAAGTAATACGAACAACCCATTATTGTACTTCTGAATATATACAAAATACACAATATTCTACACTTGAAAAGTATTGTTGTACTGATAAATAATTTACTTCAAGCTTTCGAACTTATAAGTCAGAAATAATAATTTTTTGTTAGTTACGTGTGTTTTCTACTCTATTCGAACTAAGCAAACCCTAAGGTAAGTGCTATGGATGCAGTGCAGATGCAGTACAGCCTTCCAGTGTCTGTACGCACCTATAGACATATAGTTGATCGACTATAGCCGTTAGTTTGCGATTTTAGCTATTTCTAGTGCTAAATATGACTGGCTTAATAGTTTTCCATCCAAACTACCCTCAAACCACCATGAGAACTAAACAGAGCAAATTTAAGAAAAGTGCAGTTTTTTCATTTTTTTGGATTTTTAATATTTGTGAGAGTAAACTACGTATATGGCCTACAGACGTGGTTCTGTGCTTAAATTAAAGCTAATTACATTTTCTACAACATCTTTCCTTATGATTTTAAGCGTAAAATGAGTATTTTGCCCTATATCGAGGTCGAAAATTGACCAAATCTTAAAATTTCACTTTTTTGGAAAAAATTGTCAGTTTTTAGAGGGCTGTATCTCGGTAAGTATTAAACTTACAGAGCTCATTCTGATTTCAAATTGTAGAAATTTTAGTCTACTTTGAAAATATATAAGAAATATTTCTTAAAAAAACGCTTAGTTTAGGACTTATATTGAAAAAACAAAAAAAAGTGCGAAAATTTTGCGATTTTGCTAGTGCTGCAAAGTTAGCACAGGTCTTTCGAAGCTGCAAATTTGGATATGCACTACTGATAGTGGTACTAACAACGTATTAAAAAATCAGAACTAACCGTTTGTTTGCGATTTTAGCGTTTTTAGTGTTAAATATGACTGGCCTAATATGTACTCGTATGTAATAGTTTTTTTCTTCTTTTTGTTTTCATTTTTCACCTTGACGTACTGTCAATTGGTCAGACTTATGTAAATTTAGAACCAATTCTTAAATCCACAACGTGTTGATGCACACCGGAAGGCCGAGCTAAGAAATTCTGTCAAGTTCAAGATTCGAACCGAGAATTTCCGCTCTGTAATTCAACCAGCGATCACATCAATCTACTGGCTGTGGTTGTACTTATGTAATAGTTGAACTATTTAATTCAACTGGTTTGCAAAACTGGTACAGGTTTGCTAATGTAGCTTTTCAAATTAAATATTATGCAAATAAAATATAATGAGACAGAGCTGCATATATAAGTTAATAGATAAAGATACCTGTTTATTATCCATTATCTTTTTCTCGTCCATAAATTATAAATATGATCATTAACGGGAATAATACAAATAATAAAAAATACATTTTTATTTTCCGAAACAACCTCTACTCGAAAGAATGTTTGTTACTGCGCACAGCTATATAATTATATATTGACAAGCGAGCACCAGAGAGTCTCTTCCAGTAATATACTATTCTTAAGCTCAGCAGCACCAGCGTAGCTATCATGCAGTAACCCTGAATGCTCTGAGTATTCCTAAGGGCTTTGGAGTAATTTGCACTTCTTACCAGGAAATTTTTAAAATGGAATTATATAGTGATTACGAAATTCATTACCAATATTAAATTCGTCTTTATATAGCTATCAAATTCAAATCTTCTATAGCTTCTCTATTCCTTAAAATTCGAAGCTTCTTTATTGTTTTCTATACAATCTTTAACAAGAATTTGACTTTTCTTGCTACAGGGTCCACGCATGCTAGCTATGACACTACTTAACCAATTTATATTTTTTACCTGAAAATCATCGGGTCTGCTTTTTTGATTTTTTTAAATTCGAAGGGTTACTACCTATTATAGTTATTATCGATTGAATATTTTAAATTAAAATTCCACTTATAATTATTATAAGTGGAAATTTTATGATTCATTTTCTTGCCTCATTTTCTCTTATCCGATCTGAATTCTCCGGATACTTGAGTTTAAAATTAGATATGACGTACTTATAAATTTTATATTCTATTAGCAGTGACGGACCCAGTCTTTTCTGAAACCAAAGCAAAGTATTTTATGAGACCAGACAATACCAACGAAAAAAATGTTTTTAAACTTAGCCATCAAAATTCAGTTAACGTGTCTTTAACCAGTTTACAAATAGAAGTTCATCTCCAAAATGATCAACTTCACGAATTTCTCCAAACTCTCTTTCAAATGAAATAACCAATAAAAACATTCAAATAAACTGAAATTTTAAAAAGCACTTAAAGAAATCTCAAGCTCTAATCTATAAGCTGACATGCAATAGTTCTGAAAGAATTTTCCAGACGATGCAATCAAGTTTTTCACTATGATCTTTAATTCCAGTCTATTAGTATATTTTTCTGTGTAATGGAAAGTGGCCCAAATTATTTAAATGTTTAAACCGGGAAAATCACCAACGGAAATTGCCTTGAAGATTACACATGAAGATTATTTCAATAACGTCCTGCAGCACATTACAGAACAATACCCGGTCTGGATAATTAATCGGTGCTAATCAGGGCCCAAAATGTATAAAATTAGGGTTTTTATAGGACGCCGTAGGAGTGGCGTACATACAGGGATTTTATAGATCTAACGTGTTAGCGTGTATTTTAGATTGGATGAGTATCTTGGCCTGAGGGTTTGTCAAAACTTCGGCTTTCGCTACCCTCGCTTTGCTTGTTTTAACAAGCACAAACCTTATTAAAAAATTTCCCCGGTGCGCAACAAAACTCGAAAATGACGGATCTCTAAAAGCTAGAACTCGAAAAATTATATCACAATTTATTATATATTAAATCACCGAGTGGGTGCAAGTCAATTGACGCGAGCCACGCCCCTTACAATTCCCAGTCTCCGTAAACCCATTCGGAGCACACGCACCGTCAACAGTAATTTCTCAGTAATCAGTAATCACCGTAATCAGTAATCACCGTAATTTCTATGCGAAAAATCAAAACTTTAAAATCAATTAATTCCTAAATTAAGCGATATTTGGAGTTCATCCATAGTTTAATAGCTTCATTATAATGTCCTCTTTCAAATTCTGCCAGAATTTTAGTGATACCTATAAAAACCTGTGCGCCCGGTTAGGGTAGTACTATACCCGAAAATTGATGCTATTAATTATGAAAGATTAATAATTTTTTTGATAATCAATTTAGATTCTGCTAAAAATATTCAGGGAAATTGATAAAAAGCATACTTATACTACAGAACAATGCATCTGTTCACAAGGCAACAACTGTGACGACAGCCATGACGTCATGCGATTTCTATGTAATTATTCATTACCCTCGAGTCCAAATTTGGTCATAAGTGATTATTACACTTAAAAAAAAACAATTTCTCGTATAACTATATAAATAAATAACATTCAAATATATTATCGGATCAAATATTAATCTATGATACCTCGTTAAGTTATTCATGCGCGTAGTAGTTAAATTGTTTAATAAATTTTTGGCATTTAAAATCAAAATTTGGCAAAATCCTTTCTTAGTGTGCATTTATATTACGAAAATAAAGTAGGTAGATATTGTCAAAATTCCAAGTTACGTATTATAATTTAGGCTCTACGTTGATAATTATCTATCAATCAGGACAAAGCCGCTTATTATATATAGATATTTTTATAATTTATTCAAATTGCAAAAATTAAAATTATGCAGTTGTATGCAATACACCTAGAATAACTTAAGTCCATGTTAGCAGTGGCGTAACTACCAGTGTTCGATGTGCTCGATCGAACAAGGGCCCGGAGAGTAAAAAAGGGCCCGGCGTTGTCACCACTACAAAAGCAAAATACTTTAATAATTTTATGCGAATTCAGATTTTTGTGATTTGTAGCACTAAATATTGAAAAAATCAATAAAACCATAAAATACGCGGTACTTTTTCAAAATAACCTGTCTGCAACATTTCTCATGGGACCCCGTTCTCGTGTACCTAACTATTTAAAATATAAAATATATTTACTGTCTGTTTCATCTTTTGTTGAATAGAACTTTAAGGCGGCTAAGTACGACAAAGATTAAACGCACCGTAAAAGTAAAACTTCGCATCTGGTAGCAATACGTACAGTACTAAACAAATAACTGTCACCTTCGGCACTTTCAAAAAAGCAGGGTAGGGTATATTTTGATTTTTGTTACACTGCTAGTTTGTTCGTGATAAGAATTATTTTGTTTTTATAGATTTTTTAAAGTTTTAAATAGTAGAGTTTACATTTAATTGTTTATTTTGGAGTATAGTTGATTAAATTCTTTTCTTCGTGCAGTAGTTTTAGTGAAATTTTAACTATGTTATAATTTTCTCACCATACCTCTTTCTACCGCTTTATCAGAAATAAGATCGTTTTCAAAATTAAAAAGAATAAAAAACTTTTTAAGGAATACCATGGGCAAACAAAGATTATCTGCTTTATCTATTATTTCAATTGAAAATTAAATTGCCGAACAATTGATATATTTAATATAATAGTGTCGACGTTTGCACATGTTAAAGCAAGGAAAAATAATTTTGAATAAAGCAGCTTACCTGCTTACCATACTTGGAGCATGCCTGCTTTAATTTTTCTATTATTTTGGTTTCCTGTTTCTCTTTTGTACATGTAATTATTAATTTATAAATTATGTCGTTTATTTTCTACAAAATTGAATTATATTATTTTTCAAAAATAATATTATTAATTAAATTATTAACTTCAAAAACACTTCGACAATAAAATTAACTCAATTTAGAAGACTTGAAAATGTATAACAATTTATATGAAACACGTCGTCTTAATTAAAAATAAACATCTTATAAAAAACGAAGAAGTAGTACGTTATTAGAAAAATAAAATTAATTTATTATGTAAGTAATGTTTGCTTTTGAATAAAATTCTTGATTTTCTGTTAAATATTTTACCTAGTAGTTAATCCCTAGAGCAGCGGTTCCCAAATGGGATTCCGCCAAAAAGTATTTCAAAATGGCGTAAAAATCAATTTTGCCGCTTAAAAAATATTTTTTATACCCTTTACCCTATATGCTTATATAATCCGTTTAATAAAATGGTTTGAATATCGGAAATTGATAAAACCATGTACAAAAGATGTACAAGAACCATGTACTCTAGGGCCTAGAGTAATTTTAATAAAACTAAATAACAGTATATTTATTATATTTTTTCATAAAAATTAATTTTAAAAAATCGTTCCGCTTATAAGGCTATTAAAAAAAATTCCATGTTAATTTAATATCCATTTGGGGGCCCGGTTTCAGTCGGAAACACAGGCCCGTAGTTGCCTTGTTACGCCACTGCATGTTAGGTATAGAATTTGTAAATAATTGTATTAGCTATTTCGTTTTATCAAATCAAACGTTTATCACTTAAGCAAAAAATATTCTCATTGATAGAATTATGTCAGCCGAACTTTGACACTAAAAGTTCTTTAATCTCGCGTTATTATTTTATATAAGTAAATCTTTTTCAGACTGAAATGTTACTCAGCAAGAAATGCGATGAATAGCCACGTTAACTTCATTTACTTGTAATTTTCTTCATAAGGAAAATAATAATCTTGCCGTTACATACTAGCTATAAAGTCTTTTGCATTTCTTACTGCCTTAGACCAAAAGGTTTTACGTAAAGAGAAGATTTGGTTATTTTCTCGTGGTATCTTAGATATTCCACAATTATTCCAAGATTTGATTTGAACATTATGTTAAATATTAATTTGATTTTTAAAGGAAATCGTGATTGAATAGGAGCACCGTATTTTTTACGAATTAAGAATTAACGTACTTGACACAATGAGATCTTTTTATGCCACTAATCGCAGCCACCAAGCGTTTAGTATAATTTATAAATCGCTCGTGTGATTAGTTACAGTAAATTTTATGAATTGGCTGTGACGGCGTTATCGCCAGGAGGAGCTGTGCCTACCCTGTTGATTGGAGTGCCCAACCAAGTTCTCACTCAAATTTGTACAGAGACATTCTCATAAATTACTTTTAAAATGAATACAAGATTTATACAGACTGTTTCGAAAAATAATTATTATTTGTCTTATGCCCAGTTTCTTCACTAAAATCATCCTATAGATATCCGATAGACAGGAAATAAAAATAAGTATAGATAAATATGGCAGGACTACAATACAACAGCAATACATTCTGTCATCTTTATCTATACTTATTTCCTGTCTATCGCATATCTATAGGATGATTTTAGTGAAGAAACTGGGCATTAACTATTCCCGATTTCTTCACCTCGAGATATCTATCAGATAACGAATCCACCCGACAAATTAATCAAGTAATAGATTCCACGAATTGAACATTTTCCTACAGACTCTTGGAAAGAGGACAATTTTCTAAGCATTTTAAATAAAAATTTAAGCTGGATTATTCATTAGTTGTCAAGAAAACGGCATTTAAAATTTGAAATTTTACGTACATTTTAGAAAACCACGTTTTCTACAGGGGTATTCTGTTACCGATACGTGTGCTTAGATATTATATATCTTAGCTGAGAATAACTGCTACTATTCTTGCATAAAATTTTATAATAAGTTACCAAATGAAATTAAAATAATGAACGCACTCTTAAAGATTATAAAAAGGCGGTACATACATTTTTAATTGAAAAAGAACTTTATGATGTGAGCGATTTTCTGTAATTGATTGTAAATTAATTGTTTTTGTTCAGGATATTTGTGACATTTTCTTCTTTTCTGATGTGCAATTTATAATGTACATTTTCTTAGAGAAATAAACCTATATTATTATTATTATTGACCATTAAACTAGTATTTAATGAATCGAGTTTTTATTTAAACAAACGCAGAACTAGTTTTTAGGGTGGCTCTGTGATTTTTCGTGGTTAAAAAAAACGTGTTAAAAACATCCTTGAATGTACTCTCAAAATTTCAGAAATAAATTCGTAAAATTGACCCAGATGTAGTGTCGCAGGACTGGATTGCATCTACAAGCATAAGAAATTCTAATTTTGAACACGAATATCTCAAAACGACAAATTTTAACTTGGTTGACAACAAATTAATAATACCATACATCCATTTAACAAGACTAAAAAATAATTTTATTCGCAAAATATATCTTTATAGTCCGACAGGAGATTTTTGTAATTGGTTAGCTTTTATGCACAACAAAAGAGATGATTACATTTGTTTTACTTTATATAATCATTTTTGTGCATAATTTTAACCAAATAGACGCTTTTACCTTGTGTTTCATACAAGATTTTTTCTAATTATGTCGTAATTAATATAATTTATTTTGTGCAGGAATTTTGCAACAGAAAACATTTTGTATGGAAGTAAAAGTATTTTTTATAACACGGTGCGTTATCACTTTTACCTGCTGTTGCATAAATAGATATTTTCGATACAAGTTAGGAAAACTAACATATTTCCATTCAAGGCGAAGTTTTACAATCGAGGCCGAAGGCCGAGATCGTAAACCGAAGCCGAGAATGGAAATAGATAGTTTTTCACGCGTATCGAACAATATTTTTTCTAATTATGTTTCAAAAAGAACCGATAACATACTTTTTATACCTAAATTAAAATGAATTTACTAAAAAATACTTTATGAAAATAGAAACATACTTAAAATTTAAATTTTTTTGGTACCAACCGTGGGTGCGGTTGGTACCTACGCTGTGGTTAGTTAGTTAGTTAGTAATATCAGGTTTAAGGTGGCAGTTACAAATTGAATAGGTTAGTGAACACACGTTTTTTTAAAAATTATTTCAAGTGCCAGTTACAAAGGGAAGAGGTTAGTGAACACACGTTTTTTTTAATTTATAGTTTTACAATTTGTGTTTTTAGAAAAAATGTCTTCTGATATGTCGGAATGTTCGGATGTTGAGGAATCTGCGGCATTGGCGATTCAATTGCGGATTTTTTAAAATTGCCAAATTCCAGCACTTATACTGGGCATTGCTTTAGACGCACATCGGCTACGTTGTTTCTGACTATTTCTTTCTTTCCCGCATACTTTTGGAAGTGTGCGGAAAAAAACTACTTTTCCGCACACTGTGCGGAAAAGTAGTACTTTTCCACACACTTTTGAATATCACAAAGTAAGACTTTTTGAAACATGATTAGAAAATAGCTATTTAAACGAAGTAACCAACTTGCTAAAATTATAAAAATAATATTTCGTTCGTCGAACGAACTTATAAAGTAATAATGAAAATCATAAATTTAATTAATAAAAAATATAATTTTATTTCTAAATAAATAATTAAATCATATGGCTATAAAATAATACATATGCACATATTTCTGAGGAATGAAATTAGTTCAACATTTGTATGCAAGATTAGTGCCATGTTCTTTAAATTTAATACTTTTTAAAATAACAGAACAATAAATAATAACAATTAAATTAATATAAGAACACTTTTTCATTAATATCAATACCGAATTCCATTTTCCACTGTCGTTTAAAATTTCTTTTGCATTTGAACATGCTGTGGTGGTGATGGAGCGTCGGTTTTACCAAAATTTAAATTTTTCGGCAGCTTGATAAACCTTCCATTAGAATCGGCACGTCTCCAATACACTGTTTGAACTGTATTTCTTCCAGCAATGTAGCGAGTTGCTGCTCCAATAAGCGCCTTTTCGTGCATCTTGATTGATTATGATGTCGTAGAACGTTTTAATAGACACAAGTAAACTTGTATTTTGATTTTGCTCAAGGAAAGTTTGGTATTTATACTTAACTGATACTCTTATCATGGTGTTTGTTTTGACGTAAAAGATTTCACTAAGAAAGTACTTGAAATGTAAGTTTAGCGGAGAATAACTAAGTAGGTACATAAGTGGTCTATAATAATTTATGTTGTGATTCTTTTTCAGGTTTCAAATTCAAAATTTTTAATTGTAATATCGAGAAAAATTAATTTGATTATGCATTTTTTAATCTCATTGTGATCAGTACTAGTTTACAGGCTACTGCAAGCAATTTTTGCAGAAAATATTAAGCTTATACTGCAATTTTTTAATTTGTAATGGATCCGGTTAACCGAATTAGGGAATGTGGTTGTAATCCTGTTTTATTATTAATGGCGGAAATCACTAACTTCGGGGAGTACCGCAGGATTTTCGGTCCCTCGAAAGCACGGAGATGGCCATTAAAAAGTTTCTTCTTAATAGATCTGAACTCCCGTTTGGCTAGTATGGTCTAGTGGCTTTACATTACACCGTAGGTTTAAGCCGTCCGGAATTCCAAATTAAAATTTAAAAACACTTATTTTCGTCATTTGCCTAAAAGTGGTTGTAAAGAATTAGAGCCGCCAATATCGGTGATACCTGATCGCATTTCAAAGAACAAATTTGACCTAATTTTATTTTACTGTGATATAAATGTAAATAGTTTCTTTAGAAAAATCGCTATGATGTAATATTAATCAAATTAAATAATATGGTCATCCAGACGAAAATAATCAAGGTATCGATAAGTACATGTACTTTCGGAGCCTCTTAATCACAATAGCTTCCTCTTGTAATAAATGTGGCAAATTATTTATTGATGCAAAAAAAACTGTTTAAATGTATAGGTACAAAAATTATTTTTCACATTTCATAATTTCGTGCACGGTATTTGTACAATACTAGTGTTATTTTGGTATCAAAACACATTAAAATATTATCATTTACGTTATTTATTTACGTCATTTTTGACTAATTAATTTTAATGAAAAAATAACAATAAATATTAAATTTGCATATTTATTCACATTTATTAAAATTTAAATTTCACTTTTTTGTGAAAGCAAATCAAGATTTTAGTTTACTGCACCCTCCCGCTTAAAAGTACCTACTTTAGTGCCGCCTGCCATTATTTTACTTTACTTTCAATGCTAATTAAATATTATAAGATATACGAGTATGTTTTACGTTTGAAAAATGGCATATTTTATTCCGGAAAGTAATAATCTCTATTATAATAGACTGACTAATATAAATTGTTTTTAAAAACACAAAAAAAATTCTTTTAAAAGAAGAATAATTTTTTAACCAAAATAAAAAACATTCTGGTATAATAAAAAACAAAACTTTAAAAATATTGTATGCAAGAGGTGTGCTATGAAATAATGTTGAAAATTGGGTCGCAAATACTGAAAGGTTGAAAAACGCTGGCTTAAGTGACAAACATTAATAACGCTGATCCCATGATTTTCAATTATTCGTTTATTGACAGATCATATTGAAACCACATAATCACACCACGTTTGTCTGATAATTTATAAGTATTTCCCTCTTATAAAAATGTCTAAGTTCAGTAGACAAGAAATCTATTCGCGTGTACTTGATACTTGAGTAGGACGTATTTCAAACAAAATGTATTTTTAAATTTTATTTTTACCAGATAAGTTTAATTGTATAATATAACATTCAGTTGCGGAACTTCAAATTTTTGGTCCGCCCACAAAATAATCAATTTCGAGAATTTATTATCTTATCTTTTCATGGTGCATTTGGGCCTCCTATAGCTCTGGCCCGCCGGCGTTGCGGGGTCCCGTGCATTGTTCTGTCACTGATAATCCTACTGATTGGCGTCATTTAAATTAACAATTCGTTCAATAAACCCACATCACGTGATACATAAATGCCAATAATAATTTTAAAGCGCTATAATAATAATTAAAATTACTATTTATGTAGATTCAAAAAATATATAATTATAAGTTATAACTTTTTTGTAGTTTTGGCTACTTCTTCATGTTATATTAAAATCTTTAAATTATCGCTATTTGTTGTAAATGTTTTATTTTTAATTTGATCACTCAATGGAAATATTCCTAATTCGAATCATTTTATATTTATTAGGTAAAATTCAAAATGTTTGAGATGCATAAAAATATAATGTACATAAGTATATAATTAATTGCTGCATTAAACTTAACGTTATTGTTTGTTTTTATAGCAACAGCAATTATTGATAAGAACAGTATATTGATACTTAACGCTACATTATAAAAATTTATTTAATAGGTCATGTTTAAAAATAAGTAGATACCTAAATATTAAATAAATTTAGGAACCTACCTAATTTTTGTAATTAGGAAAGTTTTTTAAATTATTTTAATTTTTTTTTGCATTTTTACTGCCGCAGAACTAATCAATTTATAACAAAAAGATATTAAAATTTGGAAAACCAAATTTCAATATAATTATTATCGACTGTAATTTGATAAATCTCGACTGAAAGCTTATAAAAACTTATTAGTTTTTTCCTTCATTAATCAATTTATGATTTATTCTCAAAATACAAAATTCAAATCATACTTTCCAGAACTTTCAAAACTGGTTTTCACCTCTCACCACTGCCACCTTAAGTAGTTGGCAGAAAAACCAGTAAATTCAAAAATATTTACAAATTTCAAAAATAATTAATTTATACAAAAAAGTACTTATAGTATTAATTTTATAAAATAAATCGAATAGAGAATTTTGGAACATGACGTTACCCTCCTGTTTTTTATTGTATAACCGGGGGTTTACAACAAAAACTATCTACCGGCGGTCATGATCCCAAATTAAAAATCAAATTTTTTTCATCGTACGTATTTCCATAGGATCATCTTAGTTGGTCAATGTCCGTTGCCTTAGAGGTAGTTTGGTTTTCATCTCATTTTTGTGTCTTTGATCTTTATTTCTAATAATTTTTACTTTGTTGGCAATTTTAGTTTCTTCCTTTCCTTCTTCAACTTTTTCTATGGTTTCTTTGTTGAATTTAAACCAAGTCAAACTATTCTCTATTTTGTGTAATTTTGTTGTTATTTCTTGCCTTATCTCTTGATCCTACCTATTATTAATTTCTCAGAATAAACAAAGTATAAAAAATAAAATTTTCATGCCATTAATAAAATAATTATCTTATTGCAGAATACCTTCCCAATATTCTCTATTATTTTAACAAACCTAGATCATTTTATACAACAAATTCTAATAAAAATAGTAGGAAAAATACATTTACACATTTTTAAAAAACCCTAATTATTATTACTGTTTTTTATATTTACTTGCGATTATTTTTTAAGTGTATCTTATCTGTCGTCTACTTAACTATACCAATTGATTTAATGCGTTGTATTAATAGTTCCAACAATTTTTTAATTTATGATTTTAATAAAGGAAAAGCCAACGTAGTATTATCTTCACAAATTAAAAAGTCTTTTATACATTATGCACATCTGATGATATATGTATAACTAGTAGTAACATGAAACATGTTGCACTCATGTAAAAAACCTTAATTTTTACGAAAAAGTACCTAGTCTTTTCCTTTTTTGACTAATGTGTCAAAAACTACATAGTGTTTAAAAACTTGAAAAAAATATTTATTTTATTTCATAATATAATTTATTTTAATTTTAATACTATTTAAACAAAATTAACATTTTTTTAAAGAAAGTAAATGCTATTATTTGTTATTGCAGAATTGGAAAGAACAACAAGGATAATAAACTATTTGTTTACTAGTTTTTGTTTATTAT
This sequence comes from Cantharis rufa, assembly GCA_947369205.1. NCBI lineage: Eukaryota > Metazoa > Arthropoda > Insecta > Coleoptera > Cantharidae > Cantharis > Cantharis rufa. Next base: position 17,588,145 of record OX376304.1, on the reverse strand, counting down.
TTACATATTATTACGTAAGTGATTAATAAATTCTCTATAAAAATTTCCATTATTTGGATGATAAATTACAAACAGTATTTTAAATTTATGAAGTTGTTGTTCAGGTTAATTTCCACTTTAACTGGAAAAATACCAAATACATCAAAATTTAATAAAAGCGTGCTAATCTTAGATGAACTTTCATCAGCATTATAATGGTGTTATAAAAAGCAGTTTTAAAGTCGAGAAAAAACAGTAATTGTGATTGGTTGCGTTTTTAGTGTCTATATAATAATATTAGGTACCTTTGGATTAACATTCAAAGATAAAATTAACGGAAAATTTGCTTCACTTGAATGAATCGGTATCTCCGGTTCAATTTATTTTTCAGACTTCATTAAAAAATCATTTGAATGTTTTGTTTCATATTTATTACGTTTAACAATAACAAAAGATTCTATTTTTTATTAACAATTTTGCTATTTAGGGGTTATTTTTATACTGTATACTTCATTTTGAAAAATATATGAGCTTATTTGTTACATAATTTTTTATAAAATTGTGAAATTTCAGAATGGAGACTTGATTGACACTATTAGTCAGCACTTTTTAACTGAAAATAAGGGGTGAGATAGAATAAATTCAAACGCAAAGTTTTTTTTGCAGATTCCGGTTAATAGAAAAGCTCTCTGCAACGTATAAAAAAATAATCGTCACGATAATTTCCGGAACAACACCTAATTTGTTCTACTTTCCGCTATCTTCACTTTATTAAATTGATGTATTACGTAATACATATTTACATAATACTGCACCAATCCACAGCCAATTTTGGGGCTAATATTGATTACTTGTATTGGCATAATACTGAAGCAATATATTGGTTAAATCTTAAAGTATTGCATCATAATATTGTATACGAGGGGAGTTCAATAAATAGGGTAAAAATGAAACCAGGAATTTTTGTTTAGCAAAATTTCTTTATTATTTTTAAACAGGGTCTCCTTTTGACTGGATACATTTATTCCAAAATTGTTTAAATTTTTTAAAGCCGTCTGTAAAGTAAGATTTACCAAAACCTTCAAAATATGAATTAGTTTCTACGATTATTTCATCATTTGTTTGAAATCTTTCAGCAAGCCATTTTTTCAGATTTGGGAACAAGAAATAATCACAAGGTGCCAAATCTGGAGAATAGGGTGGAATTTGCAATGTTGCAATTTTTGAAGAATAAGCTGGTGCATTATCATGATGCATTATCAATGATAAATGTGGTCGTTTCTGCTTGATTTCATCATTAAGTCGATCCACTAATGATACATAATATAGTCCTGTTATCGTTTTTCCTTTTTCCAAGTAATCAATAAATATTATACCACATGCATCCCAAAACACAGTTGCCATAACCTTCCCAGCTAATGGCACTGCTTTAGCCTTCTTTAGAGCACTTCAACCGGCTTCTACCCATCGTTTAGATTTTTCCTTGGTTTCTGGCTTATAGTGATGAATCCATGTTTCATCAACAGTAATAAATCGACGCAAAAATTGGCTTGGATTACCTTGAAACAATGCTAAACCATGCGTTGAAGTTGTCACACGTTTGCTTTTTTGATCATCAGTTAACAAATACGGCACCTATCTTGCTGATAGCTTCCTCATGTCCAAACGTTCGTGCAAAATTGAAACTGTTGCACTATTTGACATGTTCATAGCTTTAGCAATCTCACATACTTTCAATCTACGATCTCCCAAAACCATGTCATGGATTTTATCGATGTTTTCTTCAGTAGTGACTTCATTTGGCCTATCTGGACATTCAACATCTTTTATGCTGGTACCACCGCAACGAAATTCCGTAAACTACTTATGTATCATTTTAATCGACGGAGCAGACTCCGGGTAATATTTATCCAACTTTGGGTTTGTTTATGTAAACGATTCAATATGTTGGTTTACAAATTTATTTTAAAATATGTTTAATGGTAATTTTCTAACTAAAATTCTTCACTTTACTGTTAAAATTCTATTGTTTTAACGTTTTGTTTAGTTCTGTTAAATATTATATATTTTGCAAATACACTTTTTGTGGTGGTGTTAAATATCGCTTTTCATTAGTAGTTGCACAAATAGTTATTACAATAACTTTTATTTCAACTTTTACGGTCAATATTAGGTGTCGAGGGTCGACAAAAACACTTAAATGCTGAAAAATCGTTTCAAGCAATGCTTTCAAAAGCGCTGATTTGTCAAATCCACAAATTGGAAGATCACGGAAGGTGATAAGTAATTTTTTTACTTATGGAAAATATACCAAAACTGGATGTTATGTTCATAAATACGTAATATTACAAAAATTCCTACGCACTGCTTATGTGTAGGGATGGAAGCTGCGCCTCTTGTTATGCGATCCACCTCGCATTTAATATGGAGTTTAAACTCCTCGTTAAATAATATACTATTATCTTTTCTAATCAAAGTGAAATATTATCATAAACTTGTTAAGTTAAAAATATTGAAAATCTTACTGTTAAAAAGCAACTAAGTTGATAGTCTGCGACATCTAATATATATTATATGCTTCGAATTTATGAATCTCGTCAGGCAGACCTAGAAAATCTAATAATTATGATAATATTTCACTTTGATTATAATTTCATTTGTTAATAACTATACATTATATTATCTTTTCTGATATTACATTGAACAACTCTTTTAAAGAGCCTTTAAAATCACCACTAGTTAATCTAGCCGCTGCTTGCACAAGTAGCTTTCAGGGAGTGTTACGTGTGTTAAGGGTACATGCTTTCCCACCTTTTTCTGATATTTTACGATTTTTGAGGAAAGTAATTGATGAGGAATCGGAGGAATTTCTTGTGGTTCCCAACTAATCATTCAACCGTGTTGGCATTTATTAATTACTAACTTAAATAATAAATTTATTATTAACTAACCAAATAAAAATTTATTAACCTCTTCTATGGGAGATCTACACCCATTCAAGAAGAGCATTTCTCTTGTTTCCTCTAAGTTATCAGAGAAGTTTTTATTTTCATTCAATTCATTCATATTCTAATAAAGAATATTCAGGAGTCTTAAGCGTGTATTACATTATCATATTTTCGTCAAACTTTGGTCAAACGAACAGTAGCGCGTGTTACACTTTCGTTCAACTTTTCATTCAAATTTTGAATAAGCATGCGCATTTCTGTAAAGCTATGTTTATGCCAACCTAAATTATTATTCGAGTTACTAGTATATAAATCGTGATAAATATGTGGCCATTGGTATTGGCTACACAAATTGCGTGAAGTATTTCTAAATTTAGTTGCCAGCTTCACCACAAATATATCTCCACCCAAAAATTTTCATCAAACTTTGGTTCAACTTTTAACCAAATGTTTGACAAGAAAGTTGAACGAAAAGTTGGATAATGTAATACACGCTTTTATAATACTTAACTGTAAAGTAACTATACTTACTAACTGCTATATCAGTTTGAGTAGAAAACTACATCACATCGAACTACTATATTATAATAATTATACAGGCCTGCGATGGTTTTCCCCTTAAGCTTTATGTGACTGGATAGGTACCCGGGTACCATTTGCAGTTTTAAACATTCATATTTTTTGTGTTTAGCGTCGTTGAATTTGGAAATTTCGTCTTACTACTATCGAAGATAATTATAAACTTTGCATAGGCGCGGATGGGTGTTTGTAATATGTGAAGGTACACCGCACCGGTACCCCCGTCGTCATTAAAAGGTTTTTTTTTCTCAGTCAAGTAGAGGTTAAAAAAATAATTAGCAATTTGGGTAGGTATAAGCTACGAAAAAAATAAGAAAAAAATTCCAACACGTAAATTTTTGTGAAAAACGTTAACTTGCCATTTCTTTGATAGCAATGCATGCTATCGTGCATAGCTGGGACGTCATCATCAGTATCTCAAGACGCTGTAGAAGATACTTCAGATTCTGATAATGAGTATGTGATAAATTTAAACATTTATCGGATGCAAAGAACAAAGAAGACATTTTTGTTGGCCCTGAGAAAATTAAGTTAATGCAAGGCGCTAACTTTGAACAAATCATGAATAAAACCGAAGAGAACGCTTGGAATTTATTTAGAAAGGTAGTGAAACATATTTTATGAAACAGAAAAAGCCCAGATTATGAAAATATAGCGAATAATATGCTCAGCAATTTCCATAAACTAGGTTGCAATATGAATATAAACTTACATTTTCTCGGAATGGGACGTCTCGCCGTGGCCGTTTAGCCGTGGGCATTTCGCCGTGGGCATTTTGCCGTGGCCATTTCGCCGTCGCCCATTCGCCCATTTCACCGTCGTTAATTAAAAAATATAAATCAAAAGTTACAATTAAAGTTTCATTAAATTATATATAAAATTAAATAAAAAAATTAATATGGATACAAATTAAATTAAAAAATATCGAGGGTTTTTTCATTTCTGTTTTTCTAATTTCTAATTTTCCATAGCCCCGAAAATATTCATTTTTGCAGTCAAAATGTTATAGCTCTTTTTATAACTTTTGAGTTATAGATTAAAGTAAAAAAATGTCGAAACGTCGACGGCGAAATGGGCGACGACCACGGCAAAACGGCCACGGCGAAACGGCGACGGCGAAATGTCCTAGACCGACATTTTCTGCATTCTCATATTGACTTCTGTCCTGAAGATATTTCTGTCCTAGATATTTTAAAAAATATCATAATAATTGGAAGGGAAAAAAAAGTTAAATTTCGCAGGCCTCTGTTATTTTTATTCTTTAAACGGCTTTCTTATCGCTTAATTTTTAATTCGGGAAATTTTTATACAGAACTTAAATTTATTACATTTGAATGTAGCTATTAATAAATAGTTAAGTGCTTTATTTTATATACCATCAAGTTTATTTATATATAGGTATTATATGTCAAAAATAATATAGGTATCTGATTAATGATTATGTATCTAAAGGTGGAATATCTACTTAAAATAGAATAAAAATACAAGTCCTTGTAAAATTTAGCGATAACTTAATGTTGAAATGGTTAATGGTGATGATAAAAATCAGTAAGTATACCATGAAAATGATTTTTAAGGGGTTAACTTGATATCGTTTTATTTATTCTAAAATCAGAGCCCTTTAATTATAATTTAAAATGCTGAAAATCATGAACAATTAGCTTTTTGTCAATTCATTTCAGGTTCCTCTTTCCTGAGCTGTGTGCAACTGCACCTGCCTAGTTACGGCAATAGATAAAGTATTACTAAATTAGAGAAACTACTGGGTGCTAATAATAGTATCTACCACTATTAAAACTAGTAATAATAGTAATGCCCCTTTTCGTGGGTACCTAGATGTTAAACAACCAGCTGCGCTTTGATCTTTTCGATCTACAGACCGAAGGCAGGGTATGTTTGCGCGTACTGTGGATTCTTCATAGTCACTGCATAACAACCACCTGAAAATAAAAATGGAGTTGCCGCTGGATGCCAGTCTACTAAATAAAACCCAACGATAAAAGAACAGAAATTTTATTTCATTAACAAAGAAAGAAAAGAGAAAAGTAGAAACAACAAACGTAATATATAAAAATAACCATAATAATAACAATATAAAAAAAATAATCAAACAGAACTCCTGAAGGGATTCTACAAAAAAACTGACAAAAAATGGAGTTGAAAACTCAAGTGATTGGAGAAATCACCCACAAAACCGTATAGCCACTTCTACCAGCAAAAGTGCTGCAAATCAGGCAAAGGTACAAAGGTACCACTTGAATATTTTGCAATAGACAAGTAGGAAACTTTATTTATACAAAAATATCAGACCTTATCTCAATAATAATCGGTTGGAGGCATACCGCACATTTTTAGCAAAGGTAATAGTTATGTTAGTTATTATTATTATTAATAGTTATTATATTATTAATAGCGAGTTATTAAAAGTTATGTATATTATTTAGTATATACAATCTTCGATCCTTCTTTTTTATAATTTGGTCAAAGTAGTGTGTAGAATAGATTATCCATTATAGTAGATTATTTCGCTAAATTATTTTTATATATTTCTTACATAAGAATTACATACAAAACTCTTTTAGGGTACCTTTCTACCTTTTAAGTTTTTACAAAAACTAGGAAAGAAATGATTTTTTTTTAACAAACTGTTTTACTGTTTTTCAAAATATTCGCCTTTGAGATTTATACACTTTTGCATACCAAGTTTTGAAACATTTTTTCCACTCTGAAGATGGCATCTCAGAAATCAGAAGACTTCAACTGCTTCTTGAGATGATGAAAATCTTTGTCCACGCATTTTTTGTTTGACATTAGGGAACAAAACGATGTCGTTAGGCGATAAATCAGGTGAATACGGGCAATGAGACATTTAATTCGATGTGTTTCTCCTTCAAATAAGCAATCGTTTGACGTGCTGTGTGAGAGCTGGCATTGTCATGATGAAGAATGATTCGACGTTTTTGGTTGTTTTTCGTCATTTCGTCGATGACTTTTGGCGAACAAATTGTTGTATACCATTCAGCATTCATTGTTCTTTGATCCTCCAAAGGAATGGTTGCGACATGTTCAGTAAAACTAAAGAATAAAGCGATCATTTTGTTGGCAGTGCTTCGTGAACGAACAACTTTTGTAGGATTCGGTTCGTCTTGAAACACCCATACAGTGGATTGCTGCTTGGCTTCCGGTTCATACGAATATATCCAAGTTTCGTCACCTGTGACGATGTTGTATACTAATTTTGAAATTCTCGGTCAAATTTTTGGAGCATTTTTGGAACATTTCGTGGGAGAGACGCCATACAGCTAAAAAATATTTAGGTATAAGCAGAAATGGCAAAATATAATTTAAATAAGTTAAGAACAAACAAAACAACATATTAAAACCACTTCTTACCTTACTGTGCCTTTGTATTACTTGCAATATTCACCGAAACTGCATTCACACAAAACTTTCATCAAAAAAAATTACGCACCAACTTAATCTTTCCTTCATAAACACGTCACGCTCGATCGTAATCGGACAGGTGCTGATAGGTTTAATTGATATCGTCTATGGGTAGTCAACCCCAATAAAAAATATAAAATTTTTTTCCCACATAGTGAATTAGCGAAGGTATGGCGTCTCTCCTCATATCGGGCGTCTCTCCCACTTTTACCCTAGCTATATCCTGGAGTGATTTTGTTCACTAATTTTATTAAACATGCAAACAAACACGGTAATATTGTCATTTCTTGTTTTGACATAATGCTTAATTTTTCTTTTTTTTTTTGATTTCTATAAAATTACCTAGATTCGCAAAATTATTCGTTATTAGGCTTACAACCTAACAAAACTTACATGCGCTCGCATTTCAATATAGCCCCGAATATAGCTGTGCGCCCTCTAACGAGTAATTTTCGAGTCTCCACCTAATAATATACCAATACATAATTCTTGAGCTAGCATAACTCATAGCTATCGCATGAGCGATAGCTACATGCGGCTACATGCCGTTAAACACATGTTTGGTCGCTTACTCGTAACTACCTGTATTAGTTGTAGTTGTAAAGACAAATACGGTTTTTTATCATTTATTACATTTTCAAAAATTTAAATTATTTAAACAGTTCTACCCAGTACACCTTGAATGATTAAAATCCATATTATAGAATTTATAAATAATTGTATTAGCTTTTGTGTTTAATCAAGTCAAAAGTTTATCATTTACGCAAAAAAATATTCTCATTGATAAAATTATGTCAGCAGGACTTTGATACTAAAAGTTCTTTAATCTCGTTTATTATTTTATAAGTATAAATAAATTTTTTGATGTTGAGATCTTATTCAGCAAGAAATTCAAATAAAAGTCACGTCTATATTTTACCTACTTATATATTTGTTTCTTTTTTGTTTCTTAACAGAAACATTTTAAAGGAAAATGATGGACATGACGTTACAACGCAAGCTATAAAATCTTTTGCTTTTATATTTTCCAAACATTTTGCTTTCTGCCTTAGACCAGAAGATTTTTACGGTATTCTAAGATAAGAATCAGTTATTTTCTCGTAGTACTTTTTAAACTTTACGTGATTGAGTGCTGTGAAGGTGTGAATAATATATTTTTGTATTTTTTTGTTTTAAAAGCTTTTTGTCATAATTTGCTGATTACGTATGTATATTGGACTTCAAGATGAACTACCATGAATATAATAAACAACTCAAGTGGTTGAACTCATTGTTACGTGAATTTGGCAAGAAACATTGAAACATACGGAAATTAAGTTATTTTGCCTGTGTAGACGACAATAATATTGTTGATGACCTACTTCTTGGAGGTAATTTCTTGTACCTTAGGCGTAAATCTTAAGCCTCGTCTAAAGTACCCATAACTAATTTGGCTACAAGACCCAAAAAGCTGGGTCCACACTTCTTGAATATAAGTTAAATCGAGAACTTCCCGTAATACCGCACACTTTTTGGTGAGTAGCATAAAAACCGTGCATTACACGAATAATAATAATGATTGTTGGTATACTATCACTGTTTTGTAGTATTGTTATCTTCCTTTTGTCTAATTTTCTCTATGTTGATAAAGTGCACCGTTACCGTTTTTTGTCATTGGTGAAAAACTGAAAAATGACACCTTCTTTCCACGATGGCGAGCTAGCAGCTCAACAAGTTCAGATGCAACTGCAAAATAGTGACTAATTTACTAAGCAATCCAATCTGTGTGATCAAATTATTTGTTTTCTATCTTTTCTTAAGTAAGATGTGCACTTAATAAACATAATAAAATATTTTTAAGAGAAGCAACAAAATTACTAAAATTATAAGAAAAATGTTACGTTAGTCGAACTAACCGGTAAAGTAGGTATTAATTAAAATTGGAAAATAAACTATTAAAAAAATAATTTTATTTATAAATAAATAAATAATTCAATAAACTGACTATAAAATAATACATATTTATGCACATTTCGGAGTAATGAAATTAATTCAACATTTGTATGCAAGAATAGTGCCATGTTCTTAAAATTTAATACTTTTAAAAATAATAGAAAAATAAATAATTATAATTAATTAAATTTAATATAAGAACACATTTTCAATAATATCAATACCGAACTTCCATTTGCACTGCCTCTTAAAATTTCTTCTGCATTTGAACATGCTGTAGTGGTGAAATGTCGGTTTTGCCAAAATTTAAATTTTTCGGAAGCTTGATAAACTTTCCATTGGAATCGGCTCGTCTCCAATACACTGTTTGAACTGAATTTCTTCCAGCAATGTAGCGAGTTGCTGCTCCAATAAGCGCCTTTTGATGCATATTGATTGAGTATGCTATTGTTGAACGTTTTAATAGACACAAATAAACTTGTATTATGATTTTGTTCGAGGAAGGCTTGGTATTTATACTAAACTGATACTCTTATCATTAATTTGTTTTGACGTAAAAGATTCTACTATCAAGCACATAAAAATATATGTACGTTTAGAGGGGGCTTCTATTACATCAGTACTTTTTTTTGCTGTTTTTTTTCAAAATTAATTAATAAATAAATTTATTTGCAAACGTTTTTATTAATTTTACAAACTTTTTTTATGCAAGATTTTCAAAAATTGTTCCATTTGTTACGCCTGTGTTGCAATATTGAGAAAAATTAATTTTATTGTGCATTTTGTAATCTTATTATGATCAATACTATTTTATTTTTACTGCAGTTAATTTTTGAAGAAAATATGTAGTCTATACTGCAATATTTTTAATTGGTAAAGGGTGTATAATAAATTGGTAATCGATAACTGCTTTAAAATTGATTATATTTTCTTCTTCTTAGCTAAAATAATAAATTACGTTTGAAAATATAACTAATTGTGTGGTTTTCTCTTGTTTTTCATATTATTTACCGATTGCTCTTGGACTTCTCCATAGCCTCTTGATTTATGCTTTATGCCACTTTCTAAGCCGTTTATAGTCCTACTTGGAATACAAGTCTTTTTCTCATAGTAAAATTTTTTAAGGGTTTACACCAAACGGTTGCTAACCGTTTAGTGAATATGATTGTAACCCTGTTTAATTGTTGGCGGTGGCAAGCACGGAAATGCTCAAAAAAAGTTAATCTCTCGCAGGATTCCAACCGGATACTTTAGTGTCAGCAGTTGATCTGAACAACTAGATCAGTATAGCCTTAGAAGTACTAAATTGAAATTTGAAAACATCTATTGTTATTATTTGCATAGTAAACTCCGTGTCGGAATGATTTCACAGAATAAGAACCGCCAACATCAATGAGACATGAACACACTTCAAAGTGCGTTTTAATTTATAATATAGTGAATATTTCATGCATAGTAGCATAGTACTAATCGTTATCTTGGGAAAAATCGCTATGACGTATTACCATAATATTGAAAAATCATAAAAGCGATGAATAAAATGAACCAAAAAAAACAAAAAATATAATCAAGATAATCGATAAGTACTTGTACTTTTGGATCCACTTCATCGCAATAGCTTCCTCTATTAATAAATGCGGCAATGGATTTCTTCATGCAAAAAACAATTCAGATCTACCTACGTATAAGAGTAATTTTTCAGGTTTCGTAATTTCTTGCATACGATATTTTCATAATATTAGTTATTTTAGTATCAAAGTACATTCAAATATTATCATTTGCGTTATTTACGTTACTTATTAGACTAATTAATTTTAGTGAAAAAAAAAATATTAAATCCGCATGAGGATGATACAAAAGAATGATAAACAATTTTTCTTTCTCTATATGTCAGAGAAACTTAAAAGAAATTGTTTTTTGAAAGTATGTAATTACTATTTTAATTTACTGTTTTGTTTAACTTTTAGTGCCAATTGAATATAACTATTTTACATTAGAAAATATTGTCATATTTTATTCTGAGCAAAATTACTAATTTCTATTTACGAACTTGCCATAAATTGTTTTACTTTTACTCTTTGTAATTTTAAATTAAACTTAGGTGACAATCACAAATAACCATGATTAGCTGATTCCATGATTTCCAATTATTAATTTATTGACAGATCATATTGAAGTCACTTAATAACACCATGTTTATCTGATAATTTATAAGTATCGCCCTCTTATATAGGTACATATCTAAAGTTCAGTAGACCAACTCTATTCGCGTGTACTTAATGACCTTCTTGAACTTGAGTAGGGCATACTTCAAAAAAATGTATTTTTAAATTTTATTTTTACCAAATAAGTTTAATTATATATAATTTATTATTGATTGACGTCATTTAAATTAACAATATGTTCAATAAACCTAACACGTGATGCATAAATGCTAATAATTTAAAAAAACTAGAATATAATAATAATTAAAATAACAACTATTATGTTGTATAAATTCAAAAAATATAAATTAAACGAAAATCGGGTTACATAAACTTTTTTTTAGTTTAGACTACTTCCGTGCGTCAAAAGATAAATATCACAATATGACGATATATCTCTAATTTATCGCTATTTGTTGTAAAGGTTCGTTTTTAATTGATCGCTCAATGGAAATATTCTTAATTTGAATTATTTTAGTAATTTATTGCTTTCATTATTGAATTATTTTTGCAAATTAAACAAAATGCAGTAAATATTCTTATTATTCCTTCTGTAGATAAGTCGTTTATACACAACATACACAGCAGGAATAATATTTATATTGATCAAATAGAATATTAAATAATGTATTACAAAAGAGGCTTCAAATATTTAAAATTCATATTAGGTAAAATTCAAAAAAGATGCATATAAAAACACATATAGTTAATTGTTACATTAAACTTAACATCATTGTTTGTTTTTATGCCAACATTGATAAGAAGAGCATATTGATACTTAACGCCACATAATAAAAATTTATTTAATAGGTCATGTGTAAAAATAAATATATAATAAATAAATTTAGGTGTCTACCTCTTTTTGCAAATTATAAAAAATTATTTAATTATTATTACTTACTTCATAAGTTTCTTCAAATTGAAATTAACAGATAATTCTGAAAATTAAAAATTATTTATTTAAAAATAAAAATAAATTTTAAAGAAGAACAAGAAATGGTTTTTGTAAGCGGTTTTGCACAGAACTTCACGTATTTTGTAAGGACGAATAAAAGAATAAAAGTGACTCTTTGAGCAAAATTCTTTTATAATAATATTATTTATTTTAATTTGGTCTTTTGAGCAGTTAACATGTATTTTGCAGTAATGGATGATATTGATAATACCGATTTATAATATATAGCAAAATTGAAATAAATAAAATTGAAATAAGTAATCAATACGTTTGTAATGATTTCTGTATATCAGTAAGTGTATTCGGATCTCGGTACAGCTATAAAAGCTTTTTGATATTATTCGGAATGTTCCAATCCTTTTATGCCCGTTTGCACCACTGTCAGTTAAACATTTAACTGTAAGTTATTTTGGTAATCGACGGTTAATCCGTTGCACCAAGGTAAAAGTACAGATTAAATTTGGTAACCGTCACTTAAATTTAATCCCCAGAATTCTACCGATTAAAGTGTTAGTTAACCTCAAATACCTACGTCATACTACATTTCCTACGAGGTTTTCCTCGTCAAATTTATCTGAAAACTCAATATTTCGATTCTGTTAACGAAATGCAAATTTTTAAAAGATTTCGTTTAAGAAAAGCAACGACACTAAATTTCTTAGAGCGAATAAAAGGAAATTTAGAGTGGAGTAGAGAAAATTTTATACGATAGTATAAAATTACAAACAAAACACTTATTAATAAATTACTACTTTTGGTTGCATTGAGATTTTAGGCGACAGACAGTCATTTATTGAGTGTAAGCGACTTTTGTGGAGTGCATGTTTCAACTGCTAGTCGCATTGTTAAAAGAGTTTCTTTTGCAATTATTAAACTATTGTCCCATTTTATTAAATTTCCCGAGGATAGGGAGGAAGTAATTGCAAATGAAAGAGCATTTTTTGAAATTGCTTATTTAAGAATTATTAGTGTTATTGATGGAACTCATATAAAAATTCAATCTCCTGGTAAATTATTATAAATAATCTTTTTAAGAATGTGTTGTAATTGTGTTTTTAATTTTTAAATTTTGAAATTTATACTGGCAAGATTGCAAGAACTTTTATCTTTAAGAATGGAGATTTAGGTACACGGACGCCCAGGTACACCAATTTTACCCAAAAAAGGATTAACTTTTTGAATTTGCAACGTTGTCAACGTGCAACTTGCAGTTACTAAATCTGAGGTTTAAGTATGTTGGTGCAACAAAATTTAATTTTAACTTGCGGTTTATTTTAATCGCTGGTTACGTAACCACATCTTTTAACTGACAGTGGTGCAAATAGGCATTAGTCCTTTTTTCCCTTTTCTGTAAAAGGCTGGATTGAAATCACAGCCCGTAAAGGCGTAAAACCCTGGCAATGAACTTTCTAACTGTTGGCCCAATTTATGGTAAAGTTGATTCAAGTGTGTGGATCGTTGGGAATTACCAACTCCTGCTTCAAAAAACAAAAATTTCAAGGTGCTCTTATATGTTGCATGTTCCCAAGCATGATGACTAAAATATCAATATCGGAACACCTAATCAGAATGTTCGCTTTCTGCTCAATGTTACATACATACATACATGATTAATTATTTTCGTATCAGCTTCTTCGTAACCCTTGCATGTTAAATTTTCGATTGGTCCATTTAAAATGTATTGACATCTAAAATTTCAACTGTGCTTTAAAAACCCACAGTTCACACGCAGGGTTAAATCGCGAGCAAAATAAAACCACTTTTTCTTACACAACGATTTTTAAATTAATCAAATCTTACATTGTCAAGAAAATGTCAGTTTTTCATTATCCCACTCGCAAACTGATCAAGTCAGTTTAGTTATTTGTCAAGTATTTCACTAGTTAAGAAATACATTCAAATTTATTTTACTTTAATCAATGTGCTTTTGTCCAAAAATACTCGTAAGTCAAAATTGTATGTATGAAGTTTAATATGAACTTTTAGTGTTTTAAGGTCCGTTTTAAAATACTTTTAAAATTTCCGACAATTTTTATACTGGGAGTAAAAATATACCAGGTTTATGTAACTTTTATAATAGTCGGCCTCCATTAATTTATTCTTCTCTGTATTCCTACTTCTTTTTAGTAAAATTATAACAAAACAATAACATTTTTATGTCAAATTGTTTTTGTTATATAAAGTGCAGTGTACGATGTTTTAGATGTTTTAGAATTATAATATTAATGTTACCATTAATAATTAATGTTTTGGTGATTTTACCCTACCTTGGTAGGGTCCTTGATAGACAAATTATTTATTATTGCAGAATTAGACAAAACGACAAGGAAAATACTATTTGTTTACCGATTTTCGATTATTATTTACTTTCATTAAGTAACTGATTAATAATTTCTGTCTAAAAATTTCCATTGTTTGGCTAATAAATCACAAACAATATTTTAAATTTATGAAGTTGTTTAGGTTAATTTCCACTTTAATTGGAAAAATACCAATTACATCCAAATTTAAAAAAAAGTGTGCTTATCCTAGATAAGACTTCATTGGCATTATAACGATATTATAAAAAACAGTTTCTAACCCGTACATTGGTGATTTCTGACGTGAGTTTAAGATTACGACTGATTGCGTTTTTTCTTAAAAAATAATATTAAGCACCAACAGAACTGGACACCAGTTTAATTCTATAGTTGATATGAGTTTCTTACAGCAATTCATGGGAAAAAAATTAAAATCTGTATCCTAGAGATTTTTACCAAAGTTCAAGCAGCTCTGTTGCTATTCAACATGACTTAACTTTTATAATTTATAAAGAGCAAGAAAAAACTTAGAAACTCGGCGGGAAACTAAGATCCGTCTAAGCTTTTGAATTCAAACAATCAATTCTGTTAGAGCATTTAAGTCTTAAAAAATACGAATGTCAAATTTTAAAAGTTTTTCTGATTTTTCATTTTTTATCATCAATAATGATTATTGGTATTATAATTAATTACTTTATTTCGGACAATATCAATCTGTATCTTATTCAATTAAAACTTAAGGGGTCAACCCGACCGTCAATAATAATCTGTAGTACGTAGTATATATCTTTCCTACACATTATTTTTAGATTTGCTTGATTTAATTTTTAATTTTTTGCTTAAATTAATTTTCGAGCAAATTTACAATTTAAAATATTCATTTTTCAATATCCAAAATCTTCTTTCGCGTTAGTTTGCAGTTGGCCATTGAATTAGGGAGTTTTTGTATCACTCTTAGGGCCAATTTCGTAATAAAAGTTAACGGATCATTAAAATTTAAAAGGGGACTTAAGACAAAACAAACCAATCAAAATCATCAGTTTTGTTTTACGTCGTCTTTTAAATTTTAATACCCTGTTAACTTTTATTATGAAAGCGGCCCTAAGTTTGTTAAAAAACATCCTATCGACTATAAAAAACAACCAACTTACTAATAATATAAAATATTTAATTTATTAGCAGAAATAAATTATAATTTCAGCAAAACGAAACAGAACGCTAGCATACTATTAGAAAATTAACATAAAATTAAAGTATAAGTATATAAGTATATAAGTAGTATTCTTATTAATAAATGATAAGTATTTTGTAAAATAAGATGCAAATAATGAAAAACAAAAGTAAGTTGAGAGGGAAAAAAGTATATATAGACAACGATATGACAATGAACGAGTTGGAAATACAAAGAAAGATAAGGATGGTGGCACGAAGAGAGGTTGAAAAGGGAAATAGGTTATAATTAGATATCAAAAAATAACTATCAATAACAGGGTATATGAATGGAAGGACATACAGATAACTATAAGAGAGCACCAGGAAGCAGAGGATATCCTGGATACAAAAAACTAGCAAACATCCAATACGAACCACAAAATAGATCGACCCTTGCAATTCACATGGACATCGATTTTGAAATCAACGATAAAGAAAATAAACAAAAAAAGAAAAAATTGGGAGCAAGAAAGAAAAAGACCAACAAAAGAATAGCAACATGGAACGATGTTCCATGCCCGGAAAAATGAATGAGATAGTAAAAGACATTAAGAAGTACAAAGTAAATCTGGCAGCAATACTAGAAGTTAGATGGAAAGAGAGTGGGGAAATAAAAATGAAAAATTACACATTGCTGTACTCAGGGGAAAAAAACAAGGTAGAAATGGAGTAGTGTTCATAATAGAGAAAAGCCTTGCAAATAATCTTATGGAATTTGAACCGATAAATGGACGACTAGAATTACGTTAGAATTACGTTCGAATTCGAGGTAGCTGTGTGAACCTATCAGTAATAAACGTATACGCACTTACAGAAGACGCAGATGACGAAGAAAAAACAGAAATGTACGAGGAGATTGAAAACCTATATAGAAAAATACCAAAGAGAGATGATCTAATAATATTAGGAGATTTTAATGCCCACATTGGAGAAGAGGATTATGTTGGGGATGTAGCTGGAAAACACACGAGAGAACAAACGAAAATGAAGAGAAGCTGTGTAATCTGGCGACGTTGTGTAACATGAGAATAATAACTACAGACTTTAAGCATAAAACCAAACATAAAGAGACCTGGATAAGACCTGGAAGCGATAGAGGGAACCAAATCGATCATATACTGGTAGCAAAGAAAAGAACTTTTAATGTAAATAATGCAAGATCATATCGAGGAACAAGTGTAGATACAGACCACAATATGGTAATAATGGAAATCAGAATGAATAAAATGAAGAAGGAAAGAAGGGAAGAGAAAATAAGTAGATTGGCAATAGAAAAATTGAATAACCACTTTGAAATGAAATATCAACAAGAATTCCAGGAAGAGATTATGAATAAACAACAAAGTAAGAACGTTGATGAAGAATGGAGCAATATAAAAGATAGCATAATAAAAGCAGCCGAAAAAACAATTGAATATTGAATGAATAGAAGGCAACACAAAAAACGAATGGTTCAATGAAGAGTGTGAAGATATGATCGAGTCAAAGAGAGAAGCCAGATTAAAATGGATGAGAACACAAAAAACAGAAGATAATGAGGTATACAAAGAAAATAGAAGAAATACTGTTAAAATGTGCAATCATGAGTAAACAGTTACAAAAAAAGACAAAGATCAAAATATACAAAACCTTGATAAGACACATATGTGTCTTATCATAACATATGGAATGGAGATAATGTGCCTAACAAGGAATGAAGAGGAGAAGCTGCGGATTTTTGAGAGAAAAATTATGAGGAAAATTCTAGGTCCAGTTAAAATTGGTGAAGAAAACTACAGAAGAACAAATGCAGAAATAGAACTGGAACTAGAAGAAAGAAACATTGTGAGACACATTAAGGCAATGAGACTGAGATGATTTGGACATGTACTAAGAGCGACAGAAAATAGTGCAATCAAGAGTGCGATGAAGTGGAGACCGGACGCAGTGAGACCGAGAGGAAGACCAAGAATGAGGTGGGAAGATTAGGTAAGAAATGACCTCAGGAGAATGAGGATCCGGAATTGCAAACAGACTGCTCTAGATAGAATACGATGGAGAAAAGTTGTGGAAGAAGCAAAAACGCATAAGGAGCTGTAAAAAAAAAGAAAAAGGAAGAAAAAGAGAGGAAGATAAGAATAGTGGTTTTTAGTAAAAACGTCAAACGACGTGGCGATATTCCGTCAGGAATGGAGTGCCGTAATGATGATGATGATTCTTATTAATAAATGATCAGTATTTTATAAAATAAATTGTCACTAAGTATATAATTAAAATTATATTTATATTACACTGAATCATTATTTGTCTTTTATACCTTGACAACGAGATATATTAAATAGGCTACAACGCCCTAGGGCCTATAAATCATAATGCCCGCTCATTATGCCCTCTCATTAGCAATTATATTTACAAATCAAAAAATGTTTTCATTTTATTGTTTTCAATTTTATTTAAAATTAAACGTACAATTTTCAAATGAAGAACCACTAATTGAACAGTTTCCTAAATCTACACTACGTTTAAATGAAGAAACGTTCAGGTTAGAGGTATCAGTTCTTGAGGTTCCAGCGTCACCGTTGCCAGTACCAATTAACCGGCTTATTTTATTCATCCATTCCATACTTTCCCCGATGTATCCAGATGCCACCGTATCGCTTTTCCACTGCCCATGCCTTTTTAAGGTCAACTTATCCCCACCCACATTTACAAGAAGAGTTGTCGATGTTCTTCGTAGACAGTGGCCTGTGAACGCTTTAGCATCGGCATAACCTAAATATTTAGCAACTTTTGACGGTACATTTGCAAAAGTATTTTTGCCAACCACGTGGGAAATGCATTTGCCATTACGATATCCCAAGAAATAGCGTCGTTGTTTAGTTTCTTTTGCTCGCAACGACGTATATTTTTGAAAGAAACTTAAAACGTTCATCTCTTCTTCTTCTATTATCGTAAAACTTTTTGGGCCCCAGTTTTTGTATCTTGAATTTTTACCACCACAACCTCTGTCATCTACGTCATCTACATTTAATTTAACGAGTTCGTCCCTTCTTAGGCCACCAAAAATCCTCATCGCCAGAACAACTTGTGTTTAGCATAAATATGTTTTCGTTAATGTCACAATCAACTACCTTAAAACCTTTTCTAGAAGAAACATGTCGTCTGGAGCCTCTTTCATAAACTTGAGATCCTCTCGTGTCAAAATTTTAGATTTTTTTGGTATATACCCCTTCGAATGTTGCTTCAAGAAAGCTTCTAATCCACTATAATTTTTTATATCTATTTTCTTGTAGACTAACAATGTCGACCTTATAGCATTGACTATTTCGACTAGAGTGAATTTGGACTGAATGACTCCGACTATAAAAGACACAGGCTATCAAGTATTATTAAAAAATGTACAAAATACATACCAATTCTTGGAAATAGCCCATTAGGACTGTTTCACTGACTTTCGTAAGTTGTAAATCATTTTTTAGTTAACTTAAAAACTTGTACATATATTTTTCAAAATAATCCATCTGTTACTTATTAATTTATGTAGGATTATCCTTCAAAAAACACTGACAAAACACAGTAAAAATGACAATCGGGACCACTGTGCGCCCCCTAGCTACGCCACTACACCTTTTCCACCAGTAATTCAGAAAAGATCAACTGCTATTCAGAAAACGCCAACTGTAATTCCGATTTGTCAACTGATATTCCAAAAGAAATCGTCAATTGTAATTCAGATTTGTCAAGTGATATTCAGAAATCGTCAATTGTAATTCAGATTTGTCAAGTGATATTCAGAAATCGTCAATTGTAATTCAGATTTGTCAACTGACATTCAGAAATCGTCAATTATAATTCAGAAATGCTCAGTTGCAATTCAGAATCCGTCAGATGATATTCAGAAATCGTCAATTGTAATTCAGAATCCGTCAGTTGATATTCAGAAATCGTCAAATGTAATTAATTATAAATTTTTTGCAAAAAATTACCTTAGTAGAAGCGATATTCATAAAAAAAATTTATTTTATTTTATTTCAAAATATTTTTATCTCGACAATGTCAGGCTTGCGAGGTACCGTCCATTGCTGATAAGTTAAAAATTTATTGTTTTAAATTAAATAAAAATTCATAAGTTACATAATAAGTAGACCGTACGTACAAGTACTGAAAACTCTCATCGGTCAATGAAAAGTGGAATCTGCGGCATACGTAGAAATTGTCTTCCTGGACCATAATTCGGTGGAAATTGATTTTGTAAATATCTTGGTTGTGGCCTCATATGGTAAGGATTCATGGGCCGTGGAGGTAAATTTAGAGTAGGCAATAATGGTCGTTGTCTAAAGTGTGGAGGAATACCATGAGGACGCATGTTGTATGGTCGTGAATTCGACAACATAAAATGAGATTGCATGTTGTTTACATGCAAATTTTGTGGCGGAATATTGTAATTTGGTCTATAATTGTGTCTGTGCATGTTACCTAATGGTCTAATATCAGGCCTGAAGTTATTTGAGCACATAATTGGTTCCCGCCCATAGTTAGGGGGTAAATTACCGGACGGATAGTTATTGAAGGGAAAGTTACCTGGCATGCGATTACATGATGCCAAGTTTCCAAAAGGAAAATTACCCGGATGATGAAAATTATTAACAGGTGGAAAATTAAAATTTAAACCATTTGGGAGTGGTAAATTTTTAGGTGGGTTTTTCTTCTTCTTAACTTGATCTAAGTTACTTGCAATCCTTTCCATTTTCTTACTTTTCGACTTCAAGAAATATCGTCGAATATCTTCGATAATATTTTTGCAAGATTTGCTCACCAAAGGTGTGATTCCGTTTTTAGACAATTGCGAAATTTTAAACCATTGCCAACCACTAATTTCCATTGGAGAAAGTATTTTAAATTCTGTGGTTTTTGGTATGTTTGGTATTAGGTACAATCTTAAAACTTTCTTGTCGCATGTATTTTCGACGTATAAATCACGTTTTATGTAATTCCCTATATCGAAACCTATTTCTTCGTAAACTTCTCTAACAGCACAGTTGACTGGATCTTCACCTAATTCGAGTTTACCTCTGGGGAATCCCCAACTGTTGTGATAATTCTGAATAGATTTTACCATCAGCACGTGGGTGCCTTCGGTGCACAAAATTAAAGCACCATACCTGGGTATATGTCTTGTGTACTCGGTCCATTGCGACATAATTTTAGGAAAAATGTTACAGTACTTTTGCAAGGACGGAACAACCTGAAAGATAATTTTAGCAAAAGTACGAAAATTTTTAGTACTACACTGTTTTTTCGTTTTTACAAAGATATAAGTGTCGTAGTAATGATAAAATGCTTTCTCAATTTTAGGAATATGCAGCAATAACTCTTCGTCGGAATTGACTTCTTCGTCGATTGAAAATGTATCAATAAGTTCTTTTAAAATCTCATCGGGAATATTTGTTAATGTTAAATTTTGAGTCGTTTCATCTGAAGTTACCTCGATCTCATTATCTACATTGTCTTCAGTTTCATTATCGCTTGTGATTACGTCTACATCGTCGGTTTCGGAGTTTTCTATGTTATCAATCATATGCTCACAGAGAATATACTATTTTATTATTGTAAAATTGTAATCTTATATCTATTATTAAAATTATTGTTGTATACCTTGCGGCTTATTCGAAAAGATTTGTTATAATTCTGAATTTGAAATAATTTTACTTATATATAAAAAAATATATACTCCTAATACCAACTGCATTACGACGGTAACATTCGTGGAGCCGTACGCCTCTTATCTTCGGATGATACCACAGCTTTCGATAGCGAAGAGTTAATGGAATCTTTAAGAGATAAACACCCGCTTCCATTACGCCCTCTTACTCTACGCGATGATCCATCTAAAATTTTGCCCAAAATAAATATAACAGAAAATGATGTTTTAGAAGCCGTCAAGTTATTTGGTGGTATGGATGGTATTTCACCGCAGCACCTAAAAGATATGCTTTCATCGTCAAACGGTGAATCGGGAACAAAATTGCTTCAAGCTCTAGTAAAACTATCAAATCTAATGCTTGATGGAAAAATAAATGAAGACTTCATTCCTTATTTATACGGAGCAAATTTAATCGCACTCAAAAAAAAAGAAGGTGGCATCAGACCAATTGCCATTGGTTGTACATTTCGTCGAATAACTTCAAAAATTTTATGCAAGTCTTTAAAAGATTCCCTTATAAATAAAATATATCCAGTACAATTGGGATTTTGTGTAAAATGTGGTTGTGAAGCTGCGGTTCATTCAGTCAGGACGTATATTCAAAATGACAGTGAAGCTGAAATTATTTTAAAAGTGGATGTTAGTAATGCATTTAACTCTGGGAACTGTCAGAGAACTGTCAACACGAATTGAGCTTCGACACCTGCACTATAGGAAAGATGACAATTTTCTGTGTATAATAAAAAAAGAAAATTTGCGGATTATCCATTAGTTTTCGAGAAAACGGCATTTGAAAATCAAAATTTTACATGCATTTTAGATAGAGAATTCATTAACACGAAAGTTCTATTGACGGTGCGTGCGTTCTGATATAGTCTTAGTGTTGGCAGGCAGACGCGGTTGTGACATAGTCGGATGTACATCGGGTGTATTACGCAACATTATTATGCAATAATTTAAAAAATAAACGCAGAACTCGTTTTTAGGTTAGAATCTCGATTGCCTTGGTTGCGTTCGTCAAAACCGACGCTCCGCTACCCTCCCCAGCGTTTTGACGAACGCTGACTCGCTAAAAACATCCCTCTAGGTAGCACAACCTCGCCAAAGGTGCAACTCGAAAGGGGTGAAACTCGTAAGGGGTGAAACTCGTTAGCCATGTACGATGTGTTCACGACCGTGTCACAATCGCGTCTGATAGCGAGCACTAAGACTATATCAGAACGCACGCACCGTCAATAGAACTCAGGAGCGAATCAATTCCCTATGTAAAATGCATGTAAAATTTTGATTTTCAAATGCCGTTTTCTCGAAAACTACTGGATAATCCGCATTGATTATGATGCTCAAAATGCTCAGAAAATTGTCCTCTTTCTAATAGAAAAAAATCCTAGCCCAACGAGTGTTGACAGTTTTCTGACAGTAACCGAATATTTGATACCTCAACGATGGAACGTTAGGAGGAAAAAACTTCTTATTGGGAAACCCTTTATAATTGCGGTTTGTTAAAATGGTCAGTTTTCAGTCAGTTTTCTATTTTCTATGCCCTAGTAAGCATCGGACGTATGTAAACTGCGCCAGCGGTTAATATTTTCTTGGTCGGTGACTTAGGGGCTGTTCACAAATTACGTAACGGCCTGGGGGGGGGGTTGACAATTTGTTACGATTTGTTACGGTGGGGGCGGGGGTGTTTTTCAAAATGTTACGTAACAAAAAAATTTCTTTTTTATCAAAAAATTAGATATCATTTCTAAATATTAAATTTTCATTAATTTGATAAATTAACCCAAAGAGATTCATTCAGTCAAGAATCATAATAATTAAAATTTGTGTAATAGATACACATATTTTAAACACATTACACAATTACATTTTAACAAGTTCGCGTAGTTATTAATTATTTTTTTTATTTTCAAGTTAAAGTTATAAATAAAAATTGTTTTAACTTTTGTTACGTTATTCTTCTGGGGGGGGGGGGGGTCTTTCAATTTGTTATGATCTGTTACAATGGGGGGGGGCTTAAAAAACGTCAAAAATTGCGTTACGTAATTTGTGAACAGCCCCTTAAGGACAAGTAGTAAATTGCACCAGCGGTTGGTGAGGGTAGCTTAAGTTGTAATACAATACCCAAAGCATGGTGTATTTACTGATAATTATAATATCATGTAATCACCACAGTGGTTGCGCAGTTTTGTAAAGGGGCATATAAATACCGAATGGTATAATATGTTCTAAAAATTGTTTTAAAAAAGGTAACCTATAACCTACGTACAGATCTACCTTTTTGGCATCATTTCTAAGGTAATATAGAAAACTAAGTAACCCTTGTAGATTTCAGAATCCAAAATCCGAATTGATTGAAAGATGTTGAACCCCTTGCTTGTAACCGCACCCATTATATTACGCAACATTATGCAGCAATTTAAAAAATAAACGCTGAACTCGTTTTTAGGGTGGATTCTCGATTACCTTGGTTGCGTTCGTCAAAACAGACGCTCCGCTACCGTCCGCTCCGGTCCCCTCCTCTCCGGGCGCTACGCGCCGTTTTAACAAACGCTGACTCGCTAAAAACATCCCCCTAGATAGCACAAACTCGCCAAAGGTGCTACTCGAAAGGGGTGAAACTCGTAAGGGGTGAAACTCGTTAGCCACGCTCGATGAGTACCCGACGGTGTCACAATCGCGTCTGACGGCTAACACTAAAGCTTGGTTTATGCAAGACGCCGACGCACGCACCGCACGCACTGCACGCAAGCAAATAAAGTTGAAACATTGAATTTCTGTGGTAGCGTTTATGCACGTCGCTGACGTGCGTGATGTGCGTGCATAACCTCGAAATTTATTTTATCTTTGGTTTTCATTGCAACGCGTAACGCTAGGAACTTTTCAAGTTATATTATTGTTGTGGTACAAAATTTTTTTAAATTTAAAATTACGAAAGTAATTATAAATCTTATATTTGCAGATGATGTAAAGTAAATTTTTGTTTCTCATTTTATTTAATTTATTTTTCTAAAATTAAAATTATTAGATACTTATTAATAATAAATTTTAAAAAAAATATCAATTATAATTGTTACCTTAGCTTATAATTGATATTTTTATTTTTAATTTATTTTTCATTATTGTGATATTTTCTAAAAATAATAATAACACGATGAAAAATTATCGACCCTAAAGCTTAACTTTCATGCTCACCATATCTTGGGTCGAAAATACCTACAAAAGAAACCAGTCCATCTTTCTGATTTATTAGAAATAATAATATTTGATTATCTGATTTAAAAAAAATTTAAATAATGAAATAAAATAACATTAGCGCCATCTACCGTAATGTGAATTTATTCTAATTTGTAACCAGAAAACGCACTAGAACGCATCAAACGCATTCGAACTGCATAAACCAATATTTTTGTGCGGCGTTTTGTGCGGGGCGTTTCATGCGTGCAGTGCGTGTGGTGCGTGCGTCGGGGTTTTACATAAACCAACCTTAAGACTATATCAGAACGCACGCACCGTTAATAGAACTTTCGTGCTAATGAATTCCCTATCTAAAATGCATGTAAAATTTTTAAAATAAAATAGTCCAAATTAACTAAAATTTAGTGAAACTTCTACAGTGAGAAAATTTGGGCTAAGTGCACCTCTGTAAAAATAAAAATACTTTTGGGCAATACTAATCCTATTAACAAACAATTAATGGATTAAAATATTACAACCTTTCTTTGACTCAATTTACGGTCAACCCTAAAAATTTTTGGCGCAATTTACGGGTAGGATTAGAAAAACCCTCTACCGCTGGCGCAATTTACGGTCCCCGTAACATCTATTTGTGCTAAACTTTTATTTTTTAAAATTTTTGAATTATTTTAAAATACGGAGTAAAAGATAACTCGAAACATCGACTGAAAGTTTAAGGTTTTGTTTTATTTAAGCAAAAAGTCCACATTCCCGATAAGTTGTATTTATTTTCATATTTTATGTTTGTTTTTTATTGTAGTTTTTTTTTATTTTTTAAATACATAATATGTAGTAGGTACTTTATACTTTTATTTTTTATTCTGAATTTTAGTTTCCTTTGTAGTTTAATAAATTAGCTATTTATTTTTTTAATTTTTTAAAACCCCTCCCGAAAATCTAGTCTAAATACAGCCCTGTGCATGATTTATTAGATTTTTTAGAATTTTATTACATGTTTTGTATTGGTGAGTTGACCATTGATGGACACATTTTATTATAATTTTTTTGCCTTGAACTTCGATGTTCCTGATGAAGCTTATGTTTTTGTTTTGTTGTAGGCTGTGATGAAGATTTCAAAGTAAATCGAAACTGGTCTGTCAAAGATTGAGAGATTATTTGTTTTATTTGACCTAAAACCCAAGAGTTCCATCCTATTAATTTGATAGTTATTACTAATTCATAACTTTTTTGTTAACCTTATGACCCAAAATTATTGCAAATAATACACATTTTTATGTTTACTTCAAAATGAATAAAATAAAACTAAAATGAAATTGAAATCAGCAAAGGTTTTTAAAATAAAAATATTCTAAACTTCAATTCTGTTTTCACTTTATACAATGCAAATGCTACTAGTCGGTGAGCTACAATAGAATTTATATGAATACTGGCTGGCATTTCAAGGTGGAAAATAGTTTGTGGAATTTTTTTTATTGTGTGTTATGCCTAAATTAAAATAATTACGTTTAAAAGTAACTATATTAATAAATAATTAAGTGTTTTATTTTGTACCCACAAACTTATTTTTTATGTTATATACATTATATAAATAGTATTGTATCTTATTGATGATTGTGTATCTAAAGGTGGAATATCTACTAAAAATAGAACAAAAATACAGATTTCAAAGTGTTTATAAAAGTTAGCGATTACCTAAAGTTGAAATGGTTAATGGTGGTGATAAAAATCAGCAAGTAGTACACCATTATAATAATTTTGAAGGGCTACTAATTATATATAAGAGGTTGAACTTTTATCGAATAAGTTAGTTTTTATATACTACTCAATGTTTTGGATGTCGTAGTAATTTATTCCAAAATTATAACGGTTGCAGTTTTCGATTGAGATTATGTTTTCCAAAATTTAACAGATGCCCATTCGTCATCTTAAGCGGCATTCAGATAGAGATTCTTGTTTTGCCTTGCTTAGATAGAAACTGGCAAGAGCCAATCAGATTGAAATATTTTCTTTAATTTTCTGTAATACTTCAATCCGATTGGTCCTTGCCAATTTCTAACTTTCTAAGAAAGGCAAGACAAGAATGTGTACTCCAGCAACACCATTGACAGCCCAGCCTGATCCATTATCTGTGTTTCAAACAAACATTTTTATGCCCCCCACATCCTCTCGAACATTCTTAAAGATGGGTTGCCTCTCTCTCCTCAGATTTAGTGTAAACCGTGTTATTTAAAAACAATTTGGTGTGCTCTTGTATTTTTCTATTTCTGGCAACCATTTTCATTTTAGAGTTCGGGAATATTTTTATCCAATTTAAGGGTTTAAACTAACTTCTGGCATACACGTTCTTGTAGGTGCAAAACTTTGGCCTAAGACATTTTTCAAAATTTAATTTAGCTATTTTAGGCGACCTTCCCATATCTCACATCTAAAATGACCAGTTTTATGATCCATTTATTTTTTACAGTGACCTAAAGAGGGATGTTTAGTTTTGTCAATTTGTCTGCCTGTCTGTGGCTTCATAAATCTTCAACGGAAGGTCGAATTTTGATGCGATTTTTTTAACGATAGAGCAGTTCGTTGAGAAAATTTTTAGCTAATTTGTCATAACGACAAGTTTGGCTCTACGACAGAAATGTCGTACATGATTGAGTACATGATTACATGATTGAGAAAATGTTGCTGAAAAATATAAAGGTGGACTGAGCTTAATTCCAGTTTGTTTTTAAATTTTTATAAATTATATAGTAGTATATAACATACAGTTATACAGTAGCAATCAATCAAACCACAACTTTTATACCATTTTCCACAGTAAGGCATCGTCGCAATCAATAATTAGGCTAGATTTGAGAATGCATACATTTTATTTAAGCTAATTTTTTTGTTTAATATTAAAATGGAAATATTAACAATCTCGTATTGAAATTAAGGCAAATAATATAATCTATGCGTAGAAAAACATTTAGTAATAAATCAATACAGTATCTAGAGTATTTTTAAAAATGACGACTTGGGTGGTATTTTTATTATGATTTACTTTCACTCATTGCATGCTCACTATCTCATCGTTGTGCACATGATTACTAAAGTTGATAATTAAAAATAGTATTTTTTTAAGTTACACAGATATCCTGCTTAATCTGCCACTTGCAACTTACTTTATCAGATTGAAAAATTACTCACATTGGTATCAGATTATAATATGAATTAGATTAGAATTAGTAAATGTTCAGTTTACTTTAATAATACGACTAATTTACCAGTAGATACTTCTTAAATGAAACCGAGACTACAACTGTACTGTACAACTTAACTTGTTAAGGATTGACTCCAAAGCGGCAGTGTTGATTCACCAACGCGAGAGGGCAATAGGACATGGGTATATTTTATAATTTATTAGTAGGCAACACGTTTAACAAAATAATTCTTCTACATCCTACAGTTCTTCGTGCCAATACTTTCAAGTCTCGAGACGTTTCAAAATATGTTTACAAAAATCTTTACATTTGTTAAGTTTTACGTGGTAAAAGCAAAAAGGAAAATAAATCTTAAGAAGTCCAAAACACATTAGACATTATTAATAGCAAAGCAAAGCAAGTAACTTTAATCTATAGCTAAGGGTTCCAGAATAAAACAAATATAATGCAAAATTTAAAATGAGTAATGGAAATCCATCAAGTGGAAATAACTTTAATTTCAGATTTTGGACCACAACCTGAATGTCTTTTGTGGCAAAACCACCGACTTTTAATCGTGTTCCATCAGCAAAAGACAGAAGAGTAAAATGTCATGTTCCAAAATAATTTTTTATTTGAATTTTTAAATATTGATTTTTAGTTTAATTAGAAAAATAATTTTAAAATTCGTAATTAGTTTAAGAGATTTGAATGTTTTTTATTGTTGTTGAATGTTCTACTATTTATTTTGTATATTGATTGTTTTGAAAATTTTAATTTAATTTTGTTGTAAATAATTGTAATTTGTAAATATTTTGAATTGTTGTTCGCGCCAAAACTTTTGTGTTGGCACGAAAATTTCTAACAATTTGTCTTTTTGCCGTCTGCGTAGATCGAAGTGGTCGTGTTTTACGGGAGGTCTTAAAACATTTTGCGTCTCTATTTTGAGATTTTCATTGATTTTGTGCGAATAAAAGGTTTGTTGATTGCGTGAGTAATTTGTTTCATTATAAATTTGGAAGTTTGGTCCGCAAATGGAACGATTTTGAAGAATTTTAAAAGAGCAATTTGAGAGTGGAAATTGGAAGCGACTTTGAAAATAGTAAATTAAATTGGATTATTATTGCTAATTTGGATTTTGAAGTTTTTATTTAGATTTAGTTGAATGTTGGAAATTAAAATTGGTAAAACTATAAAAATTCACTTTATCGCGCACATTTGGTAGTACGTTTGTAATACGAGTGTTACGTAGAAAGTTTTGAACTTATAAATTTAAAATTGTGGAAAACTTAAAATATAGTAGTTTTGGATGTAAAATTTGGAAATTAAAAATTCCGCCCCCAAAAGGGCCCGGGAGTAGTAAGCCTAGCCCCCCCCCCCCCCGATACCTGTTGTAACTTTTCCTTGATTTCAGGATTTCTATTGAAATCCGGGTCCGGGGGAAGTCACTCGGACCCCCCTCGTCGGGCCTGCATCACATCAAAAACAACGGCAAAGTTTTGCATTTTATTGCAGGTTAGAAGCCTTTATTTATAAGTTTATTCAACGAAGATATGAATTTAAAAAAGTAGGTCAATATAATGAAAACATTGCAAATTATAATATTTATAAGTAAAACAATTAAAATATAAAATATGTATCTACTTGTTGCAAAATTTTTAAATACACTTTTATTTTTGGAAATACCTATAACAATATTTAATAAAAATACGTTATTGCGGAAAGCAACAAGTATACAAATATCAAACATATTGATTACATATTATATTATGCAATCTATATGACAATTAGTGGTGTATTACATTAAATAACAATTTTGGCAATATCAACACTGGAAAGATTTTAAAAATTATAAAAAAAAACAAGTGGACATGCGGTCTAGTTGTGCTTGAGCATACGATAAACCATATCTGATTCCTTCCTTATTATAATGGCTATCAGTAGTTTCTGCTATAATTATAATATTATAGTACATTTAATGTTTTTTGAAAAATAAGATTAAAAAATATTGTGAAATATTTTTATCAAGCAAGAAACTAGGAATTAATACAGGCAATATCGAGGAAATACAAAAAATTATATATTGGCCTGTCTGGACGTCACAGGTAAATTCAGTTTTATTGCTATGCATAATATGTCTGATTTTTCTTCTGAATGTGAGATATCTCCAAACAAACTTTTACTTTTCTTATAAAAATGGAGTTCTGCAAACACAGCAAATATTATTTAACAATAATCACTCGTAAATTTTTGTATGCGAGTGATGATAGTCCTAATTGCTATCCCTAAAAATCTTCTTCGGATTGAAAATTTCCTCTAACAGGAAAAAGGAATTTTAGCAAGAGCCATAGACTTATCAGAAGTGGTGACTGAATTTTATGCCGATTATCATAATAGAAAAATCGTTTTACACTAGGCGAGTACATTTTTCAAATTATTTACATAACTATTGACCCCCCGCCTATCGGCTCCCCTAAAAATATGAATGCTCAGCTTTGACCCACCAAGTCGAATGGGGTTAGTTATTAGTTCCGTGCTTGTCTTAAAATAATGAAGGTGTATACATTATATATCTTGCAAGTTTTTATTGACAAGCTTGCAATAACCTTTTAGATGTCGTCGACAACAAAATTATGCAAGCTTATGATAATCTTAAAATGCTATTTGGGTATCTTTATTGCACTTTGTATTGCATGTTTTATTATGAAAAATACTAAATAAATTATCTATATTTCTTGTATATTTAATTCAAAAGAGAGGTAAATTGCGAGCTTAATAATTACCATAAATAAAATATTTTACTGTTCAGGTATCCTGGACTTACATATTTAGAATTACTTTGTTTGTATAAATTATTTTTAATTTTTTTCTGAACTTAAGAGATAACTAAAATATTTTGTTTTGATAAAGTTCATTCTATTACGCGTAAAAATTTGAACGTAAGCAAAATAGATAACCCGGTCAAGTTCACCGAAGCAGTTGTAAACTTCCAGACAAAGTTTTTTAGGCAAAACTAAAAAATTATTAACTTATCTTTATGTGTATACTTCTACTTATATTTGTATTTATTGGGCTTGACGTAATTGAACGTAACCCAAGTGGAAATTTCAGATGGCCAAGCGTTTAAAAATCAAATTTTTTCTCGCAGATCTGATACCATAAGTCTTTTTATGTTATCTAAAATTGGAAGCACTGGTTGACACAGCGGTAGGAATTAGTAATCCGAGGGTTGCAGATTCGAGTTTCCTGCGTAACTTTTTTTTTTGCTTTTTTTCAATTTTTACTATATTTACGTGACAATGAACCGAAATAAAACTTAATGTATTCTATTTATTTATATTATTTATTTATATAATAAGAAAAAAAATCTCTGAAAGTTTTAGCCCTTAATATGCAGCGGTTTCTGAGTTATGATTTATAATGAGTTATAATTTAATTGTATATATATTGAAGTGATACTTTCTAGGTCCAAATTTTCCAATTGGGTTCTTCCAAAAAAATACACTTCTTAAAATCCTGCCCGGCTCTATTTAAATTTTGAAATTAAAATTTTTCAATATAAAATGGAACGATAACGACCAATACGATAGCCAGGCCCCAAGTCGCACTATCGAATATAATTTCTCGGCACCTTGAAATTTAACTTCAAAACTATAATTCTTAAAATACTCAATTAATAAATTTTTATTTTGAATCTTATTAATCGAAGTCAATTAATTCCCATAAAATCCAAATCTCCAATTCCTCTCAAAATACCATCAAAAAAATATCTTCAAACAACGTCCAAACCAAATCTCAAAAAATAATCAAATATCACTTACAGAAGTATAAATTAATTTTATTCACAAAATTATCAACTCATCTTTAACATAAAAATTAGCAAAACATAAAGGAGACTATTTGCTCCTCAACCGCTTCTGGCGGCCATCATCGGCAAGAAGCCTGGTTTTCACCGCCCATTGCTGCCACTACAAATCGTTGGCGGGAAAGCCAGCAAATACAAAATAAAAGAAATAAATTTTCAATAAAAGAAATTTACAATAAAAATTACAATTTTCAAAATTACCAAATAAAAATTCCATGTTAGATTTTGAAACACGACAATATATATATAATCGTTAACCCTTTTACCTATAAGGTGTAGGGTGTGTAGTCTATTTCTCAATTAACCCACGTAGTTCATATAATGTGTCCACTTTTTTCGGTCTTTAGCCAGTTGTTCTGCTTCTTGTATTGTAGTTCCTCTATTGGTGATTATTTTCTCTATGGTGCCGTCCCATGTTTCCTGTGGTCTACCTCTCTTTCTTCTACTCCCTTCTTTGGCTTTCCATATTTTTCTAGTCGGGCGGTTTTCGCTCATTCTATGTAAGTGTCCCCACCATCCCAATTGTCTCTTTTCTACGTATTCTTGTATTGGCTGTAACTGTAAGGTCTTCCTTATGTCTTCATTTCTTTGTCTATCCATCATAGTGATGCCCTGTACCGCTCTCAGATATTTCATTTCAATCGCCTGTACCTTGCTTCTTAGTGGCGAAGTCAGGACCCATGTCTCACTTCCATAGGTCAATATCGGTCTATATATAGTCTTAAATACGGTGATCTTTGTTTCTTTTGTTATTTCGTTCCTTCTTATAAATCTCTTGTTTATAGAGTGGTACATTTTTATCGTTTTCTCACATCTTTCTTCTAAGTCTTTTTCTTGCTTCCCATTACTTTGTATAATTACTCCCAGGTACTTAAAATTTTCAACCTGTTTGATGCTTTCACCATCAATCGTGATATTCAGAGTTGTTTTCTCTAGGGATGCTACCATTACCGATCATACAGAAGAAATTGAAGAGTGGGACAAGTGCGTATTTTGCATTCATAGATTTAGAGAAGGCATTTGATCGTGTACAAAGACATAGAGTATGGAGCACACTTAAAAAACGAAAAGTTTGTGAAAACTTGATCCAAGCAATAAAGAGCCTATATCGAGAAAACTACAACTACGTCAGCACTAGAAACATGAAGTCCGATAAATTCCAACCACATCAAGGATTAAGACAAGGGGGAGTGATGAGCCCAGTATTGTTTACAATATTTATAGATGAAATAATGAAAGAATGCCAACATAAATTGAAAAAACTGGTAGTGGGCTATAGAAACATGCAAAAAGTCGAAATTACGGAATGCGCATTTGCAGATGATATGGTTATCATGGCAGGAAGTGAAGAAGGACTACAGTATAACCTAGAAGTATGGAATGACGAACTGCAGAAAAATGGAATGAAAATAAATAAAGGAATAATTTAATTGCAATAAAACAAAAAATATGCACATCGGAAAAATAATATATTTTATAGAAAACACTCTCAGCTTTAAGAAAAAAAAGTTAAATTTGAAGTATCTTGCGCCGCACACAGAAAAAAATCGATTTTTTCCACTTTAATTGGACATTTAAGGGTCTATTGATGAGTTTAGGATAAAATGGATATTTTTATTCGAAAGCTGAGAATTTTTCCCACAAGATACAATTTTACATTAATTTAAATAAAAAAGTTTTCCTCACCTAACAAATTTATGAAAAAGCTGAAAAAAATTTTTTTCTAAAATTTCAAAAAATCATAACTCCGAAACCGCTGCATATTAAGGGCTAAAACTTTCAGAAACTTTTTTTATTATTATAGAGAACATCTCCATAAATTTTGAACATAATCCGCGAGGGTCGCCCCGTAAATATGATTTTATTTGGTGGAATGACCCCTATATAATGCAGATCTTTTTTCTTTGATGGCTATTTCTACATCTTTGTTCCACCATGGAACTTGGAATTTGTACTGTGTTATGCTTTTCTTTAGTATGCTTTTGGTTGCGGCTGATAAAGCCAGTTAGTAATGATAAAACCAGTTAGTTAGTGTCAGTTAGTAATTTAACAATAGTGTCAATGTCTAAACTTTCAGTAAAAGTTAAATCGTTATTTGATATTTCATGTTTGTATCGAGTCCAGTTTTCCTTGTCAATATTCCGTTTAGGTGGGAAACAGTTTGAATCGCGAGGTTGGTTGGAGAGTTTTCTAATACAGATAGGAAAGTGGTCAATATTATACAGTTCAGAGAATACAGTCCATTCTAAGTAAGGTTCAAGTTGAGGTTGAGTGATAGTTAGATCGATTGCTGACATATTATTTGTTGAAAAATTAAAATGTGTATATTGGCCATCATTTAATATATTAAGATTATAATCATTTAAAACATTTTCTATTAATCGTCCTCTGCTACAAGTTTGATTTCCTCCCCAAAGGTTATTATAAGCATTAAAATCTCCAAGTAAAATGAAAGGTGAAGGTAATTGAGAGATTAAACTTGTAATATCGTTCTTTTCGACAGCTTGACTGTTTGGTAAATATATGTTGCAAATTGTAATTTTTTGGGGTGTATATATAATGTGATAGCTAAAGATTCTAACTTTGTAATAAGTGGAATTTCTTCAGAATGTAATTTTTCATTTATAAAGGTTGCGACGCCTCCACTAGCATGATTAGTTTGTCTATCTTTTCTATATAACTTAAAATTTCGTAATTTGGGATTATGGGTAGGTTTAAAATTAGTTTCCTGGATACATAGTGCTACAGGATTAGAGTCAGCAAGCAAAGGTTTAATATCGTCAAAACGTTTGTTAAAACTATTTAAATTCCATTGAATTATGTTCACTTGATTAAATTACTGATTTGTTGTTATGTTGTCTGCTTGTACTGTTATGTAAGGTGATATTGTGTCTTGGTCTTCATTACAGTTCAGTGCTTGGTATATGTTGTTTTGTGTTTTAGTTAAGCGTATTTTTAGGGCACGATGTTTAGTTTGTGTTGATATGTCTTTTAAAGTGTCTATGATAGATTCTAAGTCCAAAGCTGTAATTTTATTTAATGCTTCTATGGGTGCTTCAGATTAAGGAACTTCTAATAGGATCTGCTTTAATTCATCAATATTCATTGTGTCAGGTTTATTTTCCAAAGTCGGATATATTTCATCTATTTGAGTTTTCCATGCGTTGTTTTGTATTAATTTAATTTTTTTGACTTCTCTTTTAGTTTTTGTAGATTTACTCTTTTTTTGGTAGGTTTTCGAATTTTCGTATTTCTTCACTTTGTGCGTGTTGATTTTCTGTATTGTTTACTAGAACAATCGTGCAATTTGTATTTTCTAAAACAACAGACTCTTCTAGTTGTGAGCCGGAGAGGGATCTTTTTAAGTTTTGCTTAATATTTTCAGTTTCCACTTCTGGAGAAAGGTTTTCTGGTAAATGGGTATTAGATAGAGACTGAGATGCGATTATTTCAATTGAAGCTTCTATAACTTGTTCAGTAGAATCAAGTGGAATATCAGCAGCAGGATTTACGTTATTGGTACGATTCAAGTTTTCTTGTATAATAAATAAAGCACATCTACAGTTGTGCTTTCGAATTGCTGTAATGGACATTTGGAAGATACATGGTTTGTTTGGCCACATTTAAAGCATTTTAACTCATCTATACTTAGATACACTTTATAATTATCTTCTTCAAAGTTAATGTTGCTTGTTTCCGGAATATAAAAATTATTATCAGGAACAATATAAACAAATCTCCTAAAGCAGATAATATGATTAAATTCTGGTTCGTTTATGCCTGCATTCATGAAGTAGATAGGTGAAACTGTTTTCAATCTAAGGTTATTTAAGCTGAATTCAAGGATATCATTTGTTATTATGGGAGAGATACCAGGGCCTCGTTTCATAATGAAAATTTACTAATATTACTAGTTACAAGTACCTAACTTTAAATACTCTTTAAATAATTAATTTGATCAGCTACCTGCGTGGTTTTTGGTACTTATTAATAAAATAACCTATTCTAAAAGCACAGCAAACAAAATTTTCTCCGATGGTTCTCAATAATATAATTTCTTCTCTAAGTTCTCTTTAATATAATATAATACTAATATAATACTAGTATTTTCCAACTAATAATATTAGTACTATTATGAAACGCAGCCCTGATATAATTAATTTTTTCGATGGGGTGATCAGTCTGGGTATATTTATTTCATTGCCATTTATGTGTATGAATTGATTTTCTTCTAATAGTTTATCTACCTGTGATTTGTTGTTTAAATATATACAAATACGATTATTTGAGATTCGCGATGCAGCTAATATATTTTTTATAATATTATGACCCATTGAGGATATACTCAAATTCAAAAATACACTTATTTGTATTAGTTATACAAATATACTATATATATATATTATATAAAAGTATACTTTTAGTGTATTTTTGAATTTGAATATATTTTTTGGCTGGGTTAGTTTTCCTATTTCGTTGATGTAATCTTTTATTTTTAGTCCTTCAATTGCATTCAGTATAATTGCCTGGTCTTTTCTTGGATAAGTTAATATTTGATTGGCGTTTAACCACATTTGCAAAAGATATATTTCCATTATGTTTGTTTTGTGTTGTGTTTGTTTGGGTTAAGTTGTTAATTGTTGGTGTATTAGTTGTAATGCGTTCGTTAAAATTAGTTATAGTGTTCATATTCGATTACTTTCGATTGCTTAAACATTTAACATTTCTCTAACGGAATCTGGCACGTATATAACGTGCACCTATTGTAAGTTAAATTTTAGTAAATAAACTTTTTTTTTTGCTTGGTTACTTAAACTAATCAAGCTGTCAGAACGAAATCAAAATTAAATTTAATATAACTTATTCAAAATTTATGGAATTCCCTAAGTGGAGATAACACTCACCAGTGCAGTTTAAGTCCCCCTTCTTTTGAATTCAATCAAGTTTTTATTTTAAACTGTGATCTAAGATGAAATTATGGCTCAAAATAATTTGACACCCGTCGATTTTGATAGTCAGTAATCGATTCGATATGCTTTTTATGCTATTATTTACACCCCTATTCACTAACTTCCATCGAAATCTTTTCGATCATCGAGATGTAGAATATCGAATGGAATACGTTAACGATGACAGTATTCGACGACATAAATTCCTATTCTGTAACTAGACGATATCGAAAACGGCGAACGATGAGCCAAGCTTTTCGATAACACTTAACTGACATCTGGTGGCCTATATAGGTAATGCCGTTTAAACGCAATTTTAACCAATAAAATATGAGTATCTAACCTAAAATAATTTTAATTAATTTTAATTTTAATTTTTTAAAAAGGTAGAAACGTCATGAGGTTGGTAAATATGCAAAATATATATTAAAACTCAAAACTCAAAATCAAATAACAATAAATTACGTTAAATAACAATAAAATTACAATGAATCGATAAGTTCTCGTACATTTTTTCATAATATATTAGGAGTAGATTCATTCACTTTCATAAATTAGAGCAAGATGATAAACTTTTCAAATATAGTATATCAAGAAGTGAATGAATACCCCCTAGAATATTATATTTATTTACATTGGCGCCGTGCGAAATATTTAAATTGCGATAAAAATAAAATATTATTTTAGTGGAATAAATACAGATGATAAACGTGCAACGAGGATGAGCGTTGCACAACAAGGGCATTACCTCGATTTCCTTAGGAATAATGAGGCATTGCGAAACAACAAATTTACCCCAAACGATCCCAATGCTATCGAAAACGCTTGGGATTAATTAGTTAACAGATTAAATTCGTGTGGTAGTGGTCCTGCAAAAACAAAAGCAAAATGGAAAACCGTAAGTAAAAATAATTAATTAAAAAACAAATATTACTATGCAAATTATTTCTTTTAGACATTTGCAGACTGGAAGTGCAATACCAGAAAAAAAGCACAAAATTTAATTAATCATGGGCGAGGAACTGGAGGTGGTCCACCAGAGAAACCTTTGACTGATATTGAAGAGCAATTGATCAATTTGCTTGGTCGGGTGGCTGTAACAGGTGCCACACAATTGGGCGAGGCAGGTCTCGGTTTGGTTGTCGACAACGCAGTCGAGGCCAACAACGCAATCGAGATCGACAACATTACTGAAAATGATACTATTGAGTTGAAAAATATAAATAAGGTAGAGAACGATAATTTCAATCACATCTCCACTTCAACAAATAATGCTGAAAGTGAGAGAAAGAATCGTAGTGAAAAACCAGTAAGAACGCCTAGAACACCGTAAGTTTTTAATTAATTTATTACATAGCTGTGGTTTTTAAAATATCGGTAAATTTTTCACTTTATATAAGTGGTAATAAGCGTACCGAAATAAACATAAACGAAGTTATGGTCCAATATACGCAGAGCTTAAAAGAGCAAAATAAAATTTCAAAAGAAACGAATGAAACTCTGAAAAAGAGTAATGAAATGCTAGAAAAGATATGTGTAACTTGGAACAATTATTCGGAGTTTTAACTAATTTATATATTTGTTATATCACAATTAATGCAAGTTGTTAATAAAACGATTTCGTATTATTTGACCTTTGTTTAACCACTTTCCCTGTTGAGGTGCTTCATTTGCGTCATTTATATCATGAGCAGGTGGTATTTCTTCTATGTCATCATAATCTTCATCAACCGGTGGCTCAGGAATATTGCTCTTAATGCACATGTTATGCAATACGCAACAAGCATAAACAATTTTAGCAGCAGTTACAGGATCGTAATGTAAAGTCCGATGTTTCAAAAGACATCGAAATCGCATTTTTAAAACACCAATACATCTTTCGATAGTGTTTCTAGCTGATTTTAACATCACATTGTACCTATTCTGTGGAGTGCCTGGTGCTGCCCCAATTATTGGAGTAAATAGCCATGGTTCGAGAGGGTAGTCTGAGTCATCCAACAACCACGAAGATCTTTCACCTGTAACAACCAAAGTATTGGATTAGTCTATAATTGCTATTCAAATAGATTAGTACATACCTTGTGTGCATTGTTGAATTAAATGATGCCGGATATCAGAGGTTGACCATATAGCAGCATCATGGACAAACCCTGGATATCTCGAATTAACTGCGAGTAACTTAAGTTCGGCATTGCATATGACCTGAACATTAATGCTATGATAATTTTTTCTGTTTAAATATAATCGTCCAGGAAATTGTTCGTCATTGGCAGGGGGAGATACAATGGCTATATGAGTGCAATCAATCACACCAATTATACCGGCAAACTGAAACTTCTCATAAAATTTCACTTTTGTGTATTGTTTTTCCTCAATGCTAATGGGAAATTTTACCCAAGCACCCAACAGATGAGTACATATCACATCGGTAACTGTATTTGGGCATTTACTAACACTTGCTTGACTCAAACCAAACAAGTAATTTAAACCCGTAGGCTTTTGGTAAGAACCGTGTGCATAGAAAAAGAGCGAAGATAATATTTTA
Source organism: Cantharis rufa (assembly GCA_947369205.1). Taxonomy (NCBI): domain Eukaryota; kingdom Metazoa; phylum Arthropoda; class Insecta; order Coleoptera; family Cantharidae; genus Cantharis; species Cantharis rufa. Next base: position 17,549,176 of record OX376304.1, on the reverse strand, counting down.
ATAGTTGGTGAAACTGCTGTAATTCTATCGGTGGGTAAAAATGGTGTTAACAATTCGCATAAATTTCTAGTCATCGCCTTCGAAAGGCGAAAAAACTGTCTAAAATTTTCTTCCGGTAAACTGAAAGGATCACTTGCAACACGTAATTGACGATTCCGCATGCGATAATTTCCTCTGTAAAGATATTGTTACAGCAAAACATTAATTACGATTGTTACAAATATTTACCTGTTTACATTTTCATTTTTTTCATTAAGCAACAAAATTAATACTAAATCCATTATTTGTAAACATATAATGGCCAATATAATTAACAAATTTAATTCATTATAAATAAACAATTTATTTATTTACGAACACACAATTTATGACACACGAGGCAAACGTCGTACTACAAACCCGTGCTACGAACTTAAAAATTTTAAAAATCACCATATTGGGCAGATGCAATGGCTTTTCCATCAATCGAGAAACCTTTTCGTGAGCTTCATTGCTCACGAACAAATACTCCATTCGATCGATGGGTAAACAATCCATAGAAAGCGTTCGTATCGATATCGAAGCATACTGAATACCGATTTTGGCACTTCTCGATCGATCGAGAACTTAACGATTCAATGGATGGAAAAATAAAGTTAGTGAATAGGGGTGTTAGTCCAGTCAATGGGGGATTTTGGGATTTTTGGGAAATTAAAAATAAATAGCATACATAAGTTTTATTTCAATTCATTGTCACGTAAGTATCGTTAAAATTGAAAAAGAGGGAAAAAAGTTACCCATAGGGGCTCGAACTAATGTGACATTTTTTAAAAATGTTGCTTTAAAAAATTGTTCAACATCTTAAGAATAATGTGAAAAAATTTCATGCTAATATTCGTAGTATTTTTTTAGTTATAGGGCTTTAATCTGGTCAGGACGTAAGCCATAAATCTTTCAATTGTCGGCAACATTTACATCTGTTGTATATCTACCAACGTTTCTACTTAAATTTTATTATTGGTGTTAAACTTGCTATCAACAATATCCTGTAAACTCAAGTATTTACTTAAATTTAATTACTTTTTAAAATTTTGAAAACAAAATTTTTTTAAGTCTATATTTTTAGGTACATATAATTACGGTTCGTTAAAATGGCCAGTTTTTAATCAATTTTCTATTTTCTATGCCTTAGTATGCCAAACATCTGTTTATACTAAACTTTTATTACTTTCCGAACTCCTTAGTAAGGAAAGTATTGTTATCTGAAATTGAAAAATAAATTTTACCCCCCATTTTTTTTTCAAATTTTTATGTTTCGAAAAAGTCTGTATGTATGTATGTATGTGAACACGATAGCATCTAAACTAAGTAAGGAAATCAATCCAAATTTTGAATTTAAGTTTTAATCTGTTGTGGTACGAAATCCTGTGAAAATGAATAAAATCGTATGCGGGGAACGGGGGGTTTACTTGAAGCTATACGACATAATCCATCATAACTTCTAAATGCAATGAAATAGGTAAAAGTTTATTATGACAAAAAATGATCACTATCAAATTTCCTACAACTTTTGTTCTATAAATATTTTTAAATTCTTTTTTTTTTATTTTTTTTATTATTTTTTATCAAAATTTTTTGGAAATTTTTTTATCTACCGATTTGCTTCAAACTTGGCGAAAAGTTTGCCGTAGGTTCAAAAAACAATCTTAAGAAATTTTATAAAAGTTTGTTCATCCAGAGGAACGCTAGGAGCATTTGAAGTTTCAAAAGCAAGTGGTTTTACCAAATTTTAATTCGTTTGCATCTTCTTATTTTGGAATATAAATGGCCCAAATTTGCTTTGCGTCTCGTCCTGAGGCTCTGCTTAACGTTTACATACTATTCCTTTCAATCTAAAATTGCTTTTCACACGCTTAAACTGCTATGAAATTTTAACATAAAAAATTTAATATTTTCTCTATTATTGCTAAGGTAAATTGGGAGTTCATTTTTCGGAAAGTTACACTTTAGTTACACAAAGTTACCACATCCAATTTTTTTTAAATATTTTTGAATTATTTTAAAATGCCGTGCGTTGCTCTTGATAAAAAGGGTTAGCGTTCAATTGCAGGACGGCCTCCTGTAAGCACCAATTAAGCGACGAAAGGCTCAATCATCTTGCCAGGAAGATTTTCAGAGTGAAGAAGGTCAATTGTATGGAGTAGGAATTGCAGATTAACGGTAAATTACAATTTTACAATAAAAAAGTTAAAGTAAACTTTTAAAATCAATTTGCTCGAAACTACATTTTTAAAACGGTATTGGTGATTTTTCAGTCTGTACTGAATGAATTAACTTAAAATTTGAAACTCATATTCAAAGAAATAGTTTTAATTTGTTTTTAATGGCTTGTACTACTTTAGTTCCATTGGGATGCTCGAGAAAAGCGAAACTACGCCTAAATATAACAGCCTGTACTTGCTTGGAATAGTTCTACCACCAATCAATTTTGCCAACTCTTTCCATTCATTTACATTGTATTGTGATGTTGTCAATACTTAAGTAGAATATTACTTAGAAGTCTTGCTATCTTTATGGGGATCTCATCACCCCCTCTAATGTACTTGAACCTTGCCGTGGTGAGAGGGCTTGCGTGTTTCAAGGAAGCGACGGGCGTGTACCTGCTATGACTCGAGCCAGGGAATTAAAACCTCCTTGTGTTCAGTCTGTTTTGGCTTGCTGAGTTCGGACCGAGGTCCAATACCCTCCGTGCTTAGACTCTGGGTCAATGAATCGGGATGATGGCCGTCGTAGAGAATCCAGACTAATACAGGTATCTGCGTCTTTGCCGAACGCGGTGACCCGTACGGTGGGATGAAGGAATTCTGGTGGCTGAGTCAGTTCGGGAGCGGTAGTAGTTCTCCTGGCTGGCAACACTCTACTTTGGCCTGGATTTCCACTCAAACGGGCGGTCAGGACTAGTCCACCCTGATCAATCGGCTATGCTCTTCCGTCACAGGTCCAGCAGGACAAGTCCTTAGGACTTAAAACCTTAGGATAGAGTATGCAAATACTATACACCTCTTCGGGGGCTATATCTCCTGAGTAGCCCTGGCGCCCTTTTTCGGCGTCCCCAAAGTTGCTGGCTCCATGGCGGGTGGGGAGCTCTGAGAGATGAAAAACAAATTCTCCTCGTGGCAGAACTAATAACCAACAAAAAACCAGCTGAGGAATCAGCAATTAACGAGTCGAGTATTACACATGAGCAGGCCAGGCTATCCAAGCCGCCTGCCCATGGTGATGGTACAAAGAAGACTAAGCAGCTGCAAACCACGGCTGCCAAAGAACGACTCCGGTCGCAGGATACTTTGCCCTCACCCTCGAGCAATCAGTGGAAGAGAGCAAAGACCACATATCCTGTGAACAAGAGTTCTAATCTGGTGGACAATGTCACCTACAAAGAGGCTGCTGGAAAGCACCTCCGAGTAGCTGTGATAGATCGCTCAAACCCCCATGGCAAACTCGATGAGTCCCAGGCGGGGATAATTGAAAATAAACTCACCGCTACACTAGATGCTTTTATAGCAGCAGCGGAAAACCAGGCAAAGCCAGCACCCACTTTCGGCAGGCTCTATCATTCGGGGCAGATTCTTCGAATCACCTGCAGTGACCAGAGCTTGCTGGAATGGTTGCAAAGTACAGTAGCAAACCTGCCGCCTTTGTGGCAGGGAGCTAAAGTGGATGACCTACCAAGGCTGGCTCTTTGGATTCCCGGGGAACCGGAGCCCACTGAGATGGTTACACGGCGACTTGCTACTCAGAACAGCTGGGCTAAATTAAAAGAGTGGTGTGTCTTCCACGACGCGGACAGGGACGAACCGAAAGGTAAACTCCTTGTCTTTGGTATCGGACAGGCAGACAGTGCCGCCATCAAAACCAGAGAAGAGAGGCTGAACTACAAGTTCACCTCCCTCAGAGTCAAAATGCAGAAGTTTGAGGACAGTTCTGCATCTGATACACCAGCCACCTCAACCCTCATGGAGACGGACGCAAGTCCGACAACGGTGGTTGGAGTCGAAACAGGGCATTAGCTTTCCAAGGTAGGCCAAATGGCTTCCTTGGTAGGGTGGAATCTTCTGCAAACAAACCTACAGCACTGTCGAGAGGCAGTGGCAGTACTATGCCGCCACCTTGACAACTGCAAGGATACTGTCACTCTAATACCAGAGGCGTGGTTAGTAAAATCCTCCATACGAGGCTTTTCAAAACTTAATAGAACTATGTTTACAGGTAGCTTCACAAATAAATGCAGAACATGTATACCTGGCAACATTCAGACCAACCTTCTGCCGCAGTATAGCGACTGTGATTTAACAACAGTTCCGACTAGCTGCGACTTAGGGGATGGCCCAACTGACGTCGTTTTAGCGTCTATCTACCTCCCAATCGATTCGCCGGAGCTGCCACCTTCTCGGACGATGATGGATCTGGTTATCTATTGTGAGCAACAAGAGAAGAACCTCATAATTGGTTGCGACTCCAACTCCCATCATCAATTGTGGGGCAGCAGAGATTGCAACAATCGAGGTAAGTCTCTATTAGAATATCTTAGTTGTACAAATCTAGTTATACTTAACCGCGGGGATGTACCCACTTTTTATGTGTCACCCCAGCAACTCAGTAATTGACATTACCGTGGCTTCATTAAGTATTTCAAATTACTTATATAACTGGCAAGTGTCCGATCAGCTGACAATGTCAGATCATAGATGGATTTCCTTTAAATTAAAGGCCAAAACAATGGAACCCAAGCAATACAGGAATCCGAGGAACGCGGACAGGATGGTCTTTTTAGAACACCTGTCAGCATCCATGGAGACCGAAATGCTGAAGGGACTGTCCAACAAAGAAGAACTAACATCCACTCAGGAGATTGAGACGTATGCTAGCGAGCTACAAAACTCCCTCACAAAAACATATGAGCTGTCATGTCCGATAAGGACGGCTGGACTACGGGTTCAAGCAACGCCCCTGGTGGTGTGAAGAACTCGACCAGCTTAAGAAAGCGACAAGAAAGCTCTATAATAAATCACAAAACTCGAAAAATGACACCGACTGGATGGCGTTTAAAGCGCACACCGGACTGAGTTTAAAAGAGCGATTCGCCGAAAGCAACGCAAATCATGGAGAACTTTCTGCAGCGATATCGAAACAACCGCCGCTGCGGTCAGCCTAAATAAGATCATAGCCAAAGATCCACACCAGCAACCCGGCAGTTTATGTCGAGAGGATGGGTCGTACACAGAAACCCTCTCACAAACTGTCGAATTACTGCTATATACACACTTTCCCGACAGTAAGATAGTCTCCGATTTCGATTGGACTGACGCTATAAGCCAACCACCGACTGAGCCAATTGCAAAGAAGGTCGTAAATAAGACAAAAACGGCATGGGCCATTAAATCCTTTAGCCCCTTTAAATCGCCTGCTCCCGACGGAGTGCTTCCGGCTCTACTTCAGTGGGGTTTGGATCACCTTCTCGGCCATCTAGTGCGAGTGTTTCAGGCGTGCATTGCACATGGATACACACCGAAGGAATGGCGTAAGGTTAAAGTTATTTTCATACCTAAACCAGGTAGACGTGATTACTCCCTGGCAAAATCATTCAGACCGATCAGCTTGACTTCGTTTTTCCGCAAGACGTTAGAAAATCTGTGCGACAGAGAGATTCGTGATACGGCTCTGATACACGTAATACGTAATACGGATACCGTTACACGTAAACCAGCACGCGTATATCCCTGGGAGATCTACTGAGACCGCTCTACATGAAGTGGTGGAGCGTGTCGAAAGATCATTGGGCTACAAAGAGTCCACCCTGGGAGCGTTTATTGATATCGAAGGGGCTTTTGATAAAACCACCTTTGAAAGCATAAATGCAGCGCTAAACCAATTCGGAGTTTCCACGACCATTGCGAAATGGATCAGTTTTGTACTGAAGTGGTGAGCCGTGGAGGTATGTGTGGGTGACATAAAGATTAAAAGTATTGTGATCAAAGGCTGCTCTCAGGGAGGAGTACTCTCCCCACTACTGTGGATCATGGTAGTGGACAGCCGTTTTGCGACGCCTTAATGAAAATGGCTTTTATACCATAGGATACGCAGATGAGATGACCATACTGCTTACTGGTAAATTTGAAAACATAATCTGCATGCGAATGCAGGCAGCTTACAAAATATTGGAAAATTGGTGCATCGAACACTCTCTCTCGGTTAACCCGACAAAGACAGAGCTCGTTCTGTTTACCAACAAAAGGAAGTTACAAGACATGTCAATGCCTAAACTAATGGGAACTCCTCTGAAATTAGCAGACGAAGTCAAGTATCTGGGAATAATACTTGACAAGAAGCTAAACTGGGGAAAACATCTGAAAACCAAAATTAGCAAGGCAGGGGTGGCTTTCTGGCAGTGTCGAAGGGCAATGGGACGATCATGGGGTTTTTCCCCTAAGATCATCCTCTGGCTCTACACTGCGGTCGTTAGACCTATGCTATGCTACGGCGTACTTGTCTGGTGGCCCAAAACAAGCAACAGCAGCGTCCTCCTTTCCACAGATCCCGAGACTAATCTGTCTGGCCGTAACGGGTGTGATGCGTACCGCACCCACTGCGGCGTTGGAGACCATCCTCTGCCTACCACCACTTGATCTTCGTGTGCGAGAAATGGCGGCTAGGGGGGCTCTCAAGCTCCGCAGTTGGGGGCAGTGGTACCATAGGCAAAAAACTGGGGTCAAATGCGGATTTTAGAGGATTACTCACTTAGAGTGCCTCTGCTGCATCTTGAACCTGACAGAATATCCCCTAAATATTTATATTTGATAGGAAATTCAAAATCCTATTGAATGCAACTGAAGCCAACGAATATGACATATGTCTCTTTTCGGATGGTTCCAAAAATAATGTTGGATCAGGAACAGGAATATTCTCTGCTAAACTTGATCTAAACATGAGCATACCGCTGGGCTGCTACACATCAGTTTTTCAAGCGGAGCTTATGGGTATATGCACTGCGCAAAAGCAGTTCAAGATAATTGTATCTCCGACAAAAATATTCAGATATCTACGGATAGCAGAGCGGCAGAAGCTTTTCGGTTCTGCAACACAACGCAAGCAAAGCAAGACCCAATGAAATCAAAGTATTTTAAATGCAGCAACGCGCGTACTTATTTGAAAATTTACTTTAGATAAAAATTTAAAAAATTTGTAAATTTTGGTAAAACCAAATTCTATTGTATTCTAAACCGTTATCTTTACAAATTTTAAAAGCCGGAAAATTTTAAAAAACCCCAAAAATTATATTGTTCGTGCTTACCTTACGTACCTGTAATAAATATAATACAATACATTTATTACAATAAATAACACCTACCGTAGATCGGCTTATTGCAAACGAAAATAATTTGTAAATCAATCAATATTATTACTTTGTTACATTACATAATATAATGTCTTATTTTTGGACAAACTCGTTTTTCTAGAAAAAATTAGGTAAACCACATCTGGACATTTTATTTATAATTTGAATTTATTTTAAGCATATTTGGAGGGAGAACGGATAATTTTGAAATTTTATTTCACACCACAGTTTACTTTCGATATCTATATATCTTATAATCAACAAATTACTTTTTACTCAGGTGTTTACTTATGTACTGCTCTGCATAAAAATGTAGTGGATGTCGAACGTAAAAATACAGATGTCACCATGGATGTCACTATCGCTGTTGTCTAAGCAAGGCAACACAAGAATTTCTATGTGAACGCTCAAATCGTCTAAGCAACACCGAAGCAAGACCACGCAATACAATACAAGACAAGAGCAAGGCAAGACAAGAATCTCTATCTGAACGCCGCTTGACATTACCAAGCTTCGGCAAGACCTCAGCACCGCAACACAAATTTTATGCAAAGGAGGGGATAGAAGATAATACTTCAATCTGATTGGCTCTTGCCAGTTTCTACCTAAGCAAGGCAAGACAAGAATCTCTATCTGAACGCCGCTTTACAGTGGGGCTTCGTGGTCGTGGTGGGCTAGCAATCGGTGACGTCATTGATGATGTTTTTAGCTCGACCGCAACGACCACGGCTTTAGGTTAAAAGTCTTAAAAGTCGCCCGTAGTCGACCGTGGGCGTCGTGGGCTGTAAGTGGAACCAGGCCCGTAGCCAGACCGAAAGTGAAGGTAGGGCAAACAGATAGTAAGATTGGGCAAGTTTTCGCGCCGCAGGCAAAATTTTTCTAAAATTTCAAGGTCAACGCGGTTTAAGAAAAGTTATAAAATTTATTATTTCCGTATTAATTAACATAAAAATAGCATTTTGACTACGATATTCATTTCTCCTTAGCGTAGTAGCTCACAAGGAAAAAATATAAAATAGTTCATCTATAACTTTGATGACCACTGAGATATCGTAACTCTCATAGGTCGCTCGTAGGTACTGTGACGATTTTTTAATTTTCAATTCCAAAGTAAAAAAATTAATTTTAAGTGTCAATTGCGACTTAATTGCGACAATTTACACTTCGAAGTCGCAATTGACAGTTCGAAATCGCAATTAACGTCTGCGCATTTAATACTTATTGTTATTAGATACTACAATGATATAGTAGTAATTATAAGTACGATTGCGCAGGCGCTAATTGAGACTTCGAAGTGTCAATTGCGACTTCGAAGTGTAAATTGACAATTGCAAGTCGAAATTGACTCTTAAAATTTATTTTTTTACTTTGTGGCCTCAGGACGCCTTCGTAGAAAGCATATACCGATTTGAAATTAAAAAAAATTTTCATACAAAGAGGACCAACGTGGAATGAATGCGAAAATTTTTTTTAAATTTATTGTTGTATATCTTTATTTTAAAAAAGCCCGACCTTGCCACCCCCTGGCTACGAGCCTGAGTGGAACGTACCCTAGAGCGTTGACGTTCGGAGTCATAAGTCATAACTAGAGTCCGGAATATATGCATATTTTGTGCTTATTTATGCCCCCTTTCGAATTTTCAAGATTCGAAAACCCAGCATCACTGGAGGTAGCGCTGTTTCTCACTATCAAAAGACCCCCGGTGTCCCTCACCGATTTGAATAATTTTTGGATATGTGGTAGCACATTAAAAAATAAGAGATCTCTAAGTCTTTTAGCTGCTGTAACGTGAGTTTAAGGAGTGTACTCGCCCTTTAAAAATAAGGTGCAAAATAAAATTTTTTAATTTTTATTTAGAAAATACTTCATTTTATAATCAATATATGTATAACACATATAATTCTTCAGAAGCGATTATTTAATTTTTCGGGGGTGGGTTATCCCCCAAAATTTTAAAACCTTCATAAAGCATCCTTAACGTCATAAAATATTTTTGAAAAAAATATATGTAGCAGGGGAGAACCAACGCCGAAATACTTTTTTTTAAACAATCACGTTTTGACTTTCTTGCCGCGATCCCTTAATGATTTTAGAGATAAACCACCACCTAAAATTTAAAAATTATAATGTAGACCCAAAATACAGGTACAAGAATTATTTGAAAATATTAATAAATTACTTTTTTTACACCTTTTTTTATAAAAGGGGGAATTTATAAGGGTTGAAGATGTTTTTAAGGGTTGAAAAATAGAAAAAATAATAATGATGTTGACCCAAAATACAGATTTAAAATTAATTGAAATTATTAATTATTATTAATTAATTGAAGTTTTTTAAACATTTTATTATAAAAGGGGTTGGTTTATAAGGGTTAAGTTATTCAGCCATCCAATAATAATGCCTTAAAGTATAGGAAGACCTTTATTTAACGTAATTAAACGTTATTAAAGCCTAAATTCAATTTTGGCAATAAGAGGTAGTTTTCACCCCTAAAAAACAAAAAGCATATATCGGCATAGGGTAGACTTTGAAGTAGAAGGTAAGTAGAGCCTATTCCCAAAATTTCATCAAAATCGATGCTTTAGGAAAGAATTCGGAGGAAATACCCTATTTTTGTCCTCATTGACTGGACTATAGGGTGACCCAGACCACCCGTATCAGTACTTTTTTTCAAAAACGGTAAGTCGTAGAGAGTTGGGCTAAAAAAATTTATTACAAAAGCCTTAATGACGAATCTAATGGTGATATTATTATTTCCGGGAAAAGTCGGCATCCAGAGTAGTTTGCTCCAGAAAGTCCAGAAATCCAGAATTTTAAATGGCACTATATGTCGAAAGTGGTATCGTTGGAAAGCTCTTCAAAAAATAAGCAAGTTTTGTAGGAAAAATTTTTTTATTACTCCCACCCCTTTTAAGTTATATTCGACTTAAGTTATTAAGTTATTATTTTGATTATTTTGACTTTATTTTAAAAATTGGCATTCAAAATCTAGCTATTGGATTAGACAATAATTAATAATTGCAATTGTTTTATCCCTCTGTCGTAAAATTATCCGTTGCTTGCCATTGTTCAAACTAATCATTATTTATTGTTTATTATTAATATTAAGTGTTTGTTTTGAAGTTAAAATTTATATTATTAATTAGTTTAATTAGTGAAATTATGCCGTTTTCGAATTTAGAAGCTTTCGATATGTTAATGATTTTGGGAGAATGTGGACAAAATTACAGAGCTTCTGAGCGTATTTATGCTGAAAGATATCCCCAACGTGCCCGTCAATCTTTCAATGTTTTTCGTAGATTGGCAGCACGTATTTGTACCAGAGGCCAGGTGCAACCAACAAACAATCGCGGTAATCGGATTATGCGACATGTACGTGATGAAAGAGCAGCTAATATTCTTGCTGCAGTAATTGTTGATCCGAATATTTCAACCAGAAGACTTGAAAGAGATTCTGGAGTTAGCCAATCCACTGTATGCAGAGTCTTTAAGGATCATAATTTTCACCCATACCACATACATATGCATCAAGAATTAAATGAGAGTGATTTTCAAAGTAGAGTAATTTTTTGTAATTGGTTAATTAACAAAGGCCCCCATTTTCCTGGGACGGTTTTATGGACTGACGAGGCTACTTTTAAAAGCACTGGTGAAGTCAATATTCACAATGCGCATTACTGGTCGCAAACAAATCCCCATTGGCTGCGAACTATTGATAACCAACATCTTTGGAGCGTTAACACGTGGTGTGGTGTGCTTGAAGGAAAAATTATAGGTCCTTATTTTTTTGAAGAAAATCTTAATGGGATACGATATGCCGAGTTTTTAAATAATGATTTGATCGATTTATTGGAAAATGTTTCTCTCTGGAAATGCGAGCAATAATGTGGTTTCAGCAAGACGGCTGCCCAGCTCATTTTTCATTGGTTGCTAGGAATGCAATAAACCAACTATTTCCCAATAGATGGATTGGCAGGGGAAGCACAGTGGCGTGGCCTCCAAGGTCGCCAGATTGTATTCCCCTGGATTTTTTTCTTTGGGGTCGGATCAAAGATATTGTTTATACAGAAAAACCGACAACGAGAGATGATATGAAGTTCAGAATTTGCAATGCCTGTCGATCATTAAGCACTGAAGAAGTACTTAGAGCCACTGATAGTATAACCAGAAGAGCTCAACAGTGTTTAGAAGTAAATGGAAGACATTTTGAACACTTGTGACATTGCTCTAACGCGGAAGCTGGATTTTAAGTGCTGACTTTTAAAGTTAAGAAATTGAAATTTAATAATTTCAAGTGAATATAGCTTAAAAGGGGTGGGAGTAATAAAAAAAATTTTCCTACAAAACTTGCTTATTTTTTGAAGAGCTTTCCAACGATACCACTTTCGACATATGGTGCCATTTAAAATTCTGGATTTCTGGACTTTCTGGAGCAAACTACTCTGGATGCCGACCTTTCCCGGAAATAATAATATCACCATTAGATTCGTCATTAAGGCTTTTGTAATAATTTTTTTTAGCCCAACTCTCTACGACTTACCGTTTTTGAAAAAAAGTACTGATACGGGTGGTCTGGGTCACCCTGTATATGTGGTATCCAATTTAAATGTCATTTTCCTTTCGTGGGTGGAAGGACATCAAGGCAACGAGGGCAACGTCAAAGCGGACGAGCTGGCAATAAGAAACGGTTCCAACAGCCTTCCCTGCGGCCCGGAGCCGATGATAGTGCCAGCTGTCAAAACTGTCGATACCCTCCTAAAACAACACACCTAAGTACTGCACTCCAGCAGATGGGTAAACGAAACTGAATGCAGGCAAGCAAGGTCAGCGATTTAGGCACCCTCTATCAAACATTCAAAATATTATTTGAAACTGTCCAGAGTCAACACAATGGGACTTGTAGATAGCCCGGAAATGTAGAGGATGCAATGGAGCAGACGAAACAGCGAAACATGTGCTTTGTCACTGTCCGTCATTAGCGTCAACAAGAGATGCCATGGCCTAACATGGCCAGAATCAGCGTGACTTCGCCTGCCAAAATACTCGAGTTCATCTTGGAAACAGATTGGCTTGAGGAGTGACAGGACGGGGAACCGCTGCATTGAAGGCAGTATAATGGGCCCGATCTAGTGGCTTAAGTGTGCTTTGGGATTATTCCCTGTTCTCTCACCTAAAATCCAGAATCCAGGGAATCTGGATCAACACCTAGTGGATCCCAAATTGTGGGTGCTAATTTTTCTATCAGTTTGTCAAGTGAGGGTTTGCAAATAATTACTGAGACCGGGTGATAACTTTTCGCGCTATGTGATTTGATATCTGTATGTGGTTATCTTGCATTTCTTTGTTGAAATTTGAGCGTTTTGGAGGTTTTCTTGATGACTTGTGATTTTATTTTTCACTTTTTGTAATGATGGTGTTTATTTATTTGGTAACCTGGAACTGAAGATGAGACAAACACTTCCTTGTAACTAAAATAGTTTCGTTTATGTTTTTTCTTGTAGTCCTGATATCTGTAAAAGATGACTCAAAACATTGACTGAAAGTTTAAGGTTTTGTTTTATTTAAGCCAAAAGTAGCGTACATTCCAAAGCTATAATTATTCATAAAATAAACATGCAAAATTTAAATAAGGACTTGAAACCAGTAAATTAAAAATTATTCTAGAGCAGGTAGAAATTTATCCATAACAAAATATTAAAATTTATTATTATAGTTACAGATAGGTATGTAAGGAAGGAAATTCCTCAAACAGGTTAAAATTTTTCAAAAATTATTTTATTACATAAATCACTTCTTAATTCGAAGTCGAAGTGCTTTATTTTACTGCAAGTATTTCTCTAAAAATCAAAATATACAGCGATTAACGTAGCAAATCAAAATCAAGACCTGCTGCGGGCCCTTAATTGATAACAGTTTTTTTTTATTATTTCCTTGGGTCTTGTTTTTTGACATATTTAATCAATTAATTTGGGAGAGGGTAACAATTTTGGTTTCCTCCTAAAAGGCCTATATAGCGTTTTTTTGGTGCTCGAGCTTTGGTGTCCTGCACCACCTATTCCTACATCACTGGTTCGCATTGTTCGCATGACTGTGGAACCACTATGTAAACATAGTGAGAACACAGTGGAAATACTGTGATAAAATGGAACAAATACACGGTGTTTCCACAGTGTATTTACTATATATATATATATGGAAACGGTGTTTCCACAGTGTATTTACGGTGTATCTACAGTGTATCCACTGTGTATTTACAGTGGACTCAAGGCTGCGAGGGAAAAAAAGATATTAAAATTTGGAAAACCAAATTTCAACTTATTATCGACTGTATGAAATAAAAAAAAAGAAAAAGTCTAATAAGCCTTCAGTCAGTCGAGATTGACGTCAAAAACAGTAGCTGGATATTTGAAGATGGGTAGTAAATAATGGTAGTACCTTATCTAATTAGATAGGTATCATCTCGACTAACTGAAGGCTTATTAAACTTTTTATTTTTTTAAATCTTCATCAGTCATAACATAATAATTCGCTTTCTTATTTTCTTTATTAGCAGGTAAATTATCTGGTGAATAGTACGCCACTGTATGAAATAAAAAAAAAGAAAAAGTCTAATAAGCCTTCAGTCAGTCGAGATTGACGTCAAAAACAGTAGCTGGATATTTGAAGATGGGTAGTAAATAATGGTAGTACCTTATCTAATTAGATAGGTATCATCTCGACTAACTGAAGGCTTATTAAACTTTTTATTTTTTTAAATCTTCATCAGTCATAACATAATAATTCGCTTTCTTATTTTCTTTATTAGCAGGTAAATTATCTGGTGAATAGTACGCCACTGGATTTTCCTTGGTTATGTTAATTTTTATATTCTATTTAAATTTTTAAGCATTGTTAGCGAATTGTTAATTTGAAATAAATTAAAAGCCGACGTGAATTATTTTTTCTTTCAAAAAATGATTTTAACAAATGTTTTTAGAAAGATTTATTAGACGTCTAATAGCATTATACCTGTATGCGTGGTGTTTTGCATAAACGGTGATGGATATTTTAAAGTAAATAGTTGAATAAAATTATATTACAAAAATAAAATTACGCCTGCGTTCCGCCCGTTACTAGCCGAGTTTATTATCAACAGTACGTGTGATTACTAGTGTTTGACCTTCGTGATTGACGTGCGAGTGTACTGTTTTCGCAAAAATTCGTGCAAGTTAATTTGAAATAAAATTATAAATTCAACCAAAAATCGATACATTTTCTTCTGTATTATAAAATTATTGAACTAATCAAGGTCACCATGCAATTTGCCGGTAAAGTAGTTTTAATAACCGGCGCCAGTTCTGGGATTGGTGCTGCCGCGGCAAAGCAATTTGCCGGTTTAGGCGCGAGTTTAGCTTTAGCGGGGAGGAATTTGGAAAACTTACAAAAAGTCGCAAACGATTGCGTCTTACCTAAAAATACTCCAAAGCCGTTTGTCGTCACTGGAGAACTAACTAACGAAAGCGATACTAAAGCTATTCTCGATTCCACAATTAAACATTTTGGTAAACTTGATGTATTAGTAAATAATGCTGGAATTATTGAAACTGGAAGTATTGAAAATACTAGTCTTGAACAGTATGACAGAATTATGAACGTTAACGTCCGTTCTGTTTACCATTTAACTTCTTTGGCGGTACCTTATTTAATTGAGACTAAAGGAAACATTGTAAACGTATCCAGCGTTAATGGAATACGAGCTTTTCCTGGAGTTTTGGCATACTGCTTGTCTAAAACCTGCATTGATCAACTCACAAGGTGCGTTGCACTCGAACTAGCTCCTAAACAAGTACGAGTCAACTGTGTAAATCCTGGAGTTACCGTAACCAATTTACATAAACGTAGTGGAATGAATGACGAACAGTATGAGCAATTTTTAAAACGAACGAAAGAAACTCACGCTCTCGGAAGACCTGGTCAAGCCGATGAAGTAGCCCAAACGATTACATATCTTGCTAGCGAAGGTGCTAGTTTTATTACTGGAGCTTCTGTACCGGTCGATGGAGGCCGTCATGCTATGTGTCCTCGTTAAAAATTACTATTCAAATCCGAAATTTTATCAATTTATTTTAAAATAACAAACGTCTTATTTGTTACCTAAATAAGTAATAAAGTTTAAAATTTTTATTGTTCGTTATTTTCACCATATAAAATCAACAGGTTTTCATCGACACCCAACACTTATTTGCATAGATAAATAAAAGGTCACCATTGAAGTACTTCTGAAAGTTGAAAGTATATCACAATTCTTGACCCTATTTTACCACTTTTTAATTTTTGCAAAAAGCAAAATTTAGTGAACCTGGAGAAGTGCCAATAATAATGAAAGGTACCGAAAACAAATGCCTATATAAACACAATGAGTAGAAAAGAAACCAATTACCGAATATAGTAGTCTTGATTATTCTGCAGAGCCACGATCCCGTTTACATCCAATTTAAAATGAATCATATAAATACCAAATTTTATTTTAATTCTTCTCAAATTTAATCGACCACTTTATTATTATTAAATAATACTAATCGAGTCTTGATTATCTGACCTAAACGAGACCATGGCACTGTTAAATATGCAAAAGTATTTTACACCACAAGTTGCAAAAAAGCAAATTACTTAAGTATAAATAAACCAATAAATAATGTTTTCTCAAAAAACTTAATATTCAATTTTTTTGAAAATAAACCAAGTAGTTACATGTCACATTCATAAATTACATAATCAATGTCAAAAGTCTTGTTCTTTGGAAAATAACTTGAAAACTCAATTTTTAAAATGACATAAAATTTTTGTAAAACCTCATCATGTATCCTTTTCAAAATTATCAAGTGAAAATATAACATATTCAAAATTTAAAAAGTAATGCCAGGAAATGTAACTATTGAAGCCAATGTGATAATTTATAATTAACAAAGTAATAATTTGTTAGCGTGAAGTAATTCAAATACATATAGGACAAGCAGGAGTACAAATAGCAAGTGCTTGCTGGGAGTTATATTGTTTAGAGCATGCAATACAGCCTGATGGGCGATTATATGATCCATGTCATACAGATGACGGCTACAATGCATTTTTTAGTACATCGGCAGCTGGAAAATGTGTACCACGACTTGTGATGGTCGATTTAGAACCAACCGTAATTGGTTAGAAATCTAAAATAATGTTGTAATAAAAGCTAGTTTCCTTTTGCATTATCTTTGCAGATGAAATACGAACAGGACATTATCGTCACTTGTTTCATCCCGAACAACTGATAACAGGAAAGGAAGATGCTGCCAATAATTTTGCAAGGGGCTTATATTCTATAGGACGGGAAATGATTGATTTAGCACTCGATCGTATAAGAAAAGTTGCCGACGACTGCAATAACTTACAAGGATTTATATTGTTTCGAGCTTTCGGTGGTGGAACAGGTTCCGGATTTACAACTCTATTACTGGAAAGATTATGCAGAGATTACGGAAGAAGAACTAAATTGGAGTTTGCTGTGTATCCTGCACCACAGGTATTTTATTTAGAACGAGATCCAATTGGAGAAAAAAGTTAAGTGTTGCAGATTTCTCCAATCATTGTCGAACCTTATAACGCAGTGTTAACCACCCACGGTACACTTGAGTATGAGGATGTTGCTTTTGTGATGGATAACGAAGCAGTGTACGATATTTTGGCTAGAAATTTAGATGTCCCAAGACCAACATACACAAATCTAAACAGGCTTTTAGGTCAGGTAACTTAAACAATATTATTTTATTTCAAAATCGAAACTTTAGTTTTTGAATTTTTTGTCTTCAGGTTGTGTCTTCCGTAACAGCATCGATTAGATTTGATGGCGCAGTAAATGTGGATCTAATTGAATTTCAAACAAATTTGGTTCCATATCCACGAATTCATTTTCCTTTAATTACTTACGCTCCATTTGCCCCTTGTACAAAAGCCTACCACGAACAATTATCTGTTGCACAACTAACAAATTCGTGTTTTGAACCGGCTAATCAAATGGTGAAATGTGATCCTAGAAGTGGGAAGTATATGGCATGTTGTTTACTTTATCGCGGCGATGTTGCACCTACAGATATTAACAGTGCTATTGTTAATATTAAATCAAAGAGATCCATTCTTTTTGTCGATTGGTGCCCAACTGGTTTCAAGGTGATTATTTTCAGTGATTTAGGCAAAAATATTTAATTTCGGAATTAATTCAAACCAATAATACACCCGAGTTTACTGTATTTGCAATAATTTCTTTTATCAGGTGGGAATAAATTATCAACCACCTACTGCTGTACCTGGTGGCGATTTAGCCAAAGTACACAGGGCCGTTACTATGTTATCTAATAGTACTGCAATTAAAGAAGCTTGGAAACGTATCGGTTATAAATTTGACTTGATGTTCAGCAAGCGAGCATTTGTTCATCACTATGTAGGTGAGGGTATGGAAGAAGGCGAATTTAAAGAAGCAAGAGACGATGTGGCTGCTTTACAATTGGACTATAAAGAAGTAGAAGTTGACAGCTACTAAATTAAATTTAAGTATGAATTTTAAAAATTCTATTTAATAAAAAAATAATTTTAAATTCTTGTAACTTAGATAAACACGAAAAATTTATGCTGCAAGTGGATTGGCATGAATTGTTACTGAATTGATACGAGTGTCGCTGAGAGGCTTGAAATTTTTTGGATTCACTGGTAATTTTTCCAATTCGTCAACTACATCTAAACCATCGATAACCCTAAAAACACATTAATAAATTATGTATTAAAACACAAGTAAAAATTATACCGAAACTTTAACTTATTAAAACACAAACTTTTATTTCTACTTACTTTCCGAATATAGTATATTTCAAATCCAACTGAGGATGAGCAGCATACGTTATAAAAAATTGACTACTATTTGTATTGGGACCATTATTAGCCATTGATACCATTCCACGAGTAGAATGCTAAAAAAAAACATGAAATTAAAGTATGAAATAATAAATGAAGATATTTTTTAAGCTCACCTTCAAATCTTCTTTAAATTCATCTTCAAACTTGCGACCCCAAATTGAAGATCCACCTTTACCGGAACCTCCAGGATCGCCCGTTTGCACAATAAAACTTTTTATGTTTCGATGAAACAAACAACCATTATAATAATCACTAGCACATAATGCCAGAAAGTTTTCGCAAGCTTTGGGGCATGACTCACAAAATAATTCAATTTTAATATTTCCCAAATCTGTGTGTAACGTAACTGACTGCAAAATATAACATTAGATATAAATAGTGTACGAAAAGAAAGATTTTATATCACATACCATTGTTTACTTTTATTATTTAATTAAGAATAAGTTAGGTTAAGTTAATTTGTCAAAACTTTGCCAGTGGCGTACTAGGAATTCTTTCAACGGGCTCACCGACTTGTTCATCTTTCGTGCATTTTTTGGGTTTTCTAAAATGTAATAAAAGTTGCAAACGCTTGATATCGCTATATATTATGGTGGAGAGTATCGCTGGAAAGCGATTGGTGAAAGAAATCTGGCGGAAATTTTAAGAAACAGGAAATCCGAGCAATTATAGGAAATCTAAGGAAATCTAAATAATAGTGCGATTCTCTTAACTCGTAACATTCTATAATAGTTATGTTACGCTGTCAGATGTTATAAAATGTTATAAATGTTATAAATTGGTATTCCGTAAATAATTAATTAATGATTCTATAAACTTGACAGCTTGTTGCTCCAAATGGTAGGTTATGTGATAAAAACTTCGTTCTGTGTTGTGAATATTCTTAAATTTTCTTTAATAATTATATGAATTAATTAGATTAAAATTTGCATCAACATGTAGTACAAGAAAATGTACATCTTTGCACATATTTTTCCATATCTTAAACATTTTGGATTGGACCCCAGTTTTGTTTTTAAAGTCCAGCTAGTACAAAATTAGAAAAATTTTCAGAAGCTTTTGTAGTACTCCACCCCTATTTTTTTCATCCCTAAATATATAATTTCTTTTATACTAAAGGACCCCGCAATTTCCTTATGGAAACTGGCTTTCGGCCAAATTTTTTGTAAATTCGGGAAATAATAGTTCTGAACTAGTCGATCAAAAGTGTTTATGGACCCAAAGTCCAAATGTCAATAGTTTAAGAGATACAGCTCTTCGAAGTTGAAGTTTTATCATGCCCATGCACCCATGCACTTATGATGTTCTTGTTAAAGACAGCTCTGCATACATGTATAAATGTATATATATGAATATATAGTAGTGTATATCATGCGTACATACATACATATATATTTATCTATTATATATATACACATATACATATTTTCCGGTGTATAAGACGCATCCCATTGAAGGGACGTTTTGTGAAAAAAATGAAAATGATAAAAATATAGTTTTGAAGAAAAAAATTCGTGTAATTGTAATAAAGCACGTCTTATTTGTTTAAAAATAATTACGGGATGATAAAAAAATAATTCGGTTCTGTTATTTTGATGTCTGTTAGCCGACGATGATTAGATAAAACTTCAACTTCGTAGAGCTGTATCTCTGAAACTATTGACATTTGGACTTTGAGCCCCTGAACACTTTTGATCTACTAGTTCAGAACTATTATTTCCTGAAATTACAAAAAATTTGGCCGAAAGCCAGTTTCCATAAGGAAATTGCGGGGTCCTTTAATTATATTTAAAATAAAAACCAATTATATTATTGCAAGTATCTTTTTCTTTTGACAAATTGCAATATTCTTTTTATTGATAAATTCGCGAAATCATATTATTCATTTTAATTGTTAGTATATTTTTAAGTCTAAAGCCAATTTTATAATTTTGTTTCAAACTAAACTTTATAAATTCAAAAGATGAATATTGTAATTTGGTCACACATAAATTTTAAGTAAATTGTTTATATTTTAATTAAATTAGAAACCAAGAGGTTGATAAGTTGTTTATCATTTTAAGAGTTTATCATCAACCTACTAAAAGTTACACTTGACGAAAAATCGGACGTCTAAATTAGTATTACAAGAGCGTCAAGTGGTAAAACTTAGGTATTTAAGGGCTCAAACCACTCAAAAATTGTTTAGAATAGTAAAATTATGAGTTTACTCACACAAGATCTTCCAATAATTCGAGCAACGATTACATCAAAATGCAATTAGCAGAGCTAAGAGGCAAAATAAATTAATTTTGGTTTAACGATCTTTATGAGAACCTAAAGACAAAGACGTAAAAATGTTATAAATTCGGTGGAAGATTTTGGACAAGTCAGTTAACGGGGTTTTGAGACGAAGCGATAACGTCGCGGTCACTCGAAGTTTTGATTTTGATTTTGCTTTTATAAATTCAATCACAAAGTGATTTTTTTTTTTAAATTCCATTAAATAAATTTGACTAAATTAAAGTGACAATTTCTACAACATCAACCAGCCAAAGCCGTTGCTTGAATTATTAGGAAAAAAAGGTTAATAATAGAACATTTTATTTCACTCTGTATATTTGCACTCAATTTTATTATTATTTTTTTACCCATGTTCGTGTCTTAATCTTTAGTATTGCATTATTATTTTGTTATTTTATTTTTATTTTGTATTTCATAGCTATTTTTGATTTCAATAAATTCAATTCTAATTTCAAACTGTTTAATTTTGGTGTTGCAAAGTATTGTTTATCTCATCCCTACGTCTCCCAAACCAACTACAAACCAATCAAAACGAGCTGATCTATCTCGTTACATCTTTAAACTAGATCTGGTGGCAGCGATTAAAGAGAAGTGATCTGGAACAAAAGGGAAGAAAGGTAGGTTAAAGCTATTTTTCAGCAAAACCGTCAGGGCCGCCTTTCCAACCACGAAGTCCAGGTTACCACACTTTCAGCTTTCACTCTTCCAATAATTACATGATTTCTTCAACATTACACTATCTTATGACAAATTTTTTCCTTTTTCTTCCCATCTTCGGCCCAAACCACGACGCGGTTTAACCCTTATGGGGCCATACCTAGTACCCGGGTACTATTTTTATTATACAAAACAGGTTCTCTGTACGCAGAAATATTTAATTTATGAATACAAAAAATCTTGTTTAAACTGTGATTGTCACCAGAATTACATACATTTGTATGGCCCCATAAGGGTTAACAAAACTTGCACATTGAATCAGATTTTTCACTATTATCACATTTAACGTTAAGTTGTATTTAGAGAGACACGGATTACATGTATATTGAGATAAAATGTTCAACATCGGATTCGAATTAAAAAAATTCGATTTACAGAATACTTTTTACACACAAAGTGCTCTATTAGGCTGCACGTGCCAAATAAATAATTTGATTTAGAGCAAATTTCGAATTAAAGCAAGTTCGATTTATTAACAAATTGCTAAAAAAATTTGAAAAAATCAAAAAAATTTAAAATGAAACTACAGTAGAATCTCCACTAACCGAAATAAACTGGACCCATTTCCTTTCATGTAACGAGAGTGTTCGGATATTGAGATTATGAAATAAAAACCAAAACGTGATTTGAAGCTGTAAATATATAATGTTACTCTTGATAATAAATAGCAAAACGTGTCTTCGAAGTTACAAATATGTATATCATGTTACCCTTGATTACTATATAAGTATTCGTTTATATGTAGTACGTACCCAGCATATTCTTGACGATTTAATTTAAATATTAATTTATACTACTACAAATTTTGTAACAAGAATTATTTTGCAAAAATTTTATTTTCAGATAAATTACGATAACAAATTTGTATTTTGAACAATTAGTACAACACTTTCTTGCATTTAACGATTTAACACAGTAAAGGTACGTTTAGATCTGGAACTTATTACACGAATTTTATGTCCGACAGTAACTGTCGCTAATGTAAACGACGATTAATTTCTGTCCGACATATAGGTTTCAAATTCCGGCAATATATGTCAACACATATAGAAGATCAGATGTAAACGCCGCATTTATTTATGTCAGACATAATATTACAGTTACTCACATAAATATTCGGACACTCCTAGGTTAAGAATGTTAATTTGACGTTTTCAAGACGTGTTTTTTTATATAAAAATCGCTTTTACAGCAAAATTTTGTAAACATTTTTTGTTGGAAATTTCATTGCCTTAAATTTTGTTTATATACATTTTTCTATTTTGTTGCACCGGTTCCGACTGACAGCGACTTGAACAAGACTCGGTAAAATCCAAAAAATATTATCATCTATATCTCGGAAACGGTGCGACCAATTAGAAAAATGTATATGAATAAAACTGTAGAGAATGAAATTTACAAAAAAAAATTGTATATTCATTTTTTTATTATGATGCACCGTTTCCGAGATTTAGATGATAATATTTTTTGGATTTTACAGGGTCTTGTTTAAGTCGCTGTCAGCCGGAAAAGGTGCAACAAAATAGAAGAATGTATATATACAAAATTTAAGGCAATAAAATTTCCAACAAAAAATGTCTACAAAATTTTGCTGTAAAAGCAATTTTTATATAAAAAAACACGTCTTGAAAACGTCAAATTAACATTGTTAACATAGGAGTGTCCGAATATTTATGTGAGTAACTGTATATGTTTCAATCACGGATTTCAATGCTAAATTGCAAGAGTTGATCAGTGATCACTCATCTACTTTTATATGAAAGCGTCGGCGTCGCGCGATATTTTTATAGGATTCATGCATGTTTTACAAATTCTTGTTTTTAATATAATTTAATTTTTAATTAGTAATTAGGTAGTAATATTAATAGTAACTAATTGTAAATAATTAAAATACACATTTGTTTAGCTTAAGTTTTTGTGACTATACTTGAGCTCGGATTTTATGCATTTGCATGTTTTTCAATATTGATATGCCATCAAATTCGTTTTGAAATCTTGAATACTTTATTGCTTGAAAGAAAAATATGAATATGTGTACAGATTTCTCCCCGTCAAAAATTACCCCACACCTGTTGTCGAAATTTAATAGTCAGGTGATAAGATAGCGATGGTTACCAGTTGCAAAATGCTATCAATAGACATGTCGTATAGGAGTGTGAAATTGCAGGCAAAACTACTGACGTACAACTTCTTGGTGTTTACGCTTATAGTTAAAAATTTGTTTAAAAAAAAATAATTTTAATGCATTATCTAATGAACAGAAGGTTAACTTAAAAATTACCGATTTTTTTATTACAATATAAAGAAGGTAAATTTCAGAGGTGGCCGGGCCCCCAGTCTACCCAAATTGCTTACCACGTGCTGCCACTGCTTAAGCTAAACAAAAGTGTATTTTAAATATTTACAATTAATTACTATTAATATTACTACTTATAAGTACTAAATATAAATTAAATTACAAGAATACAAGAACAATAATTTGTGAAACATGCATGAATCCTGCGCGACACTTTCATTTATGACACTGACCATTTATTTAAAATACTGACCATTTATTTAAAATACTGATCATATTATTTAAAATACTGACCATATTATTTAAAATACTGACCATTTATTTAAAATACTGACCATTTATTTAAAATACTTACCGTTTTTATACCGATCAATGTAATACTGACCATTTATTAAAAATACTGACCATTTATTAAAAATACTGACCATTTTATTAAGAATACTAACCAAAAATAGTTTTAAATACTGACCAAATAAATAGGTACAAGCCTAAATACTAGCATCAGAATGTAAATATTATGTATTTTATTTTTATAATAATTTATAATTTCGGAATAATCACTTTTTCAAACTTAAATTATTAATTTTAGCATCAAGAATGCTGTTATTTTTATATGAATATAAATTAAGCATTATCACGTAGGTAATCAATCTATCTTCACCGCGAGTCGCTACGTGCTTAGAAAAAATAACATGCACCATGTTACATGAAACGTGCTCACAAGGGTCTTCTGGTTGAAGCGAGCAATTCTCAGAATTTTCGGATATGACAGATTCGGTTAGTAAAGATTCTACTGTATCTAACATTTATTTCTGACGTAATGCTATAATGTCATTGGTACAGTTTTCGTAACAGTGCACTTTATAAAATTATTGATGTCGCAACATTATAATAGTACTATGTTGTTAACATAATGTTATCGTAACATTCTGTAATATAATTTTTAGAGAATCGCACTATAAATCTTAGGAAATATCAGAAGATCAAAAGAGATCTAGAAAATTTTAGGAAATTAGGAAATATCAAGTAATATTAGGAAATCCAAGTACCCAGTAAACAATATGATGTCTTCAAAAGTTCTTAAAGAGCTCTTATTTAAGATTTGGACGTCTTAAAGATCTTCAGAAAGAAGTGCTTTAAGAGGTCTTGAGGACGTCCAATGCGCCACTTCAAGAGCAATTTCAAACTTCTCAAAGAAATCTTAAAGAGCTCTTTTTTCTGAATTCAGAAAAAAGAGGTCTTATAGAAATCAGAAAAGAGAGTTCTTTTAGAAGCCAGAATTAAGAGCTATTTCTGAATTCAGAAAAGAGTTCTCGTAGAAATCAGAAAAGAGAGTTCTTTTAGAAGTCAGAATTAAAAGCTATTTCTGAATTCAGAAAAAAGAGCTCTTTAATAGTTCTTATTAAAGACAATTTAAAACAATTACTAATTTTACATTAATTTTTTATTAATTAAAAAAAAAACAAAAAATATAAAAATTCATTACAATCATCTGGTTTGCTGAATCCATTTCAAAGGTACAACTTTTGGGTAAATTTCTGCTAGTATTGGATACAGTTGACTTTTTGAGCTTTTTCATATTGGCAAGCCATCGATGGGCACATTAATCCGGATAATTTCTTTAAACTGACTCATATCAATAACCTTCGGTTGATCAATTAATCCTTTTTGTAGTCCATAATGAAAATATTCTCCAGTAGCAACAGCACGGACAGTGGTGTTTTTAGGAGCATATATAAAACAGTTTTCAAAACTAATTCTTTGCAGTCGATTCATTTTAATTTTTAGACAATTCGTCAAACCGGCGTTTTCTTAACATCCTGGTGAAAATTATTTTCAATTTACAAAAAATAATAAATTATGACATTCATTTTTTTTATTTCATTAATACATTACCTGTAAAATAGACTGATGTGTTATTAGTCTGAACCACAAATATAAATTGAGTTGGAAACAAAATGGGAAATGTCAACAAAAACTGTTTCGAATTTTGTAGGTTACGTACTATAAAACATGTGCATGTTATACCACCAAAGGCATGCGTCAAATTTAATCCAACCAAACCTCAGAATAAAAGACTTCTAAAAGAGCTCATATTTTTGACGTCTTAGGAAGTCAGAAAAAAAAACTTCTCAAAGGGCTCATATTTCTGACTTCTTACAAAGTCAGAAAAAAGACTTCTTCAAGACCTCTTAATTGAGAGTTCTGAAAAATGAAGTCGTTCAGACATCATATTTAGAGTTCTTAAAGACGTCTTTAAAAAGACTTCTTTAAGAAATCTTTCTGATTTGTATGTTTGCTGGGTAAATTTCAGGAAATCTTTTTCTACAAGTTAACCCTCTTATATGAGTGTTGACTTTTTGTACTGCATTATATGAAACCAGCATTATAATTAGCATTACAAATCATGTTAATTCGTTATTCGTTCGAATTAATGTGAATTGTCTTCTGGGTCTCTTACATTGCGGTACGAATTAACCGTGTTATAGAAGGGTTGACTGTATTTTTTCTAAAAGAAATCTTAAGGCAATAAAAAAGGAAATCCGTGAAAATCTCTGAAGAATCTTGTGAAAGGAAATCTAGTGTATATAAATATTTTACTTCCTAATCTGCCTCTTGCCATATAGGACGTGCGTGCTTGTCTACCTTTTGCTTTTGCCAGTGCCGAATTGGAATCGCCGAAAGTAGCATAGCCGAATTTCGGGTCGCCGAATTGACCGTCCCGAATATAGTACGTTGCCGAATCGGTCGCCGAAACGACGTGTACCGTTTTAAATTGTGCTTTGGGTGTGTTTTTAAATCCCCGATAAAAATAATTGAATCAATAAGAATTTTCTTCTCCCATTTTTTGTCAATTACTACTATAGTACATAGCACATAGTATTATATATTATTATTATAGTACTACATATAGTATTATTAATTACTATAGTACATAATCTGATAATTTAAAAACTGGCAGGTATTATATTTCGCGTACTACAAAACATACTACCGAATTCAAATTACAAAGGCATACCGTTATAACCATTTATAAATTTTTACTTCGGATTCACTTCGTATTGGTTATTGATATTTATTGTTTGATTGGTAGTATTGTTCGAAAGTTGATTTTTAGTTCAAAATAAAAAATTTTGAATTTGCCATTTAACTATCACGTGACATTTAAGTGTTACCTAAATTTTTTTAAACTGCAAATGTTTTGGTAACCGTTAGTGATCACAACAATTTTTCCCTTTTCAATTTATTAATTTGAAGTCGTGTGTGCAGAAAGTGAGAGCTCTTTTACAGTTCACAGTGCGCTGTGGAAATTTCCACATATTGTTTCTAGAAAATTAAGACAAAACGATTTATTCGAACAGATTGGTTAGGTAAATTTTTTTATATTTATTTTTACATTCACTTTTTTTTCGATTTTGTCGAGATTATTATTTTTTCTCCGATGCATAACAGAGAATTTACGTTTTGCGGTTGGCCACACTGAAAAGGAACAGCCTATATTTTTATTTGTTATGGTGTAAACTTACGTGATTTACGTGTTTTATTAATTCGTGTTTATTATAATGTCAATAATTGTGTGAGAAATTATTTATATAAATATAAAAGTGTAATTTATTACAATTGCAAATTCCATCTTACAGCATGCCGCGAAAGAAGGTTTCAGTAAGTTTTACTAATATTAATTGAGGTTACATAGTGGTGATTAATACTTATTTACTTTACTCGTAATAAATCATTTGATAACTATATTTATAAATCTGTTACGATTTTGTGGTTGACTACGTTTACAATAATTGTATCAAGTGGTTTATTAAGTTTTAATTGAAAACATTTTCTTGGTTTCGTTAGATCGACCTCGAGTCGTTGCATTCTGTTTTATCCTCTCTTAGATTGTTTAACTGCATATCCTACCTACACTTTTCGTTTTTTTTTGTTATTAGTATTAGTAACGAATGTTTCTTGTTGCACCTAGTACGTATTTTGATTAAGTATGATGAACTTGGTTGAGGTCATTCCGAAGTGCTTACTTGTATAAAAATTAATCTTATTGAAAATGGAAAGCAGCTTTACAATTTATTGTAAACTACTGAATTGATTTAATAAAAATCGCTCTGCTAATATAATTAAAATATAAAATTATTGTCTCAGTATCTGACGATATTGAAGAACCGATCTTATCAATCTTGTTGAGCTTGTTGAGCATATTTCAAAACTTATGCAAATAGTTAATCAGAAAAGAGTATCGGTAAGTACTCTGATACTATTGAGTAAATGATATTTCTTCAAATTATTTTATATTTTCTGTTGATACCTACCTATATGTTCAAATTCAATTTACTGAACATTTTGCAAATGTAAGGTTGGATGATAAAGTTTACTCTTTGTTTTCAATCAACTTAACTTATCAGCTGGTATATTACAATAAAGAAAAATATAATATTTTCAAATCCAAGGGATTTGAAATCCAAATTGTGTTTACAAAACCTGGTGCTCGATTCTGTTTTATATTTTTAACATTACTTTTCAAACTAACTTTTTTGGACTCATTCTTGTGTGTCCAGTCATAATCGGATTTCATCGCTGTCTGAATTTTGTAAAAATTTGGAAAGTTCAGCATTTGTAAACTCCTTTATGGAATTAGTTGTTGTTTAACGGGGCAATTTAGATTAGTTTGTTCTGGTTTTCGACTACAACATATTCAAGAAAAAATCAACTATGCATTTCTTGGCTAAATGTAATCTCCATTTATTATTCCAAGCACCATTTTTTCGAAACTTGTATAGTTTTTGCAGTGGACAATTAATTTATAATAAACAATCCATCAATATTATTTTATTATATTGAGGTATCATTAAATTTGCCTATACAGATGGTTATTTTGTCACATAATTTAATGTGAACATAGCATATTTTCATTTAAGGTAACAGGTAAAAAATGATTCTGTATGAAGATATAGTAGGATGTAGGTAAGCGCTGTTTCTTAGAATACTAAGGGCTTCGATAAATGATCTGCAATATAATTAATTTACTAAAAATAGAAAATTTGATTAGGTAGTGTTGATTTATATTGATGTACTTCAATTAAATGCAGATACATAAATGTATGTAAGTATACGGTTTTTGTTAATATTTTTGAAGTACATATTATATTATACGATATAAAGGTATATTATATAGCAATAGGTAACATGTAGCAATGCAATACAATACAAATACATATTGCAATTTATTTGAGATCATTAATTCTCACAAAATTTTTGATCCGTGACTCATATTGAAGAAAAAAGGAACTTTTGTATTAAGAATAAAATATTTTTAATATTAAAAACAAAAATCGGCTTCGCTAACTGTCGCTGGAAATGAGAAGTATGCTAATTACATTGCATTTCAATTTATATTTCAATGGACCTCGAGGTTAATTGTGTTCTTGTAAAACTGGAAATATTACCTATGACTGTTCATTGCTTTTGTACTGTTAAACTGCTAGATAGCATTATCACATGATTCTATGGTTGTTAATTGTCTTCTAGTTACTTAGAGATATATTTCGAAGCGTTTTCAAATAAACGTTTTGCTAATTATTTTTAATGTTTGTACAATTATTAATTACTCATTGGTACAATATCTTCAGAACTTCATGATTAATTTACAGAAATCTTTTATTAAATTTTATTTACATGATTCCGTTCATATTTTCTACAGATTACAACATATTTATCAATCTAGTCACGTTCCAAACACTCAACTCTTCCATAAGTATACCCAGGAAATTTTTTTTCTCTTTTGAAGTGTTTAGCTACATAAATTTTCACTTATTGCTTGTTTGATGATCAACTTGAATTTGTTTATTTATACTTGGCATTTACCGAGAATTTTTCTCACTTTTTTTCAATTGAGTAAATTGGAAATAGTAGACAGATTGTGATAGAAACATTGATTATAAAAAAAATACAACACAATTACTGGCCGCGACTCTTAGTGGACCTACAATATTTGTAGTCAAGCATTCATATAGAAAAATAAGAATAAATACAATCCTTCTTCATCAAATTAGGATCACTCAAAATTTTCTGTATTTTAGACATAAACAAAACAGCAAACAAAAACAAAACATAACTAGGTTCATGCCAAGTAGAAACAGAACCGTCAATCAGTAGCGCACCGGGGCTTTCTTGCAATATGTTACAATTTGTTTTAAGCTGTGTTCAGATATAGATTCTTGTTTTGCCTTGCTTAGGTTGAAAACTGGCAAGAGCCAATCATATTGAAGTATTTTCTTTTATCCTTGTTTGTTAGAAGAAAATACTTTAACCTGATTGGTTTTTGCCAGTTTTCTACCTAAGCAAGGCAAGACAAGAATCTCTATCTGAACCCGCTTTAGTTTTACATTTATTTTCAAAACTACAAGTAGTCAAAATTGTTTTACATTTCTTATTTGTATAGGTGTTACAAAATCTGTATGTGATAAAGTAAAAAAATTTAAGCCGAATTTATAGAAAATGAATTTCCTGTATGTGCACATAGATGATTTAATTATAAATTTTGATTCAGAATACGCCTTATAATAAATACGCGGAGAGACTAACATCTGATTTTAAAATAAGTAAAATATTTTACTACGCCAATGATGATGTAAACACTTCGTATATTATGTTATCTTTTTAAAAACAGTTGTCATATAAATTTTAAACATCTCGTATTAGCGACTAATGAAGAGGTTGACTATGGGTGGTTCTTTGCATACCTTGAACCCTTGTATTTTAGGCGGCAATGCAACTCGCGCTTATTTAGGTATGCATTCATAGAAATGCATATTTTTACCTTTTAAAAATAATGTTATCAACTATTACGATTGACGGTTCTATTTCTATTTGGTACGAACTCTAACAGTAGATTTTATTAATTATTAAACATAACAAAAAGAAATTCGGGAAAATTAAGAATATCAACTTGAGCCATAAAAGGTTACCTAGACGGAATAAATTAGTATAATAATTAGAGGGCGGATTTATATGTACTTACATGTTTTGTTTGATGTATCATAGAAAGCTGAATTTTTGTATCTAAACGTTTCCTACTAAAAGAAGCAAAAACGCGGAGTTTTATACCGCATATAACTTAATATTTTTGGTTTTTACCGCATATATATTTATTATCCATATATCGCATATAATCGCATATAAAATCCATATTTGACAATTTTCTGAAGAAAATTTTTAATTTTTATTTAAATTAAAATTTAAAATCAAAAATAATTTAAAATAAACAAAGTAAAATTTAAAATAAACATAATTTAAAATTTCAATTTAAAATTTTAATCCGAATTTTTTAACCAATGAAAAACAATTGTGTATGCATTGCTTTAACTGCCAACATAACCTTACTATGCCAACGAGTATGGCACTTAATACAAAACTGGACAACGTTCTGCGGCGAAATCCTGGGTACAACAAGTTGAAGAAGATTTGTGCTGTGTTGAAGGTTAAGAGGGCAAAATGAAAGTATCGATGATATGAGCCCCGGAGACATAGCAGCAATGAAATATGCACCCGTTACGTCGTGTGATGTCGAGCGTTCTTTTTCTGCATACAAAAATGTTCTAACCGATAAACGGCATAGTTTTACCATTAAAAATTTGAATAAAATTTTAGTACTTTATTGTAATAAACAAATAAGGGGCTGTTCACAAATTACGTAACGCAATTTTTTATGTTTTTTAATCCCCCCCCCCCATTGTAACATTGCATTTTCGCATATTGTTTAATTATAATAACCGCATATAAAAAACTTATTTGGGCTAATTTTTACCACATTAAAAAAATTTATTTTGGTGTTTTTTACTACATATAAATCCGCCCTCTAATAATAATATATTATAGGCCAAGGTTGTGAAGACTGTCATTATAGCCCTAGCGCCAAGATTGTATTCCGAGGTTTATTTATTCCATTATTCCATTGTTTATTTAAACAATGATATAAATTACCTTGCACCAATCCCCTCTTTGAGGTTACGTTGAGCATTTACGTATAGTTTTTAATTTTTTTGCAGTTTTGTAACGCAACCCGAACAATTATTCGA